>OZ012733.1:6792500-7470000 GCA_963942605.1 Poecilus cupreus | reverse complement strand
ATGCTTGTGTTTGATTTAACTTGTTCCAAAGTGAATATCTTGAGGTAGGCGTTTTCGTAGTCTTCTGTTGTTTGTTGTTTCCCCAGAGTTGTAGTGACTCGATCCTGAACACTTATTTAGGTTTGATAGGAAATTTAAAGTTAATTTATCAACAAAGTCTTTAAAAAGAGGAATTTTTAGTTCTTTATGGATTTGTTTATTTCGGACAAACCAGGGTGATTTTGTAGCAATTCTTAGCACTTTGTTTTGAAATTTCTGAAGTTTAATGAATTGCTGATTGGATGCCGAGCTCCAAATAGGACAAGCGTATGATAGTATAGGTCTTAGAATTGATTTATAGATTAGTATTGCGCAATTTGTTTTTAGATTCGACTTTTTGTTCATCAGTGGATAGAGCATTCCTAATCTTCTGTTGGCTTCTACTATTTTAGTTTCAATATGTTTTGTCCATCGTAATCCTATATCGAGGTGTGCTCCGAGGTATTTTATGGTTGATTGTTTTGGATTCCAAGGTACTATTATGTTGTTGATTCTTATTGGGTCAGGGTCTTTGGTTCTTCTTAGTGTGAATATTTTGCATTCGCATTTTGTTTCGTTTAGAGTTATTTTCCATTTTATCATCCAATCTGTTAGTATGTTAATTGATGTTTGAAGATCATTTTTAGCTTTTTCTGGGTCTTGATTTTGTGAGATTATTGCTGTGTCATCAGCATACATAGCAATACTTGTTGTTGGCGGAGTTGGTATATCTCTCATATATATATTGTATAAAATGGGACCCAATACAGAGCCTTGTGGTACTCCTGCTTTGATATTTCTGGTAGTTGATAAGGTACTATTTATTTTTATTTGAAAGGTTCGTAGTGAAATAAATGAAAGAATGATGTAGTATATATAATCGGGGAGCTTTAGTTCTCGAAGCTTGGTTTTTAGGCCATTGTGCCAAACTTTGTCGAAGGCTTGTTGTACATCCATAAATGCTATGGCAGTAATTTCTTTATTTTCAAAGCCTTTCGTGATGATTTCCGTTAGTCTCAGTAGTTGATGGTTTGTAGAATGGTTTGATTTAAATCCAAATTGAAATGGAGGAATGCTATTATTTTTATCCAAGAAAGTTATGAGGCGTGTTTTAATTACTTTCTCAAATATTTTACTTATGGATGGTAATAAGCTGATTGGTCTGTAAC
This sequence comes from Poecilus cupreus, assembly GCA_963942605.1. Classification (NCBI taxonomy): domain Eukaryota; kingdom Metazoa; phylum Arthropoda; class Insecta; order Coleoptera; family Carabidae; genus Poecilus; species Poecilus cupreus. The sequence continues at coordinate 7,468,813 of OZ012733.1, read as the reverse complement.
TGGAGACATTATTTTTTGGTTTGTTTGGTTTATGAAAAATAATTATTATGGCGTGTTTCCACTTTGACGGAAAGTAGCCGACTCTCAGACAAGTGTTTAGTATGGATGCTAAGAAGCTGATACATTTTTTGGGTAGGTTTTTAAGTACTATGTTAGTTATATGATCATTTCCGGGTGTCTTTTTGTTAATTAGTTTATTTATGTGTTTTTTAAGCTCTTGTGGGGTTATAATTGACTCTATTTCTTTGAGATCTAAATCGGTATTGGATATTTGTGTTATCTCTTCATCCTCATGTAAACTGAATACATTCTCGAAGTGGTCAGCAAAAACTTTACATTTTTCTTCATCGCTACAATATATGTTTGTGTCTTGTTTTATTGGCGGAATGATGGTTGGTGTTTTGAGTATTCTTCTTGTGGCTTTCCACATTTGAGTGTCTCCTGGGTTTATTTCACTTAAGTAGTGTTGATATTGTTTGATGTTGTGCTCCTCTAATTTTCTATGTACTGTATGTGTTAGTCTATTGAGTTGCGTTTTTATTGTTTTATTACGAGTGTTATGCCATAGTCTTCTAAGTTTATGTTTCTCTTTGATAAGCTCTTGAATATCATTTGGTATTGAGGGTTTAATAAAGCGTCTGTTGCTTCTTTTGATACTCTTTTTTGCTGCTGTTATTATTGTGTTTGTATATTTGTCTATGGCTTCGTCTATGCTTTGAGGGGTGTTTTGAAGACTGGGTGCTTCGATAGTGCTGTTTATTTCTTGTTGGAATTTATTCCAGTCTATTTTTCCAGCAATGACATGCTGGTTGGTCAGATTTAAATGTGGTTGGTTTGAGAATTGTATCAGTATTGGAACATGATCAGAGTCTAGTTCTATTTTTACGGTTTGTTTGACTATTGAGGAGAAGTTTTTAGTTAGGATAATATCTAGTATGTCAGGTGTGTGATCTGAGCGGTAAGGGTAATGGGTTGGTTCATCGGGGGCAATTAGTGTTATGCCAAGTTCATTTATGTATTCTTCTAAACGAGTGCCATTTGGATTGGTTTTTATGCAACCCCATTTTTGGTTTTTACAATTAAGATCACCGAGCAGTATGACAGGATTTGATTGTTTAAATAAATTAGTGAAATCTTCTTTATAGATTCTTCTACTGGGTTGATGGTATGCTGATATGATTGTTATGTTTTGATTGTTTTGCAGTTTAAGATTTATGGCTGTGGCTTCAATTGTTTGTAGTGTTGGGAGTACAATTTCATGGTGTGTTAGTTGTTTTTTAATAATAATTGCGCTACCTCCTGAGGCCCAGGTTGTGTCTCTATCATTTCTGTATATTTCGTATTGAGGTATTTTAAATGATTCGCCTGGTATTAAATGGGTTTCGGTTATGCAACATATGTCTACGTTGTATCTTTGTATAAAGTCTATAATTGTTCGCCTTTTTGTTTTTAAACCGTCTGCATTCCAGTTCATGATAGTTAGATCTTTTATATTATTTGTGTTTGCCATTACGATTGTTGTGAAAAAATATTGGCTATGAATTGTTTAATTTTTGATATATTGGGAGTGATTAATTCTATTATTAGGTTTGTTATGATTGAGAGGATTTGACTTATTGTCTGTGGGAACGAGGGATTTGTGTTTGTGTTTTCTTCTTGTTGGGAGTGGTGTGTGTTGTTCTGGAGGACAGAAGAATATGTGTGCTGAGGAGTATTTTGTTCGGGATAATATTTTGTGAAGGGGATTTTATTTGTAGGGATTGTGTTTGGGTTGTGTTGTTGTGTGGTTTGGCGGTGGTGTTTCTCGTTGATTTTTTCTTTTATAGTTTTGTAGTAACTGCAGCCTCTATAGTTCGCTGGGTGCGCTTGTCCACAGTTTATACACGTGCAATTTTCTTCTTTGGTTTTTGTGCATTTTGAGTAGTGGTGCTGACCAGCACACTTGTGACAGTTCGGTTGCATTCGACAGTAATTTTTGGTATGCCCAAATTGTTGGCAGTTGGTGCACTGTGATATGTCGTTTGATTTTCGTCTTATTTCTACTGTTACTATTGCATTCATGATACTTTTTAGATTAAATATGTCTTTGGATTCTTCTGTTTTAGGTAATTCAACTGCCATTACTGGAATTGGGTCTTTAAACTTGTTAAGTAGTCTAGTTACTTTATGGATTGTGAATTGTGAGTTTAGTTCCTCTAGTACCTCATTTTCTGTTATTGAGATAGGAACATTTTTGATGACTATTGACAGCATTTTGTTGTCTGGTGGTTGGTATGAGTAGTATTCTACTTTCATGGCATCATAATATTCTGTGACTTTTCTGTAATCATTAGCTGAATTTAAATTAATTTTTAATGTCTGTGGTCCAATTAGTTTGGTTGTGAAATCTTGATGTTTGAGCAGTTCTCTGATATCGATAATACATTGTTGGTAGTTGTTTGCCTTGATGAATAGCGGTGGAATTTTGGTTTTTTGAGCTTGTGAAGTTGATGGTGTGCTTAGTGATTCATTTTGGTTATTTAGTATGTTAAATCTGTTTTGTGTTGGTATATTAATAATGTATCTCTTACTTGGAACAGATGAATTGTCGTCAGAATTCGGTCGTTTGTTGTTTGGTTTAGATAGATCAACAGGATTTGGTGACGGTGTCGGTGTTGGTGACGGTGTTGGTGATGGTGTTGTCGACATTATGTAAGGGTTCTCAGAGAGAACCCCTACTAGCTGATTTGCACTTGTTTGATAGTTATGTATTATTTGTGGCTGATTATGTTATTTTAATTTAATAATGGTTAAGTTCTACGTAACACTAATATTATATAGTGGTTTGTAGGAAGCAATTTGATAAACGTCCGCACTCGACGATAGCTCGGACAAGACTGAATTAAATTATTATTATATATCATCCATTACTATGTCCATTTCTCTTCCGATTCATCATCTCAGGTTCAGTCGTTTTGTCTTTCGTATGTCTTATTAAATCAGCAAGCACTCCTTGCTACATACATTTGTTCGTGTATGCGTAGCATCTGTCAGAAGAAGAAAAGCTGAGAATTTGAATCACATCACAGTATCAGCAGCGCCACTTTTCCAGAAGCATTGATGTGGCAAATTAAGAAACAGGAAAATAAAGAAAGGCGTAAATAAATGCACGTTTCCATTCGTACAAAAGGAAACACGTTTTAAGTAGCGGCATAAATATTTATAAAGTGGAAAAACGCTTACGTCCGCCGCGGCCGTCTTCGCTGCGCGGTTGTTTTATCTGGCGAAACATCCGCCGCCTCCGTCGGTTCCTTATGCAAATCCGAAGCCGCCGGGACTCCACAGTTTTGTGATAAATGTCTGAGATGCGGGGCGAGCGCCCGTCCGTCAACCCCGCACGCCGCCCATGGAGATATTCGACTGCGGAGCGGCTCTGAGAGGATATCACATGCATATATGCATGTATGCTGAAGTATTAGGGTGTTGGACCTTTTTTACCTCTTGTGGAATAAGTTTATTTTAAGATTAAGGTTAAGCTTTGTTTTATAATCTGTTGGGGTTTTATTGGTTTTATTTCCTTTCCAGGGATTGTTTGCTTTATTAAATGTGCTCACTGTTGCTCTATGCATTATTGAAACCTTGGTTTATTATACTTTTAGGTTATTATTCATCAAATATCTTTCTGCTCATTTATGATCGGATAGCATTTAAGTTGAAAGCGAATAAAATTAATTGCTTTAACCGAAAGCCGAATTATTAACTGCAAGGTTTGTCAAATCGAATTGTTTTAAATAAATTTACTATGCAACTTGTTATTGTCTTCAAGTATTTTAATTAAGAAATTCTGAAATTCAATATGTCATATGAGCACCGTCTTATTACTGTTAGCTAAATTCTAGCAATACTTTAACCTTCAACTGCGGAATTTCACGAGTGATGCTGCTCTATAAAAATAGTAAAATACATTGAATGCAAGATACATCACAGATGTAACAATCGTGGCCTATGGACAGAAGAAGAGCTTTTTAATCTAGCAGGGAAGGAATAGTCAATCAGGACAGGAAAAAGCGAAGATAATTCTAGGAGAAACATTGCGAAGAAAAATCCAGAAATGAGACGAAATTTTATTAAGGGAACGCTCATATTTTGGGAAAGAAACTGAAATATGTTTTTCTTCAAACGTCATAAAAGTACGTTGTTATGTATTTGTATTCAACAAGCAGAAGTTCAATATTGTCGCCGCCGGCGTAAAAGTGTATCCTTGGCAACACATTTACGCCGGCGGCGGACAAAGTAAAATATTATGAAAAATAGTTAGGTTGTTATTCAATAATTTGACAGTCAAAAATGAAACAAATAAACAAAAATAACAAAACAGCATATTCTACGGCAACTTGATATGCTAAATAAGACAGAATATTTTTTGAAGTTTTGAGCATTTTATAATATTTATAATTTTATTTTCTATTTAACAAGTAGTTGTTAATAATAATAAAAAGTATGTTACAATTATAAAATAAATTAAGTTGAATCAATATGAAACACATCAGGACGTCAAGTAACATTGTAATAGTATATTATTATATGAGGGATTGTAATAGTCATTATTCACGAAGATAAAGTTTGCGCCCCAAGCTGCAGGCGAGTGATACAAATCATCCGAGTAAATAATGACCATAAACCCGAATATAATACTGTACTTTTTCTACTCCTGTAAATTTGAAAATAACTTTTGAAAATGATCAAAAATGATCTGTTGGAAACACACGTAGAAAAGCGACAACTCAAAATAAACAAGAATAATTGATTTCTGGTTCTATGATTGGCCGAGAACAGTGAATTATAAATAATGCATAATTGAATTCACTGTCGTAAATTAAGACTACTATAATTAATTGAATACATGGAAATAATGAGAATTGATTTACATAGGAGTAGAAAAATTATTATTTAATTAAGTTAAATTTCTTTATTATATTTTACAATTTTATTAAAAGTATCGATTCCCAGTTAACTATTCTTCAATAACTTCTTCAAATTTCAATTAAATATATCACATGGATTTGCGGAAGCATTGTGCCACATTCAAACATAGCTAAAGTCGTAATGATAAATTCTATTTTATTTGAAATGTTCTAATTGAAATTTTCGTATATTTTTGCTCTCAGATATTTGTTTCGTAATACAGAAAGTCGAGTAGATTTCTATAGAGCAGTAATTTACATTTATTTCATTTGACTTGCAATCATTGATTAATTTCTATACTACTTGAGCTACCCCAAGTGAATACAGAATGAGCTAAACTGCATTACAACCCTATAATATTTATTGAAATGAAATTGCATCATCAAAGCCCCAGCTAAACACTTAAACTTGCCTTAGATATAAATCCATCCTATGTAAATGCAGGAACTTTCTGTAATACTGTACTTAAGTACAACTAATTGCCTTGGAGTACATTTTATTCGAGTTTTATTATTTTTGCGTGTTTAAATCTCGGTCGGCTTAGGAATTAATTTGTTATTAAACAATGTCCTGTTGTAATTCCCGCGGCCCGGAACAATGGTAGGATTTGAGTTCTTTGTTCGTTGCATTACAACGTATTAATTATTCATTTTCTTTAATTTTATAAATTCCCTGCTTTAAAAACACTGCACGACAAGCAAAGATTACCACTGCTTTAATATTCAAGTTTTATGACATTTAAAACTCATACACTCGAGAGTACTAAACCAAATATTGCACTAATAGCATAGCTATATAACCTCAATTTTAAAAATCAATTGAGCAGCTGTCAAAAGTAAACTTGACAATTTAAAATTTCCTGTATACATTACAAGGTATGTTCTGAGATAAAACTTGACCTTAATAATGAAAAATTTATTCTTGTGTCAATTCACATTAAATTAGACACTTTAGAGACTACTAACTGTTAAATAAATGCAATATATTGTATTATCCAACAACTCTCAATAAATTGTCTATAACTATGGCGATTTTAAATAAGGAAAGTAACAGATTATCCACTAGTGGGTATAATTTTGAGAAATGTCACTAGTGAGTATTTTTTTATTTATAACTATAATAATATCACACAACACATTGGTAACCACTTCGATTAACATTTTAATTTAAAAAATTTAAAGCATATGTCACTGTCAAATAATATTTCTTTAAAAAAATTTGCATTTATTAATTGTTGGATAAAACATTATACTTCACACGTGGGCAAAGTGGAATTACACTCTCGATAAAACTATCACACTTAGCCTTCGGCTTCCTGTGCTAAAATTTCTCTCGTGGGTAATTCCTTACTTTGCCCACTTGTAAAGTAAATAACTATTGTGTTTCTAGTAAAGTTACTCTTGCGGTTTTTTAATTACATTCAAATCAACTCAGCTCCTCTTATTTCCATGAAATTTATAAATTTCAAGTTTCGTTTATCTATCTTGACTCTTTCCTGAAATATTGCGCACATGGAAATCCATCCATCCATTCATCCATCCTTCCACTCATCCATCCATTCATTCATCTTTACAAACAGACATCATTGAGAAATTAAAATATGTAATTCCGCAAAAATCTCGTCAGCGATTTTTTTCATGATTTCGATACTTCCTTGTACTTTGTATAAGAAAGTAAAAACTATTTAACAAAAGTTACCGAGTTTGGTACCAAATTAAAGATTTTAGGGGACAGTGTTAAATTATTATAAAAAAAATTTGTTTGAACGATCTTCAATTGTTTTTTATAATTATTATTTAAATCTTACAATATCTTATGAATTGTAAAATTCTAAGGATAAGAACAATATAAAATATTAAATCTAACCCATAAGGCCTAATCTTTAAGTAAAAAGAAAATATCAATATACGTATTTCGAAAACTATTTTCAATATTGACGACCATTGACTTGGATTACAAGTAGTGTACTGTTGATTTTATTCCTTTTGATTGTACTAATGATGATAACTTAGTAAAATAGGTATTTTTTTTCTTTATTAGTTTAAAAATTAGGAGTTCGAATATTTTATAATAATAGAATCAATTTGAATTTGCTGTTAAATAAAATGTGTCACAAAGATTTATTATATGTATAAGAAAATTGCCCACACCAGATTTTTTATAATTACTTACAAACTTCAAGACGTATGTTTTATCTTAAGAGACTGTGCTTTTAACCCTATCTCATTTGCTTCCTATATAAAGAAATGTTTTACTTTTTGTTGTGCAAAGAATGCAAATACGTATATTTCTCAAGAGTGACATAAATGCCTCGACGTAATTTTAGTTCCAAAAGAATTCCAGCTCCAGTAATAGCTTCTTTATACAGAATCACAATTCCACTTCGCAGCTAATACACCGTAAACATTTAAATTTAATTCCAGAAAAGAATGTACAAAATTAAATCACTGTCTTCAACTTTGCTTAGTAAAAGACATCAACAGCAGAGTTCTAAAGTTCTCGCTGACACTGAATGACGTTTTGTTTTTCACAAAACAAAAACAAGAAACAAATCACGCTCTTGACAATGTCTCGCATATGCAAGCTTCGGTGCTATCGCGCTTATACACATCACTGCCGTGGCGTGATGATGTGAGCGACACCATTCGAACCGCGTCATCGGCTGAAAGCTTCACAAACACACTCAAACGAATTCGCTGTCCATTTCCGGTCGCGAGCTCGTGGAACTTTCCGAGCTTTCCTCCGGCCCCAGTGACGTGTCAATTCTAGAAGCGTCGTTTATTATTTCATCAAGACACTGATACAGTTGACAGATATAGGTCGGCCATCTTGCTGAGCTACGTGGAGATGTATCTTTGGATCCAGACAGCGTATGCGAGGATATATGATGAAGATATTGACAAGGAGCATTGTGGGACGCTTTACCTTTCTTGTTTTATAAATATTTTAGAAGAATTTCCTTTCTGTATATACGAGTTTCTATATTTCAATCTTTCAAATAAAAGTTTGTACACAGAAAGAATGATTTTTGACGTTAGGATATTTCCTACGGAACTACCATTGTTGCAGATTGCAAAATTAATATTGAGTGTATCATATGTGTCTTGAGACAGACTACCGCTATTCTTCTTCTTGATCCTTCGATACATTAGGATAAGAAAGTTGAAGTAGTTCTATTAGAATTTTTAGTTGGCACCACAATTAGATTAAGATAATATTATATTATTTTTTAATGCGAACATGAAGATAATAGCTGTATTCTTTTTGGTCAAAATCTCAGTTAGTCTCAGCTCACTTTAGATAAACTCAGTAAAGTGTTGTTCTTTTTGTTACAACTGAACTGAGACAAACTGAGAGAACTCACTTCCCCCCTTACCGATGCTGCATCACCCGCGAAATAAACTCAAAATGATCTACGCAACTCAGTTCGGTGGAAGGGATAATGTTTGGTTTGTGTTGTTTGGAGAACTGTCATATTTATTAGGTTATGTGCACCAAATTGCTACAATAACCAAAATATGTCGATCTATTTCATTGATATATTAAATGTGTAAACTTATAGTAAAATGTTTTCAGTGTCATCAATTTTAATAGCATACGTGTATATATTCTTGTTTAAACTCACCTTTCTATACATACAATGCTATTCTTTTTGGATGCCTTTCAGCTCAACTCAGCTCAGTTCATCTCAATTCACTTGTCAACTGAGTTGAGCTAAAACTTTTCAAAAAGAATACAGCTATTGTTATATAGTTATTATTATTATTAAGATTATCGTACGCATGTGAAGGTTGCACAACAAAAAAAAATTAATATCAAATCAAAATAGCAACAGGTCGGGTTAGTTTTTAAATTGATAGCAACGCGTTAAAAATCAATGCTACCAGATAAACATTACAATGTTAAAAAAACGCACTAGTGCGGCAATGTAAGTCATTACTTTTCTAAATGGAACGGGATATATAGGATAAGTACGATCGTAAATAAAATACTTAAACCCACCGATATGTGAATGTGTACCCATTCAAGTACATAAAGAATAGTTACCGTCTACTTGTTCGAGTTTAAATTGTATATTCATAATTCATAGCTAAAATTTCATTATTAAAATGAAATAGTGCATTACTGACGTGCATATTGGTGTGGAATTTCCTAAACAATTTATTGAATTATTGATATATGACTTACCAAGATTTTAAAGGCATAAATAAAGCTCAGCTGACTCACCTAAAACAAAACAATGATATTAGTATACGGATAACCTAACTGAATTTAGAAATTGGTCACTTATTCTTCTCTCTAGTTTATATACAAATAACGTGAGTTTCAGTTAAAAGCAACATGTACTTTTCCGTTATTATTGTATTATACATTTCTGTATAAAATGCAACATAGATGTTAAATGAACTTATCATAATTTAGAAATGTTTACTAATTAAGAAATAATTCGAATGGTTACCTTGGTACACTTGTGGTTATAATTTGAGAATTGTTTATCATATCATGACTAAATTCAATAGCTAAAATCTATGGGTATATCATTTCTAAACAAATTCAATCTCATTGTAAAAATTATATTAGTAAGTTGTTGAAAAGTGATCTACTGTAACAACTTTGATGAATTTTACTCAACATACATATTTATATTAAACCTTTGAAAATAAATATCAAATGGACGAAATATATACAGATTTCGCAAAAGGGTTTGACTCAGTAAACCATAAAATACTTTTATATCAATTACAACATATTGGTTTCTTAGATAGTCTAATTTCCTTACTTGAATCCTATTTGTGTAACAGAAATCATTTTGATTACTGTAACGGTTTCACTTCCACAAATATTTTTGCATCATCTGGCGTACCACAGGGCTCTGTACTTGGACCTCTACTTTTACTCTTTTTATTTACGATATTGCATCAACTATCAAATATTCTTATTGTTTAAAGTACGCAGATGATTTTAAATTAATTCGAAAAATTCAAAGATTGTGAATTTCTGCAACGAGATTTAAATTCAATCTTTGAATGATCAATTAAAAATCAATTGCATTTCAACGTTCAAAAAATATCATGCCATAACCTTTAACAGCAAGGACAGTGTTGGTAAATAAGTTATTGTTAATTATCTCTTTATATTATATGTATGAATATTTTTGTATGCAGGATGAGTTATATATGCAGGGTGTTTGAGGACTAGTGTAACAAACTTTAACAGCTTATTCCTGAGGTCATTTTGAGCCAAAAATGTCATATGAACATATGTCCTATTCCTTCTAGTTACCAAAATAAAAGAGGTTGAAGTTCTACAAATAACACAAAATTTTCTAACTTTTGTAATCAAGGTACTTTCGGAAAACAAGAGTTTTATTAAAAAGTCATATCTTATTTGTCTTAATTAATTTTATTTATTAATATTAACGAATACAATGTAGAGAACAAAACACACAATAACACAATTAAATAGACAAATAAATAAATACTAAACAAAGAACAACATGGGAAGGTTGGCGTCTGTTTGGGTATCTGGTTTGGTATTCTCTAGACGCGTAACGGGTATTACCATTACATAATCAATAAATAAAAATCATATCTGCATATTCAGCAGGACTATAACCATCCATTATGAAACAAAATACAATCAAATGTACAACAATTTTTAATTAAGACAAATAAGGTATGACTTTTCAATAAAACTCTTGTTTTCCGAAAGTACCTTGATTACAAAAATTAGAAAATTTGGTGTTATTTATATAAATTCAACCTCTTGTATTTTGGTAACTAGAAGGAATAGGACCTATATTCATATGACATTTTTGGCTCAAAATGACCTCAGGAATAAGCTGTTAAAGTTTGTTACACTAGTCCTGAAACACCCTGCATATGTATACTAATAAAAAAAAACTCCTGGTATTAAATAATCTTAATTTCGTGGATTTCATTATAAAGTTATAACTGACAAAGGGAAACATGTTCGAATTGCATCCGGCAACGCTGAGTAAGTACATTAGCTAGTTTATAATCTAATGACCTGATATATATATATATATATATATATATATATATATATATATATATATATATATATATATATATATATATAGCCTTACGTTGACAGTTGCCGTAAATGTTATGCCAAAGACTTTTTATTAATTGCTTTTATAATTTTTTGAAAATCCGGACTACGCTGAGATGGATCAAAGCCGGATCAAAAGAAGATCCGGGGTTGGGTTGTATTGTTTCTAAAACTTGTTACATTACATACTATTAATATCCACTACACTTTACAAATCATAGAGGCAATAATGCCAAGCTTATCATACTGCACAACTGACCTGTACCACAAATGATGACAACTTAAAAATAGATTCGCAAACTGCAGTGTCTGCACTCCTCCATGAAATGCAAAATTCGCGAGTTATGCTTCATTAGCCAGTCTGCATGTATAAAATAAATCCACCGAGCAAATTCCAGCCATGTTAGTAATTTTGCAACTCCAGCAACTTCATTTTAAACAGTTCACTCACGTAACATTTTCTGTCTCTTTTTATATCCTACCGGACTATTTATTGCCCTGTTACTAAGCGAAAAAGTTTACATTTGTAAAGCAAATAGTGATACACGATATTTAGTGTTGGTTTGGCGTTTCGCAACGCCCAACTGAACACGGCAAATAGAGAAAAACCCTTTTTAATTTATAAAAAAAAGTATCATTTGCATATGTGAATAGTGTACATTTGACGCAGCAGTGTACGGGATACATTGGCGTGAGTAAAATAATTAAAATAATACAGCAAAACTGTAGGTATAATTGTAAACTTGTAATCATTAGCTACATTGTTAGGTAATAGTGTGCTTAAAGATAGCAATGGTCAAGATCGTTAGCACCACATTTTGTCATTTTAATTGTATGATTCGTACATAATTTAAAATTATCCATTTTTTGTAAACAATAAAAATACTTATCACGTTTTGAATAATTACTGTATGTAATACCACAGGAAAACAAATTTGTATGATGGATTGTGAAGGGAAAGACTTTTGGTCTTAATCGCACTATTAAAAATTAAACTTTTAACACGACCTACTTCTACATACATAACATCACGCCATGTCCCACTTAGTGGGGTAACACGAACCCAGTAACACAGTCAACCAACAATCAATCTCCTCCAAACATTCCTATCCTGACACACCACATTCGCCTCGTCCATATTCATAGTGCGATTCATACATGCTCGTTTATTCTTCACACTCGGAATCATACGTTCACGCAACAAACCATCAATCATACCCAACCAGTTATTCCTTGGACGCCCACACAATGGTTCACCCACATGTATTAGTTTCACCAACCTTTCATTCGACATTCGCTCAACATGTCCAAACCACCTCAACTGACTCACTCCTAATTTCTTAATAACATTCTTCTCAATTTCACACTCATCACGCACCAGTGTATTCCGTATACGATCACGTCTCATATACCCACATACTCCTCTCAAATATCTTATTTCTACAGCAGTTATACGTCGTCCATGCTTCTTTATATTATAAGACGCCGTGTAAAAAGTGAAATGTCAATCACTTTTTTGTACTTATACATTAAAATGTATTGCTTAACGTTGCCTAAGCAACGTCAGAAATGGCCAATGATGGAATAAGAATGAAATTAAATTTAAAAATAATAAATTTAGTGCATTTGGTTACCACTGTTGACAATTAAATCTGCCCGATATGACAGCTGTAAAATACATAACCTACAAATGCAATGTTAGTTACCTCAATATAATTAAGAAATATAATAAATTTACAAGTGAATAAGGTAAATATTATAAATATTTTAATTGTTTTATAATATATTAGAGAAATTAATTTGCGTGTTTATATTTATAGTGCAACTTTGATAATTATCAAAATAACTAATGGAAGAACTTCATTTCTTTGTATGGACTGTTATTAGTTTTATACTTTTCGTATAAAATAGTATATTACATAACGAGAGATGTAAGTAGCATTTTACGCACGAGTGAAAAAATTGACACACGAGCCGCGTAGCGGCGAGTTTGTAATTTCACGAGGGCGTAATTGCTTTACATCTCGAGTTTTGTACTATACTTTTTCTACGACCACTCAATACTATTTCTAAATTAAAAATAATATTCAAATAGTTAGAAATTTATAATGCTTTTTTGTTTTCTCTAATCCATGAATTTTTGTTACACAAATTCGTATCGTTGTCGAGATTGTCACCAAAAGATAATTTGTTGCACTTTTAGCTTTAGCTTGTATCGCCAGTGGTGTTCCAATTGAAATATCACTGTCGCTTGACATTTCTTGCTTAAAATATTAATAAATATAAGTAAAGGATAATAATATTTAGTAGTATATATTTACCTCACAATAAAACACAGATTATAAACTATAGATGCAGATGGGAGACTGTAAAATATTACCAGTTTACATGTAATAATCACGCACATAACCTAAATGTCAAACAAGCTTTGTTTGTGTTTATAAAAATAAACGACAATTATTGAGCGTAGGGATACACGACGAAACATAGTCCCCTCTACATATTTTATTGAAATATTTATTGGTGTCATAATTTATAATAAACCTAGCAAAATATGAATTTAATTATAAAATTTTATCATAACATTTAAATCTAAGATTTAATGCATCAAATTTTAATTATATTGGTAATGTGACAGTCAGTAATGCCAACTTAAATTTCATTTTCAAGTGTTACGTAATGAACATTACGTAACACTTGAATGAACATTACGTAACACTATTCGTAACAACGCACTTACATTGATTGTAGTTTGTTCTGTAATGACATACTTTCAGTAGTGGTCGTAGAAAAAATATTGTACAAACCTCTTGCGTGTGCACACAAATAAATTTATTATTATTCTTGTACAACTTTTAAGTAGGTATCCTCTAATCTGAAATAATCAGAACCTTTGCGAATAAATTAAACGCCCATGTTTGCTTTCCCTGAACATCCGATGAATACCCATCCTAAATGTGTCGAAAATCAGTTGCGAAACGAAATTACAGAACACTGAATAAATTAGTGTAGTGTGTTAATTATATCATAACTAATGTAGTTTTAATCCGTAGCTTTAGGCTCTAGGCACAGCTTTCATCTGGCAAAATATGGGAGGGTATTTATAATTTCGGATGAGATTATTAAAATCAGTAAGTTAATCCTTCAAAGGCATCAAATTTTAACGAGGTCTCATTATTTCTTTAAACGTTACCCACCGGGGTAGAAGCAAGCTAACGAGCTGGGGAGCGGAAGACCACAGCGCCTCAACCTGTAAAGCTTCGTTCACAACCACCTTTTTTATTTGTTTCTTGGGTAACATAACAAGAGGTTTAGGTTATATCGGGGAACTTTTAGTTACGAAAACCTGGTTTCTTGGTTCTGATTGACGAGAGCAAGTTTGTTGCTTTACCTTTTTTCCTTCTTGAGTTTTTGAACATGTGAACACATCCATTCATTTATTAAAATGTCATTGAGATAATGGGGAAATCAGACGTTTTCTGTTAAATTTTTTTGTTTATTAGTTTGGGGTACTAGTAATGCAAATATGAAATTTTAAATGAAAGCAAATAACGTTTTTAAAAATTTTAATGAATCGGACTGTGACGTCTCAACGCCTACAGCTATCTTCAGAGTAAACAAGCCCATGTTCACGGTTATCATTTTGTCAATGACAACCTGTCAGTGTCTCACGAGTGTTTCAAAAATTTTCAAAATTTTCAAAAATAATATTTGATTTAACAAAAATATTCGCTATACCAAACATATAGGCATGAAGTGAGAGGTAGGCGTTGTGACGTCACAATTTTCAGGAACATTATTTACAATAATCTAAAAATGTGAGCAGTTAGGCAAAACTTTTTCCAGATGGCAGCACTGTAACATCATCCTTTTTTGTGAAATTTACAGTGTAGATACTGTTACAAAAAAGGTTACACTTTCCCAATTTTTAGTTTCACGCATGCTTAGTATGATAATATTTCATTTAAAAAATGTAATTTTCATTAAAAATGGATTATGAAATGTGGAACTTATCCAATATAAAAAATAATTACGGAATAGCAATATTTCTGTACAAGGAAAAAAGATTTTCGTTATTAATAATTTTTTTTGGCCTATGGCATCTAGCCATGCCTTTATTATTCCATCTTTTAGAGGAAAACTATGTTCTCCTGTTTTATTTAAGCACTTTAGCACATAGCACTTCGTCATTATTTTAGGCTAAAACGACATACAAATGTTAAAAACAGAATGGAGGGGAAAAAGGCGTATGGAACAGCAGCGCCTAACTGCTCTTATTGAATTTTTCTAACATTATGAATGAAAACTTATTTTTAAGCATGTTTTATTGTATTGTCCTCTTATATTGTGATATAAACTGTACAAAAATGTAATTACTTTGAATAAATTTAATTATTCCGGAATACTCCATTGTCTAAATGATTTTTTTTTTATTTATTTAAACCAGGGTGTCACTGCTTTTTTGAGGTCTTCATCGTTTGCGAATTTTAACAGACATTCAACATTAACCCTCTATTGCATGAATTATTATTTCTTTTAAATAAGGGCTCAAAAACATAATTTTTACAAAAGAAATATTCATATATGTAAAATAAGTGTGTTATATAATTTTTTTTCCAAAAATTAAATTTATTTTTTTTTAATTTGGTTCACTATTGGGAACATTATGAACAAATTCAACTTACAATAGAACTTTGGTCTATTGGGTCGTCTTTGTGTACTATACAAAATTGTTTGATAAACAACCCCTTCTAAGAAAACATTTGATAAAAAAATTTTTTGGAAATTTTGTAAAGGTGTATTTAGCTGTAATATATCAGCAGGTAATAAGCTGCTTCCTTCAAATTTTACATTTTATATCCCAGTTTCTGTAATTATCCTTTTTCCAGTTAAATTTTTTTTTTTATGTTGGTCACATTGGGAGGAATGACCTAATTGGCAATTGACAAAGTGTATATAATGTTCCCAAATGTTACAACATGATTGCCATGAATGTAAACTGCATAAGAAAAGAAAAAATTTTTTTTTAATTTTATGTTCCCGTTCGGGAACAGTATGCAATAGAGGGTTAACTTGAACGTGTTGACGACTTAGTTGAGGACCAAGTTGATCGTCTATGGACCGCTTTAATAAGTAAGCTTTACTCTCTTGAAGCTTGAGTTCGTCCATTGCGAACGAACCCTAGCAAACAATAAAAATAGACACGAGATTCATTACTCATTTACTCCTAAATACACATAAATAAATTCGCTCAAGTTCAAAAACAATACGTTTGTTACATTATATAAGAGTTGCACTTTGCTGAAAACGAACACACTTTTGTGCTTTTAAGCTCCCGTTCATTTCATCAAATAATATGCATGTCGGTAAGAGCTAGTTTGTAGGAAGACGGGACATTGTTTAAACAATATACATGCATCAAATATTGGATGAAATTTCTCCTCGCAAGCTGCAAGCAGCAGTTAATTACTTGAGTTCGTAGACTATAACAAACTGGATCTGTAACCAATATAAACAGCGGTGATGTTATATTACACTTAAATGGAGATGAAGTTAAATTAAATATTGATCACATAATGTGGGGTACACATGTAGTACGCTTTTGCACATAGCTACGGGTGTTCATTTCTCTAACGCAACGTTCTAGAATTTACTTTTAATTTGAAATCTGTTTATAATTAGATTACGCCGTTTGTCAGTCCCTGCGGAATGTAAATATAGCGTAATTGCTGCAGAGATGAGTCGACTGCTGCTTCTGTGAGCGGTTTCACGGCACTGTGTAGGGGATAACTTGGCTTTAATGTAAAATATTAATTAATATTAATCATTGGTGCGGATAATACAGTGTTAGAGTCGTTTGACTGGAGCTTAAATGTAACCGGAGATATTCATACATACTGTTCTGATTTAATGTAGTAAATAATTTAATTAAAACAACGAAAATATGTCAATAGACTAAACCTTCGGCTCGGACTTTTTGCTCGCATACCATTCTATAACTCGCTGTAGATACTATTATTTAAATTGTAATATATTTTATTATTACAGAAATAAAATAAATTAAAGCACTTATTTTATTTCACAATTTGGTCTCATTTTAAAATAAACATTTTGACATTCTCGAAGTTAGGTAGTTGGTGGCGCTGGTGTACAGTTTTGCATTGAGTGCTGCATATGAAGCAGCAAACACGCAAAGACTAGAAACATGCCCTGTTTTGATAACACTAATTTTATAAATTTTCAGGGATAATAAAATATAAAAAAATTAGATTTCATATGTTTTGCACTCCTAGTACACCATGGAAACACTTAAAAATTATCTATTTTTTTACGATATGTGACACATGTCATTGTGATTGTGAAACTGTTTTCAGTGAAATATATGTCAAAAAAATAAATAAATAAATATATATACGAAATAAAATAAAATTTCTAAAATTACTAAAAAGCATGATACAAAAATGAAAACTTACCGAACTATAATGAGACTAATTGAACAAAATATTTAGGAAAAAACTAATTAAACCCCTTTCCCCGTATTTATTTGGCAGTTATGCAATTGCAATAATAGGAAAAATGAATCTTTTTACACAGTAACGTAAGTCAGTCAATAAGCGCCTCCACCAATTTTCACCGACATATTTATTTTTGTCACGCCCTCTACTTTCAACTGTCAGGTTTCAAATATATTATTAATATAATTTACTGGATAGACTAACCTTTTAATTAATTTTTGTATTATTTTGTAGATCAATAAAAATTTTATTGGCAAATATCTGAAATATGCAAAAATCATGAAATTCTCAAATTTCCAAGGCTAGAACTAAAGATATAAGCGAGATATTAAAAAACGGACTCCAGTTTTGAAATATGCATGCTATTGTCACCTTATAAACAAATTTTCAGCAATGTTAATTTTTTTGAATTTTTTCCCAAAATTGGTTCTACCAAAAATTTCCAGGGTCGATATCTTAACAATAAATCAAGATACGAACCTGTAACCTTCACCACTGTATTCAGCTTGTCGAAATACATAAGTGTGGAAAAATTCTTTAAATTCGCTCGACAGAAAGAAGAATTACAATAAAAAGTCTGAAAATGACCCAAAAACCAAAAAAACTCAAGGGGTATGTATTGAAATTTCACCAAAAATTTTCATCTCTTAGAATTTTGATTTATATACCCTATCCTTCTATTTTCAACCAAAAACTTCAAAATAAAGCGTTTTAACGTTATCTAATCCTTATTTTTTGTGATACGAGCGATTTTATGCGACGCGGAATTAACTAAAAAGTTGTGAAAATATGGTTGAGCGCTTATATCTCGAAAATGAAAAGAGATTATTCAAATCTGTTTCTATGAGCATATTCAGCATACTTCACTTATCTTGTATAAAAATATTTATGGTAGTTTCTTACAAATTACAAATTTTACAAATGGTGAAAGTTAATGGAGAAATTCTGATGTAGCAGCACATAACTTTCCGCCCAATACTAAATGGTACAAAATAGTATTTGATGATACATTTATAATTGAGAATTTTAATTTTCGTTTATTTATTTAATTTTTTGACATATATTTCACTAAGAAAACAGCTTCACAATCACAATGACGTGTACTAGGAATGCAAGATTTGTGAAATCTAATTTCTGTATATTTTATAATCTCTAAATCTAATGAAAATTAATAAAATTAGTGGAATCAAAACACATGTAAAATTAAATATTCTTCAACTTTCAAAATAATATGAATGGTTGAAAAAGAAAATTTAACAGTATTTTTCACGAATAACTGTTAAGGGCTTCAAATAAACTGCTACTTCCGGTTGACCAATTTTATCCAAAATCTAATCAGGACTTCATTTAAATATAAGAAGCAATAATTCACAAAATTGCATTTTTTGGTATTATAGTATTTGAGTTATGCGAGACGAAAAAATTGCAATAATTTTGCAACAATTTTGGGTGTATACGAGTACAATCTATTTCTGTATAAAATGCAAAAATACAAATTTTCTTAACAAATATAGCCCGAGTAATTATTATAAATAAATAAATGTAAACGATATTTGCGAATATTTTGAAAATTTATATTTACTGCCCCGTTTTAATCATCAATTTTTAATTTATTCCGTGGGTGGTTCTATCTCTGTCCTTTGTAGAAAGACAGAAAAAAGTGAAAAAATCCATTTGCCAACACGACTGTGCTTAAAAACCGCACTTTCCATTAAAAATGTACTCGGAGCTGTTTGATGTAAAAAGCAAACAAACGAATAGCGAATGAAGGCGCCTCTTCAATGCAACGCGATCTTTAAAATTCCCCTAAAATATATTCCATCAATGCAACCTCAACTCAGCGGCCAGACGCCGTGACGTCGGCCGCCGTCTTCGGATCGGAGGCCAATGAAAAGCAAGCAAAACGGGAATGCTGCTGAAATACAATACTGCGTGTAATGTGATATAGGGATTTCTGCGTCTGAGGATCAGTTCAATAGACCTTGCTGCCGCTGCCTATTGCAGAAGCAGAATCCCTTTTCACGATTTTTCTTTTTACTTTTACCGAGTTGTTATGAGCAATCAGAAAATTGAAAGATTTAATTTAAATTTATACGGATGCAGTAAACAACTTCTATTACTAGTTGAAAATGCTTTCAGAACTCATAGTGGATAAAAAAAAGATGAAGGTTTAAGTTCTGTAAAATTTTTATTAAAATTCAACGAATCGAATTACTGTAGGTACGTAATTCTTCATCAAGAAAAACAGGTAAACAACATAAAACATAAAGTTAATTGAAACAGTGCTCAGCACTCCACAAAAAGGAGAAGAAAAATATAAATATGTTGTGGTATTTCTCACCATAGATTTTTCGTCAAACAATGCAGGAGCACAATTAACAATACGAAACTCTTATCCCTTCAAAAAAATGACATTTTCCGAGCGTTGTTTTCTTTTATTTTGTTTTTTTTTTTTTCGAAAAGCAGAGGTTAGCAGATTTATACGAAAATGTGAAAATATATTTTTTCTTTAAACGTCATAAAAGTACGTTGTTATGTATTTGTATTCAACAAGCAGAAGTTCAATATTGTCGCCGCCGGCGTAAAAGTGTATCCTTGGCAACACATTTACTCCGGCGGCGGACAAAGTAAAATATCATGCAAAATAGTAAGGTTGTAATTCAATAATTTGACAGTTAAGAATAAAACAAAAATAACAAAATAACATATTCTGTGGCAAGTAGACATACTGGATACGGTAGAAAATTTGTTGAAGTTTTGAGCATTTTTAATGTTTTAATGTCTATTTTCTATGTTTGAAGAAAAATTAGGATGTGTTATTTGGAGTAAATGTGACTTTGTATGCTTCGCATATAATTTTCCGACACAGCTAGCTGACGTTTTGCAAACACATAATGCTATTTATTTATATTTTTAATTAATAATTTAACGATTTCGGAAAAATATAAGGTATACCTCGACACTAAAGTATTTTATATTGCACATATAGTTTATTATTAATAAAAAAAAATTGTACTTTAGTGTCATGATATACAAATAATTATTTTGTTTAACTGTTGTAATTCGTAAATGGTGACAGTACGAGATAAATGTTTCAAACAACAATATTTTAAACATTATTCTAAATTATAATGGGGTAAATAGCTCCGAGGTAACGCGTCGGACTGTGGATCGTGAGATCCTCAGTTCGAATCCCACTGCCGACAGTTGCCAATTTAAATTTTCCCCTGTGGTTCCCCCTTTACTAACAACTTTGGGGGCTATGACTTGACGGCTGGTAACCGCATTTCATACGCAAAAATATATCACTTACCGAGATCTGCGTAAGCAGAGTGCCACACCCATAATGGGTAAAAGGCGTGATGATATATTTATTTATTTATTCTAAATTACTGAGATATTTCAAAATAACTTGATAGGGCTTCAAGTAATCTGCCACTTCCGGTTATCGGAATATCACCAAAAACTTATTCGCTCTTTCCAAAGAGATACAAATATAATATACTATAAAATATCAGAATTTTTATTTCAGTAGTTTCTTACCGAGCATTACTTTTCTTTTCAAGTGATTATAAAATGACATTTGATAGCTAATTCACTTATTGCAAAACATGCGGACAGATGGTAATACGGTAAAACAGCAATGTGTACAGCCAAATTGTTTAAGAAATTTTTAAGAAAAAGTACCGCATATTATTTTTGTCGATTCATCAACACTCTTAGACTTACGGCATTGTGCAAGAGAGAAAACTTTTAATGTTACTTGGAAAGAAAAACTTCATAGTACAATACACGCTTTAGAAACCGCAACTTCAGAAATCTACACAGACAGACAGAAATACAAACAGACAGACATACTGACACACAGATAAACAGACAGACAGACAGATAGATAGATAGGCAGACTCTAATAGATAATACATTCTTTAAAAGTTGCCTTTATCATAGCAATGTATTTATAATACTACTGGTATGATTTAAAAGGCCTATTGCATGTTTTTAATGAATTTTTAATTGAAGTATTTAATAGAATAAATAATACGATTTTGTTGTTCAGAACTTTTTCAAAGGGATTAAAGTTTTAAAAAATTGGTACAGGTGGACCACACAGATTCATCGTTGTACAAATTCATTGAAAATCGTTTATGTTTTGCTCATACATTCAGTGCTAAATAAATATTCCCCAGACTATTTCCCAGGGATGTAAAATATCGCACAGAATCCTTTTCTGTCTGTTATTTCTTGTAGTACTAATATTACAGGAGAATTTATAATTTAATAAATATTCTACGCTGTTTATTTTTACAAACTTTTAATATAATGCAGGGTACACTGTATTCTGTAACAGGATAAGTTTTCAAAGTGTTTATCTTATCCGTCTGGCGCCTCCATTAAATTGTTTAACGAAACTTTAAACGCTACAAATAAACAAAGTGTAAATATATCCAAGAACTCAATAACTGTGCCTTTCTGAACAGCAAGATTATCTAGGTACATCAGCCATGAGGTCTACTGGAGGAATATTAATTTTGTTAGTAGATATAGGAAATTAATAACTCCTGTTCAGTTATGTTATCTATATATTGATAAATATATAAATGAAACAAGAATGAAAAGAATTAACTATTGTAAAGGTTCATCAAAAAACATCAATTTGCATAGCCAACTAGACATGGACGAAAAACTTATTTTCTTTGGATGAAAAACCAAATAATTAAATAATTTATTAAGTATCACATATTGAGAATATATACTGTGTAACTAGTGGAGTAGAGAGAAAAATATATTTTCTATAACACTGTTTTGGAAACTACGCATTCCACAACTAAAAACTTTATTGGATTAACTATGACTCCATTCGCTCGTTTAGAATAAATTCGTCGAATCAGAGCCGCATATTAGCGCGATATATGAAGTATCTAAGTTCAATTGCTATGGTTACGTCTCTTTCTTTTAATTTTATTTATTTGAGTTTTGATGTTCAACAGTTTTATATTTGTATTTTTTGTATAATTCCCAAAATCTTGTTATAGAAAGTATAGTCTACATCAGGTAACGGAATGGCATATCCCACACTAGCAAATCGTATTTCTCGTCTTCGGCTCGGACTACAAACTTTTTGCTAGTGTAGAATATAAGCAATTCCATTACTTGTTGTAGAATATATTATTCTACGACCACTTCCTATAATTACACTTTTTTCCACACTTAAAAAAATTTGGAAATTGTATATTTCACACAGTCGTGTGGAATACCGTGCACAATTATTCAAACGCAAGTGTGACCAACTTACTAATAATATTATACGAGTACTATATAATATTAATATGTCAAGTGTAATTATTACGAATAAAAACGAGATGTTGGAGAAGCAGTCAATTTAATAAAATCCAATAACTACACCAACGTTTCGACTGCTAATCAGTCTTCATCAGGGTGCTGATACAAACAAACAAACAATAAATAAACATACATATGTCAAGGTAAGCAGACTTACATAATTGGTTTTTTTAAAAATAAAGAATATCATGTAAAAAATTATTTTACAGAAATCTGTCGTCAAAAAAGGATAAAATACACACACAAACATGTTACTTAACAGTCATCAACTAACTGACTTATGCAAGAAGTTTCTAGTGAGGTAATCGTACAGAGATGCAAAGAACCACTCTTCAGCCAATCAAGGGCTTGCAGGACAAAATACAGGAATAGACAATACATTAATAACTAAAATAATATCACAGTTGAAATATCACCAGAATGTTGAAATGTACACAATTATTACATTTATATATCATAAAATAATTAATAATTATTTCTAAGTATAAATCTTAGTTTTCAATTTTGAGATTATAAAGAAACTACAATATCATTTTTTTTAAATAAAATGTGTTTTTAGTTTTATGTTACAATATATAGATTTATAGTTGGTAACACTGCGCAAATCTGCGCTTGCACCATGCTTCATGCATCATGTTTGTAATAAACATCAAATAGTTTCAGACGCCATTTCTTGTTTCAGAAGAATAAGAATTATTATTAATTAAATCTTGATAAAAGTGTAATCGTTGAAAAAAAATATAGTGTGCATTTCTGCAACTCGTGCAGAATTACCTATTTCAATGACAGAAATGTGTCACATCAATAAATATAGGTTCATTAGGTGCATTTTTTGTTGCTGTACATTTTTTATCATTACTTTTTTGCTCTAAAATTCATAGAAATACATAGGAAACGAACTATCGCATAATCAAAATATCAGTATAGCGAGGAACGAAGTGACGAGCTTATTTCGCCAATGTACTGATATGGAAAAATATTGTATTGACATTTTTACATTGTGTAGACAACCGGTATTTTGCTGGGAAAGGTATTAATTTTTTGTATTAAAATCCCAAATGGATTCACCAATAATACAATATAATGTACAAGCTACAGTTGAAAGAATAAATTACATAAAAATAAAATAATGAAACTAAACATAAATTTCGCAACCATTAACACAACCAGCCTACCAGCCACAACACAGAAAAATCCACCCGACCACAACAAAAACTAAGAATTATCATCAGTACCTTTGGCCAGTTCCAGTCGGTTAAACCGCAAACCTCGGAATCCAACCACAATTTATATCTCGTGACGCTGACAAACGGTTGGCCGCGCGCCCCGACCACAACTTACACGGTATTAGTTTTTAGGTTAATATAACAATATGATAAAGCTCATACAATTAAGCACGGACAAATATCACGGAGTTATCTGTTCTGTGTCGGCCTCTGCTGGCAGACTGTAGCGGTATGGGTAGCACGGGGCGCGATGGCCGATCAATAGGGGTGTTTTGTCGGAAGCTGCGAGCGAACAACTCAGTGAGGATAGTGGAGGACGCTAATCGTGCGGAGTGGAATTATTACGGGTAAGTGGCTTAGTTTACTCGTCTATCAGCCTTCGTTATTCCGCTTATATTCTTATTTTCTTGTTGTAGGAGTGATTCTTGTTTTGTTGTAGAATTGTGCTTACTCTATATTTGAAAAATCTGGTGTGGGCACCACACTACCTTTTTATACAATTAAATTGTTTACTAGAAAATAAATTAAATACTCCTCCAAACTTAACTTGAAATTTATTACTTATGTATAATTTAAACATGAATAAACTCATTGCTGTAGTACGCATCGTAATATGTCTTATATTTATCGAAATATGGCGATTTGTAATATTTTTCAAAATACGGAAATTTCCCCAAATATGACTTAAAATTGTAAATTTTTTTTTATTCCATTTCTTTATCATACTCACGCCAGGAAACCCATTGCAGTAGAGCGCATCGTCATATCTCTAATATTTTTCGAGATATGACGATTTTTTATATTTTTCGAAAAGCAACTTTGAGAGGCTGTAACTAGAAAACTATACAAGATATCGAAAAATATCTCCATTTTTGTGTTTTTCGTGTCATTTATAACAAATTAGTAAATTTTGAAAATTTTGATATTTTTTTGAATTTTTTTCAAAATTTCGATTGGAGATATCTCGACAAATATGAAAGATTCAGGCAGTGTGTACCAATCGATTCAGCACGACGAAATACATAAACCCTGAAAATTTCAGAAAATTCTGACAACCGGTTGAAATGTTAGAGCAAAAAGTCTGAAAATGACCAAATTCAGGCCAAACGTGAAGGGGTACCCCTTGACTTTCAGGACAAAAAACGCCATTTCCAGGCTTTTTGCTCTAACTTTCCATCCCGTAAAGCGATTTTTATGAAACTTTGCATACTTATGTATTTCAACGAGCTGAATCGATTGGTGAACACAGCAATCTTGTATCTTTAATATTTGTCGAGTTATCGCCGATCGAAATTTTGAACAAAATACAAAAAAAATTCAAAATTTGAAATTTTTGCTAATTTGTTATATAAGGCACCAGAAACGCTAAATTGAAGAGAATATTTAGATATCTCGTGTAGTTTTTGAATTACAGGCCTTTAAAGTTGCATTTCGTAAAATACCAAAAATCGACGTATCTCGAAAAATATTAGAGATCTGACGATGCGCTCTGCTGCAATGGGTTTCTTAGCGCTTATTTCATAAAGAAATGTAATAAAAAAATATAACAATTTTAAGTGAGAATATTCCGTGAATTTTTCTATCGGTCTGTGAATCTGTATTGAATGATTAATAATTACCGTTTCTGTTATTTGTTTGTTCCCATAGCAACTAAAATTAGTTTATTAAACATATAATTCAGTTTTGTCAAAAGAAGCAAACAAAATCTGGTGTGGGCACCACACTACTTTCTTATACAAATAAATCCAACTGAACACGTATGACTTGTTCCTTGTGTATGACTTTATTTTAAAATAGAAATCTATTAATATGTAGTCAGTAAAACTTTCTAACTAATAATACAAATATTACTTACATTTATAATATTTCACAAGACACATATTTTTGACACTTCACAATTATTTGACACGTTTGGCACATAAATATTTAAAATGTTTTCGTTTTTTTTCCCATTATAATTAAGATGATTGAAATATATTCTTGAACATATAATTTAGTTTTACTCTAAATTAGAAGCATGTGAAAGGAAATAGTCCTAGAACTTTATTCTCAGTAATAATATAACAAGAGAGTGAGAATAAATTGAAAATAATTTGACAGATATTTCGAAAACTTGTTGCCAGGCAAATGGCGACAAGTCTGAGAAAGATACTGGAGAATTATTTTCTAATTTATCGAACTCTCGAGTTATATTTAGCTTATTTTTTTATTTCATCATCAGGCACGTCACTAAATCTATCTTTTTTGCTCATTTTTACTTGTGTTGATGATAACTATCTGACATCTGACATCTTTCAACAAAAACAAGAAAAAGCTACAGAGAATATTGCCGGGAATAATCACAAGAGCATTATTCTCAGTATAATAATGACAGGATACATTTCATTGGTTTTGAGAAACGTCTAAAGAAGAAAAAGAGAGAAAAGAATGGTACGAACAAGTAAGCATTTTTTTTTAAATAATTATTTTTGAAATAATTTTGGGATTTTTTAAATATTTCAAGTACAGTTTCATTAATACTAAATGTCAGTACTTATCTTGTACGATATATGAATGTACCATGTCTAAAATTACACCTATTCAAATTCCATTTACAATTATAATCCACTACCCGAAATATTCACATCGCAATTAATAATTCACAATTCATCTTGCAATCAATAGCTTTCACATCAAAACTTGCC
The DNA here is from genome assembly GCA_963942605.1 of Poecilus cupreus. Classification (NCBI taxonomy): domain Eukaryota; kingdom Metazoa; phylum Arthropoda; class Insecta; order Coleoptera; family Carabidae; genus Poecilus; species Poecilus cupreus. The sequence continues at coordinate 7,442,029 of OZ012733.1, read as the reverse complement.
GGATGTACAAAATGTATCCATGCATCGATCGGATCTCTCCGAACAGTGTAGGCCGTGCGGCTTCCCTTACTGGGTCAATTATGACCTGACTGACAGCAGAACGGGCTTCCGAGTTCCGATTTATTATTTACGACAATTATTTATGCGGCTGCAAAGCGGCAGCGGCCTATGAGCGTCGAGTTGCCAAACCGACGCCGACGCCGCTGCCGTCAGTTTATAATTCAGCGTGATAATGTATCTTTACTCAGCAGAAATAAAGTGATTAATATGTAATTGAAATAGCGCCGTAATGGAATTAAATTGATGATGCATGAAATGAAAAAATCTGATGGGATGTATGACTGATTGTAAATCACACGTCGTTGGAAATTCATTATTGAATTGGTAATAATTTTATTGACCATAAAATAAATTTATAGAAAAGCTTATTGTTCATTTTGGTGACAAACATATCATTGCGTTATTCATTTATTTATTCGATCGGGCGAATAACAATAATTTTTGAGTACATAGTTATTTGTGCCTTGATATACAATAGTATATTGTGTCATTAGGAGCAAATATGATACTTTGTGTGCTGAGCATGTAAGTTTGAACGACGAGCGAAGCGAGTCGAACAATTACATGCGAAGCACCCAAAGACACATTTACTCCGAATAATACATGCTATTTTTTCTTCAAACATAGAAAATAAAATTATAAATATTATAAAATGCTCAAAACTTCAAAAAATATTCTGTCTTATCTAGCATTTCAAGTTGCCGTAGAATATGCTGTTTTGTTATTTTTGTTTATTTGTTTCATTTTTAACTGTCAAATTATTGAATTACAACCTAACTATTTTTCATGGAGTACTGGAGAACGCACTCAATGTTAATTTTTTGGTCCATGACTTTTAGTCTCTGCCCGATCCGCTATGTAGGCGCTAGTAGTCATTTCAAACTGCTACTAGATCCTAAATATTTTTTTTTATTTTTAGTTATTTTTAAAATGAAAACAAATGTTTCATGCAATAACAAATATTTTATTATACAAATATAAGTACAAATATTATTAGAAACAATTCAGTAACAATTTTTGTACAAAATAATTCAGTCTCGATTTCATATTCGCAAATGTTCAGATAATTGCTTTGAAGAAGTTTGGGTCACAACTTTACAAACAATATAAATAAATTTGAGGTTCATATTTACAAATATCCTTATAATTATTTTGAATAAACTTTGTTACAATTTTACAAATTAAATAAATTTCGAAGTAACTACATCACAACCTATCAAACAAAATAAATCTGTTTTGATCTTCATATTTGCAATTATTTTTAGGTTAGAGAAAAATTATATTTAATTTATCAATAATGCTTTTTAATCAAATTGGGCCATTTAGTTGTCAGTTACTTTATCATTTTAGCATTTTACTGACCTATTTTAATTAAAACTAAATTATTTGTGAATGTATTAATGAATTTTCCAAAATGAAAGTGAACTGGAGGTTTAAATATCTTCTTCCATAAATATCGTCTTCTTGTTCGTAACGCCAGTGAACTTGAAGATTAGAATATGTTCTAACATAAGCATTGCTTGTGCTTTCGCTAATGTAAGTGAACATGTAGACCACAATCAGCCAATCTTCTAAAGTAATAACTATTCACATATCTTCAAAATTTCAATACGTCCAGGAGTTTCAAAACTTGCAAGGCTGTCAAAAAAATTTTTTTCATTAAATTAAATAGAACAAAATAATACTCATAATAAATTCCTACAATTTATTTGATCTTCAATGACTTTTGCTTGCATTCACCCGCAAATCGTTGTATGGAATCCAAAATAGTATGATGCGTACAATTTTTGAACGGGCACTTAGAAGAGAGATGTAATATTCACTAATTTTAACTAAACAATTAACTGTATTAGTTGCTTTGTTGGTTTGAGAAACCGCACAATAGCTTCTCCTTAATACCTCAAGCAACATGAAGTTCTGCTAATCGGACATCTAAAAAAAGTTTACAAATAAATAAATATATTCACACACACCCATAACAATGCTCCGTATTTAAATTTTATTGCCTCGGAGTCGTCATGTGAGGTAAACTATTTCCATGAATATTGTAACTATTAAATATCACATTAATAATTGCAGTTATTGTTAAAAGTACTTACCTCTATTTAAAAGAATCCAAATAAATAAATATCAGTACAAATTATCACCATAAATTTAACAAAAACCTATTTTATATTTGTTGTTCTTCTCACATATTTGACAGCTGACAAAAACCACACAAAAACAAGATACTATTCCAACACTCGCGATATCTAGATCCCAAATATAAGTAATAGTAGTCTCTGCCCGATCCGGTAGGTGTCACCACATGAATGCACCATATTCGCCTATCTAAGCGAACTCTCCTTTGCTCCTTGCTATTTTTCATAATATTTTATTTTGTCCGCCGCCGGCGTAAATGTGTTGCCAAGGATACACTTTTACGCCGGCGGCGACAATATTGAACTTCTACTTGTTGAATACAAATACATAACAACGTACTTTTACGACGTTTGAAGAAAATATTTATTTGTAAGGCACTAAAGTATAATTTTCTATTACGAATATGGCTATCGCCGCGATGAATAAACCATGAGAGTAATAAAAAATACTTTAGTGCCGAGATATATATTATATTTACCTAACATAAATAAATAGCATTATGTATTTCTAAAACGTCAGCTAGCTGTTGCGACTGGGATGGCAGTGATCACAAAAGTACTCTGAAAGTGTCAAATTTGGTTATAATTTTCATTATTTTTTATAGTCTTAGGGCCGGTTTCTGAATAAATATTTAACTGATCTGTTAACTAAATGCTCGTTAAATTTATGGAAAAGTTAAAATTGCATTGGGTTTCTGAAAACATGCGTCAGTTAATTTATCAGTCCGACATGTAACTCATAGTAGTCATGGTTTTAACCAAAACGAACACTTATTTTTAAATCAAATAGATGTCATATAACAAAGTTATCAGCAAAAAAAGAAAATCGCTAAATTTACATTTTAACCAATATCTAGTGATCTATGCATTCAATTGGAAAAACAAATATATGTTCAGACTACCCTACTAATCAGGCAACTTTCGTCTAATTTAACCAACTTCGTATCTCTTACTGTTCTGGAGATCCCAATGTATTCGTACCTTAAATGGGACACACTGTATACTATTTAATTTCTTTTACCGGTATTTTATATTCTTGTTTAGGACCATACGATAATAGTTATTTACTTTACAAGTGGGTAATTCCACTTTGCCTACGTGTGAAGTATAACGTTTTATCCAACACTTCTTAATAAATGAAAAATTTATTAAAGAAATATTATTTGACAGTGACATATGCTTTAAATTTTTAAATTAAAATGTCAATCGAAGTAGTTACCAAGGTGTTGTGTGTTATTATTATTGTTATAAATAAAAAAATACTCACTAGTGGCTTTCCTCAAAATTGTACCCACTAGTGTATAATCTGTTACTTTGCTTGTTTAAAATCGCCATAGTTTTAGAGTATTTATTGAGAGGTGTTGGATAAAAGTTATTTACTTTACAAGTGGGTTATTCCACTTTGCCCACGTGTGAAGTATAACGTTTTATCCAACATCTCTTAATAAATAAAAAATTATATGACATATGCTTTAAATGTTAAACGAAGTAGTTACCAAAGTGTTGTGTGTTATTGTTATTGTTATAAATAAAAAAATACCCACTAGTGTCTTTTCTCAAATTTATACCCACTAGTGGGTAATCTGTTACTTTGCTTGTTTAAAATCGCCATAGTTACAGAGCATTTATTGAGAAGTGTTGTATAAAAAATATACAAACTCATTTCCATGTTTCAGTCTCAATAAATGATTTATAAGTATTTTTTTATGAAAAGGGAAGTTAAATGCTGCCCCAGATTTCGTTGGTAATTGAAAACGCCTTAAACGTAGCAAACTTTTTATGTATTTTCTGTTTGAGATTTATTGGTACGGCCAGCAATAAATAAATTCAGAATTGATATATTGGCTTGTAAATATTTGTCTTATAAAAATATGATTAGTATTTTTCTGCAAATTCAATTTCACAAAACCCGCGTCTCGCCTGCCAAATAAATTTTTAACATTTGAAAAATAAATTCTCCTAAAAAATAAAAGAAAAACAATAGACCGAACGCTTTCAACAAACACTCATTCTAAACTGAATAACTCGTACCAAAAAGAAAAAATAACAATGAGCCAATAAAATAAAAAATTGACGAATGAAAAATCCCTCGCTTTTGTTCCGTCATTCTACGCACACTTCGTTAAAACCCGGTCGATTTTTGAAACAAAAGACATAGCATTTTTCTCGAATTTAAACACAAAAGCTTGGAAGAAAAACTTTCAAAAATGCGGCACTTAGCGAGTAACAAAGCGGGGTGACTTGCACGGAGGGGAGGGGAAAGGACATGAGCAGAGGCGGACTTATTAGATCAGCCAGAAAAGTACAAATATTCTAATTTTAACGGTTTCATTAAAATAAGGCGTAAAATTATAAACAAACCAACGAATGCTTGTTTATAACATACATATGTCAAAATATAGCAAAGAATCATGTATAATACCTGGTGTCAACCCTTAAGCTTATCTATTTTCCAAGATCATGAAATAGAAAGAAATCTTTACCATAATATGATATATGATATTTATTCACAGATATGAATTCATTGTGATTTTATTAGAATAATATGCAATAGCTATTAACATTCCTAGCAATGTTATGAGTATCATAACAGCCGCAGATATCAGTTTGAAATTCGAGCTCGTAAAGCAAGGATTTTAGGACCTCTAAGGCCTGTTATGACTCATAACATTCGTGGTTTGTTCAATAGTTTACCGGTTTCAAAATATGAAGACGTTAATTTCATCAATAAATATTACTTTTTGAAATTCTTTAATGGATAAGGTCTGTCATAATTTTAGAAGGTGATCAAGTAAGTCTGTTTGTTTTCATTTAACACCGTGGTTACACTTGTTTTGTATCATATTTATAAATAATTTTTTTACTTAAACGTTAAATGTGTTCATAATGGCTAAATAAAAAGTGGATTTTAGCGATGCTGAATTATCTGAATATATATTCAGGTGAAGCTCTGAACAGTTTAATTCAGTGTGTATTAATAAAAAGCGTTATATTATTATTGTGTTTTATTTTCATTTTCTTGACTGTTTTGACAGGTCAGTATGGGTAATATTACCCTACAGTATAGAGTTATGACATACTTACCCTGCCTACTTTTGCGCATGTAAACATAGGTTTAATCTCCGGAAACCGGTAAAGAAAATCAGATTAGAGAACACTACTACATTCAAAAATATAACTTCTTGTTTCAAGAAAATTTTCAGTTTTCCTTTTGTATTTCGTTGAAGAAAAATTTATTTCTTCCAAAATGATTTGGTACAAATCAAAAAAATATTAATTTTGAATATAAATGTTATTTATCTTATTTTTTCTGCTTTGAAAGAAAATGAATATATTTTAAATAATAAAAGCGAGGACTTTCAATTTTAAACAAAACGTTTTTATTTAAAACGATATCATTTAAAATTAAAATTACTTACTCCTATTCAAACTACTTCATCTCCATAGTGAGTCTGAGTTGAATACTTTGATATGTTCCTTCAAAACTAAATTAATTTTCTTAAAGGTATCCAAAAAAAAGCAATATGAAAATAGGCTTAAATTAATCAAAAAAACTATGAAATAAAGTTTAGTAATTATCCCAGTTTCGAGCCTAGAAAACTGACAAATAGACACTTTCCCTAGAATATAGCGCACCACATTTATTGTGATGCTAACACATCCATGGCGAGGTTAGCATTGCTTGTGTCACTAGTTGCGTACATTGCATCAAAAGAATTGTAGACTTGGCGAGAGTCGCTTATTTTAATTTAAAAATATTTGCAAGGAAGTATTTTATTGTTTTTTACGTAAATAGCAATAAAATATTTATTTTCTCAAAACATAAACAAACTCAGGCAACACACCACACAAATAATGCCAAACTTTTCCCTTCTCCCCAAAGCTAGTGCTGGCTTCACATTAAATAGTACACTGCGCCAAGGAAAGTTACATGATAACAGACTGTTTTTGGAATTGAAATAAAGATCTCACGATGATTTAATGCCCGCTGCACTGGTCCATTAAGAATTTCTCAATTTCTGCCGGTCAGTCCAGCCCTGGCCGTTGCAGTGACGGGTTCACGAACCCCGAGGATCCATTCATGGTATAAAAGGTCTCCCATCGCGAAATACATTATCGAATACTTGTAATTTCCTCTGCGCCACCCCTACACCCTCCCGCTCGCAATGGTTCTCAATGCTTTCCCTCTTTCACCTCTCGGTGATCCGGTGACGTTGCAAGAATGTATTGTGAATGAAATCGTTTAGTTCGATAGACTTTGCGTACGTGGCCAGGGAAGAAAATCGCAAGAAAATTGAATACTTTCTACTAAACTGTATTCGGGGTTGCTACAAAAATAGGCAAGTATTGGCAATGTATAAGACTTTCAGTTTATACTGAAATTTATTGGATACTTCTTGTTACAAATGCTACATCTAGCACAATTACTCAAATGAAAATTAATAATAATTGTGTATGTCGTTAAAATGTTGCAATATCAAATATTTAATCATACTCCGATGCTACAGGTTGATCACTTATTCACCTTTAACCCATTAATGCTCAGTGTATAATACATAATACGTATAGATGCTTCACTTTAAGATTATGTTTCTGCCAGGCTATGGTATTTGAAACTGGATAAATTCATTTGGTTTTGTTCTGTATATTTTAATGTATTAGATATTTACGATATAAGTGGGATAAGAGCATTATTAAGATACGCATAAGTATATTAATAATGCATTATCACACGTGCATTGTACAATTACATTTTATCTACGCCCGCCCAAAGTTAAAAAATTTAAATAATTTGATTTAATGGGGTAAATGGCTCCGTGGTAACGTGGCGGACTGTGGATCGTGAGATCCTCAGTTCGAATCCCACAGCTGGCAGTTCCCAATTTACATTTACCCCTGTGATTCCCCCTCCACTAACATCTTTGGGGCTATGATTCGACGGCTGGTAACCGCACTTCATACGAAAAAATATTTCACCTACCGAGATCTGCGTAAGCAGAGTGCCACACCCGTAATGGGTAAAAGGCGTGAGGATATATTTATTTATTTTATTTTATTTTTTTGACAAGTAGAAAATAAATCCAAGTAGTTGCTGTAAAAATGGTTTCAAATCCATCACGACCACAATTTGACATTAAGCATTAAGTATTTGTGTTTCATAATTTTTTAAGCATTTCATGAAAATGAGTGATTTAGAAAGTATTTCGTCGAATATAGAGGAAAAAGCTTTAAAAATTATTAATTAATTTAAAGAATTGTAAAGATTGTATTGTCAACATTTATAATAATTAGTACGTTAATGAAAACGAGTGCTTTAATGAAACTCTTATCCCACGCAAAATAAGTGGGTTAAGTGACATTTAACTCACGGGCGTAGATAAAATATTTTACACATAATTGCATATACTTATAAGTTACCAACGTACAGAAATATGTAAAATATTGCTGGGCATTAATGTGTTCTGATAATATAAAAACCTTCCTGATGCCTCTTTGGTTACACTAGTAACAGATGGAGAATCTAATTAGTCGCGTATTTAAATACCACGGTATATTATACTGAAGAATCTGATAATGATAAGAAAAACAAGAACATTTAAACAACTTAAGAATGAGAAGATGAACTACAATTTTCAAAGGTGTATGTGATCAAATTTTTTTTTTTTTGATTCAAGAAATTAAAATACTTGTATTATCTTAAACAGATTAATTATATATAGTTTACTGATTACGAGAAATTTATTATTAAAAATTAGCAGAAGAGATACGTAAAGTTAGGAGATAGATGTTAATAATTAATAGTGATCTATAGTTGCTAGTTTGCTGGATATACAATTGATTTCTAGTGTGAAAGAAAGAAAATTAAATTCCTGTTCAATTGTGCGCAAAATGAAATAAGTAATTCTTCACAAGATAGATACTATTCTTTTTCTACGAATCCTCATTTTGTGCATTTTTGTGGTATATAATAATATATACGTACGAATGTAGCAATATCGCATTATAAACATGAAGATATAGGTATACACATAAATTTACACATAACACTTAAAAACCACCACAGATAAATTGAAAAATGACTGAAAGAATAACCTTTTACTTTTAACAGTAAAAATATTTTTAATTTAGATTTGTAATCACTGAAAAAGTTATTGTAAGTTATATTTTCGGTGATATTAAAAAATATTTAATTAAAAGCTTGGACGAATTTCCAAATTATGTACTTCTTACCAATCAGCTTTTATTCAACAAAATTATTTTTAGGAAATTCAGGTCAAAGCAGTAAAGGTAAAAAATAAATTATTTAATTACGCGGAAAATATCAAAGTCAAAGATTACTACATCTTATTAACTTTGAGAAGAAAATTGCATGTCATTTGAATTAAACTCTGGTTTCATTTCAGTTTCAGGTGATTATGGAACGAAAATAGGTTGATTCTTCGCTTGTATGACATTGAATGTAATATGATGTCACGTGGTTAATTTTTTCAGGATTGCTATTATTACTTTCTTACACGTACTAATACACAATAGCTGTATTCTTTTTGGAAAGTTGACAAGTCAGTTGAGATGAACTGAGCTGAGTTGAGCTGAAAGGCATCCAAAAAGAACAGCACTTTATGTATAGAAAGTTGGGTTTGTACAAGAATATATACACTTATGCTATTAAAATTGATAACACTGAAAATATCTTACTATAAGTTTACACATTGAATATATCAATGAAATAGATCGACATATTTTGTTATTGTAGTAATTTGGTGCACATAACCTAACAAATATGACAGTTCTCCAGACAACACAAATCAAACATTACCCCTTCCACCGAACTGAGTTGCGTAGATCATTTTGAGTTTATTTCGCGGGTGGTGCAGCATCGCTAAGGGGGGAAGTGAGTTCTCTCAGTTTGTCTCAGTTCAGTTGTAACAAAAAGAAAAAACTTTACTGAGTTTATCTGAAGTGAGCTGAAACTAACTCACTAACTGAGATTTTGACCAAAAAGAATACAGCTAATGTGCAAATTGAGAAACAGCAATGGTGATTCTTCTCTTGTAATGATGATACAGCTATCGGTTGCTCTAATGTTTGTAACTTTTCTCAATTTGCATATCGTGTACTGTTGTATGTGTTATGTGCTAAAGTTCATTTTGTTGTTATTATTTATTGTTTTTGACTACATCCTAATGAAGTGGCATTGTGCCACGAAACGTTGATTAGTTGTCAATAAATTTTAAACAACATTGACTGCAGCCCTATGAATTCTATATCATATTTATTTACAAAGTTAAAGAACATTACTCTACTTTGCAATGTATTCGCCATAAATTTCAAGGCATTTATTGGAACGTGGTACCAGTTTTTCAATGTCGATGTACCGGAAAAATTCTGAGAAAGAATGAATTTTTTAATTCTGGACAGCTTTTGTGTTTCACTTTTATTGCAAGTGGATAGGTATAGATTTATTGCGATTTGACATGTACCGATATGCCATCTAGCGGATTACTTTCGAACAAAAAGTAGGGTGAAGATTCCGTTAGAAATACATAACGTCAAATGGGAATAACGATTTTTGAGATAAAAAAATGACCGAAATTGTAGATCATCGCGAAAAATCTAAAAATGAAGAGTACTGTGCAGTAAAAGGGTGTAATAATAAGTCTCGTAAAAATCTGGATGTTACATTCCATTTATTTCCGAAGTTGGACAAACGTTTTATTTATAAAGTAAACCAAGTTGAAGTGCGGAAAACCTTGGAAAAACTAATAAAAGTAAACAACATGAATGCGTTTATAATAAATAGTATACTCTGTATATTTTGTACCAGACAGTTATGTAAGTACATCTAAGTAAGTAAAATTTTAGGTTATAATACGAATTTGCTTTGAAATCTTTTCACTTTGTATTTAACTAAGTTCATAAATTAAATTAAATCTATATTCAAAGTTCCTTATAATTGTTCATTTTTAGTTATTTGTTTATTTAGTTGATTTAGATCAAGAAACGTATAACAGTACAATAACGTAGCAATGCAGTTTTTACATTTTTCACCCAAAACCAGCCAAGCAGGAGCAAACAACACTCATCACATGTTTATCTCCTGCAATTTTCCTATTAATTTGATTCGACGTTGACACACCGAAAGCCACTACACCCACAGCCACTGTCACTTTCATTTAAATTTTTCCCACATTTAATCAATTGTCAAGTATATAAAATGCGTTCAGCTTCTTTAAAATTTTGTTTGCAGGATCTGTTGCAGCGCATTCGCAAGTATTATTAATCGTATGACTCACTTTTTATATTTTATACGCGAACAGTACTAATGTCACATTCGAATCTTCACCCTAATTGACGCCAGCTTGGATAGGCCACGCCATTATGTCAGATCCCAACAGCAATAACAAAAAATAGCACTGAAATATTCATTAATTTGATAAAACGAAACATCTCTAAAACAACATCCTACTATACAACGACTTCTCACAAAGACTGATTAAAATTGCGACTGTATAAATTATCAAACGTGCTAATACAAATACGGCGCAAATTTCTTAATGGCAGCCCATTTTAACATTTTACTTTCCTTAGTCTATTATTCAAATGTGACCTCCGTTTCGGCTATTACTTAAATGAACCTCACACTTTGAGTATTCCTCCTTGTCGCCGACACGATGCTGGCAGGGATCATCAGTAAATCACGCTGTACTCCAAATCGTCCTGGCGCGAAGCAGCACGTCGCAGGAGCAAGATGGCGACGGGAGACAGACGACGAACGTCAAGTGGCGTCATCGACCTCGGCTCAAATTACCGTCGCTTCTTCTCTTCTTCTTACAGATCGGCTGCAGCATATTAGCATAAATTGAACGTGGTTCTGAAGATATGATGGAGTCTTGTGGTGTTCCACTTTGGTCTGTTGCAGTTTTGCTTTTGGACAGGAAGATTTAGAAATTCTGGAAAGGGTATTTTTTCTTGCTGCTATAATCTATTTTGTTAAGCAATAATATCCATAGACATAAGACAGAGTTTAAGATCATTGTATCTTCAAGAATTTTTGTTGAATCTTATAGTAAAACTCTATGAAGAACTAACTATGATTGATTAAAGCCATTTCTCATCTGTTAACAGCAGTGTTATAGTTATAACATTAGCAGAAAGTATTTTGCAAAGATATCTTTTAAAAAAGTTTACATATGTACCTATAACACAAATCTAAATTAATGAAGTAGCAAAAATCAAAGGGCTTACGATGTGCATCCAAATAGTATAAGACTACAAGAGTAAATGGTTTAAACCCTTCACTATATTCATGATATATAATATTTCAGTACATTTTAATGTTACAATGTTATGGCATGTGTTTTGTACATTTTGTATGTCTCTAAAGCGGTCGGAAATCATGTTTTTGCCGAACAAGTTCGACAAATATTGCTAACATTTTATTGTTATTTTTTGGCATCACTAGTTTTAACTAACTTCTGACCTGACGCTAGAAATATCAAAATATTACATTCACTTTAAAATATTATGGCAAAATATCTACAATTAAATATTTGCAATTCAAGAAAACAGAATATTTATGGATTTTAAACATATTTGTAAGTAATTATAATTGAATTTGTAGTGTAAAATCCAAATAAAAATATGTAGATATTTTTGGTTATGATATTGGAAAATAAACATAAGTGACATTCAAATATTGTGATGTTACCAACATTAAAAAATTCCCTATCATTAAGAATGTTAGTAAGAAATTAAATTTATTTACTAAGTTTATATAAATGTTGGCGCGAAAACTCTTGTGTATCCCTCGGTTGGAAACAATTTTGCGAGTGCTCGTATTTGTAGGACTCGCCTACGGCTCGTCAAAATAAAATCGCACTCACAAAATAGCATTTCCAACCTAGTAATACAAATAACTATTGGAAACATGTTAAAAATTTTGTAGTAATTTTTTTTCCAATTTTAGTTCCGATGATGCTTTTAATAAATCGAAAAGTTAACGTTATTAAGTATTTAATTGTGTGTAAATTGTTTATTATTTATAAATAAATATTTGTTCCTATAAAAATTGTTATTTGGCCAATTTGTATCAACTTATATTTCTACGAATTTATTTAATAATTTCTGTTAATAAATACTATAATTTAACAACTTTAGTAACCAGTATGAAATAATTTTTTTTACAAAACTCATTTCATAACAATTATGTGAAAAGTGATATTCCATAAAGTCATAAGGTTATGTGAAATTCAAGTTTACAAAACGGAATTAGATAAAATGCTTTTACAATAATTGCTAAATATACAAATAATCCAAAGTTGAAAAACAATATTCTATACTCCACAAATATATTCGATAATATTAATAATTAATTAGATAAATGTGAAACCCATCAAAGAATTACATCTTTTTTGATTAAAATCCGCGAATATTTACATCAGAAAAACAGTCGAACATTCACAACATCGTAACATATGAGCTTCCATATGTATTTTTGTCAATTTCCATATGCGTGTTTACATAAAACCAGCCACAAAATTTGTGTTCAACCTTTATAATAATTATGTATGACCTGTGGGTATTTGCGAAGCAAAAACAACACGAAAAAGAGAATGATACGTCACTGATACGGGGACATGAACAAAAAGCGCAAAAAAATCATTTTAATACAAATGACAGTTGTTCTATGATTGATGATTTCGGAATCAGTTTTCGGATGAATAATGGAACGTTGTTTCGTTCACAGAATCACATGTGATCGCTGTGTGCTGTGGAATGGAATACAAAGAGACAAAATTCAGTGGGCGTAGGAAAAGACTCTTTTCATTTTTCATGTGAAACAGAATCTGTTGATAAATCTAGTGTATTGCCTATTCCATATGTTCTGCTGCTGTTGAAAAATTATTTTAAATTTGGGGAAAAGAAAAACGGACATCTATGCCTAAAGCTATTCAATTGGAAATGATACAGAAAATACAATACCTAGGTAAATAATTTTTTATAGAATGTGTAAGAGAATTATTGTGACTGGTTAAGTATTTTGATTTTGTTGTTTAAACAATTAGTTTATGTATCAAAATTACATTGATTATTTTTGTCGTTTATTTAAACCAATGAAATGCTTTATTTTATGTTACGTGTCTGCGTTTTAACCAATCCTGTCATTATTATACTGAGAATAATGCTCTTGTGATTATTCCCGGCAATATTCTCTGTAGCTTTTTTGTTTTTGTTGACAGATGTCAAATGTGAGATAGTTATCATCAACACAAGTAAAAAAGAGCAAAAAAGATAGATTTATTGGCGTGCCTGATGATGAAATTAAAAAATAATCTAATTAAATATAACTCGAGAGGTCGATAAATTAGAAAATAATTCTCCAGTATCTTTCTCAAACTTGTCGCCATTTGGCAATAGCCACGAATGCCCGTAGGCAACAAGTTTTCGAAAGATCTGTCAAATTATTTTCAATTTATTCTCACTCTCGTGTTATATTATTACTGCTTATTTTTTCACGTTTCTTAAAATCAAGTAAATGCTTCATTGTATGTCACGTGTCTGCGTTTTAACCAATCCTGTTATTATACTGAGAATAAAGCTCTAGTGATTATTCCCGAGAATAATCTCTGTAGCTTTTTTGTTTTTGTTGACAAATGTCAAATATCAGATAGTTATTACTAACACAAGTAAAAAATGAACAAAAAAGATAGATTTAGTGGCGTGCCTGATGATAAAATAAAAAAATAATCTATTTAAATATAACTCGAGAGTTCGATAAATTAGAAAATAATTCTCCAGTATTTTTCTCAAACTACGAGCTTTTGTGGATATTGCCTGGCAACAAGTTTTCGAAAGATCTGTCATTATGTACGAATATTAGGTTTGTTTCGATAAACTTTCTTCATCTGTGTTTTTCCAATATTTGATAATTGCAACGGCACCTGTACTAAATTAAATGATCTGTATTGAAATACTCACAAAACAAATTAATTTTTCACGATGGTTGCAATGTACCGTATATGCCTAGCAACAACAAACATACAATGACCAGATTTCTAAGTGGTCATAGAAAAAATTATTTCTAATTATCAATTTCCTTGGGATATTATAGCTAATAAAATTTTGATTAACTCCTTGGACTATATCATAAGCAAACGTTAGTTCATTTGTTGATATTGAAAATTTTGACATTTAAATAATTAGTTTATTTTTATTTAATTTCAGGAAATATTAAACCGAGTATATCTTGAACCATGAATTTATTTGGTAAAATTTCTTATAGTTTCTGTATAGAAACATCAATACGTGTCAAAAATGACACTTAAACCCCTCCAGCTATGGTGACAGAATTTAATTATATCATTTTTGTCACTCGATTGTTCGTTTCTACGAAACAACTTTTCGAAATCCGATAAATTTTTGGCTTCCGGTATATTTCCTATGAAAATAGGTTTCTATACGTAAATATCCAAGAAGAATTGCGTCTATATTCAATTCTTTCAGGATTTTTATTTCTGCAATTATTTCCGGTTAATTGCTGAAATTCCTTTCGGTTTCCTTATTAATTTTCATCTAGAAAGAATCTCTGCAACTATTTTCAACAATCTCTTTTTCTTCAATAAACTGCGCTCACTAATTCATATTTCAATTATAATTTTAATTACCGTTAAAAATTAAGCTCGCCGTCAGCTTCAAAATAACAAAATAAATCTGCAGGATCTCGGTATATAATATGCGCGCGCATTCCACGGAAACTTCAATAATTTTCTATTACTGTGAAAGATAAACAGGCGTGCCTTAATGAAACGAAAACTTGTATATAAGTTGCGAGCAATTAAACTGATGCGGAGCGAATACATGCGCGAGGGCGGTGCAGCGAACTTCTTCAGATAGGGTCGTCTTACTTCGGCCATTAAAATATCGCAAGTAAGAGTAGGACACTTGACTTGAAATCAGTTTTATACGAAAAAATTAGTGGAATTTTGCACTTGGCTGAATTAGTGCCTACATTGATGTATGGTTCTGAATGTTGGGTGTGGATGAAGAAGCATGAACGACGTATAACTGCTGTAGAAATGAGATATTTGAGAGGAATATGTGGGTATACGAGACGTGATCGTATACGGAATACACTGGTGTATGGTGGGTGAGGGTTTGTGAAGAATGTTGTTAAGAAAGTGGGAGTGAGTCAGTTGAGGTGGTTTGGACATGTTGAGCGAATGTCGAATGAAATGTTGGTGAAACTAATATATGTGGGTGAATGATTGCGTGGGCGTCCGAGGAATAACTGGTTGGGTATGATTGATGGTTTGTTGCGTGAACGAATGATTCCGTGTGTGAAGAATAAACGAGCATGTATGAATCGCACTATGAATGTGGACGAGGCGAAAGTGGTGTGTCAGGATAGGAATGATTGTTGGTTGACTGTGTTTCTGGGTTCGTGCTACCCCACTAAGTGGGACATAGCGTGATGTTATGTATGCATGTATTATGTTGAATGCTTGCCTATTGGAAGAAAACCAGAATGCAGCTGAAACGAAGTGACGAGATAGCTTTGCCAATGCACTGATATGGAAGCGAGGAACGAAGTGAGGAGATTGCTTCGCCAATGTACTGATATAGAAGCGAGGAACGAAGTGACGAGCTTGCTTCGTTAATATAGTGTTATGGAAGCGAGGAACGAAGTGACGAGCTTGCTTCGCCAATGTGCGGACATGGAAGCGAGGACTACATGCAGTGACATCTGTTTAAATCGAGATGCAATACAACACAAAAAACTTACTTAGGACCAGCAACTATTATTTATGAATGACCCAACATACGTATTGTATATAATATATAGCGTGCTATTTGATGTTCGTCTTTATCACGTTTTACAACTCAAATACCTCGACATTCAGAATAGTTTGCTTCTCATTTAATCGATTCGTCTCTATCAGCTAATTCCACGTCGCATTATCCATTGATTCCCAAGTTAATTAAATTTATTTGTGTTTACAAACCGCAGTCGATTCACTGAGTGCGTTCAGTTTCTTACGTTTCCGCTTGCTCTGCGCGCTGGAGGCTATAAGACGAACCACATCGTTCCTCTCACTTACACACGTCTGTGCCTTTAGGCGCCTATCTTACTCGCTCTCCCTTAAAGCGTAGAATATATGTTGGTAGTGTGTTTGTTCCACGCCTCATGTCTTCTTCCTGATTCGAGTTAAGCAATTGTCAAACTGTCTTACTTTGTGCATGACTTTAAATTAATTCTTGGTGCTGGGATGTTCAACGGAATTGACACTAATTCAATTATTGTTACAAATATCTATACATATGCATGTATTGCAATTAAGTTGCAAACTGGAGGAGAATAGTCTTTGTACATTAATTACTAGCAAGTCCTTTTGCTATATCGATTTATTTTTTAAACTAATCTAAATTGGAATACTTTTTACAACAAAAAATAAATAAATATATCATCACGCCTTTTACCCATTATGGGTGTGGCACTCTGCCCACGCAGATCTCGGTAAGTGATATATTTTTGCGTATGAAGTGCGGTTACCAGCCGTCGAATCACAGTCCCCAAAGATGTTAGTGGAGGGGTAACCACAGGGGTAAATTTAAAATGGCAACTGTCAGCTATGGCAACAAAAATATAAATTATATTAAATTTTTCAAATAAATACCTAAAAATGTTATGTTACAAATTTAATTTTCAAATATCAGATTATACTTCAAGATTAAAACATTTCAGTTTGACATTTTCTGAAAATAGGAGCATTCTTAATGATACGATCTTTATTTTTTAAATATTTAATTATCCAACACACTCAATCAGTATCATTCAGTACTTTAACAATTATATAGCTAAAAATCTGATGTGGTCAGCACAAAACCTCCCGCCAAATACTACTCTTAAACGGTATAAAATAGTATTTGATGATGCAGAAACATACCTTATTATTTGATTATTTTCGATTTATATTTGAGAATTTTAATTTTCTTTCGTATATTTATTTAATTTTTTGACATATATTTCACTAAGAAAACAGCTTCACAATCACAATGACATGTGTCACATTTCGTAAAAAATTTAAAATTTTTAAATGTTTCCATGGTGTACTAGGAATGCAATATTTGTGAAATCTAATTTCTTTATATTTTATTATCTCTAAATCTAATGAAAATTAATCAAATTTATGTAATCAAAACATATGTAAAATTAAATATTCTTCAACTTTCAAAATAACATAAATTGTTGAAAAAGGAAATTTAACCGTGTTTTTCACGAAAAATTGTTAAGGGCTTCAAGTAAACTGCTACTTCCGGTTGACCAATTTTATCCAAAATCTAATCAGCTCTTCATTTAAATATAGGAAGCAAAAATTCACAAAATTGTATTTTTTGGTATTATAGTTTTTGAGTTATGCGAGACGAAAAAATTGCCACAGACTACACACACACATACATACATACATACATACATACATACATACATACATACATACATACATACATACATACATACATACATCATCGCGAAAATAGTAAAATCGTATTGTAGGGACCCTAAAACGTGCTTATTCATTGAAAACTCACTACCCAATTTTTTGACCAAAAACAATACCTCCCTTACCTAGAGGTAGGCGGGAGGTAAAAAAACACGAGATATATTTTAATTTATTTTTTCCGAAATAGATTCTAAAGTACAAGATATTACTACTCGAAGTTAGCCAAAATAGTAGCTAATAAAGTTAAACTTTATAGACTCTTATGTCAAAATTTTACGTCAAAGACTGTTATGTCAAACTTGAATTAGAAACCTAACATAACAACAAATTTTTCTATAATACTATTGAAGAATTTATATATCATTTACCTTCTACAATAATTTATCGGATTTAAAGCAGATTACATGCAGATTTCTTCTGAGGAAAGATAAAAAAAAAATAATGAAAATTATAACCAAATTTGACACTTTGACAGTACTTTTATTATCACATCAGCTAGCTGATGTTGTACAAATACATAACACTATGTATTTATCTTTTTAATTAATAATTTTTTATTATACCTGCATCATAATCCGTGTTTAAAACACGCTACAGCATTCATAAACGCAAGATTAAAACACGCCGTGTTTTAAAGGTTACTAAGCAACAACACAAATATTTACTATTAATATCTATCAAAACTGTAAACATAAACAACAAATGCTAACCAGTCTCCATGTAAACGATATACGTCAAACGTCACACGCGCAAAATTATGAATTGAATGAAAATCAAAATGTTGTTTTCCAGTTTTTTTCAGAGTATGATGCAGGTATAATAAAAAATAGCGTATGACACACGTGTATTAGCGACTAGCGACGTTAAAAGCACTCCGCTTTGCGTCGTGCTCTTAAACTCGTCGTACGTGCTTTAAAAGCTTACTTATACACTTGTATCATAATATACTATAACGATTTTAGAAAAAAATAATGCATACCTCGACACTGAAGTATTTTTATCATTCAAATGGTTCGTAATATAAAATTACCGATGCCAACACGAAAACAAACAATAGTGCTCTTTTATAGAACAAAGTAAGTAATTTATTTGAATATAATGGTCACTTTTCCCATGTGAATAGAACTAACTAGGGTACATAAAACATCTGACGATAATACAACCAAAAAGGCAAAGGTTTGAGTAGCTTTCTTATCCATAAATAGTACACAATAAAATAAAACGTATCGCGCATATCCTCAGAGAAACATCGAAATCTTTCTTTTCGGCATGAGCAATCACACAAAGAAAAAGGAATAAAATATCGCCGAAATAAAAATGTGCAAATCGTCGTGAAAACAAAAGAGCACAACCTCCATCCTACATCCGCCCCTAAATACGCTTTCTGTGTAACTGTCAGATTTCGTTTGTTATATCGAATTGTCAGATGCAACTTCACTTAATTTCTAAGGCGAACGGAGCAACGCAGCACATCCATTCCAGCAAAATAAATAAAAGCGCAAAAATTCGCTGACTAGAGAAAAAGGCTACAAGAGACACAAAAGAAATGATAACATATAGTCCATAAAGCATAATGGTGAATTTATCGTTTAATATATTTTCCGTTAGATTAAATGATTGTAGGGACGAGGCAGCGAATAGGATATAAATAATAATTCTGTGTGAATGTGCTTCGTTGGAAAATTGACTGCGGTTGCGGCGTCTCTATATACGTATGTTCAATTTTAGATAAAGTATATTTTTTCAAAATATTGGACGGGTAGTCTGTGAATCAAATTCCGCGCTGGGAGGGTTTTTGTCAGTTTAAGATATTGACTTTCATACCAGGTCTGAATTCGGGTAATTCTGCTTCGGATAGTTACGAATACACGTGTAACTAACTTAATACGAATCGTTTTTGGGTTGTACATACATTCGTTCCTTAATAAGTATTGATGTGACTACACAACACATAAATTTCCACATATACAACTTTTAAAAACTACAAAATAGAGAAAAAAGTTTCAAATATAATTGGATCCAATATTATCCTACATCAGTGATGGCGAACCTATGACCCACGCAAGCTTTTTAACTTTCCCACGATCGCTTTCATTCAAACACTTATTGCCATTTGCACCAAACACTTAAGAATTTTTACCCGTAAAGCCAATTGAATTTTAAAGATGTTTAGTTTTAAAAATACTTAATTAAAAATTTTTCAACTTAACTCTAGTGCAAATGGCCATTAGTAGCACACGAGCTAGTATTAAAAATAATATGAACAAAATTTGACCCACGACTCAAAAAGGTTCGCCATCTCTGCCCTACATCTTTCTGAATATCACAAAATTTAGTGAAACTCAATAATTTACTGAGAAACGCCAGGAAAACCTGATAGGCTTTCAAGTAAACTACTACTTCTTGATGTTGACGGATTGCTTTCAAACTGTAATCAACTTGTAAACTTAAATATGTAATTTCAAAAATTAATATTTTCATTAGAGTTTGAGTTATCGTGAATGACAAAATCGTAACACACTGTACAAAGCTGGGCAATAATTAAGTATTTATATTCTTCAGTATCAATTTTTGTGGTCCTGTCGTACTTAATACTTGTATGTATATTTAATTTTTTGTTACTTAATACTTGCAATTTTTAAATATGAAAATTAAAACTTGTACTTAAGATTTATTTCTCGTTTGATAATCGTAAAAAATATTGAAGTACTTTTTTAATAATGATGTTTTTCGATAATACTAAAATCATTTCAATTGACTTAAGTATTTAAAAAATTAGAGTAATTTTAATGATGCATTTTTAATACTGTTCTATTTTAGTTGAAAAATTGTGTTTTGATTTATTTTCAAGTTTAAATTTTGTGTAAATGTTTTAAAAATTATACTATATTAAAATATATTAGTCTGAAATCAGTTTGTAGCAAATCTAGTAACAAATATTCTTTCTAAAAAATAAAGTACTGATACTTAAAATATACTTATTTTCAAGTATTTTTGACCAAAAAACTGATAGTACAAATATCTTGAAGCTAAACTAAAGTACTTGATAACAAGTATTTAACATCGTAAGTACTGACGTATACTTAAGTATTGTGAAACTAAACTTGAGAGAATACTTGATATCAACTACCTATTAACCATCGTTAGTACTGATACTTATACTCAAATATTTTGATTGTAATACTTACCCAGTTCTGCACAGTCATCATTGTGAAAATAGTGAAATCTTATTCCATGGACTATAAAATGTTTGTATTTGTTGTAAACGTGAACGAATGATTCCGAGTGTGAAGAATAAACGAGCATGTATGAATCGCACTATGAATGTGGACGAGGCGAAAGTGGTGGGTCAGGATAGGAATGTTTGGAGGAGATTGATTGTTGGTTGACTGTTTTTCTGGGTTCGTGCTACCCCACTAAGTGGGACATAGCGTGACGTTATGTATGTATGTTGTTGTAAACTCACTATCGAAAATTTGGACTCGTAACAATGCCTTCCTTATAAGTGCGAGAGATAAAAATTGTAGCGTATAAAGGTTTATTATAATATTTTATATTGCTTTATCTTTTTACCTAATGACTCTACAGGAAAAGAGTAAACACAAAACTGCAAGATATAAGATACACTTTTGTTGCAAACAGATACAGCAGTATAAAAAATAACAAGTGTAAAAATATACTCGATATTTCAGTCATGCAGCATATATTTTTCTATTATCAAATAAATAAGTAAATGGGCTATTCAAATCATTTTGTTATTATTAACTTTACCTAATTAATTACAGCGCTACCTGAAAACTTTAGGTAAATTTAGGATGGAAGTTGTTCGCCAAGAGCGTTTAAAGTTTTTAAATGATTAGTTTTTATCCTTCAAAACTCATTACTTTTACAGGAATTAGAAAATTGCAGAAGTTATTTTCTCAAAAGTATTAAGTCTGACACGCTACCATTAAAAACGAAAATAAATTGTTCTCTTCGTAATTGCTCTTTTCAATTAATTCTCTTCAGTTTCGCAATATTGTAAGACTTTTCGTCCAATCAAAGTATAAGAAATAAATAACGCGGAACTCATTCAATTACACACAGATTTTTAATTGCTCTTTAAAGACTTAATGGTATCTAAGAACAAATTTTCATTTTTTATATATAAATAACCTCCCGCCCAATACAACTCTTAAACGGTACAAAATTGTATTTGATAATACAGAAAAAATAATTTCTTGTTTATTTTCTATTTATATTTGAGAAATTTTATTTTCTTTTGACATATATTTCACTAAGAAAACAGCTTCACAATCAAATAACATGTCACATTTCGTAAAAAATTGAAAATTTTTAAGTGTTTCCATGGCGTACATAGAATGCAAGATTTATGAAATTTAATTTCTTTATATTTTATTAACTCCAAAACTAATGAAAATTAATAAAATTAAAGTAATCAAAACAGATGTAAACTTAAATATTTTACGATTTTCAAAATAATACAAATTGTTGAAAAATTAAATTTAAGCGTGTGTTTTCTCACGAAAAATTGCCAAAAGCTTCTAGGAAACTGTTACTTCTGGTTGAAAAATTTTATCCAAAATCTAATCAGCTCTTCATTATTAGAAGTAAAAATACACAAAATTTTATTTTTTGGTATTATGGTATTTGAGTTATGAGAGACGAAAAAATCGGCATAGACCACACACAAACAGACACGCACATATGCACACATACATACATACATACATACAGACAGACAGACATCATGGTGAAAATAGCAAAATCTTATTGTAGGAACCCTAAAACGTGATTATTCATTGAAAACTCACTACCCAATTGTTTGACCAAAAATAAAACCTCCGGCGGCGGACAAAGTAAAATATTATGAAAAATAGTTAGGTTGTAATTCAATAATTTGACAGTTAAAAATGAAACAAATAAACAAAAATAACAAAACAGCATATTCTACGGCAACTTGAAATGTTAGATAAGACGGTAGAATATTTGTTAAAGTTCTGAGCATTTTTTAATGTTTTAATGTCTATTTTCTATGTTTGAAGAAAAAATAGCATGTGTTATTCGGAATAAATGTGACTTTGTGTGCTTCGCATGTAATTGTCCGACTCGCTTCGCTCGTCGTTCAAACTTACATGCTCAGCACCCAAAGTATCACATTTACTCCTAATAACACAATATACTATTATCGAACACCTTTCAATAAATGATCTATAACTATGGCGATTTTAATCAAGGAAAGTATCAGATTATCCACTAGTGGGTATAATTTTTAGAAAATCCACAAGTGAGTATTTTTTTATTTATAACAATAATAATAACACACAACACCTTGGAAACCATTTCGATGGACATTTTAATTTCAAAAATTTCAAACATATGTCACTGTCAAATAATATTTTTTAATAAATTTTGCATTTATTAAGAGGTGTTGGATAAAAGGTTATACTTCACACGTGGGCAAAATGGAATTACCCTCTCGATAAAATTATCACACTCAGCCTTCGGCTTCGTGTGCTAAAATTTCTGTCGTGGATAATTCCTTACTTTGCCCACTTGTAAAGTAAATAACTATTTATAACAAATTACAAAATTATGCATTAACCCTAACCAGCATTTTAGCAAAATAATTTAAAATTTCCCTGGTAGGTTTCCTGCGAATTTTCAAAAGTTAAAAGAAAATGAAACGTGAATTTCAGCTGCTAGTAAATTAGAATTATGAAATTATATTTTCCCATTATGAAAGCAGGCGTGTGAAGGCGGGTGCTTGTCGGGAGAGCAGAGGGCGCGCGGCAAACGTCAGACGTAAACAAAAATGTGACAACGTACCCCGGAATGAAGAATGACGCTAAGTTCATTTATTCAAGTATAAATGACAAAATAATTTAGTTTCAGAGCCATTAATGGGGCCCAGTAATGAGATCACGGTATTTTCTTTGATGAGTTAACGCAGTTAAGGATCGGAGCAGGCTGCAGGCTCCACAGAAAAAGAAGAGTAGCGTTACTTAAAAACTTTTCTCCTGTGCTTCTTATAGTTGGTTTGGCGGCGGCGAAATTTCATTAAAATGTCACAAAAACTGGGTAAGATACTTGCAATTTTAAAACTACGTTTTTCTAACTAATATATTATATAAAGAACCTAGAAGTTTATGTTGCTACCACATTTTAATTAAATTTGTAAGGAAAATAATTAATTCTGGGATGGAATCTATCACTGGCTCGACTTTTGAACTGTAAATTATTGTAAATATATGGTGTGTTCAATTGTGCCACCATTGCTATATAGAGAACTACAGTGGTTCGCAAATTACGGATAACTTTTATTTTTTGTTATTCACTTGTTTGATACATAAGATATCTAGATTATTGATGATACTTTGTTGTCGTCTTGGGAAATAGAAAATACCCCTTGTCTTGATTTCAAGACAAGATCAAGAGTATATCTTGAGTACAATGAGAGATACAAGTAACTATTGGAGTTGACTCACCCAATTATTGCAAAACGTTAATTCGGGACAGTTCTCACCTGAAACAAAATAAGAAATTAATTATTATAGTGCAATGAGTTATTCCAATGAAATAATTAATAATTACTCGATGATCTTGTTCTAATAAATATTTATATTGTGGGTTAAACAGCTGAAAACAGGTTGAAATTAATTACGCAGTAGATGAAGAATATCCAATTACTTCTCCATAATTAGAATTAGTAATCGAAGGACAGGAAATTAATATTTAATTGGGAACTTATCGACTTTTGTCATTTTTTATTCATCCATGTTAAAATTTACTTTGAGGTATAACCAAAGTGTGAGTGCGTACTATTTTTAGAAAAGATCGAATGAATTAATTATAAAAGTAATAAATTATTCATGTCGCCATTTTTAAAGTACCCAGACCGATATCTCAATTTTGCCACTTCCACTTCGGCCTCCAAAAAACAAAGATAACACTCTATCTCATTTCAGAACAAAGATGGCATTAAATAGACAAACGTTTTAAGGAATATTTGAAAACCGCACTAAAGTACTCAGAAATCGTCATCAAAACTCAGAAATCGTCACTAAAGTAACCCATTATACGACGATTTTGAGCAACCCAGTGTTGGCAACCGTTAAATAATTATTGTACAATTAGGATAATTTTAGCAGATATATTGACGTACTATAGTAAATTTGGACGTAACATGAAACAAAATTTGCAAGAATTAACTAATATATTCCGATGACGAAATTGAGGACAAAACACATAATTTTGAGTGTTATTTACGATAACTTCTCTTCTCAAGATTGGTGACACTGACTGTCCGTTTCAATTGACAACTGACAGATGTATAAACTTAACCTATATTGTAATTTTTTTACAGTGTCTTCGAATTTTAGATTTCAAATAAAACTTAATATGTACCTCGGCACTGAAGTTCCTTTTTATCACACACATGGTTTATTTTCTTCGGCCCTACGGGCCTCGGCAACTAAATTCCATATTCGTGATAAAAAATAACTATTTGTTAATAGAATGCAATTATGAATTGAAATTTCCATTGCATCACTTTTGTAGTAGTAGTTACTCCGCATCTACATAAAAAAAATATATTTTAAATGTAGAAACAACTACAAAAGAGTTTCACGTTTAATAATGCATTTGCATAGTCATATTTGTTACGAGAACAAGTACCTAAATAACAAAACCAACTAATATGTCAAATATGTGTAATTATTGTACATTCATATACAGATTTGTGGTGCTTTTTAAATGTTACATGCACGTTTCATGTTAAAAGTTACATTGCTCAAGAAAAGGAATAGTCGAAATGTGAAGAGTGAGAAGAGAGTTTAATATATCGTCCTATCAAGCAAATTCTGTGAAAAATAATAAAATAATAAATAAATGCAAAAAGTTTTTGCTAACAGCCAATATCATCTAATCTCAAATTCATCTTCCAGTCGGTAGCTTTCGATTACAATGTAAATTTTTCGCGCAATATCATTTGAGATGCCGGCATTTTTAGTAACCGGAAACAGCGACATTCTGAGCGTAAAGTATACACAAGTTCAGCAGCGTAAAGTTAACTAAGTTCCAAAGTTGAAGTTGTTCATTTCTATGGCATGGGTCGGTCTCTGCACAGTGTTCAGTGTGGACGCTGCTGACACAGCACAGCGCATGCGCGTGTGCGGGCCAAATGACGCGAGCCTGCTAAACTTTCCTGCCACGTAGATGAGTTAAGTATTTTAGAGGAAATAGTTGGATAATTTGATTTGTAACAAGTACATTTACAAACTTCCTTGTGAAAGTTTTAATTGATTAATTTCAAGGTTGTTATCCTCTCTTTTTACTTACCCTCACACATAAGTTCCATGCTTACGGTGCTGCGATAAAAGAAAAATTAACGGAGCATCTGTTTTTATCGCAAATGGCTTAAATCATTTAAATTACAGTATCTGAACACTTAAATGGATTACTAATAGGCGCATAAACCATAAACGAATTTGTATCAAAATCGTGTAACACTTTCAGAATAATTATTAGTAAAGTATTTTATCCAACACCTCTCAATAAATACTCCATAACTATGGCGATTTTAAATAAGCAAAGTAACATATTATCCACTAGTGGGTATAATTTTGAGGAAAGCCACTAGTGAGTATTTTTTTATTTATAACAATAATAATAACACACAACACCTTGGTAACTACTTCGATTGACATTTTAATTTAAATATTTAAAGTATATGTCACTGTCAAATAATATTTCTTTAATAAATTTTTCATTTAAAGAGGTGTTGGATAAAACGTTATACTTCACACGTGGGCAAAGTGGAATTACCCACACGATAAAATTATCACACTCTGCCTTCCTCACTTTGCCCACTTGTAAAGTAAATAACTATTTTTTCTTTTAAATATTTTGCAGTAAAGCGATATAACGAATTGAACATATTTTAACGTCACAAGTATCCGCATTGATTCTATTGGCCAGAAATATGAAACGTGCAAGTCGCGCGTCTGCCGTTGCGCCCAACGCCTATTGTGGGCTAAAATAGAACTACGAAATGTCATTTCATTTATTTTGTTTGTTAGTATTTAAGATTATATTTGTTGGGTTTCTATTACTTAGTTTATAGTTCCACTGCTTTATTGTGCTGTGTTGAAAAACTATTGAATAAAATTGTGTGTTGAGGTTAGGTTACTGTTTCTTTCGTATGATGTTTACTTGAATATAAAGTAAAATACTCTAAAGTTGCCAAATTAATTTTATCTTTATTTATATTAAGTTTAATTGTTGTAAATTAAGACATAATATGTAAATAATATTTTTATATTAAAAATATATAATATCTACTATCATGAAAAATCGTTGTCTTATTGCCACTGGAGTAATACCAATGACGTCATACAAACTTTGAAAAATCATATATCGGGTAATATATGAAATTTTCACATCGGGTTTTCACTGATCGTCATATATGCTAATAAAGTTTTATAAAAAAATTGGTTTATGGGCCAATTGGCGTCTCTTTCATCTCTCTAACGCTGTGCTGCTTACAGTCTATCTTTGTCTATACTCCTTCCATACATTTTATTATTTCTATGATTTCGAATATATGTAGATAGGCATGTTTTATGAATATGGAATAGTCTTCTAGGTTAAAAATGATGTGCAATGCGTACAGCGCAATGTTGTGCGTGCACGACAATAAAAAATAAAATCCTTTATTTGCCATATCTACTAGCAAACTCTTTGATCACCTCATAGTTCCCAAATCCTCTAATAACCCACCTCTATAATCATCGCTGCAGCTTTACGATTGCGCTCATCCATAAAGCATTCCACCCTGGCGTCGAGTATCGTTTACAACTTTCGAAATCCCATTATCTCCTGTTCACTATTACCGTCACAACGTAATGTTCGAGCCTGACAAAGGACTAACGTCACTACAAACCAGAGCCGGATTAGAACTAATTTATCGAATTCGGATTATATTGTGCTATGTACCATTGTAATGGTCTTCGTCTACCTACTGGCCTATAAATAGCTCACTGTTTGATTTAGGTACTGAGCACGTTAAATACTCATTAATTAACCGGCACACACGGTAATTGACAGACGTTGTTGCTTGTTCTTATGTATTATTTATCGCAGTAAATACTGTAAACCAAACGGAAGGGACCCAGGAGCTGACATTTTAGGACTTCGTATCGATTGGAATATTTATACTCGATGCGTTAAAATATTTTTATAATCCTAATCAAACAACGATCTTTTTTGGGTCATCCCTTAATTTCCATTTATATTTATGATGATGTAGCACACGTATGTATATAAGACTTGACATTTTATCGTTTACACTTGGAAGCAATATCTTTGTGCTATACAAATTTATTGTATAGTCCATTTCACCTAAAAAAATAAAGATGAAAGAGATATGGCGATGATATCTTTGTATCTGATTAGTCGAGATACGAAGTGAATACTTACATTCACCCAGTTACAAACGTCATTGGAAAAATGGCTAAAACGGATTTCGGATTCGTATTATTGTACAGTAATCTTCATTTTTTGTATGTCACATTTGCCCATTACTTTTGCCTTGTTCCTCTAAAGCCTTTTTTCTTAACTTTGCTTGAGTTATCCGTTCTTTAAGCATTAGAGCATGTTGTACGAAAATTTTTCTTCTTATTAGTTTATGTTTATTCTTCATCAACTCTTATTTTTCTCCCAAATTTGATTAATTTACCACAATCATCTCTGTCATTTCTTTCCATTTCATATGCGTTCATAATTTGTTTTCTGGGTCCATTTCTTTGAGTAGCTGTTCTAACACTTCCTTTATAAAGGCATTATCTATTTACAATACGCCTTTGATTATTATGTTATTTTTTTCATTCTTCCTAGTGTTTCATCAAGATAATAAATCTTGTCTTTATGATCATATCTTGTCTTGGGCTTAATTTTCATTTGGCGACATATTTATTGTCTTATTTCAAGAATTCTTGATATTTCTTGATTCTTGATATTTTAGTGGAATCCCCTTTATCTATCGCTTTATCCATTTCGAACGTTCAAGACCTTAGCTTTGGCCTCTGCCCACGCCCTTCCTTTTTAGTTAAATGTTTCATAAATGTTAGTTGCGTTGAATTTCAATATTCTATGCATTTTATTTAAAACAATGAGTGTTAAAAGAAATATAAATCAGATTTACTAGAATTGTAGTGATAAAACCGATCTAACAGAATCCAGCTAAACTTAACTTGATCCACCTTCTTCGAATAGCCCAGAATCGGTATCGGTTTTGTCCCATAATATTTCTCCCTCTTATGTCTGGTTGCACCAACATTAGTTAAATTTTAAACTTGGTTTAAATAAATAAAAGCTTATCTAATTTTTGACATCAATGTCAATAGAGGGTTATACAGAAGCAAATTTTCGTGCTACCATCTATTGATGTTTTCATTGAACTACGATGAAATTCATATGAGCGAAATACAAACAAAACGCTGTCAAAATGACAGTTCTTATAGTGATGCTAAATATGAAAAATAAAGTGTGTGTATGGTTTGAGCAATAGTGATTCCCGTTATTACTCTAAAGAATATATGGTCAGTGTTAAATTTATTAAAGTTTCCTAAATAATAAACTTCAAAAATAAAAACATAACCTTGTTATAACACCATCTCAAACGTCAAAACATGGATGTTTGTATTATGAACTTCCATCTCAACTTTTACCTCATCTTTCTCTTTCTTGCCTGTGACGTCAAAATCATAACCCTCCATTATTCCATATGACATATAACTTCGATTTGCTTTTAGTTATTTGAACCAAGTTTAAAGTTTAACTAACATTGATTCAATCGGGCATTAATCTAATAAAACAATAATATATAATAAAATTTAATTAATTAGTTAATGGGATAAATAGCTCCGTAAAATATTTGTCTTGAAAAGCAGAGTCATAGATACATATTTTTATATTTTAATCGTAAATGCGGAATGCAAAAAATATTATCAAGATATCAAGATTTGATTCTTGGAGATACTTTCTTGTTTTGCTTTGGGAAATGGAAAATTCTTCTTGTCTTTATCTTGTCTTGATTTGAAGACAAGATCAAGAGTATATTTTTATTGAAACACTACTCTTTCGTATGTCAGTCACCTTTTGGTACCAAGTACGAGGTTACAGTATTATGTTTGAAGTAGACAATGAGAAACACCCCTACTCGAGTCTAGATTCGAACTTGGGTCGTGCATCATACGAAGCAAAATCGCTGCTATAAAAAGAAACAAATCCCCATTGCTTTTTCTAAAGACAAAATGCCTGCAGTCTTTAGTACTCAGTCAAAATAAATAATTACAGTATTTATTAAAACATTAATAACTCGAATATTTCCCGTGCTGACATCTGTACGGCGAAACTAATAACTTAAGGAACTGTCAGACGCTCGCAATAAATTATTGTCTTTTGTTCCACGGCAGTGTCTGCGTCGTGATGCTCTGGGCTTGGACACGTCATCCGTCATTGGCGCTGGGCACCCGAGCTCCCCAGGGCGTCGGTGTTCGCAAACAAGGATGCACGGAGAGAACACATACGCACGGCACACACACGACGACGTGTACACTCACACGGAAACAAATAAACATGTCGGCGCTTCGATTGAGCTTGGAGGAATCGAGGAACTGTCAGGGTAAACTTTGTCAGTTTTATTCGAAAAAGATTTAACGGATATTTTCCTCTGTTCCTTTTACTTTGATTCAAAGCGACAATTTCAACATGTATTATTTATTGGCTTCGCTTTGAAAGGGTATTCTAATTTAGTTTTCGCAAAGTTGACGATTTTACAAAACATTGTTTATACTTTGTTTTCAATCATCTACAATACCTGTAAAAGTATAGTCCAGACAGAGCTGTGAAAGATACTTTTAATAAATGTCTAGATACTTTTCTAATGCCCAATTTATCAATCAACTGTTAGTTAAATGTTAACTAACAACAACATAAATAATACATATTTGTCTATATTTAACAGGAGGATTACCATAACAATAACATAACAGTCGTTTGATAAACAGACCATAAAATACTTACATAAATTTGTTAAAGATACTTAAGTATCTAGATACTTTTTATTCTAAGTATCTTAAGATATAAATATTTCTAAAAGTATCTAATATAAATATTTATGATACTTTTAAATATTTTAGATACTTTTTAATATCTTAGATACTTTGAGATGTTTTAGATACTTTTAAATATCTTAAATACTTTAAAATATCTTAGTTAGGTACTTTTAAGAAATATTTGAGTAAATTCTAAATATTTACATATACTAATTGTAAGCTTAAACATTAAAAAATATATCAGATATTTCAAAATATTTCACTGGCACATACCTTAAATATTTGCAAATAAGATACTTTTTTTTAATAAAAGATACTTTTTAAGATAAAATATACTATTTTAAGACAAAAGATACTTTTTTAAAGATAAAAGATACTTTATAAGATGAAAGATAGTTTTTTAAGATATAAGATATTTTTTAGATAAAAGATACAGATACTTTTAAAAAGTATTTAAATAAAAGGTACATTTTACAAAAAATAGAACGTATCTAAGATAAAGTATCTTAGATACTTTTAGTATCTTAGATACTGTGGAATATCTTTTTATGTAAGATACTCCCAGCTCTGAGTCCAGACGTATAGACGATTTTGAAAACAGACATTCAATATTTAAGGTCCTGACTTTCTACAATATCAGATGGAAAATAAATCTGTACAAGACTTTCTATACAAAACATATAAATCCCACAGAACTGTCACCACTTGTTTGTAACACTACCCCTGTAGTTCTTCCAGCAAAAAATCTTTGAAATACGTGACTAAGCTGGGTTTAAAGCTATTTAATTATTAATTACAATAAGAAATTAAAATTAACAGTTGTGCTTTGGACTTACGGGAACCTAAACAGGCGTTCACACTTACAAAATTAAGTACTGATTGAGAAGCTTGAAACTCTAACTTTCAACTTAAAATTAATAAGATGTCATCTCCCTCGGTCTTTAAACGTCAAACAGCATAGAACTTTAGGTGCGAGAAGTTGGCACAACAAGTATAGGTGCCAATTCTGAAATTTTGCAATTAATATGCACCCAATTTGCACCAATTATAGTTATTTACTATACAAGTGGGCAAAGTAAGGAATTACCCACGAGAAAAATTTATTACATAAAATGGAGACTGTCAAATATGTTTTAATTCAATTTAATTTTTTTAATTTGTAAGATACATTTAAATTGTATTTATGTCAGAAAATATATAAATGTCAAATTTGTTGTTTTACCGTAGCAACAATAGGTAGTGAGAGTGGTATTTTACAAACTGTTAGCTGTCAAAAAAATAATCAATTTTTACTTATACAAAGTTTGAAGAAGTACTGGAATCATAAAAAAATCGCTGACGAGATTTTTGCGGAAATAAATATTTTGACATCCACTGAATTCGTTAAGACCAATTTTTAATTTTAATGTCAATCTGCAAAAATAATATTTTCCGTTCCATATTTCATTCATATTTTAAAAAAAATCATAACAAGTTATTTTCTATTTTGATGAAAATACGTTTAGGTGCTCATACCTACCGTTTGGCATTTCTGACAAAAAATGAGGGAGACTGATATCTCTATCCCACTAATGGAAAGTGGAAAATTTGGAATTTGCAAGCCTCTCAATCAGTATTTACAAATTAACCAATAATTGAGCGAATGTCGAATGAAAGGTTGGTGAAACTAATATATGTGGGTGAGATTGAAGGTAAACGATTGCGTGGGCGTCCGAGGAATAACTGGTTGGGTATGGTTGATGGTTTGTTGCGTGAACGAATGATTCCGAGTGTGAAGAATAAACGAGCATGTATGAATCGCACTATGAATGTGGACGAGGCGAAAGTGGTGTGTCAGGATAGGAATGTTTGGAGGATATTGTTTGTTGGTTGACTGTTTTTCTGGGTTCGTGCTACCCCACTAAGTGGGACATAGCGTGACGTTATGTATGTATGTATGTATGTATGTATGTATTGTCAAAGTGCAACAGTTAATTTAATTCTAATTGCTAAATATAATTATTAGTAAGTGGGTAACCTCTGATCGCAGCTTTAATTAAATTATGTTTAAGAAAGTAGAAAAGAAAAATAGGAAAGCATTTCGCATGGAAAGTGCAGGCGAATATAATTCGGAATGTATCGTTTTTTCAATTTAAAACAAATGGAGAAAATTGAATGTACCATATACGATTAGCAGCCATGGAAACAACGAACAGAAATGAAAAATAAATTGCTATACTTCCCCAGAAAATTACGTAGAAAACGAATTTATGTAAAACTTTGTTCCAATTTTATCAACTCCACGGAAATAAACTTACAAGAAGAAAAAAAAACTGAAGTTATTTTGTTTTGCATATTCGTAGTCACCAACTCTTATTACTCGTACAATATTACTTTCTGGAGAAAGTCAATAAATAATACATTGTCGCAGTGAATCAAAGTAAAAGAAACAGGGAAATATTCGGTAAATCTTTTTCATATAAAACTGACAAAGTTTGCACTGGCAGTTCCGAAGCTTCCCTTCAGCTCAAGAGAAACTTTCACGTGTTTATTTGTCTCCCTGTGAAACTTTACAGAGTTTATTCTTTTCTCGCCTTTAAGAGTCTCAATACATTCATAAGATATATATTGATTTATATATACATAAACTAAAAAAATAACTCGTGAATAATTTAATTATCACTGAATTTTATCGTCTTATGGGTGCTTCAGTTCATATTCCACCCCACAGGTATCATTTTCCCTCTATTAAAATTATTAGGGAATGTGATTTGACGTTTGGTAATTGCACTTTACGCGTAAATTATATTACTTACCAAGATGCTTTAAACAGTGTCACAATTTTTAAATGTTACACTATCATGCAATGATTTAGTTGATTCTAGTTCTTCTTCTTTCCCTTTATCTATATAGCCATGTTGGGTGTCGGAGCTTCTCATTGTTAGGTTAAGTTTCTATTCATTCTTTATATTCTTTTCTATTCTTTACATTCTTTTTCATTTCTTATAACATTTCATGTGTTGTTTCCTATTTCTGCTATTCTTACTTGCCATGTTGTCCTCAGTTTCCTTTTGTTATAAAATCTTTCGAATTATATAATTAATTAACTTAACTAGATTGTTTTGATCCAGCCTCATTATGTGTCCGTACTATTCCAATTGTTTTCGTTATATATTTTTAACTATATCTATTTCATGATTTATCGTTCTTATAATTGATTACATTTCCTCTCCTACTTTGTTTATAAACCAATTAAAATAAAATATATTTAATTGAATTTATTAAAATAATAACAAATACAAAGAATTTTTTCCTTGTTGTTTAAGCGTAGCAAATCCGAATCTCTTTCATCCTGGTCTTAGATATGGGAAACATGTAGCCAACTATACAAAAAAAAATTGTAAAAGGTTCAAAATACAGAAAAGGTTTCAAATTAAAATTGTAGTTACATATTTTTACCTCCTCCCATATCCTGTAAGGGTAGGAATCATGCTAAACATTTAAATAGAAAATTTTGATATCTTGTATATATCAATTGTATTACCTTTGGAAGAATTAGTTTTTGGTGATAATCCAATAATCGGAAATAGTAATTTACTTCAAGCCCAATCAAGTTACTGTAAAATATCTCAGTAAATTATGGTTTAATGAAAATTTTTATTAGAATAATGTTTCAAATATTATAATCTACAATTATTGTTTAAAACATTTTCCTCTTTCTGTCACCATTTACGAATTACAACACTTAAAAAAAATTCTATTTTGATATTTTCGTTTAAATCTGCTAACTTATGTTTTTTGAAAAAACAATACAATGGTTGAAAAGTGTCTTTTTTTGACATGTGTCATAATTTTTGAAGGGATAAGCGTTTCTTGATAGTGGTGGTCCGTGTTTCTGAATTATTTAATAAAAATCTATGGCGGGAGGTATTGTGATGCCCACAACAAATTTTTTATTATAAGTAAATGTATTCTATGCCTATTGTTACTACCAAAATCTAATCAGCTCATAATTTGAACATTCAAGTTCTAAATATGAAATTTGAAAATGATATTGCTATAGGAATCTGATGTGCCACCACATAATTTCCCGAATATTTAATTTCTAAACGGTACAAAGTTTAGAAAAAAGTTTCATTAATAATTGTAGCTAATTTTCTAACTTTATTCCAAATCTTTCATATGAAAATAAAATTTATTTTAACTACAAATTATTTTCTGAGATATTCCCAAAAAATTTGATAGGCCTTCAAGTAAACTACCACTTTTGGTTGATGGATTTCTAGAAGCTTGAACATCCAAATTTTATATGTGTGTTTCCAGAACAATATCGTCAATATATTTTGAATTATCGTGGACGAAAGAATCTACAAATACCCAAACTTAGATCTTCTCCGTAACATATTGAAATCGTATTCTAGAATTTAGAGACCTTAAAATTTTGACTAGTCGCAGTACCTCCTTTTCATATACGAGTATATGCGGTAAGTAAAAAGAATATACGAATCAAGTTGAAAAGATTATGAAAATCAACATACTTGAAAATTAGTTCTTTAATCCTGGGCCATTAAACCATGTCATGTAGAACTGCTATATTTAATGTTTCTGTGCACACAATAACAAATAATAATTGAGCCAATTCCTTGCTGCAAACTTACAAACTAAAACAAATATGAGATCTACCCAAACGGTATATATACGTTAGTCCGTTGGCATATATCACTAGAGACAGAAGTCGCCAGCGTATAATGGAGGAAAGGCCTCCCATTGATTTATACACTTCCGATACCTCCGTCCCTCATTAATCTTGAGTTGAGGCAACACACGCGGAACTCCCGGCGTCCTGGCGTCCTTCCTCTACCTGCCTCACG
The DNA here is from genome assembly GCA_963942605.1 of Poecilus cupreus. Classification (NCBI taxonomy): domain Eukaryota; kingdom Metazoa; phylum Arthropoda; class Insecta; order Coleoptera; family Carabidae; genus Poecilus; species Poecilus cupreus. Next base: position 7,406,360 of record OZ012733.1, on the reverse strand, counting down.
TATTGTCTTCGTCTCCGGAGTCGGCTTCAACTCTCCGCCGAAACCGAACCAACAACTATTTCCTCTAGAACTAACTAGGGGTGGAGTGTGATACCCACAACAAGTATTGAACTACGAGTACGTTCATTTATTTACCTCAAACTTTGTGCAAGAGAAAGTTACTCAGTGATTCGCGGATACGGATAACGTTACTTACCGAATTAGTAACGTACAGGGGGCGTAGCTCAGATGGTAGAGCGCTCGCTTAGCATGCGAGAGGTACCGGGATCGATACCCGGCGCCTCCACTTTTTTATTCAAATTAAATAATTGTTTCGGGTTTTACTCTGTTGTCAATATTAACACTATGAATGTGTATATGTTATGCTTCTGTATGTACGAAGTTTTTAATAAACTGTATTATTGTTTACGAATGTATTTGTTACAAGTTTGCTGTAAGATCTTACTAACCCTGATAAAGGTTTAAATGTAAACCGAAACGTCGGTTATGTATTATGTAAGAAGAATAAATGCTGTTTGACTGAGATTTCACAATAAACACAGTCAAATAAACATCCAGATATATTAAATAACAAATTTAACCAATATTAAATCGAAATGCCTTGAATAATTATTAATTATTTTACGCTATTTTAAATTTGATTTGATTAATTATTTGAATTAAAATAATCGCCCGAGCAGGGACTTGAACCCTGGACCCTTGGATTAAAAGTCCAATGCTCTACCGACTGAGCTACCCGGGCTCGTAATGTTAACATGTTTTCTATTTATAGAACAGCGATCTAAATATAAGTAGCTGAAATAAGGCAGACTAAAATTAGGTCCCACCGAGATTTGAACTCGGATCGCTGGATTCAGAGTCCAGAGTGCTAACCGTTACACCATGGAACCGATACAATAAATTATTGACTTAACATTAAAGTAAAGTGTAAATACTAATTAGCATATTTAAAATATTCCGGTACCGGGAATCGAACCCGAGCCTCCTGGGTGAAAGCCAGGTATCCTAGCCACTAGACCATACCGGATATAGTAAACTGCATTTGTAAGGTTTTGAACCTGGCCCTTCATATACATTTATTCTTTATGTTTGACGTATAATATAATGTAAATAAAACATATTCCGGTACCGAAAATCGAACCCGAGCCTCCTGGGTGAGAGCCAGGTATCCTAGCCACTAGACCATACCGGATACAATAAACTGCATTTGTCAAGTTTTGAACCTGGTCCTTCATATAAATTTATTTAGCCACTAGACCATACCGGATACAATAAACTGCATTTGTCAAGTTTTGAACCTGGTCCTTCATATAAATTTATTCTTTATGTTTGATTTATGATATAATGTAAATAAAACATATTCCGGTACCGGGAATCGAACCCGAGCCTCCTGGGTGAAAGCCAGGTATCCTAGCCACTAGACCATACCGGATATAGAAAACTGTATTTGTAAAGTTTTGAATCTGGCACTTCATATAAATTTATTCTTTATGAATGATGTATAATGTAAAACATTCCGGTACCGGGAATCGAACCCGAGCCTCCTGGGTGAAAGCCAGGTATCCTAGCCACTAGACCATACCGGATATATTAAACTACATTTTTAAAGTTTTGAACCTGGCACTTCATATAAATTTATTCTTTATGAATGATGTATAATGTAAAACATTCCGGTACCGGGAATCGAACCCGAGCCTCCTGGGTGAGAGCCAGGTATCCTAGCCACTAGACCATACCGGATATATTAAACTACATTTTTAAAGTTTTGAACCTGGCACTTCATATAAATTTATTCTTTATGAATTATGTATAATGTAAAACATTCCGGTACCGGGAATCGAACCCGAGCCTCCTGGGTGAAAGCCAGGTATCCTAGCCACTAGACCATACCGGATATATTAAACTACATTTTTAAAGTTTTGAACCTGGCACTTCATATAAATTTATTCTTTATGAATGATGTATAATGTAAAACATTCCGGTACCGGGAATCGAACCCGAGCCTCCTGGGTGAGAGCCAGGTATCCTAGCCACTAGACCATACCGGAGATGTTAAACAGCATTCGTAAGGTTTTAAATCTGGGACTTCATGCAAATTAATTATTTGTGATTGATGCATAATGTTATTCATTTGTTTTCCTGGTGAAGAATTTAATCAAATTTTTTTATCTTTTACAAGAAATCAAGTTTATAATTTAAATTAAAGTGTTCATTTGTGATAGCCATGCATCAATAGTTTGACTAACTGGTATAATTTTTGAAGCAATTTGCACTAAAATCTATAAAAAAACAATATATTGCTGTACGAAAAAATTAACATTGAATTTTTTGTATTGCATAAATCAGTTCACCAGCCTGTATAATAACAATAAATTTGCGACTACATGCAATTCATTTTCGATGAATATTTAAGGCCTATTATTCTCATAGTGCTGTAATAAAGAACTCTTTCTGCATCGGAACAAAATCTCCAATTCCATAGGAGTAGCTCCACCTATTCTCTCTCCTTTACCACTTTGGGCGTCGGTGTAGGCCGGGCGTCGGGCGTCGGACTGGGGCAGTGATGAGAGCCGCTCTTTAGCGCAGTTCGATCGCTAAATTATTCACGCGCGTCCCGGAATCGGCGGGACTAGGACCAGGGCCGGCTGGATTAACGCTGGCGGCGAGTCCTTTGTGCGCGAGGTTTTTGTGACGCTGTGTGTCAGTGTGTCGGTGTGTCGGTTTCGAGTAGACGAAAGCCTCTGTTGGGTTATTTACACCCACTGAGAGAGGTGGAGCTGTTTTTGTTGTTGGAGATTCTATTTCATTTTTAATCTGGTGCCACGGATACTTTTATTTTGAGTTACGTTTTTTTTTTCTCTACGCAATGCATTGCAAAGGGTTCAGACTTGTGTGGTACGGTAAATAGATCCCTTAACTTAATTAAGATTTACTCATTATTTAAGTTATAGTAAATCTTCGCCAAACATTGGTAGGAGAGACTGGGTACGGTAGAAACAGGGTATGGTTGAAACAACGTTAATAACTCGCTATGTTCAATGGTGCGAATGGGGTACAAAGGAAGATGCACTTATGTTGTGCAGAAAAGCCTTTAATATGTTTTGACCAGCTAAAGTAACTAATTTTGATCGAAGTTTTTTTGTAATTGTTCAATAATCATTAATAATAATGAAATGAAAACAATTTCTGGATTGTAGTCACATTTTATAAATTTTTATTTCAACCTCTACCGGTTTCTACCTCACAACGGTCTTCTTCAGGAGGTGAAAGTCCTGAAGAAGACTTGAAGGCGCTATGGTTAATAAAAGCAAAACTGTTTCAACCGTACCCATTCTCCCCCAATACAACCTCTGTCCAGAAAGTTCGATGAACATGTCTGTCTATATTTAGAATGAATTGCTGTCTTACCTCTACCACCAGTTACTTACTTCGAAGTAAACCCCGTTGATGGCAATGCACTTCTGAGAACGACTGTACAAGGATTTGTACAGCCGTTCTCAGAAGTGCATTGCCATCAACGGGGATTACTTTGAAGGACAGTAAATGCTGTTTCAGCTAAGACAACAATCCATTCTAAATATAGCCAAATTCATCGAACTTTCTGGATAGAGGTTATATTTTATCATTTATCATCACGTTATGTTTAAAAACCTGGAAAATAGATTATTGTATACAAGGTGTAACAGAAATAAATACATTAAATTTAACAAGAAATAGAATTCGTTGAGGGAAACAATATTTTGTATTTGAAATTGGTGCTAAAGAACGTCAAAGCCATCATTAAAGGATCTAAATTTGACATTAAACTAATATATTATAATACCATTTTGAGTAATGGCTTGTTGCGTGTTGACAATATTTATTGTAAAAGTAGGAAAATTTTGGCAGGTGTATTATGTACGACAGTAAATATATACGTAAAATGAGACAATATGTGCAAGAAGAACGAACTAATTAATTCTGATGAAGAAGTTGATAACAAAACACATAATTTTGACTGTTCTTTACGAAAACTTCAATGGTCGAGATTGGCAACAAGGAGGGCAAGTTCTAATGTTTGACACATGATAGATATGTAAACTTGTTCCATATTACATATTTTATAAATTGTTTCTAATTTTATATTTCAAATAAAATTGTTTGTATCGCGGCACTGAAGTTCCTTTTTATCACTCGTATGGTTTATTTTCTTCGGCAAATAAATTCCATATTCGTGATAAAAAGCAAAACTTCGATGCCTTGATACATATATAACTATTTATTAAAATCTTCTAGTTTTTAAGTTAATAGTTATTTGTTTAACTAGTCACCAAAATACCAGATTTACAGCAGAGACAATATTTCTTAAGTAATACCATAAATCAGTTCCTTCTTTAATCTAAGGGTAATTCATAATGATGTTACTATAGTTGTTATTTACGATAAAATAAAATATAAAACAAAACCGATTAAAAATGATCTACTGTTCTTGAAATTTGCTTGCTTAACAAGGATTAGATTAAGTATATTGTTGCATTTTAGTACGGCTTGTACTCAATACGAAATACTATCCTACAGACTCCTTTCAATCGCCGCAAAGCACGAAACCAATATATATATTGTTTGTGTAATGTTTTGATGTTTGACATGCGTTTGACGTTGGCGTATCAAAATATTAATTGTATTAATAATTATAACTAACTACGAGCAATAAGCTCTATGTTGCTGTGAGGGAACAAAAACTTAATTAACCATCTACTACTATACATTGATACTTACTCATAGTTGCCAAATAATTTTTAAAATATGATATTTTAACAAGCATGTGCATTTTTAAATAATACTCGTATCATTGTTTTGGGTATAGCTTGAGGATAAATATAAACAGAAAACTTATTCTGATTCAAGTTTCAAATTTATAATACATGGTTATGTTAATGCCCCTACCAATGGGCACCAGAAGTTTTCTCTTAAATATTACCATTACCATAAATATAATTGATTAGAAATATTATTGTAGGCTACAAATTATTTATAATACACTTCTGTCACGATTTTCTTGAAAGATATTTTTTGTTAAAAAGTCTGTCTTCAAATTTTAATTTCATCTTTATGCAAAGTAATATTTCATCGACGTGAAAAGGTATTGTGCGTACTGAAATTATCAACATTTAATTGTTTATTATTGTGCAAATAATTTTATCCAACACTTCTCAATAAATGCTTTATAATTATGACGATTTTAAACAAGGAAAGTAACAGATTACCCACTAGTGGGTATAATTTTGAGAAAAGTCACTAGTGAGTATGTTTTTATTTATAACAATAATAACACACAACACCTTGGTAAGTACTTCGATTGACATTTTAATTTAAAAATTTAAAGCATATGTGACTGTCAAATAATATTTCTTTAATAAAATTAGCGTTTATTAAGAGATGTTGTATAAAACGTTATACTTCACACGTGGGCAAAGTGGACTTACCCACTTGATATAATTATCACACTCAGCCTTCGGCTTCGTGTGCTAAAATTATTCTCGTGGGTAATTGCTTTCTTTGCTCACTTGTAAAGTAAATAACTATTATTTTCAATTTTTCTCAGATGCAACAAACTATGATCCTATCATTATGAATACTTTGCCTGGTCTGGATATATGATGGCAAAATATGATCGCGAGGTGAATTGTGGACAGAATGAGATTAGAATTTTTTAAACATGAAAATGTTCCTTCCCTCAATCAAAGTTTAGTTTTGATATGTACCAATATTTATATCAAAAATACCTACAACTAGATAAATGTATCAATGTTACTTGATATTTCTAAAGTGTATCATATGCCATGAAGTTAGCATCAATTACCAGTATAACCAATATTAAAAAAAAAAACATACAACGGAGGTAAACATAAAAATGTTAACTGTCAGTGTTGAAATTCGCACTGAAAATTTCATGATTTATATAGTTTGAAGCCTGAAGCGTTACGTCAACCTATTTACCCTATCCATATTGCAATTGTGGTAAGTATATAAGAAATACACAGAATGACAATAAATCTCCAATCAAGTGAAGATGAATTTAATTATAATGACGTCACAAACATTGTTTTTCTTCAACCTTTTCACTGTCTACGCATTATTTTCTTTATCAAATATTGACAGTGGAGTTATTTTAATATTATATCTTAATTAATTGCATAACCTTTTACAAAACAAAACAAATATAATTTCTAGAACCTGTCAATAACACACAGCGCTTAATAGGAAAATATTGTAAATAGAAAGTAATATTATAGGGTTATACACAATTATGTCGAATGAAAATTATAATTTATGAATGATTATTTCATATTTTTTTTACAAACGTAAAGTATGATAATTCACTAAGTACAGTAGAGTACAAAATGTGCAATGTTATAAGTATGACATATTAATAATAAGATTAAAGACGTATCAGAAGGTAATGTTTTTTTGAAGTATTATTTATACATGCATGGGTGAACAGACTGACAAAGCGGAGACGATTATTCGAAATTAACAACAGTTATTTAATTTTGACCATATGCAATGAAGGTAGCTGCACATCGCCCCGCACCCATGTTGTGTAAAACAAAATATCACTTTTATAAAACTATTGGCAATAGTTATTTAGATACCAAATGCGGGAACGCTTGGTTCCCGGATGAGTGTTTAGCGGCGCGAGCTTGCGAGCGCTGCCATAGAACGAATCCGGGAACCGAGTTCACGCAAGAGGTTTGTACAATATTTTTTGTACGAAAAGTATAGAACTAATAACAATCCATACAAAGAGTTCTTCAAGGAGTTCTTTTGATATTTGTCAAAGTTGCGCTATAAATATAAACACACAAATTACTTTGTCTAATATATTAGAAAACAATTAAAATATTTATAATATTAACTGTATTCACTTGTAAAATTATTATATTTCTAATTTCCGTAAAACATTCTTCTTACTCATTTAAACACAGTTCATATGATGTACTTCACAAAATATCACTAAAAATTGGCATAAACTTTTGTTATATTTCTATATAAAATACAAACCCTATGAAACTCCTTGGTGCAGAGCGCATCGTCATATCTCTTAAATTTTTCGAGATATGGCGGTTTTTGATGTTTTTCGAAGTGCAACTTTGAGGAACTACAACTCAAAAGTTACGCAAGATATCGAAAAATACTCTTCAGATTTGTGTTATTCGTGCATATTATAGCAAAATAACAAATTTTTTAAAAATTGAAAATTTTGTAATTTTTTTCAAAATTTAGATCAGCAATATCTCAAATAATAAACGAAATACGAACTCGCAGACTAAACCATTGGATTTAGCTCATCTAAATACATAAACCCTAAAAATTTCAGAATATTCGGATTGTGGATTGAAATTTTAGAGCAAAAATTCTGATAATGGCCTTTTTCAGGCCAAACGTCAAGGGGTACCCTTTGACGTTTTTCGCCAAAAACGTCTTTTTAACACTTTTTGCTCTAACTCTATAACGCGTAAAGCAATTTTAATGAAACTTTATATACTTATGTATTTTGACGAGCTAAATCGAATGGCCTAGTCTGCGAGTCTGTATCTTTTATATTTATCGAGTTATCGCCTATCGAAATTTGGGGAAAAAATCAAAAAAATTTCAAAATTTTCAAAATTTGCTAATTTGTAATAAAATGCATGAAACGAACAGAACTGAGTTTATTTTTCAATATCTTTAATAGATTTTGAGTTCCAGCCTCTTAAAATTGCATTTCGAAAAACATCGAAAATTGACATATCTCTTTAAATTTAAGAGATATGATGCGCTCTACAGCATTGAGTTTCTTAGGGTTTATATTATATAGAAATACAATAAAAGTATATGTCAATTTTAGTGATAATTCGTGAAATCTGAAATTGTGCCCGATATGACATCTGTAAATGACATAACCTACAAATGTAATGTTAGTTATCTCAATATAAATATGAAATATAATAAATTTACAAGTGAATACGGTAAATATTATAAATATTTTAATTGCTTTCTAATATATTATACAAATTAATTTGTGTGTTTATATTTATAGTGCAACTTCGACAATTATCAAAATAACTACTTGAAGAACTTCATTTCTTTTTATGGACTGTTATTCGTTTTATTCTTTTCGTACAAAAAATATTGTATAAACCTCTTGCGTGAACTCGGTTCCCGGATTCATTCAAACACTCATCCGGGAACCAAGCGTTCCTGCAGTTGGTATGTAAATAACTATTTAATGAAGCAAAATTTAGGGATGATTATTAAAGTTGCTTTATTTATACATATTTTTTTTCATAAATCGTCGAAAAGTTGCAATAATATTTAACTGTAAAATACAGAAAAATTCAAACTCCATGCATTTTATCTCCAGGTAGGTTCGTTCCGGAAAGTTCAAAGGTCGATGAAAGTTAACGCAGGACTGAACTAAAGCACAAAGAGATAAAAATATGATGAAATCATCAGTGAAACAAGGTCTCTGGCCAGCAGGGATAGTACAGCATTGCCCATAGCGCAAGGGCTGAAGCTTATCTGCTGATAGTTTTTGTTATAGAGTGTGCAGTAAAGCAGAGATAGGTTGTACATTTAACGACGCACGTGGAAAATTATGTGGCCAAACTCAACTACAAAAGATGAGAAAATCTAACCGGCACATAGTGCGAACTAGAAAATTTACAATATAAGTACATAATATTTATCACACTATTCACAGTTCATGTCATATAAGTGTAACCGGAAATTCCAGACAAAATATCAAACGAAATCAAAGGAGACTACTGACTCAGTAAAATTGGGTGTACTCCAAGGAAGTGTTATTGGGCCCATTCCATATACAGCTTATCATTCAACCTTGGACCAAACAACAATTGCTACCAATACAGACGATACAAAAATATTAGCATCTCATTCGGTCCCAACTTGGCTACCCAACTTCTACAAAATAATATGTATACAAATACAATGTTAGCTAAAACTCTGAGAATTAGAACCAACGAAAGTAAATACACCCACATCACCTTTACCTACAAAAAAACACATGCGCTCTAGTATATCTAAACAACTGCTAGCCACCTCAATCAGATAACGTGAAGTATCTAGGAAGAAAGACTTGCTAGCCACCTCAATCAGATAACGTGAAGTATCTAGGAAGACAGACTTGCTAGCCACCTCAATCAGATAACGTGAAGTATCTAGGAAGACAGACTTGCTAGCCACCTCAATCAGATAACGTGAAGTATCTAGGAAGACAGACTTGCTATCCACCTCAATCAGATAACGTGAAGTATCTAGGAAGACAGACTTGCTAGCCACCTCAATCAGATAACGTGAAGTATCTAGGAAGACAGACTTGGCGTAACACATTTAAACTTAATGGAAGCAGTTGGGCTTAAAGATGAAACAGTTGTACTGGCTCATCTGAAGAAAATTCATCCCATCCACTGACAATTGCAGCTATATAAAGCAATAATCAAGCTAGTTTGGACCTACGTAATTAAATTATGTGAAACCAGCAAGTACCTCCAACATCGAAATCATGGAAAGATTTCAATCAAAAATTGGAGTGTAACACTCTACAGATTTAGCAATGCATAAAGTGCGTTTACCGGCCATCAAACCATGCCACCAAAAAATGGGGAATAGAATATGAACCATAGAGGTCAAGTTAAAATAAATATCTTTCCATACTAGCCGTCAAGTTATGAACCCAACAGATGTTGATGAATGAAGAACTACAGTGGTATAGTTAGAAGTACAAACTGTCAAAATTGGTGAATTCGAACTGTGGATTTCATGATTGAAGTTATGAAATATTTTTACGTATGAAATCCAGTTACAACCTCCCAAGATGCTAATGGAGGAGGGAAGATTTTAAGGGAAGACATTAAATCTATCTTCTAAGCCTGCGGCGTAAAATTATAAGTTACACAAATTTATCTACATAAGTAATGGTGAAAATTAAACAGAAAAATGAAATATAAATTCTTGGAAGTATTAAATATTCAGCGCTGTTTCACAGAAATGAAAAATTGTTTTTTCAGTACCAGCCTTAAATGCTAATTACATTTAATTAATTATAATGCCATTGCAGAAGCAATATACATTAACATTCCATTTTCGCATTTTGTATGCGCAAGAGGATCAATAAGTACGGAAATTTTTAATAAAATTTTTGTACAATATCTGAAGCATACTAAGGGGTTCATTACCAAGTATTTTCTCAATGACGTGTGTATGTATAGATGAATGAGGAATGAGTGGATGTGTGTCTATGCGTCCATTAACTTATGAGTCAAAAAAAAAATACATAATGAAGATTCGTAATTATAAATTTCATGGAAAAGGATATAGCTGAATTGGTCATAATTGCAAAACTGAAAGTGGAAGCTCATTGGACATGCAAACTAGTTATTTACATACTTAGTCCGGGAACCGTGTTCACGCAAGAGGTATCTACAATATTTTTTGTCCGAACAGTAGAAAACTAAAACTATCACATTCCATAGTCATATACATGTTTACTTTCTTATTAATGTTGTAATATCTTAAAATTACGTTTGTAGGTTATGTATTTCACCGCTGCCAAGAACTTTTATATCGCGCAGAAATTATTGCCAAAATTGGTAACCAAATACACTAAATTAGTTGTCCCCAACCTATGTGTAATTACCCCTTTTTGGGTAAGATGGTGATCCAGTGAAGGTAACACAAGGCGACAAATTTTACTCCCGCCTAAAGACGCGAGGCATTGTTTGATTAATTAAAACACCATTTTCTAAATATTAATGACCGTCAAACTAGTTCCTGGATACTGAAACCATTTTCTTCAGATGAAGAAATTTTTAAAGATGTAGACGTCTCAGCTAATGTAGAATTTTTCGGACTACGGGAGAATAGTACATTGCAAGTTTAATTTTATACTTATGATGACCTTCCTACATTTTGGCAAAAGTCGGACGAGAATATCCTATTATAGCTGCTAGAGCTCTAAGAATTTTGATTCTATTTGCTACTACTTCGTGGATTTCGACATTGGTATCAATCAAGACAAAAGGAATATAAATAAATTCGTATCCAGAAAACAATACCAATCTTAATATTATATTTTAGTTAGTAGTCTAGTTTTTGCTGTATATTATTAAACTCAAACCAATTTTGTATTTTTTTTTCTCAACAAATACTTATATTGCTAGCTTGCAACTGTTTCTTTAATAATGTGTAATGCGAGTTTTTTTGATAGATTTTCGGGTATCGATACTGAAAAGGTTAGGAACCACAGCACTAAATTTAATAATATCAGTTTTCAAATTTATAGTATTTCATATGGGTCCATTTCATACTGTATAACAATTGAATTTCTTGCTTACCGGACTGATTTCAATTTTAATAAATGCTTTAGTAATAGATATGTGTATCTGCTTATCTGTTGGAGACATGGGAAATAGATATTTCGTATGTTGCCCTGGCAATGGAAAACAACACAATTTAATGTATGAGTACAAAAATCTTTTTTCATTTCAGATGTTAAACCAACTAGGAAGAAATATTTCAATTGAAAGATGTTATCAGTAATATTTGTAATTAAAACATTTAAGTTGCAATTTTTTGTAACTGCTTCTAATTTTGATAAAATCTGAAACATATTTTAAATTGTATATTCGATTAATAGTAGTTGCATGTTTGACAAAGCATTTTGAACGCGATATAATAAAACAAGATACATGTTATAGATTGTAAATGAGTATGAATCTTCAAATTATCCGAACAGATATTAGTACAGCTAACTATAAATCATTAAAAACGAAAACTACTTCATTATTCAAAAGCGAGGCAATACTCTCCCGGGTGCATTAGACGTTGCTAATACGCACCTGCGCATTCCGGCACACCCGCCCTCGCGGTCCCCTAATGGCTGTCACCCGCGCTGCAGAGTACTCAGGGATGACTGTGAACAAAGGTGCTCTATGCACACACAGCGTGCCGGATTTTTGTTCTTTTTATTCGGCTTTTGTTTTGTTTCACATGAAGAATAGACGTGGTGTGCGGTGGAGAGGATAACAGGGAGATGTCTGAGATGTTACACTGAATACGTGATTTTTTACTCATCTGACAATGGATTTTTTGTGTCCAATGTTTGCTGTGGTTTTTGATGATGTCTCTCTTACAGAAGGTTTACTAGTAGGTCCTGATATAATGTAAAACTTATAATGAAGACTATACAACTCATAGGAGACTATACCAATCAGATTGATCAATTTTTCTTAGTTACGCTGTATAATATCGGTAAATTGAGTTGCTAAGTTTTGTTTCGGTCGCAAACAAATGAATCATATGTAATCATATCATCCATGAATATAAACATACAATTGATATTTTTGACATAAATAAATATTTTGTTTAATATAATTGTTGGTTCGATGTATAAGTCTTAACATATACAACTCGAGGTTCGAAAATCATCTGAATATACAGTTGCGGACTCGATGTGTTACGTAGAAAACACATCTCGTCCTCTCAACTGTATATTCGATTATTTTCGAACAAATTGTTGTATGACTACTGAAAATATTGTTGAATAGTTTAAGTAGGAGACCATGATGCTCTAGTAACAGTTTCTTTTTTTCTTTTTTCATTTTTCATCACATTTTTTTGTTTTGATTCTCTAAAGTTTACCTATATTGGATGCATGAACTCCCTCCTAAACTGTAGAAAATATAGAAAATAGTTTCAAATAATTATTGGATTCATTTCGGTTGCTAATATATTTTATCCAACACCTCTCAATAAATGCTCTATAACTATGGCGATTTTAAACAAGCAAAGTAACAGGTTACCCACTAGTGGGTATAATTTTGAGGATAGTCACTAGTGAGTATTTTTTTATTTATAACAATAATAATAACACCCAATACCTTAGTAACTACTTTAATTGACATTTTATTTTAAAAATTTAAAGCCTATGTCACTGTCAAATAATATTTCTTTAATAAATTTATTATTTGTTAAGAGGTGTTGGATAAAGCGTTATACTTCACACGTGGGCAAAGTGGAATTACCCACTCGATAAAATTTCTCTAGTGGGTAATTCCTTACTTTGTCCACTTATAAAGTAAATAACTATTACTGAGTTTCAATACGTTTCGACAGTTTTTCTTTTTTTTGACAACTGTTAATTGTCATTGATTATTCATACCATCTAAATTACCAACCTAAAATATCCGCGGATTAAATCAAAAACTAAAAGGATTCCCAGAAACTCCTAGAGAACTCCCCCGGTTCACTAGAAAGATATAAGCTTTAAGTGTCAAAATGTCAAAAAGATATATTTTGATCTCTAATATATATGAAAAACTCTGCATTTTTGACCTTTCGCAAGAAAACTTTTAAGCGCTGCCACAAGTGATATATGAAACAATTAACATATTATAGTATTAGTAACGCAGACTACTATTCACAGGTTTATACTAAGGGCTACTTAGGACATTTTAAAATTTAGTACTTTTACTTTGCGTAGTAGTTTCTATAATATATTAAAAATGTATAAATTGGCATTATGGACCAAAAATAACAACCAATTCAGTATTTTCTATAACTCTAGCTAAAACTGTAGAATTCATATTATGCAACATATCTTTTTTGACTCTAAAAGACATGATTTTTAATTAGTGAATATTAAATTGTGGATTCATATCAATGTACAAAGTCTAATTACCCAAAACAATGTTGTACACCTATCACGCTCACTAGTAGTATAAATCCACCTGCAGGAATGCTAAGTGCCTTAACAGACGCTAGCACATTAAACGCATGCCTGTCTAGGTGTATGCAGCACCTCCCAACATGAGCACTGAGCAAAGCACGCCATTCATGCAATCCTGCAGAGTGGATCTGCTCTGCCACCGCGAGGAAAATGAATCAGTTGAGAATTATATCTGGTGAGTTATTTAAATTGACGTGATTTACTTTTACTTCGCGGGTGGAATTATCGGAGAGACGTGCTTTGGGTGCAAGGCAAGGTCGTGAATTAGTTTGCAGGAATTATTGCTTGCCTGCGATTGTGGAAGAGAAGATAGAGAATGTATTTGAGATATGGTTACGGTCAGTTGCTACTGTATTTACAACGCTTGTCGCACAAGTGAAAGTTCGCGGGTTCACGCCTAGCCCACGCTATAACCAACCTGTGTCCTTTTGAATTATTAGGTTGTACTACATATAAACAATTATACGTATGTAACACCAATAAATACATTCAATTTAATCAGTGATAGAACTCGTCGGGAAAAACAATATTTCGTTACTTTTTTTTTTCTTAAATCTTCTACTTTTTGAATTATAAATTAGATTCGTTCAGTTCGTTTCATTATAATACGGACTACAACAGTAAATATATTAAAATTATAACCTAATAATTGTACTTGTGAAATAAAAATTTATGTAAACGATAATGAAGCTGAAGAGCATATTCCAATGTGTTTATTGTCACCAGAAATTACACAAGTAACAACATTAGTAACTGCTAGTTTATTGCCAACTAAATCAAGACGTCAGTATCCATTCGCAATAGCCAACACTGAACTTTTTGTACATGACAAGAATGAAACTATTGCTCTTCTAATATCTTCAAATAGTCATATGTGACATTGTGTGTTGTAGTGCTTTTCTTCAAGTACTAGACCCCGGGACATTGTCCACTCAAGATTCGTAAAATTAGGCATTTTCACAGATTATAACATTTATAATAATAATATTATGAAAATCGTATTCTACATTTTTGAAGCAATAAGAAGTAGAAATTTTTGTCGCATCTACCATTCAAATTTTCAGTAATAATATAACAAGAGGGTGAGAATAAATTGAAAATAATTTGACAGATATTTCGAAAACTTGTTGCCAGGCAATAGCCACGAAAGCCCGTAGGACTTGAGTGGCTATTGCCAAATGGCGACAAGTTTGAGAAAGATACTGGAGAATTATTTTCTAATTTATCGAAATCTCGAGTTATAATTAATTAGATTGTTTTTTAATTTCATTATCAGGCACGCCATTAAATCTATCTTTTTTGCTCATTTTTACTTGTGTTAATGATAACTATCTGACATCTGTCAACAAAAACAAAAAAGCTACAGAGAATATTGCCGAGAATAATCACAAGAGCATTATTCTCAGTATAATAATGACAGGATTGGTTAAAACGCAGACACGTGACATACAATAAAGCATTTCATTGGTTTAGAGAAACGTAAAAAAATAATCAATTATATTGGAAATCCTGCTCCTGATATGCAGGAGAAGAATTTCCAATCGAAATATGATTGGTCATACAAGGTGCATAATTCCCAGTATAATCAAAATTTGATTGGTAGATACGTCAAAAATTCTCACTTCTGATTGTTTCAAATACGCCATGCACAAATTTTGGAAATCACTAGATGTAGGTAATGGGTAAAAATAATGAAAATTTAGTTATTAATGGAATAATAATTAAATATACAATTTTGATCTCCAGCACCAGATGACAGCTCTGCTAATATTTGATAAATATGATAGATTGTTATTGTTATTTGAAAATCACCACTCGTCTTCCACTTGTGATAATTTTGATAGCAATAAAAACTCAATAGTCCAGGCGGCAATTTTCTGGAAATCAAACTAGCACTTAATAGATTATGTATGAAAATACTTAAACTACTCGTTAATTTATGGGACTGGTTAAATTTAATGTAGGTACTAATTTCTGGTACATCCTCAACTAAATCAAGTTTTCTTGATATTTATTCACCGAATTTTTGTGTCACTTCTTGATAGGACATACTATGTTAGTATGTATAATGCAGACTGAGGTAATGTCAGGATCATAACAAGGTGAAGTATACGAACGACTGCTTAATTTAGATGCCAGTCCACTTTTTAGAAAATATTAATTTGATTGTATCAGAAATATATATTCAATTATTCATTTATCGAATGGTTTTATCGCAAATCCAAAATATACTAAGCTAGAAGAATCAATAACATAAATAAATCAACAGATCGATAAACCCAGTAAATTCTGTCTCCCCTACTTGAATATCGAAGCTTGGCAGTAAAACGTAACTGCACCACGTTATCTAGTAATAAACTCCGATCTTAGAATAGAACCCCCTCCGGAATTTCATCGTCTTTCGCGTTAACCCGGCGATATTCCGCTGTTCTGTAATTAGAGGTGCATTGCATTTTTAAAGAAATCGATGTAGTAACGAGGGCGCCTGGGGCTGGAGGGAGGTCACGATGTAGCGCCCTCGGAGAAGTCAGGGGCTGGAGCTCGAGAGTGTTTCCTGTTGGGGAGAGGATCGACGAGTTGACAATTCTGAGCTTCACGAGAAATGTATTAAATTTTTTCGCATGATAAGGTATTGAATTGTGAATTTCAAGTTGGATTTTTTATAGCGACGATTTGATGAGGATTACCTTTGGGGTGAATAATTGGAGGAGTTATCGACAAAATTTTAGAAATGGTTTACTTTAGGGAACCAGCAGTGTGTTCGATACTAGAGCCAATATTTCAACTAGCAGAGTTGGACAATATCAAAGAACCGTTTTATAATTAGTGTTTTTTAGAGGTTGGTTTTTCGAATTGGCAATATTTTTTCCAGCGACAACCAATTTGACAGTTGACAACTGTTTTGTATTTTGTTTGGTTTGGCATTTCACAATAAATAGACTTACGCTATAAAAATGGGGCATATTGGCCAAAATTATTCTTGCAAATTGTGCATATTTAAGGCGATTTCGACTGCCACTGGTTACTTGGCGGTTTCGTGTTTGGTTGGTTTCAAACAATGACGTCACACTGGCCGAACGGTTACTGAAAACGTGCAATAGGTTTTGACATTAATCAAATTCGACAGAAAACATGAAAAATATGACAGCATACTATTTTGAAATCACAACAAGTGAAATTCAACGAATCGGAATACTAACCGTTGGACGAACCGAGCTCTCGAGCATGTTACTGATTTGACATACCAGAACTGTCACCGTTTACATATGGCATCATACAAGTGTCAACCGAAATCAATTGGTTACTCTATTTACTAACCATTCCTTTGACCAAGTACTAACAGGTGCCAGTCGAAATCGCCTTTATTTTGATAATATAACTCCAATAGAAAGTAAGCCATAAAGAAAAAACAATTTTATTGTTTTGACAGCGGATTAATAGGAAGGTAATTTTTTGCAAGTGATAAATAGCTATTAACATTCCTAGCGATGTTATAAGTATCATAACAGCCGCAGATGTCAGTTTGAAATCCGAACTCGTAGACATCTACGGCCTGTTATGACTCATAACATCCGTGGTTTGTTCAATAGTTTACCGGTTTCAGAATATGAACACGTTAATGTCATTAATAAATATTATTTTATTAAATTCTTTTATAAATAACGTCTGTCATAATTTTAGAAAGTGATCAAGTAAGTCTGTTTGATTTTATTTAACACCACGGTTATACTTGTTTTGTATCATATTCATAATTTTTTTTTACTTAAACGTCAAATGTGTTAATAATGGGTAGATAAAAAGTGGATTTTGGCGATGCTGAATTGCCTGAAAATATTTGGAACGCAGCAAGTGAAGCTCTGAACAGCTTAATTACGTGTGTATTAATAAATAACGTTATATTATTATTGTGTTTTATTTTAATTTACTTGAATGTTTTGACAGGTCAGTGTGGTAATATTACCGTACAGCATAGAGTTACCCTGCCTACTTTTGCGCATGTAAACATATGTTTAATCTCCTGTAAGCGGTAAATGAAAATTCATTTTCAAATTCCTATACCGATCTCAATATAAATATGTAATGGCATGAGTCGCTTTGTAAACTATCTGCATATTTAATGTCATAGTTTCAGTCGCTCATTAATTAGTTAGGACTGAATTAATACTGCGCTATGGACATCCTGTCACTATATATCGTATCATCTACAATGAAACTGACATTGCAAAACCTAGTGAGTTTGTTGAATGCGTGTGCCGCGAATTATTACTAAATTAATTATTTATATATCAGTTGTTACATTCACCTGTGTAATGCTGCATTATCGGTAGAGTTAGCGCCTGTTTTCAAATTTACTATGTTGTTACAAATGTATTAAATTTGGTGGTTTCACGGTGGTTGTTGATTCAAATAACAAACCCCCTTTGATCTCATTTTTATCGGATAATCACTGCGATGTGTGATATGTCAATTTCAATTGGTTGATTTGTTTCGCAACAATTCAATCCAGTGATTGGAAATTATAATTAATAGATAAATAGATATTGTTTTAAGAGAAATGGAGACTCACCTCAGCTAATTAGTGAATGACAATGTATTATATTAATAATTTAATTTAATTCCCAGGGGTAATAACAACCATATAAATTATAATTTAAGTAGTTGAGTTTCAGTTCCCAAAAACTTTAAACTATGAATTTTTATTTAAAAAGGGCATACAAGGCGCAAAATATAAAAAAGTCCCGTCTCACAAATAGTGTTTCACAAGAATCAAGACATACTCTTGATCTTGTTTTCGTCAAAAAGCAAAGAAGAGCGTTCGGATTGGATAACGCGATAGGAAAAGGGGATTCCCCTAAAACATCAAGGATCAAGAAATATCAAGAATTCTTGAAACAAGACAGGAAATACGTTGCCAAGAAATAAGCAAGACAAGAAACTTTTAATTTCTTGTCTTGAAAATCAAGTCCAAGACGAGAAATAGACATCAAGACAAGATTTCTTGTCTTAATTACCATTGCCACTTTTGGTTGATGGATTGTAACCTAAATCGAATTAGCTCAGATCATTCAAATTATAAATATAAAATTTCAAAATGAGTGCGTAATTATATTATGAATGTTTAGCTGTTGAAAACTTACTATCGAAAATTTTGACGCATCACAATGTACGCTGTAATAAACGGTATTTGCGTTTATTACGATTAAAGATTGCAAACGATATTTAGAGATTTCAAACTAAGTAAATGGTTCATTGTTAGTTGTTCGTGGAAAAAACCACTTCTGTAGTATTTCAGTTCAGTTCCCGCCTAATCAGCGGATGTCAATATGTTGTAGGAAATGTTTAACCAGAGTCTTGTGCGAGAGTAGTGCCCAGTTAGAGTTATTTTGAGTGCCACTGTCTCATCCCTTAAGTAATAAATTATGAACCTTGGGCAGTGAGCAGACACTTGCATTTTGGCTTTTCTTGTGAAATGTTGAAAGAATTACTACACAGTTTAAGGGCTCCTCTCTCGATTGTATGCATAGTTTTTGTGAAGTTTATTTTGTGAGTACATGTAAGTAGATTTGAGTTTTATGTATGAGTATTGTTAATTGCGAATGTTATATCAGTTTCGATCTTTGAAAGTTATTGTAAAAGTTAGTGAGTAAGTGATATTTTGGATTAGCGTCGAATTATTCAGCTCGTAAAAGTATTTGATTTATATAATTTATTTTGCTTGTTCGTTATTAAATATATAATTTTGTTATTGTTGAATACGTGTTTAATTCCCGCCTGTGCGCATATTTCCCGCCATTTGATCAGAAGTCGTTTTCTAAATACTCTTCGGAATCGAGATAAAATATTCCGTGGTGGCCAGCGACTACGCTACCCTTGGTTATTTATTTAATCAAGTAAAATCCTTTCGTATGTCAGTTACCTCTTGGTACCAAGTGCGAGGTACCTGTTACAACGCAACCAGTGATACAAACAATGCCAACATTTCCTATTTCGCGCTCAGGATGTGTTGGCATCACAACACTAGGGTATTTGCTGTTAACTTCAGAGTTCATTATTAATTTTTGTGGTATATAAATGAAGGTAGACGAAACTGTAAATTATTAACGCCAACTTAACTAATAAAAGAATTTCTGCATCATCCATCCGAAGTTTGCATTGGACGCATTCGTTGAAGTATCAGCATATACATAATCCGATAACGGAGCAAGTCTTGGAAATTTGTGAAAGTTTTCTAACTACATTTTTAAAGTAGCGCACTGCATATATGATTTACAATTTGCATTCTATTTGGTTTCTCTGCTTATTCTGAATTACGTGTGTGCGATATTTACATAATATATTGCGCACTTCGCAACCAGACCTAAAGTTTTTAATGCATAAAAGAAGATTACTACAGAATAAATAAATTGCTAATGAAGCCTGCCTTGAATTATTTTTGCATTAGTTATTAAGCCCGTGTGTGTGCAGCTATTCTGTTTGTCATTAAGTTTGTTTAATGTTGAATAAATGAACGGTTTTTTCTCAATTTTTATTTATACTAAGCGAAATTTAATAGATAAATTCCACTTCAACTTTATTATAAACTTTTGTTTTGAACACGCTGCTCCTGGCATTTTGAAACTTTTTAATTATATAAAAAGCTCGCATATTCGCATTCAGTATATTGCAACACACGGACACGATACAATTTTAAATCATCGGAATGCGGAGGTTTTTCATGCATGATACCATATATTAAAAAATTTTAATTTTTAAAATATGCTGTATTTTTTAAATTTGTTTTTGTACAGGGTGTTGACCGCGACCCCGGAACATAGGACTTTAACATGTAAAATTATACTTTCGTAATTTCCTGCTTAACAAATTATATTAGACAAAAAAGTTTCAAATAAAGTTGAGAGATCATAAAATTCTACATCAGCATCAATAAACAGAATTACATTTACATGCCCTATAACGCCAGAAATTAAATATGAAAATATTAAAAATTAGCTTAAAAATCGGGTTAGCCTTGGAAATGACACAAAATTGTGTACTATTGGAAATGAAAACTGTATTTTTATTAATTATTATTATAAATTGCATAATTGACTTTTTTTTTAGAATTTTATTCATTTCCAAGGCTAACCCGATTTTTGAGCTAATTTTTAATATTTTCATATTTAATTTCTGGCGTTATAGGGCATGTAAATTTAATTCTGTTTATTGATTCTGATGTAGAATTTTATGATCTCTCAACTTTATTTGAAACTTTTTTGTCTAATATAATTTGTTAAGCAGAAAATTACGAAAGTATGATTTTACATGTTAAAGTCCTATGTTCCGGGGTCGCGGTCAACACCCTGTATATACTGGGTGTCCTACGTAAAGGTTGCATAGGCAATTAACATGTAAAATCAGTTTTTAGTAAATAAAAAGTGTCCGGCAAAAAATTATGCATCCAAATTTTATATCACAATGCTGCCAATATCCCTACATCTTATTTAATGCAGATTATTTAATTTGATACCGCAATTTAATGTAATTAATAATAATAATTCCAAATTTTCCGCCTACTCTTTATTGCTACCGACGTATAGTGCCTGCAATTTGTTTTAAATATTTTAATCTGTCACTTCAACAAATATTTTCGTATGTATTTCTTATAATAAGAGAAAGCATTATAGGTGGAATTCCTATAACGTAAGTCGCAAAGGTGTGAATGTGGAATAAAAAGAAACATATTTCAAATATGTACATAGCTGATTACTGAATATAATTGTGTTTGTTCTACTGAACGGTTCAATTTGGGTTACCTGGAAGAGATTATTAGGTTTGCTCATTTTGTGTTTGTTTGACTGCAGAAAAATTTCACATTATTCTTTGTTCAATTTCGTAATTCAATATGAAAATACTTTTTACTTTTTACGTCGAGTTCAATTATACAAACAAAATATATGTAGAGAAAGGGTGAAGTTCGGCTTGAAACAGAATTTCATAATAGAAATTCAATAATATAAATTTTAAGAATTTTTTAGATTGTGAACTTGCAATAAATTTGTAATTGTAGGATGTATACTAATTGATCTAATTAAACATTAAAATGTAGCCGAATTGTTAATTTTATCGTAGAATCTAATGTAGGTACTTATCTAATATAAATAAATAAAATAAATAATATCACGCCTTTTACACATTATGGGTGTAGCACTCTGCTTACGCAGATCTCGGTAAGTGATATATTTTTTCGTATGAAGGGCGGTTACCAGCCGTCAAATCATAGCTCCCAAAGATGTTAGTGGACGGGGAACCACAGGAGTAAATTTAAATTTGTAACTGTCAGCAGTGAGATTCGAACTGAGAATCTCACGATCTACAGTCTAATATATTTTATAATATAATGTTTATTTCGTGGATTTGATTATCAAGTTTTCAACTCCGGGTACAATAGCTATAGTCCATTGAAATTAGAACTGTATTGGACTTTTGTCGGGGATGTACAAAATTAATTTATTAAAAAAATGATACATAACTTTATGCCGCTTGGAACAATTATTACTTCTCTAACAATAGAAATGCCGCAATCTTTAAATAATCCCTTCTGAAGGATAACATAATAGTATATTACGTTACGAGTGTTGTAAGAAGCGAATTCCACGACTGCGCAATTGCTTTACAACTCGAATTATGTAGTATACTTTTTTTAAGACACAGGATTTACTAAAAAGAACAAACAGATGTTTACTGTACTGTACTGTTAGTTGCGTGATCGTCATTAGCTGCAGCGTTGCCAACAGTGAGAAACAACTAGTCACTAAATGATATAAGTGAAACTAGTTAAACTAAATCGAAAAAGACAAAAATTAATTTTCAATCAAACGAAAAGTTACTTTATATAATATTTCATGCGTGTTTATGGTTGCACTGCCTTTAATGTAATACTAATTATTTTCTCTCTTGTACGTTGTCAACATAATGTCGATAAATTATAAATTCCCTAAAGGTGCGATCGACCATTTTCCGCACGGCTGTGCGTAAGAAGAAGCCTATATAGTACATGGATTGTACATAAATGCTCAATTACTGTAGTGCTAGTATAATAGTATATTATACAACAAGTAATGGAATGGCACATATTCCACACGAGCAAAAAGTTTCTCGTCCAAGCGGAAGGCGAGGGCAAAGGTTTGCGATTGTGGGATATGTCATTCCGTTTTATGTTGCAGACTATACTTTCTATAACAAGATTTTGGAAATTATACAAAAAATACAAATACAAAACTGTTGAAAATGTTAAACTCAAATAAATAAAATTAAAACAAACAAACGTAATCATAGCAACCGAACCCAGATACTTCATATATCGCGCAAATATGCGGCTCTGATTCGTCGAATATATTCCATACGTGGCGTATGGAATGATAGTTGTTCCAATACAATTTTTAGTTGGGAATTGTGTAGTTTCCAAAAGTTATAGAAAAATTATTTTCAGTGCCCAGCTATACAAATACGTAGATCTTTCTTTAAAAAGTATAATCCATAAAAGTGACCCTTATTTTACAGACAAAATAAATTACTTTATCTGATCCTTCTTGAATACATTAGCTATTTTACATAATAATTTCAGAAAAAGAAGCATACAAAATTCTTGCATGCAAATCACGAGACGTACAAATAAATCTCCTTAAAATAGAAACACTGCAATGTACTAAGTATTTTCTCAAAAAGCCGCAAAAAGAATCGTCGAGTGTAAGTGAGATACGCAAGACACCTCATCCGGAATTGAAGCAAGTGAACCTTAAACGAGAGCGCCCAAAGGACCCTAGCCCAAATCTCCGAACTGCCAGCGGCAACCATAAAACGACCAATTAATGTAGTTTGTTCTGTTGCTGGCGTTGTCAATTACACAGAACAGCTAACTTAAATCTCGCTTCATCCAGACCTGCTGGGGTTAAGACATGGGTGGAACACGCAGTTCAAATAAGGGGGTTAGTAATTTTGGGTACTAAATTGAATCTTGATCTTTAAGGTGAATCTTAGATTCATAAAAATTACTTCTTGGTTCAAGAAAATTTTTAGTTTTCCTTTTGTATACATTGGTCCAAGAAAATTTTATTTTTGCAATACCTGTACTGTAAGTTACCCATTAATAACAAAATTTAAATACAGTAAGTGGAACTTTTATTGTACAGTTGGTTTTCATGGTTACATCATTTACGTACCGTCCACGGTGGATGGTAAGTGAAACTTACCGTTCATGGTGGATGGTAAGTAAATATATATCATTCAAATTTTATTTTTAAACTGATTCTGACAGCTGTTAATTTTGATACCTATTTTTCCTTTTCTTATATTTACGCAGGTATTACAAAAAATAACTTACTAACCTCGAACTGTAAGTGATTTTTTAGGCCTCGAATGTTTAGGAAATCTCGACCCTACGGGTCTCGACATCCCAAACTACATTCTCGACCTAAAAACTATCACTTACAGTTTACGGTAAGTAATATATTATTTTTTAAATGAGTAGGTTCAATTAAAAAACAAATAATTTTTAATATAAATTTTATTTATCTTCTTTTTTCTGCATTGAACGAAAATGAATATATTTTAAATTTTGTTTTTAAAAATAATGAAAAAGAAGTAGTTTTAATTTTAAACAAAACGTTTTTATTTATACACTGTCATTGTAAATTAATACTGCCCACCTCTATGGCTCAGTGGTTTAGAGTACCTGGCTCTGACCCGGAGGTCCCGGGTTCGATTCCCGGACAGCGCTAGCATTAAATCGGTGTCTGTGACTACAACGCAGACATCTTCATCTTCATTACCAAATAGGTGTCTGTGATTGACTACAATGCAGACACCTTCATCTTTATTACCAAATCTAAGTCTGTGATTGACTACAATGCAGACACCTTCATCTTTATTACCAAATCTAAGTCTGTGATTGACTACAATGCAGACACCTTCATCTTTATTACCAAATCTAAGTCTGTGATTGACTACAATGCAGACACCTTCATCTTTATTACCAAATCTAAGTCTGTGATTGACTACAATGCAGACATCTAAATCCTCATATCGCCCATCACCTCGACTAGTAACCAAAGTAGTTGAAACCGCATTATAAATAAAAAAAAAAAATTAAACTACTTCTATTCAATCTACTTTATCCCCATAATAAGTCTCAGTTGAATACTTTGATATGTTCCTTCAAAACTAAATAAATTTTTATACAAGAATATTTATTAAACCTACAAAAGTTTTCAATGGCACTATTCAAATAAAATTTTTTCTTTATTCAAGAGGAATATGTTTGTTCCAAGAAAACATTTTTATTAGTATATATGCTATGAAGCTAACTAGAAGAAAGTTTCTTCGAAATGATTAAGTACGAAATCTTTCTAAAACTGTTTGCTATTTGTCAATAATCACAAAAGATTTCTAAAAACTATTCATTTTTTTTTTAATTTATTTTCAACTTCTTATTATATTATTACCTAATCAAAATGTTGCAATCTATTTTTTGATGATTGCTTCCTCATAGAAGGTACTCATAAGAAATTAAAAAATGTATATTATCGAGACAAGTACCCATTTTGAGTGAGTGGCATTTAGATGTTTAACCAATCTACTCAATAAATTATTGACATATGAATAAAAAAGTATCAACCCAAAGTTTCTTTTTTCTCTCCTGGGTGCCCCGATCACGCCGGTGCCCCTTTTAACTCTCCCACCGTCCGACGAAGAAACAAGAAACATCGAGGAAGGAAACACCAGCAGTTGGTTGGGTTTACGACCGATGTGCGGCGCTTAAGTCGCTCGGGACTTCGCAGCCGTTTGACGAGCGCCCCAAACACAGTTCAGACTCTTCGTACTTGTGTAAACGGAGCTTTAGGACCGACATCATACGCTTCGTTTCATGGGTGATAAATGAATTTGATTTATTCAATGAACTACACAACTCGCAAGTTGAGATGTTGATGTTGGTTAGTAAGGAAATGGTTTTATAAAAACGTTAAATGAGACTGTAAGGATTTTAAAATGTTAATAGTAGATTTTGTAGTTCAACTAATAATGAATAATTATTTTCTATTTCGGTGTTCGTATAAGGCTATAAGCGCACTGAAAACACATCGTTAAAAGATCTATAAGTCTGTAGCGCTTTTCATTTTCTAGGGGTGGTATAAATGCTTTTAAAATAGATGAATATGATGACATTGGTAAGTTGTTGGTGTCAAAATATATCTATAATTATGAATCTTTTGTCCTTTTTGTAGGTAACGTGACAAAAACGAAACGAAACTTTTTAAAAATAATATATCATCACGTCATTTACCCATTTTGATGACTGCGGAATTCTAAGGAACGCATGACATATTATTAAGGAGTTATTTATACTCCTTTAACCACTGAAGATAGTAATACTGGAACACTGACATGTAGGTTTTTATGAAAGCAAAAAACGAACCAGGGGCAGATAGATGTCGCTGGACCACCCTTCTTTGATGTAAAACGGTTGTTATACGTTTGTTGAGCGATTGCTATGTAAAAACATGCTGTATAGTCTTGTTCAAAAATAATAAATTCTATTTAACAGGGTTTTTCAATTAATTCAAAATTCCTTTAAATTCACATGTATACAACCTAACTGTACTCATTTCTATCAATGTATTATTTAATTTTTATATTTAACATCTTATTTCAAAATAATTTAATTATAGTTTCTTTATATATTCTTATCAACTTTTTAAGCGGACCGTATAAGGTGGTCCAACGACTGGCTGTCTCTCTCGGCTGGAATTTTCAACGTCAGTTATCGTTCCAGTACCCAGCAAACACAGCTGTAACATTGATGTATCTGGTATGTAAGTTCTGAAACCTAAGTAGTATATCATTTATATACGTACTAATAACGTAATATACATATACCATGTCGGACATCTCTTGAGAGAGCGTAAAATTATAATGTTGGTATGTCACATTGGTCTTGGACATGGTACATACCTGCAGCATGTATATGTTATGTTACCGTACTTATAACTTATTCACAGTTAATTACAAATTTTATATATTTTATATAAAAATATAGCAAAGAAATTTGAAATATTTTATAGTGTACACTAAACAACTTTGAAAGTTATGTAAAGGAAATTGTTAAATTATGAATAAATAAACATTTTCAAAGAGATCTTACTCAAAAATGTACAAAAACAACTATTCCATTGGCATATTCAAAGTTGTTTATACCAATAGTTTAGTTATGTACCATTAACGTTACGATGTCTACATACATGGGATGTCATGTCTCATAGACCGTGTTGCGGACGTAGGTCTATCCATGTTATGTATATATAACGTACTCGCGACATAACTGTGTTGGCTAGGGTATTATTATATTTCAGTGCTATATGTGATTACCATAGCTACATTTTTTAACAAGGAAGTATTGAAGCATTTTTACTTCTTTGTACGACGTAAAGGATGTATTATAATCGCGAAAAATTTTGGTTTTTAAATTTTACTGGAAATATACATTTTGACCATCCTTGAATCCATTTTGAATATTATTGGTGTGACATCATCCGTACGTATATATGTATCTTACATAACTCAAAAACGATTAACCGTTGTATGTTGAAATTTTGTATTAAGGACTATACTATCTTTTTATTGCAATCGACAATGCCAAAAGAGCACTTTGTTCTAAGGTTTTTTTTAATTTTTCGTAAAACTCAAAGGCAGTTAACCCTAGATCTGCTCAGTGTTCTTGCAAAAGTGCAAATCACTAAAGAGAACAGTGTGGTGATATTTATTTATCTTCATGGTATTTACAGATTCTGAGTACCTACTTAAATTCATTTACCCGTCAAATTATTAATCTTCCAATTTTACTTTGCAAGTATATGTTTATAATCCTGTTTCAATTCAATCAGAAGAAATCCTTATCCGATGCAAATCTTCTGAAAATATTAGGAGGAGATTTTATTATAAATAACATCTTGAATGACTTCAATTTAATTTGTTGAAATGGGAAGTGCTTTGGCTTCGGCAGTTTCTTCATCATCGGCTTCGCCATCGATTTATTTAACCGTTGAATTCATCGCATTAAATGGACTCGTCCAATTGTGCTGGGTTATTGAGTCCTGACTTGGAATTGGTGTCTGTGCGCACACTGCTATGTTATGAGACATAACCTTACAAAGTCGTGAAATTTAGTGCATTTTAGCTGATCAGGTTTTAGTTGGAAATGTCACTCTGCGAAATTATTGACACAAAAGTAACGAGAAATATTTTTTTTCAATGAAATGAAGCTAGACGAAATGGTATAACCAAAACTTTTGGTGGAGGTGCCCCGGTATATGGCCTGTAATATTTAATTAGTTTAAATGGAAAGATTTTTTATTTAAGTTCTAGAAAATTTTATTGGGGCATAGAGGAATATATACGAGTTTTGATTAAAAAATAAAATATTCGTTTTTTTTATTTCCCGCAATAGGGTATTCCTGTCTAACTGAATTAGCATAAAAATAATAGGATGTAGTAGTTTATGTTAAAATATGTCTGGAAAATACAATAAATAATTTGAAAACATTATTTTTCATTCATAATTTTATATTATAAATCAAAATTTTTCGCGTCTTTAAAATGCATGACGTAAACTTCCCTACTGCTGCTCATTTCAGATAGATTTAAGCGATAATGTAATAAACGGTATTTGCGTTCATTACGATTAAAGATTGTAAACGATATTAAGAGATTTCAAACTAAGTAAATGGTTCATTGTTAGTTGTTCGTTGAAAATTCCACTTCTTTCGTATTTCAGTTCAGTTCCCGCCTAATCAGCGGAAGTCAATATGTTGTAGGAAATATTTAACCAGAGTCTTATGCGAGAGTAGTGCCCAGTTAGAGTTATTTTGAGTGCCACTGTCCCATCCCTGAAAGTAATAAATTCTAAACCTTGGGCAGTGATCAGTCACTTGCATTTTAGTTTTTCTTGTAAAATGTTCAAAGAATTACTACACAGTTTAAGGGCTCCTCTCGATTGTATGCATAGTTTTTGTGAAGTTCATTTTGTGATTTTATGTAAGTAGATTGAGTTTTATGTATGAGTATTGTTAATAGCAATTGTTATATCAGTTTCGATCCTTGAAAGTTATTGTAAAAGTTAGTGAGTAAGCGATACTTTGGATTATATAGCGTCCAATTATTCAGCTCGGAAAAGTATTTGTTTTATATAATTTCTTTTGCTTGTTCGCTATTAAATATTATATAATTTAGTTATTGTTGAATAGGTGTTTGATTTCCGCCTGCGCACATATTTCCCGCCATTTGATCAGAAGTCTTTTTCTAAATACTTTTCGGAATCGAGTTAAGATATACTGTCTTGGCCAGCGACTACGCTACCCTTGGTTATTCATTTAATCAAGTAAAACCCTTTCGTATGTCAGTTACCTCTTGGTACCAAGTGCGAGGTACCTGTTACAATAACAAATATCCACTGACATGAAACTTTAAGGTTATGATATCTGTGCAATTAACTTCAGGTTTTCAAATGTCGTGTGCTGCCATCTTTTAATCATATACCACAGTAGAATCATTTACAAATAAATTTACTGAATCCGTTTGTTTTAACCCAGGTTTTATACTTCAAATCTTATCACACGCAATCCACAGATAAATATATACTAACAAACAACAAATTGAAATATAAACCAGTACAGTAATTCGAAACGTTGAATTTGAATAAAATTTTCTATACCTTTTCATATATTACTACGAGTTCTGAAAGCTTTTGAACTTAATTAATTTGGATATTGTAGGAATGGTATGATATTGTGAATTAATTATTAATTTCTAAATTTAGAATTTGCTGAACGCTTCCTATTTAGAAAATAATTGCACCTATAAACACAAATAAGAACAACAGAATATGGAAATTAAATGCTTTGGAATATCCTTAAAATTATGTCCTTAATTGTGTTTCGCGCGTTGTGCTATGAAAATGATTTATGATTTAATTAGCACAGCTACAAGTAATTTAGGAAACTTAATTAAATTGTACGAGGTACAGTCTAAGAGCTAACATATCTTACATTCTTATAAATCAGTTCAATATTATTGTTGTCGCAGGATTATTAATCAGAAATAATTTACCTCATGCATCATAATTCCCTGTTGAACTTTCAGTCAGTTTGACTTCGGATATAAAAAGTAGAGAACTATTTGTAAGTGTCTAAGCTTTTACTTACATTAATTACGATGACGATGTACAAATAGTACATTCTGTAAATTATCTCACTTTGCTTTGCGGTAGAAAGATTCGAGTGTTTAAATTGACAAAAAAAAAATTCGCTTCAGTTACGGTATCACGATTTTTTCATGACAATTGTTTCCGTTATTTGTTATCAACCACATTTTCGTAAATAGAAGTTTTATGGTTTAACCTAAATCTCTCGTGTTATTATCCTCAATTTACCAACTTTTATATAGTTTTGAGCTATACATTAATCCTTCCGTAACCAAAATCATTTACAATCGTATATTTAATACTCCGTTTTTTAAAGTAATATTTCTAGTTTTATTTTATTATATTATATTATATTATATTTTTTTATTTTAGGTAGAAAATTCTCAAGTTAATTTCTTATACAAAAATCGTATTTTTATTGGAAAATTTTTCCCATATTGTTTCAGTAAATAAATATAACCTATATAGTTTTATTTTTGTTTCCATTTCATAAAAAAATATTTCTTTTCAACATACACCATAAGTGAATACTGAATGTCGACATTCGCCGGTGTAAGTTAGAAATAATAATGTTTGACAATTATTTCGGATATACGCCAAGCAACTTCGAGAATATTGACATTCACCGGTGTATCTCGACATTCACCAGATTTCGGTCTTTCACAGTAACAAATACACTATACTGTTCTAGATAAAATGAAACGTAGGTTGTGAAAGGATTTAGTCTAGAAGATCAAGAAATAAATTAATAAAAAAATATTTCCCAAGTATAACCAGAATTTGTTCTATGTAATCATTATATTTTTATTTACTTATTAACCCAACAAACACAGCCGTAACATTGATGTACCTGGTATGTAATATATGAAACCTAAGTAGTATATCATTTATATACGTACTAATAACGTAATATACATATTACCATGTCGGGCATCTCTTGAGAGAGCGTAAAATTATATTGTTGGTTTGTCACATTGGTCTTGGACATGGTACATACCTGCAACATGTCTATGTTATGTTACCGTACTTATAACATATTCACAGTTAATTAGAAATTTCTATATGTTTATATAAAAATATAGCAAAGAAATTTTAAATATTTTATAGAGTATACTAAACAAATTTGAAATATATTTAATTTAATTTTGCTACGTGGTTATATATTTCCGTAACGTAATTTATGTAAAGGAAATTGTTAATTTATAAATAAATAAACATTTTCAACGAGATCTTACTCAAAAATGTACAAAAACAACTATTCCATTCGTATATTCAAAGTTGTTTATACCAATAGTTTTGATATGTACCATTAACGTTACAATGTCTACATACATTTTGCGGACAAAGGTCTATCCATGACATACTTGCGACATAACTGTGTTGGCTGAGAAAATATCTAAAGTATGATGACAAGTTCATTTGGCATTGACATCCTTATACAGTACTATCTATAACTGGTATCCACATTAATATATTAATGAGAGAAAAGTAAGTATTGCATCTTAGCTTCAACACACGGTATAGAATTAGTTCCTTAATAAAATAAATCTTGGTATATTTTATGGCGTCCACGTCATCTGCAGTGTACACATTTCAAGCATCCTACAGATATCATATTATCACTAATAAGTACGACAGAAACCACTCAAGCAAATTCAACCCAAGTCGCGCAGCAGTATCGACAAAATACGAAGCAAGTAATCTTGGAATACCTATCCGACGCTCTCCCTTGTTTCCCTGTCTGCATCTGACAAAAGAGCAGTCTGTTTTCCGACAAAACTTGTTTTATACACTCCATTGTTTTTCTTATCATCGCACAAAAGATTCAGATCCATTGTCGATACTTCTTAGACGAATGTGCAACTTTATTCTCGGTAAATACGATACGTACAGATATCGACGGTTGTACTGTTGGATCAGGTAGCATAATAACGAAAACAACCTAGAGACGGTTAGTAAATATTTGGTGTTTACGATCTTGGAAGTCTCGCATTTCATGTTTTGATGCTCGCAGGATTTTGTAAATTGCCTGGTTGTGTACAAACTTCGTTATTTAATACAAACCATAAACACATTCCATAAACAACCAATTATGTATTTCCAAACATTCCGATCCAGGTTCCAATTATATTTATACTTATTCATTCACTCACGCAGTCGCTCACCCTGAATACCTTCCACCTAATTAGTTTGTTGGTTTATTTTTTTTTATTATTGTATTCACTTTGAAGGAAGTAAATGATTACAAGAAAAACAGATTTTATTGAAAAATAATTCTTGCTCTCAATTACATCTAGAGCAAATAAATTTTGAATAATTTGTACTATCTTATATTAATATGGTATATGGAAGTAAGGAATATTTTGAGAATACGTTTTACCATTTTCTCAATGAAGTGTGCATGTCGATAGAAAGAAAAACCGTTAATTTTTTTTAATAATTGCAAAAATAAAAATCAAGTTTTTTGGACGCACTAAACAATAAATTCAATTTATTTAAAATATAGAATAAACTGTATTGAAAAGTTTCACAAGAATGATGTTATAGTAATAATGTTTAGAATAATAGATATTTATATAGGATGTTTCCTTTAAACAACCAGCGCTTTTGAGGTGAACTAATGAGTTTAGAGAAAAATGTTACATACAAAAAATGACCAGGAAAAAGGGCCCTATTTAATAAGAATAACAAACAGAAAATTAAACTTGTGGTTCTCAAACGATAGAATAAAATTTTACATTTTTAAATAGTAATCTATATAAATTTTTAGTCCATTAAATACAGAATTTTTTTCTGATTTCAACGATATAAATATGATATTAGGTTGTATAACAATTATTTCTGATTTTTAATACCATTTTTCTCAAAATAATCGTTATACACCCTCATATTATATTTATATAGTTGAAATCAGAAAAAAATTCTGTATCTAATGGACTAAAATGTATATAGGTTACTATTAAAAAAATTTAAAATGCAAATAAAATTATTATTCCAATTTAATGATACAGAGAATGCTGTAGCAGAAACAATTGAAAATTTTATACGTAAAAGATACAATTATTATTTATTTATTTTATTTTTTATTTATTTATTATTTTAATTGTTTCTGCCACAGCACTCTCATTTGTATCATTAAATTGAAATAATAATAATTCTTATTTGTATTTTTCTCAACAATTTTATTATGTAGGACTAATCAGCGTGTTATATCGATGTATTCAGAAAAAAAAAATACTGAATCGAATAAGCTAATAAAAATAAATAATAAAAAAAAGTTCTAATTCAAAATAATAAAGTTGGGTCTAAAATTTTGTTTTGTTTATTTTAACAGTCATACAATTTAGAAATTGTTTACTAATTTGACAAACTTCGTATCTCTTATATACTTCTCGAGATAGCAATAGTGTAGCACTTAAATGTAACACCCTGTATTAAATTGGATATCCGTTTGCTTCAAAGAAAATATTTTCAAGAATTAAATCTAAATCTATTAGGTATATATGTAGGTATTATATAGAGTCCAAGAGGAAAGACACTAGACTATTCTAGAGACGTTCATTGGCTGAAGTGTAAAATATATTGTGATATCAGAACGAAACTGAAGTATTGTCGCAGATTGCAAGAAACAAGTGAATTCATTTAAGGAAAACGATCGATTACTTTATTATTATTTTTTTTGAAAGTAAATTAATACTATTACTGACAAACTCGTATTCTTAAATATCTCGTAGAAACTTCAATACCTGGTTAAATAAAGTGTTGTCAGTTAATCATGTAATCTACGAAAGAAATATGAATTGGAATCAAGAACAATGCATGTAATAAATGTTAAATTATGACTTTTCAATATTCTAAACTGTAACTAAACTTATTATTAATTGTTACAAACAATATTACTTATCTAAAAACGTGTAATTTGAACCAGTACTTTATATAATTTGTCAATTTGGAAATTGTTAATATTTAATAGGTTGTTAGAAACAATACAGTTAACAACATTTTAAGCAGCTGGCCCCTAGATTTGCATGTTACTTTCGCTGTCTATCACTAAGATCAGTTGATCAGTGCGACTTCTACTAATCCCTATAGAAAACAGGACGTTAGCAAAACAGCAAAAGTCGATCGGTAAACAACGTTACAACGTCCCAGTGTTTGTTAATACGCTACCGGGCTCAGGGATAAAGTTCAATTCACGTCAGAATTACAATTCCGAATTCTGTGTTTAAATATAAGCAGGCCAGAATGAAAGAGCAACAGACAAAATTCACCGGGAACTCGAGATCTGAATAGCGATTTCTGTTTTTGAAAATGTACTCGTACTTTCTTCAGACAGCGACGTGAGAAATTCATAAATATGAAATGGTGCTCTCTGATGCTCGGGCTTCTTATCAAATATTTAAGTTTTCTTTTATTTAAAATTAAAATAAGATTTTCTTAGTGAAGCTTTGAATTATGGAGGTAACTTTTGAAAGACCTGGCATAAATGCGTTTCTTAAATTACTTATAAAATGAAGACATTTTATATTAGATATAGATATAATCCCAAAATATATAAATAATTTATTAAAAAAAAAAAACGTAAGCACGAAACTGTGCATTAGGAACAATCATTAAATTACGAGTGCTATCAATAATATGTTCTCTTCTTACTTTTTTTTTATTGCAATCATCCGGGAAATCTACTTGTGATATTCCAAATATATTTGGATTTATATTTTACGACTTTGTTTTTGAAGCAACGTATACAGAATTAAATTATAAACAAATTATGGATAAAATATGCCGAGCAAGTAAAGTTGAAAACGAAAATTAGAATGATATAAAACAAATTTAATTTTGAGGAAGTTTTTTGTGTTTCATATACTCTGTAAATTATATTTGAAAAAGTTTGTAGTTTATTCTTACCAGGTTGAAGATCAAAAGAATTGGCAAAAGTGCTAGTGTCTTACCTGAAACAAAACAAATAACATTATTAATTAAACTCTATTTCAGAGTGACATTTAGCTTCATTTCATACAATATTAGAATCAACAAAATAAATATTTTCTCTCTAAACTTTTCATATATGTATACAAATACAAATATAAATTTGGTGTGACACTATAAAAACAAATACCTAACGATAATCCAAAATATTTTTGATATTTGAATTCTAGACTCCTTCCTGAGAATTCTAATTTGATACATAAATCATAACTCAATAGAATTTAATCAATATTTATAAAATGTCATTTTCCAAAATATATGCAGTTTTTCTTCATATTGGAAAAATACAAAAAAAAACTGCTATTAACATGTTTTATTATATTTAAAACTTCTTTTCCTAGTCGATTCCATATTCAAAATAAATTATTCGACTGTTTGAATTATATGTTTTGTTTTCCATAGCACGCTGTAAACAGTTAAAAATTATAAATTTTATTTTCCCACTATCTCATGATTATTTCACTCATTACAAATTTGACAAATCAGAATGTCTCATTTTCCATTGTTGTGCATTTTAGATAAGTGATTAAACAGCACCATGCTGTTTAATAGCGATTAAATTGAAGCTAGCTTTTATATGCAAATTTTTAACATTTTGAAAGCATATTTAGCCGGATAATTAGTTGTAGAAGCAAGATACTTACATGTTTTTTTACCTTTACTGCTATTCTATGTTTTTAAACACGCTGAATTATTCATTTCAAGCTATTTTTGTTTACAAATTTTTGACATTTATTTGACAAGTATAAAGAAAAACAATCAATTTGCAATAGTTACAATATAACAACAAAATTTTATGGTGCTTTTTGTTTATTTGTTTACCGATTTATTTATGTGAAAATGTGTAAAAATCAACGTTTTAGTACAATTTCTTCGGCAAATATTAAAGTTTATGCTATGAATTCATGAAATAATCTTGACATATATCCCTCGTGCTAAAGAATTGAATCGATTAAATTTGATATCTAGCTTATTTACAAAATTTTGCTTTCAAAAAAATGTTATCGTACATAATAATTTAAGATAACATCCCTCGATCTGCGGCCTCGAGATTTTTTCAAATTATTATGTACTCAAACACTTTTTAAACAAATTTTTTTGCATAAGCTAGACATGTCACATTTAATCGATTAAATATTATTGATTATATCACTATTGTTCTAAGATTCATAGGGAACGAACTATCGCCTTATGAAAAATTTAACATTGTATTTCCTATAATGTGATATCAAAATTATACATGTGATTTAATGTAATACGTAGATAATTGTGTTCGTCTCAATTTGAAGTGTTTTAATTATAATTTTGTCGAATTCTCGTAGAATGACTAATGACGCAAAGTTCTTTATTAATAAAATGAAACTGCAGAATTATATAATTTTACGGTGAAAGCAGTAGTAAATTAATGGTATTTTGCAACTTTATTGCATTTCAAAATTAGCAGGAATATTTAAAAACTATGAACAAATAAAAGAGACATTATAAAAACAGACAATATCCACGTGCAATGGAGAGCTTGCGCAAATTTGTAAAATAAAACTTCATTAATTTTATATTTGCACGAAACTAATTAAAACTCCAGCATCATATTACATTTTAGAGGAAAAATACATGGAATATGGAATTGTCCACGATTTAATTTTGCTTTTTAAATGGTAAATTTCATTTCTTTTTCTGTTTGTCTTTGTCAAAACGTCAAATTAGCTAATTGCTTTATTTGAATATGAAATTACTCATCTCGGTTAGCTGGCCAATAAATGTTATTATGTTAATATTTGCATCTGAAACGAAGGAAATTTAAGAGTTAAATGAGTCTGAAAAATGAGGCAAATGTCGTCAGAATATAATTTACGCAAATGAATTGAGTTAAACAGAATTACGATTGACATAAATGCGTTTCTTCCTCGTTGTTTTCATGCATTCCGCCTCTTTACTTTCTTCGAGACTTTCGTAACACAAGAAAGTATAGGAATCATTAAATAAATCAATGACGAGATTTTAGCAGAAATATGAAACACATGTTTATAGGTTCTCTAAATTCGTATAGACTATTTGAATATTATGTCCGAGTCCGTGTAATACAAAATGATAGAGTAAAGAAACTCCATAAAGCATAAGGCTGATTTTTTGTTTAGCTTTAATTTATACATTCTTTTTCTGCAGATAGAACATAACCTCTGCTATCAGTTTATTTGATATTTGCTAATGATAGCCTACGGGCTTTCGTGGCTATTGCCCGGCAACAAGTTTTCGAAAGATATGTCAAATTATTTTCAATTTATTCTCACCTCGATTCTCACTCTCTTGTTATATTATTACTGATAATTTAACTCCAATATAAAGTAAGCCAGATCAATAGTATATTGTACAACGAGCATGAAATGGTACTCATTTCCTACGAGTATGAAAGTTTGTAGCATAAGCCAAAGGCGAATGCTGCAAATCATACGAGTATGAAATGGACATTCCTTGCGAGTTGTACACTATACTTTTTCTACGACCACCATATTATTTCACAATTAATTTATATTTTAATAATAAATTTGTCTCGCTTCCACCATTCCAATATTTGACAATTCTAAATATGTATCCTAGCAACGACACCTGTACTTAAATGAGCTGATCTGTATTGAAATACTCACAAAACAAATTCATTTCGCACGATGCTTGCAATGTACCTCATATCCCTAGCAACAACAAACATACAATGAACCGATTTCTAAGTGGTCGTAGAAAAAATAATATCTACATTAATGTCATTTGCATTATTTGTCAAAAATATGATATATAATAATTGTATTTTCACCAATTGCACTTTTAAATAAACCTTTTCATAAATAATGTCGTTAAATTATCTCGCCGAATTACACTCGAGCATTCTATTTTCTTCGGATAAATTTCAGTTTGACAACTCAACCTTGTCACCTGACAGCAATTTGACTCGAAAACTGTTTAAAGAATAAAATCACTCCACCGACGGTGTCGTGATTTTATTAAAACAGTTTTCTTGCGAAATTGCTAGGTAACAAGGTTTCGCTGCAAACAGAAATTTATCCGGCAAAATAAATAGCTCTTATGTAATTACAGCTGAGAATAAAGCTCTAGTAAGCATTTCCAGGAATAAACTCTGTAGCTTTTTTGTTTTTGTTGACAAATGTCATATGTCAAATAGTTATCATCAACACAAGTAAAAAATGAGCAAAAAAGATAGATTTAGTAGCGTATTGTTAGAGAGTTCGATAAACTAGAAAATATTTCTCCAGTATCTTTCTTAAACTTGTTGCCATTTTGCAATAAGTTTTCGAAAGATCTGTCAATTTATCCTCACTCTCTTGTTGCACTATTACTGATAAATTCCCACGACTAGTTTTTAACCAATCATAATGCAAAACACTTCAAAATTCTACCAATAGGAACAGTTTTATATTGATAAAACCCCGTTGCCCGGGTAACACCGATAAAACTCCCGCTACCCAGGAAACAAATAATTGTTACTGTCAATCACTGTCAGTGTGACAGTTAATTAATATTTCAAGTTACATTTTGCTTTGTCTTTGGAATTTATCTTATCAAATACCACGCGACATTTCTGATTTTCTCAGATAAATTTTTATTTTTAAGTACTCAATTTCTTTGCTTTTAAGCACAACCAATCAAGCAAACTGACATTAGGTAAAAACACTCCTCCTTCGGAGTCGGGATTTATCATGCAGTTTGCTTTCGTGATTGTTGCTATGCAAAAAAAATTCGTGCAAAAATAAACATTTATCGATAAAATCAGAAGATCTTGTGATATTACCTCTGAAAAAAGTGAATCATAGGCTACTAAATTTTTACAAGTTTCTTTAAAATGCTCTAACATGTATTACAAATATAAAAGTAAAAGTGGCAGAAGGAATTCCAGTCTGGGGCCCAATTTTCGAGATGGACACACGATGTAGTCTACAAAGCGAATATCAAGACTCCGATAAATATTATTTCCCATATATCCTACGAGTCTCCCGAGCCCTCTAAAATTTGTCGGTAGACACACGTTTCCTAATGGAGTAATCCAAGATAGATTAGAAGCTCAACGCTGTCGGTCGTCAAAACGTTGCGATAATCCCATATATAAAAAATAAACTTAACGCGGACAAATCCCCCAAGTGTTTCATTGTGCGCTGCCACCGCCTTTATATTTCAGGCACGTGCGAATTCCGCTTGTCTCGCGATATTATTTCCCGTGAACTCCGCGAAAAAAAAACAGCGACCGAATGCCTGACACTTTCCAGCAAATTTATTAAAACTCATTATTTTTAATTGCGGTCCAGGAACATAAAGTTCGTTGTTAACTTGCATTTTATTCGCAATGAGCGCCCCGAGATTCTTTACGCCTATATAACGAGAAATTTAAATTTTAATGTCGCCTTATTATGTTCAGTTTGTGTCTCTGCCCTGAATGTTGCCTTTACGATTTGCTAATAATATGTTTGTTGCTTTTATGATGATTAAAATGTGCCTCGTTTAAAATGTACGTCAAGGAAATTATTTATGTGAGGCCTCAAGATCTTCAGCAACGCAACCGGATTACACCATAAAAATATTTTATTGCTGGATACGAATAATTCTAAAAACTGTGTAGGGTGTCAAATAAATTATCTACATGTCTCCAAAAAAAATCTTATACCGCGTAGTCCAAAATGGCTAAATCCGATAATCAGATATTTTCCCCTATAAAAAGCTGCAATAGAGGGTCCTTAACTAAGGTCACAAAATAAATATAAATCATTTATATTGTAACTAGACCCCAAAAATATCGTACTAGATATAATACAAGTTTAATAATAGTTATTTTTGTGTCAAGGCACTGAAGTTGTACTTTTTATTATTACAAATATGGAACTTCAGTGCCGCGGTACTTATTAAATTTCAAATAAAATTTAAAATTAGAAAAAACTGTAAAAAAATTAATATACCGTGTGTCCCATGTAAATGTTGGCATAGGCAGTTAACATGTAAAATCAGTTTTTTGTGAATAAAATGTGTCCGGCAAAAAATCATGCATCCAAATTTTATATTACAATACTGCCAATATCCCTACATCTTATTTAATACAGATTAATTTATTTTGATGCCGTAATTTAATGAAATTAATAATAATAATACCTAATTCTCCGCCTACTCTTTTTATTGCTATTGACGTATAGTACTTGCAATTAGTTTTAAATATTTTAATCTGTCACTACAATTTCTGGCGATGGAAACCATTCGACGTTCATTCCTGTGAAGTATTCAGATATTTGTCTTGCACTGCGCCCCCATAATACATTCTAGTAATATTTACACGGTTCTCGACATTTAATGTATTCTTGATGACAGTGACAGATTAAAATATTTTAAACAAATTGCAAGCACTATACATCAATAGCAATAAAAAGAGTAGGCGGAAAATTAAGAATTATTATTATTAATTTCATTAAATTACGGTATCAAAATAATTTAATCTGTATTAAATATGTTGTAGGGATATCGGCAGTATTGTGATATAAAATTTGGATGCATAGTTTTTTGCCGGACACTTTTTGTTTACAAAAAAACCAACATTTACGTGGGACACTCGGTAGGATATAAATAACTTGTACATAAAATAACTGACGATCGTAAAAAATTACATTGACATTGACTTTTAAAGAAACGATATGACATTTGAGGTCTTGTGTTCTCCCTGCCCACCTTATATTTACTACCAAACTCGGTAGAATTTAAATATTCAAGTTATAACTATTCTTGAATAATTCTAGTTCATAAGGATAATATCATTAAGTCAAGAATTAATCCCTCATATACAATGAAATCCATGTCGCTGTTTAATGAGGAATTACTCTTTAAAAGTTGCGTGCGTTCACATAAATTACCGAAATAATTTTCATGTAAATTCAAAAGAGATAAAATGTAAATGTAACATAAATATATGAACAATTATCTAATTCTGCTTAATAAGCATTAACAAGGGTTCGCCATATTCCTCAAATGCTTTGTATGCATATAATGGTGTAAAAATAAATTACAGAATTTTAATTATAAAAATAAACTCGCAGAAAAATTTTATGCCAACTGTGTACAAAGACTAATTCGCATTTTCGTTATTTATATAAGGATTTCTGGCTAATTAGTGGATGTTAAACGAATGCTTGTACGTATTTGTTTAATAATAGTTGTGTACCACACTAGAAATTTCAATTAAAATATCTACGCTGCTCTTAAACATAATTATAATAAAAATATGAATTGTACTTGTACTCGTATTAATTATGCATATCAGTAAATATATTGCAAAACGAAAGTATCATACATTTTCAAATCAAACAAAATATTAAATTAGTATGCAACCATTGTTATTTCGAGAACTACAAGGTTGCTTAAATAGGCAATCAATTTTAACTCTACGAGACTATACTACTTTCTTACTTTAAATGGAAAACTATTTTTTGTATTCACTTATCAAATTTTGTATTTAATTGATTTATATTTAGACGAAATAAAAGTGCATTGGATAGAAAAAGTTTGAAAACTAAATAAATCAAACAGAAAAATTAATTATTTTCTTCTTGAAATTGACAATATAAATACAATAATGAAACAATATTATTTAAATTGTTTCTATCGCGTACATGCACTGACATAAATGTTTTCTTGGAACAAATATATTCCTCTTAAATGAAGAGAAACATTGATTTGAATAGTGCCAATTCGATTTCGTTTTCATCGAAAACTTTTGCAGATTTAATAAATATTCTTGTATGAAAATGAATTTAGTTTTGAAGGAACATATCAAAGTATTCAACTGAGATTCATTATGGGGACGAAGTAGTTTGAATATGTGTTGTATTAATTCAAAACGATATCATTTTAAATAAAAACTTTTGTTTAAAATTAAAACTACTTCTTTTTCAATACTTTAAATTTAAAATATATTCGTTTTCTTTCAAAGC
The DNA here is from genome assembly GCA_963942605.1 of Poecilus cupreus. Classification (NCBI taxonomy): domain Eukaryota; kingdom Metazoa; phylum Arthropoda; class Insecta; order Coleoptera; family Carabidae; genus Poecilus; species Poecilus cupreus. Next base: position 7,364,398 of record OZ012733.1, on the reverse strand, counting down.
AGAAAAATGAAGATAAATAAAAAATTAATAGTTTTTTGAATTAAACCTAATGATTTTGTACGAAATAAAGTTTTCTTCAACGAATGCATACAAAAGAAAAACTGGAAATTTTCTTGAAACAAGAATTGTGTTTTCAGTAATTTAAAATTTAAAAAAACTGTAAAAAAATTATTATTAGGTTAACTTAATCCATCTGTCAGTTATCAATTGAAACTGATACTCAGTGTTGCCAACCTCGAACAGTTAAGTTATCGTAAATAACATTCAAAATTATGTTTTTAGTCCTCAATTCTGTCATCAGAATTAATTAGTTAATTGTTCTTGCACATTTTGTTTTATGTTACATATAAATTTACTATAGTACGCCAATATATCTGCCAAAATTATCCTACTTGTACAATAATTATTTAACGGTTTCCAACATTGCGTTGTTCAAAATCGTCGTATAATAGGTTACTTTAGTGACGATTTCTGAGCTTTTAATGACGGTTTTTGAGTACTTTAGTGTTGATTTCAAATAAATGTTATTAATTATTAAGATATTTGAGCAAATCTAGAGTCAGAATATTATGCTTCTCTGTTAAGTTTATCTCGCTTACATATATTCTAATTTTTTTTTGTAGTTCTCTTATTAATAAGCTGTCAGATTGTCGAAGTGTCAAATGGTTGGTACAAAATTTGAAGATTTTTGTTTTGTTTGGGATTCGTTATCAAAACTAACAAATCACACTTTTTGAGAATTCAAACAATAATAAAACTACATCACGTGATTAGGTCAACACAACGAAATTAAAGACAAGTTGAATGACATAGTAATAGACAGTAATTGTTAAGTAAATAATAGTATATTACAAACGCTTAACAAACTTTTTGAATATTTCAAATCCCGTAGATGAATATTTCACGCTTCCATATGATGAGGTGTCAAATTTGGCCACTACATCAAATTCGTGTTCCATCCAAGCTTCCTAACCTCAAATTGAGTACACGACACGATGATGTACTTATTTATTTATGAAAAATGTGTCAGGCCTGAAATGAAAATGTCTGACCCAGGATATACGCGGCTCTTTCATTCAAATCCAATACCGGACATCGGCCATCACATCGACGTCGAGCGTCGAGCCGGTGACAGAGGAGACGTCAGGACGCCTTGCCTGCAGCGGCGCTCTATCGCATGCAACGCAAGAGTGTGTTTGCAATTCAAAGCAGCGGGACGGCAAAGCCAACACACACATGTACACGAGTCAATATCACAAGGAGCACCTGCCTCTCCTTTGCACACAAGGACTTGGACACATACGCTGTTGCAGAGGTCTGCAAACTTTTGGTGTGTTGCTGTTTGATCACGACGGACTTTACTTTTAATGTAATTGTTATTTATGGAACAAGTATTGAAAGTGCATGTTTTTAGTACGAATGTGAATATTGCAGTATGAGGAGAAACAAAATTATTGTAATAATAGCTTTCTAATACGAGTGCTTGAATTGTCTTCTCTCACGAATAGGCTATTCCAAGATATATTTTTTTAAGTACATAAAAATATAAATGGGGTAAATAGTTCCGTGGCAACTAGTGTTTCATTAAGATAAGAAATCTTGTCTTGATTACTTCTTGTCTTGGGCTTGATTTTCAAGACAAGAAATTAAACATTTCTTGTCTTGCTCATTTCTTGACAAGGTATTTCTTGTCTTGATTCAAGAATTCTTGATATTACTTGATTCTTGTCATTTTACGGGAATCCCCTTTCTCTATCGTTTTATCCAATCCGATCGCTCAAGAGTGTAGCGTTGGTGTCTGCCCTTGCCCCTCCCTTTTAGTTTTAGTTAAATGTTTCTTAAGCCCATGTCCCATCTGTATGATTTGCCTGATGAAAGATGAAACTCTAGCGGTGAACGATGAAATACGATTTAGAGGTGTCACACTTGGATGACAAAAATCTTATGAAAATGTTCTCTTCTTCAGATTATTCTGTACATACGTCACTTATTTGGACATAACCTGTGCGTTGATGGAAAACAAAAATATTTCATATTGTTTGTACATAGTGTAAACTGATCTAAGATAAGCATTTATTACGTACTTAAAAATTACTATGGATTGAATAAATCTCATGAAATATTTATTTTAACATCACTTTATTCAATATATACAACATACACAATAAAATTAGAAGGAAACATAAAACAAAGATCAATATGAACTATGAACAGGGGGGCTAGCTTTTTATTGTACAACAAATTAAGATCACTAGATAAAAAAAGCTTACAGAATTTTTTTAAAGCCAAGGAACTGGATGTTTTAATTTGTCTCCTGTAACCAATTGATTTATCCCGTTTTTGGCGTCTAGCTAAACAACAAAACAAAGTTTTAATATAAAATATTTCATAGCTAATAAATTTATAAACAACTTACCTTCAGAATACTCATTTTAAAATTTCACACTTGTATTAAAAATGTAAACATAAAAAAAACATAAAAAAAAGTAATCGTGCACTTAAAAAACCAAACTAAAAGAAAATTAACTAAATAATGAATACCTGTATTGTTAAACTAAATAGAATACTACACAAAATAATAATAATGAAAAGGAATGACATAAACTATAAAGGGGAATGAACATAGATTTAAATTCTTCATCGTGAAACCAGTAACAAATGGTTCCATCGCATTTAGTCGATTGAAATACAAATAATTCTATTTTCATCGTGAAGCTGCCTGGTTTCATCGTTCATCAGGCAAATCATACAGATGGGACATAGGCTTTACGTAGATGTTCGGGCATAAATTAAGTTTTGAAATTTAGAGAAAATGGAAAACCATACATAAATAGTTTCAATTTATACATAAGAAATTACACATTTTATATAGTATCAACTTAATATATTTGCGACTTAAAATTTATCTATAAATCTTGACTCCACATATTTATAAAATCTTGTGTTGCATACAATATTTTTTGTACGAAAAGCATAAAACTAATAAGAGTCCATACAAAGAAATGAAGTTCTTCAAGTAGTTATTTTGATAATTGTCAAAGTTGCACTATAAACATAAACATACAAATTAATTTGTCTAATATATTAGAAAACAATTAAAATATTTATAATATTTACTGTATTCACTTGTAAATTAATTATATTTCTTATTTTTATTGAGATAACATTACATTTGTGGATGTATTCTACAGCTGTTATATCGGGCAGATTTTATTGCCAACATTGGTAACCAAATGCACTAAATTTGTTATTTTTAAATTCAATTTCATTCTTATTCCATCATTGTTTATAATAATATGTTTGAAATACTATATTATTTTATTATAAATATAATTTATTAATAAACCTTTTCGAATTAGGAATGTTTTCGTCGAAATTTCCCGGTTGTCTATCTGGTGGAGACCTGGGAAATGGACATTTCGGACGTTGCTTAGGCAATGCTAAACAACACATTTCAATGTAAGAGTACAAAAGATTTATTATCAAGATTTCTTGACAAGATATGAGCAAATTGAAATAAAAATAATATTAGTCTACAGTTTCAGACCAACACTGCATAATACGTATATTGGTTCTATTAGAACAGATTCATCAATAGGAGACATTATTAACTGACATAAGACTGGAAAAACCTAATCAAGGGATATTACATTTTAGATACGTTTCTAGAAAACTCAATCCATCTTAACATTACATTTATCATGTGACAAATATATTATGATATATTGACAACCCAACGACGTTTCAGTAAAAACCAAATTCATTTTTCACGTCAATTTAATTCAACGGAACTGATCAGGCAGCAAAGGTCATACGAGGTTCGTAGCGAATATATCGTATGAACTAATTTGCACAGAGTCCTAAAATATGCAAAATCGATCAGTTCGTTTGTATATTATTTCCCAGTTTCATCGCCTGCTATTCCAGGAATCTTATCGATTCGTATCAAATGAGAAGTGGAATAATTTGACACATTTTATGTTATTTAACACTTCTATTTTTATCAGACTTTTAGCGTTTGCTATACCGTTTTAAAATTAAATCATTAAAACTATGCCAAATGTTATCTGTCAAACTCAAACAATACGACTATTTGTTTTGTTTACCATGGCACACTGGAAATAGCTAAAAATTATACATTTTATTTTACTTCTCTCTCATGGCAGAAAAGTATCACATCAACAAATTTAGGTTCATTTGGTGCAGTTTTTCATTCTGAACATTTTACCTATTTACAATTTTGCTCTAAATTAATAGGTAAAAACTTGTATTTTCTATAGCTCAAAAAAAGTAGACTCCCGGTATATAATTACTCAACGCCAAAGTAAATAATCCAATAAGAGGCTTACACGTCATCTATTTTGACCAATCAAAACAGTATATCAGCGAATATACGGGTCCCAGGAGTATATCCCGTTACCATGACAATGTTTTAAATAAATAATTCTTTTTACTTAAATTTCAGTATCATTTTTCGCCAAATGTGTAATAATTTACGTTTTGGAAGTGGTTCCAGTAATAAAATGAATGAAAATAGTGTATCTTGTTGAATAATCTATCCAAATACCACTCGAGGTAAATATTATTTTAGAAATTTGTTTGTGTTAACTTGCAAATTAATACAAATTTCTTTAATCATAAATTTTTCAAATATTTTTTTGTTTATAACGAAATATTTGAATCACGAAATTTTGACGTAATAATTTACAAAAACAAAAAATTTTCAAAAAAAAATCACCTCTAGTGGTATTACTTTTGAAAATTCACTACATATATAAAACATTCAACAGAAACGTGATTCTTGCTAGTATGAGTATATGACATCGGATATAAAAGACAGAGAAATAATTATTACAAGTGGATAATAGTTATTTACTTTACAAGTGGGCAAACTGCCCATGTGTGAAGTATAACGTTTATCCAATATCTTTTAATAAATGCAAAATTTATTAAAGAAATATTATTTGACAGTGACATATGCTTCAAATTTTCTAAATTAAAATGTCAATAGAAGTAGTTATTAAGGTGTTGTGTGTTATTGTTATTGTTATAAGTAGAAAATTATTCACTAATGACTTTCCTGAAAATTATACCCACTAGTGGGTAATCTGTAACTTTCCTTGTTTAAAACCGCCATATAATATAATAATAGTTATAGAGAATTTTTTGAGAGGTGTTGGATAAACTATTATTACCTCCATTACCTTGACAACGACAAATCCTTATATTCAGCAAATTATCTTTACTTGTTACTCACTTGTAAACACCACTTACCCAAGCCCTCTATTGCCTTTAAAAATGAATCTTTACAAGTTACTAGTTGACAGTTGCATTGTAAATATTTTACAAGTTAGTAAACAAAGTAAACAATGCACGTTGCCACAGTAATGCTTCAGAGGCTTATGCGAAATCATTTCAAATAATTTTTGACAGAACAGTTGCGTGTAACTGACAGAACTTGGATATAATTTTATTTTGATTTACAAATGAATAACAAGTAAAATGTTGTACAATACATGAAAGTTAACTGTTTTTACTGCTTCAAGGAGGTTACAGGCTCGCTTAATCGACTGGCCGGTCATTTCCTCCTTTCAGCAGTAAAAACTGTTTTACCTTGCTTGTAATGTAAATAACTATATCAAATCCCCTAGCACTAGAGATTTTGTTTTTCATCATTCCAAACTTGTATTTCCTTCGCTCTGCCAAAACGACTCAAGAAATTTGACAGTAAACAAATCAATCCATCCACAATGTCTCGATTTTTTTTCATTTACTCCCGACAATTACAAATCAATTAAAACTTTATCCAATAAAACCTACACCTATTCCGCAAAAAACATAAAAACAAAATGTATAAATTGAGTTTATAATGTCCTTAACAAAGTTTGGTGTCCACCGGATGACCGTATAAGGGCGATATCGTACGAAACGCGGCGTCGGAAGTCAGTGAACCATGAGAGCAATACAGGCCACGGCACTCTTTGTTATTGAAGAAGAAAAGCAGAGAAAGGGGCGAGTTGAACAGCACGGTGCAGACAGGCGCTCAGCGTCCAGCGCTCCAGGCCGGTGGGCAGCAAGAAGTGGCAGGCCTGCCACTACCACGACACTAATGCTTGACAACAATGAATAGATGTGTGATGTTATTATTCCGGACTTCTTTTGCATATGGTGTGTAACTAGATGTATGTTTGAATTGTACAAAAATGTTGTTGTAAAACTGTTATGTATTATATATCAACAAATTGATATGCGTTCTCGACAGGTTAACTCCACCTAATAGGCACATAAACCATTTTTATTTATTATTTATTAGAATATAAGACTATCAGTGAAAACCCGATGTGAAAATTTTATATGTTACCCGAGATATGATTTTTAAAAGTTTGTGTGACTGTCTGGCACTAAAACAACGATTTTTCATAATAGTAGATATTGCATATATTTTAATGTAAAAATAAAATTTACTTATTATAAGTCTTAATTTACAACAATTAAACTTAACCCTCTATTGCATGAATTATTATTTTTTTGAAATTAGGTCTCAAAAACATTATTTTTTACAAAAGAAATATTCATATACTCGTATTTCAAATAAGTGTGTTACATAAATTTTTTTTCGAAAAATAAAAAAAAATTTCTTTTTTTAAGTTTTATTCACTATTGGAAACATTATGAACAAATTCAATTTACAATAGAACTTTGGTCTATTGGGTCGTCTTTGCGTACTATACAAAATTGTTTGATAAACAACCTCTTCTAGGAAAACACCAGATAAAAAATTTTTTTGGAAATTTTGTAAAAGTGTATTTAGCTGTAATATATCAGCAGGTAATAAGCTGCTTCCTCCAAATTTTACATTTTATATCTCAGTTTCTGAAATTATCCTTTTTCCAGTTCAAATTTTAGGTTGGTCAAATTGGGAGGAATGACCTAATTGGCAATTGACAAAGTGTATACAATGTTCCCAAATGTTACAACATGATTGCCATGAATGTAAACTGCATAAGAAAAGAAAAGAAATTTTTTTAATTTTATGTTCCCGTTCGGGAACAGTATGCAATAGAGGGTTAATATAAATAAAGATAAAATTTTTTTGGCATTTTACTTTACATTCGAGTAAACATCATACGAAAGTTTGAGAACAGTGGCGCTAATATTTTTAATAGATTTTCTACACAGCACAATAAAACAGTGAAATTATGAAACAAGTAATAGAAGCCCAACAAATATAATCTTAAATATCAATTAACAAAACAAATGAAATGACATTTCGTAGTTCCATTTTAGCCCACAATAGGCGTTGGGCGCAACGACAGACGCGTTATTTGCACTTATCATATTTCTGGCCAATAGAATCAATGCTAGTACCCGTGACGTCAAAATATGTTCAATTCGTTATATCGCTTTACTGCAGAAAATTTAAAAAAAAAAAACTTTACTACTAATTATTCCGAAAGTGTTAAACGATTTTGATAAAAATTTGTCATATTTCGTTTATGGTTTATGCGCCCATTAAAAATACAACAAACAATGTTAAACATCCAGTTGTTCTAGTTTAAATTGTGCTTTCATAGTCAAATGTTCGGTTTTGTAATAGTTATTTATGACATAAGTGTTAAAAGCGACTTTTTCTGAGTAAGTGGGGAAGATTGTAAAACCTTGTTAAAAAGTATGTATCTAATCTCATTGTTTAGCTAGCTTTCTTCATTTCCTTCGTTTCCAAAGCAGAAATTGGGATTGTTAGTTTTAGCTCAATGCAACTGTTTCATATTACAGAAATACAGTGTCAATCACTTCACCCGTACCCCTCAAATATCTCAAACAATACATATCGGATTGAAAAATCGAAAAATACGTGTCAAATATTTTATCAAACCCTTAATTAGAACTTTCATGTTTTTATTGCCATCACCATGAACATCATTTTCATCAACATATTAACCGTTAAAATGTGTTCTAAGTTTGCGATGTTGAAACTCAAATAACATTTGAAAAGATGTTCGGAATAAAGTAACGTATTTTTGTCCAGGAGAATCTGCAATGAAAACATGAGGTTCCTGATAAAATTGCCCTTTGCTCTTTTCTAGTTTCTAGCTGACTGAATCAAAACGAGCCAAGCAAAGAGATATACCGTACAATTTTGTAAATGTAATTAGATACATTTACATATTAAGTGGCATACAGTATATCTAGTACACAACCTATGCTAGCGCTGTTGTTCTTCTAGCAAACAAACCAAGTCGTCCAGTTTATTTTTAGAGCCCCTCTCTCGTGCAGTATGATTCTCTTATTTTTGTTCTTCACAAGAAGCTGCAGAACGAAATATAACCACTCAGCAAATATGAAATAATATTGTTTAAATGGATATTTGCGTTGGGAAGAATAAATGCTTCCCTCTTCGAAATATGTTTATTTAAAGTTCCGGTAACTTCGCTACATGGGAATTTAATTAATGAACGTGCAGTTTATGTAAATAACATATTATTGTAATGTAGGTCGTCTTGCGCGGCGCACGTTAAGGCTGTAATTGTCGTTTGAATTATAGCAAATTTCTTGAGTTTCTCTATTTGGAGAAGAACCGTGAATGTCTTATTTAAATTAAATTCCTGCAACTTAACTAAGAAATATTTGTTGTGAAGTTTAGATAGTGCATAATGCAAATTTCTTAAACTTAGTTTAGTATTTGTTAATTGTTTTTGCGTTGTTGCATTGTTCGCAAGTGAAATAGAGTAAATATTAAATTTAGTTACTAAATTTGCCATTTGAGTGAACATTCAAAACATTCTCAAAGGAAGATTACAGAATAGTTATTTGTCAAAATAGAGAGGAAAGTGCTTCTTTTTCCCATTCGAGCTCGAAGTTTGCCTCATGAGCGCAGCGAGTGAGGCATTTCGAACGAAAGTGGAAGAAGAGCTTTCCTCTCGTGTTAGACACAACATTTTTTTCACAACATGTTTCTAAAAATGATTTTCACGCACCTAAAATACACTTTGAGAACACAACTAAGAGACTGACACGTTAAAAGTTAGGTTATCAGACACAAGGCAGTGTAGCTGTGTTGCCAATGAACCAATCTTAAATATCTTCAATAAGTTGTCAAATTGTGATTTAATAAGAAAAAGAAAAATATAAGACATAATTGTAAGATAATTTAAAGTATTTAAAATAAGGATTTTCCATAAAATTAGGAATTTATTTATAATTTATATAATAATTTTTTTGTAAATAACATTCATATTGCTAACACTTCTATAATTTCCTCTCTAGAGAGGAACAACACATTTCCCTCACTATTTCGGGAAAAGAACGGTGGAGTTTCCTATCATGTCGTGAAAAAAAAAATATAAATGGTTGATTGCACCATATATTCTCTCATTCAACTTTTGTCGCTGAATGTACAAAGTAGACATTAGTGGACACATTTCTGTTTGACAAGGTATACTCCGGAGCTCTTGTAAAGCACAATACTGCCATCAATCAGAAAATAGTGTCAAAATTATACAGACAGTACCTACGCATAAATTATATAATTTTTTTGTTTCATCATAACTGCTATCTATTCCTGTGTTAATTATATTGTAAATAAGATTAAATATAATCGTTTGTGTAGCAAACAAATCAATATGTGTGTAATATGACAGCTGTTAAACTGTATTCATTGTAAGCTTCGTCGATATCTCAAATTGTTAAATCTGTGTATAAGTTATGAAAATGTGAAGGGAATGTGTTTAATTTGTTTTACTCCTACAATATAAGTGGAGTTAATAGCTATGTTATAGCGCATCATATTGTGGATTATAAGATCCTCATTCGATCCCAACAGCTGTCAAATTTTCGAGAATTGTCACCACATAAAATTACCGCTGTGGTTTCTTACCATATCACTTGATCAGGTATGCAAATGTAATGTAACGTCCAATAGTATATTACGTACCGTGAACTGTAAGTGATAGTTTTTAGGTCGAGAATGTAGTTTGGGATGTCGAGACCCGTAGGGTCAAGATTTCCTAAACATTCGAGACCTAAAAAATCACTTACAGTTCGAGGTTAGTAAGATATTTTTTGCAATACCTGCGTAAATATAAGAAAAGGAAAAATAGGTATCAAAATTAACAGCTGTCAGATTGAGGTTAAAAATAAAATTTGAATGATATATATTTACTTACCATCCACCATGAACGGTAAGTTTCACTTACCATCCACCGTGGACGGTAAGTAAATGATGTAACCATGAAAACCAATTGTGCAATAAAAGTTCCACTTACTGTGTTTAAATTGTGTTATTAATAAGTGACTTACAGTACAGCTATTGCAAAAAATATGTTTTTTATGACAGTTACTTGAATACCTCCGAGTTTAGTATAAATTAAATAGAGGAGAGTTAAACTTTAATGATCGCCAATTGTATTTTACAATAGCGGAGTGCCACATTAAGAAATGTGTAAATGACGTGATGGTATATTAAATATAACATGTGTTTTTTTTTTCAACGTATAGAATTTTAAAATGAAATCAAACACATTTAAATCGTGGTAATGGCCATGGTATTGGTTTTTTTCGACAGATAATTTTATGTGAAAGAAGAAAACTGCTGGAGTTGAGCCAAAAATATTTAATTTAACTCCAGCAGTTTTCTTCTTTCACTTAAAAATTTTGCCAGTCAAGAAGTTTTTCATCAGATTATTTTTTGACGTTTCTTTAAACAAATGAAATGCTTTATTGTATTTCACGTGTCTGTGTTTTAACCAATCCTGTCATTATTATACTGGGAATAATGCTCTTTTGATTATTCCCGGCAATATATTCTGTAGCTTTTTTGTTTTTGTTGACAGATGTGAAATGTCAGATAGGTATCATTAACACAAGTAAAAATGAGCAAAATAGATTTAGTGCTGTGCCTGATAATAAAACTTAAATATATAACTTCTAAAGCAAGTCTACAACAATTAGTTCTAGCAATCTTGTCTGTAGAGCACGAACACCATGTCCTAACATTAAAACATAGAGCTCCACTTAAAACATAGACAAAATTACAGTGTTGAATTTTTAATAAAGAACTTTCCATCATAACATGTATTAAGCATGCGAATCTCTCCACAGGGACCCAGTTCGGCAAGTTTCGCAGGTGCTCGGTAATTTCCGCTGGAAACACAGAAAACGGAAACTGGGGAGGACTGTGGTACGTGTAAAATATAAATTCTTCCATTTTTTTCGTCCGGAAATCATATTTCAAGTGTTGCTCCGTGTATTTTCGATAATGCTAATGTAAAAACTTAATCCCGGACAAATCCGTGTTTGCCTGGCGGAGGCACATTCCGCATTTCAAGCACGTGCTTTTTCAGTTTGTTTCAGGATATTATTTTTTCTGAAAAATACCTAACAGCGTGGGCTTCGTATAGCGTGCTCGCTGGGGTTCTTTTGATTATAGTTATTTTGTTTTTATTGTTTCACTTTTATTTTCATACACTGCTGGTTCCTTATTCCTTATGAAAAGATATTAGTTAATTGTATTTTTTTTTTTTCGTAAACCGAATGTTATGAAGTCTATACTATTCCAATATAAGTTTATATTAGGGGTGCTAATTATACGAGTATCCTAAAATCCGGATATCCGCGATATCCGGACATACGGATCTCAAATCCGTAAAAATAATACCGGGAGTTTTTTTTATCAGTGTACATAGGGTATGTGTAATTACCATAGTTACAGTTAAAGTGATTGACAGCAATATATTGAAGCGTTTTTTTATAAGTGAACATAGGGATAATTTATAAGAATTATTAAAAATATTTTATCTACGATAGTGTGTAAAATTGATGTTTAACTGTTAGTTTCAAGTTTGTAAAACGGTTGTTTAGTAACACGATCCCATTAGTCACGGGCAGTCACGGGTTGCCAAGCAACGAGTGATTAAAATTTTTAAACACGCCAAATTTGCAAAAATTTTGTTATCATGGCAAACTTCTCATTTAATATTGTGATCCTATTTCATAAATAAAAATATTTTTTTTATATTTATTGGCGTTTTTCATTATATCGTAGATAAAATATTGTACACATACGTAAAGCGTCTTTAGTCACTCAGGGGTCTTAATTGACCCATTCGTGACTAAACACTAGCTTTATGTACTTGTATCATAAATAACTATAATTATAATGAAAGAAACATTCCAGGGTTAAACAAATAAAAAAATTATTTTAATTACTTTAGTATTTACCTCCTGCTACATCCTGTAAAGCAGGTCTAGGAAACATGCTAAAAATTCAGTAGTAAGTTTTCAGTGGATGAGTACGTTTTAGGGCCCTAGTTATTTTTAAATATCTCAGTAAATAATGGTTAAATGACAATTTTTGTTATTCGAATAATATTGTCTCCATTTACGAATTACAGCACGTTAAAGAAAATTATATCTTGAAATTTTCGTTTAAATCTATTAACCTGTGTTTTTTGAAATAACAAAACAAGGTTGGAAAAATGTTTATTTTTTACATGTGTCATAGGTGAAAACTGAAGGGATGAGCGTTTCTTGATATTGATGGTCCATGTTCCTGCATCATGTGATAAGAAATTTATGGCGGGAAATATTGTGGTGTCCACAACAGATTTTTATTATTGTTATGACATAAATTTATATATATTATAATGTGTTTCTTCAAATTTGACTATGGTCACAATCCCATTGCCACCTTATTTATACGAAAAACTCTAGCTATTTTCTAATTGCATCTGGCCGCTAGCATCAAGCAAGTATGCATACAAAACAAAACAATTACTATATTTAGAAGAAAAAAACATTAAATATGTAAAAATAACAAGTCGTTAAGTAACAGTAATTTACAATATAAGTGATGAAAATTTTAATGAACTCGCTCCTAATGTTTCTCATTCTTCAAACTGTTCTTTCGCAATGTAAAAAGAACATGACGTTACGTACCATAACATGGTTAATTTTACCCTAAAACACAGTTTTCTTTTTAAAAATATTATATTATTATATGATTGATTATTAGAGAGCGGTTTATGTACACGAAAAAACTGAATTATATGCGCATATAGATGCACTGATTTTTTGGGAAATATGCACAAATATGACAATATATGCAGCAAAATATGAAAAAACAAATCTAAAATTATTAGATAAAAAGTATAAATGGATACATTATGAATTTTATTGCACAATACAGTCTTAATCCTGATCCACAATTAACAAATATACTACTGATATACATATAAACTAAGTCTAGAAACTTGATATTGAAAGATTATGACATATTTACATAATTACAATAACAAATTATTCAAAATTTTCTAAAAAAAGAAAAGTGAAACAAGTAAAAGATATATCCAGCTGAGAATTCTCGTTCTTATATTCATTGTACCCACTTTTACCAGCATTCGTATATAGAAGAATACCTATCGTTACCGTTACAGGGATTGTCCTAGAAATATTAGAGTTTATTGGTTTGTGTATTTGCCAATTGTATTATTTATTGCTTATTCCGTTGAATTCTTCTATTTATTCCGGCCTCCTCCAATATTCAAAATATATTTTTGTCGTTATATTATGATTTATTTAATAACACTAGTGTTGTTAAATGCGCAATAACACAGCCCGTTATTAAGCAGTTATTAGCAAAGGTAACATTATAGGATAAAACAAAATGGAATTCCTATTTGCATAATTACACCATTTATCTATTTCAATTATATGAAAAGTATAGTCATATTTTATACTGGATGTTCAGAAAATTACGCGACGGTGAAATATCGAGAAATATTTTTTTATTTTTCAAAAACTTATCTTATGTCACCAAGCACGATCCCCCACCGCCACCCTCTTGGGATGGGGCGGGGGCTACTTTGAAATCTAACCCCCATTTTTTTTTTATTTTACGTTACAATGGAATCATCCCGGAATTTGAAATATTATTTACAATTTTTTATATATGCTACCAATTTTGGGCGGAATTCATTTTTATGTTTAATTATTAAATAATCTTAGTTGCTATGAGAGCAGACAAATTAATTCAAATTCGAATTTATATGCGTGTCTAAAAGAAGTCATATAGTAACAGTAAGTAACTTTACAGTTATATTTTTTATTTATTGTAACTAAAATTTTATTTTTTTTATTTCCTGTAAATCGAGAAAATAATAAAATACGTTCTCCTTGAAGGTGAAGTTTTAAAATTACGACTTTTAAATATGTAATTATTTTTAATGTTTCGTATGCGATATTATATGTACAAAAATTCCGCGTATATGGTAAAAAGGTCTTGGAAAAACAATATACAGGATGTTTCCTTTAAAACAACCAGCGTTCTTTTGGACGAACTAATGAGAGACAAATCTTTTATACAAAAAATAAGCAGAAAAAGGGCTTCATTTAATAGGAATAACAAACAGAAAATACAACTAGTGGTTCTCGAACGGTAGAATTAATTTAATTTTTTTAAATGGTAACATAAATTTTTAGTTCATTAGATTAGATTTTCTTATTTCAACAATGTAAATATGATATGGAGTTGTATCACAATTATTTAAGGAAAAATGATATTAAAAATTAGAAATAATTTTACAATATTGAAGTTGACTATGCAACTCACAAACTTTTTGCTCGTGTGGAATATATGCCATTCCATTAGTTGTTGTAGTTTACTATGAAATTATCATTTGTTGTATTTGTTTTGTAAAATTATTTCTAATTTTTAATATCATTTTTCCCGAAATAATTGTTATACAACCCCATATCATATTTATATTGTTGAAATAAGAAAATAATTCTCTATCCAATTGACTAAAAATTTATATAGGTTGCCATTTTTAAAAAAAATTATACTACAGTTTGACAGTCACTGGTTTAATTTTCTGTTGGTTATTCCGGTTATACCTAATAAATGAGGTCCTTTTTCCTGGTCAATTTTAGTATAATATATTTTTCTCGTAAATATTTGATTTGCCGAAAAGATCGCTCCAGGTTTGAAAGGAACACGCTGTATATCAATATGATAATACAAATAACTGTAAATAATTAAAATTTATAAATAAGTCACATATGCTTTATCAAGAAATAACCATAATGGATGTTTATTATATCGATAACAAAAGGAATGGCAACCAAGAAGTATTTTTACTCACATCCTTGGAAAGAACATTTAAAGTATATCTTTGACAAACAGGAACTATTATTTCGCGCACACGTGCGGTGAAATATAAAAATTACTAGCGTTTCTCGTGCAACAAACAAAATCTTAAATATAAGAAAATTTAGCTTATAGAATGTTACATCGACTTTCGTGGCAAAATTTAAGTTAGCTGTCATTGTGCCAAGTTATTTTGAAATAGCTCAGTAAATTATGGTTTAATAACAATTTTTGTTATTAGAATAATGTTCCAAATTTAAAATTTTTCTCCTACTGTCACCATTTACGAATTACAGCATGTTATTATATTTTGACATATTCGTTTAAACCTGCAAACCTATACTTTTTGATAGAAAAAAAGAACACTTGAAATTTTTTTTTAAAGGATGAGCGTTTCTTAATAGTAGTGGCCCGTGTTCCTGAATTGTTCGATAAGAAATCTATGGCGGGAGGTATTGTGCTGCCCACAACAGATTTTTTAATATAAAGTTTATGGTCAAACTGCCAAATTACAAATATTTCCAACGCAACAAAAAAAATTCTCCAAATCTCTACCTTAATGTTAATACCGAGAATTCACGAAATTTCGACTATGAAACATGTCATGTGCTTGACTTCGAGAATGACTGGAGTAATGCTGTGCGAATTAATACTCAAGTACCAAAGTGAGCATCGACTATGAATATGGGCATTAGACATCCTGATTTATTACTCCATCATTCCCAATGGAGTACAGTGTAACTGCGACCTTATATGCTAAATATTAACCAATTTCGTTACGTTAGTAATACTTAACGTTTTTGTTAAGTCAGCGATATGATAACCGCTTCTATTTCTATTATTTTTTCAGACTGTAATGATAATGTGTGTTGATAAGCATAGCAAGTATATAAATGAAAATTAGGTAGATATCAAACAGTTACCCATAATGAGCTTAGAAGGAAAAGTTGTTTTGATAACCGGAGCTGCTGACGGCATTGGTTTAGCCACTGCTAGAGAATTGCTTCGGAATAATATTCAGGTATATTATTTTCATAACTCAATACTAAAATAGAAAAACAATGCAACCAGATGAAGTGTGATACATTTTGTGTAATGAGTAGGATTTTTGCGGGACGTGTTTTTTTTTATAAATGTAATTTAAATCCTACCGAGTTTGGTATCAAATTAAAGGTCTCATGGAAGAGATTTACACTCAAGTTTCAAAAAGTACTAACATGGAAACGTGGAACGAAGTGACGAGCTTGCATCGTCAATTGTTTGGAATCAAATAAAAAGTATTTAAGATTACTCATATTATTTTTCTATATTTTCAGTTGTAATCTTCTTCAGTGTCGCGGAGCCTAGGGGTTAGACATGCATGTCAAATAATTGTGAAGTGTCAAAAATATAAATACAAATCTATTGTTTTATTGTATCGTATTTTATATGAAGAAGGCAGCTTTGCTGTCGAAACGTCGTTATATTAATAATATTATACAGAACTTTTACCCAATTATTATTATTTTTATTTATATGAATTCTGAAAGTTTCTTGAAATATTTATTTTGTATTTTTTTGCAGGGGGTAGTTCTGGCCGATATTAATGAGTCTCTTGGTAAAAAAGTCTTGAAAGAACTAAGAGATGAATTCTCTCCAGAACGAATAATATTTAAGAAAGTTGACGTAACAAATGAAGACGACTATGAAGGTAAATAAATAGCCCGTGTTAAGAAACAACAAGCTTCAATAGTAGGATTGAACATAAATATATCAGTATATCACTTACCAAGGTATGCTTCAAATAGTGTCACAGCCATTAATAGATAATACAAAATTTTATCAAAATTTAATACAACATAAATATTCCTTAATTTTATTATCTACTACATAACCAATAATAAAAAATGTACTTTGTACTGTAATTATTATTTATAGGTGCGTTCAAGGAAACAATCAAAACCTTTGGACATGTGGATATTGTTTTCAATAATGCTGGAATAATTAATGAAACAGACTACGTTAAAACAATCAACGTTAACTTGGTAAGAACAACTCTGTATTACACATAGTTTACCTTTACATAGACGTTTAAGTTGCTTGAACAAAAATTAGTATTAATGTCCGACTTATTTTTATATTTTCCTAACTTATGCATATGACTATCCAGGTTACTTCCTAAGGACAAAAAAAAATCAAAATTGGTCAAGCCGTTTAAGCGAAGAAAATCCCTGTTTCTTATTACACGGACAACTTTACTTTGCGTATTAACGGGTCGCCCAACTGTCAGATCTATACTTTTATACATCTTAAGAAGGAATAGCTAAATATATTGTTCACACATTAGCATTTAGATATAGTATATTATACAATGAGCATGGAATGGTACTTAATTCCTACGAGTATAAAAGTTTTTTATGCTGCAAATCATACGATTATGAAATGGACATTCCATGCGAGTTGTACACTATACTTTTTCTACGACCATGATATTATTTCCTAATTCCCGCTTTCAGCATTCCAATATTTGACAATTCTAAATAAGTATCCTAGCAATGGCACCTATACTTAAATGAACTAATCTGTATTGAAATACTCACAAAACAAATTCATTTCGCACGATGCTGGCAATGTACCTCATATCCCTAGCAACAACAAACATACAATGAGCAGATTTCCAAGTGATCGTAGAAAAATTCATTTCAACATTAACTGTTACTTAGGTTTAGGCTAGATTTTTCAGACACCTACAACATTCATTATATAGATTTAGATCCACTTTCCTTAATTTAGTTTTTCGTTATCTTATTACTTAAATGTATTTGAGGTATTTCAATTTTCATTTATACTGAATATAAGATTTTATTTCAAGAAATATAATTTGCTAGAGATTCTGCTAGTGTCCTACAAAAAAAAAATAAACACCAGATATATATCGTACAATTTTAGTAGGTGCAGATGCAGAAGCATGGATTGTTGCGAAAATGAATTAGATATTAAAGGATATCGAATGGAAGGTAGATGAAACTAACAATCAAAGGTGAACGATTACGTAGAATCCAGAGTAATAAATTAATAAGTATGCTGAATGATCAAAACAATTTGAATGAATGTGGACTGGACGAAAGAAATATATGAAGGAGTTATGGATACAGTGCAATGTTTAATTTCTTCTCATTTCAGACCGGCACACTCCGAGGAACAATTCTTGGATTGAAATACATGAGTAAAGAAAATGGCGGTTCCGGTGGAGTTATATTAAATACATCATCTTTGGCAGCACTCAGCACATCCATTGCACCCATTTATTCGGCTACGAAGTACGGCGTTCTGGGGCTGACTCGAATCTACGGGACGAAGTTGTATTACGACAAAACAAATGTTCGAGTAATCGCTTTATGTCCAGGGGTCACTGAAACTAAACTAGTGTACGACTACAAACCAGAAGATGAATATACTAAGCAAACGTGGGGCATGGTTATGAATATTCATCCCAAACAAAAGTAATGCACCAACATTTTTATTTTTATATAATGTATGCTATATAATATATTAGAAATTAATCGAATCGTCTTCAGAAAAAGAAAGTCTGGAAGGAGATATTAGTTAACCCCCTATTGCATGAATTATTATTATTTTATTTTTTTTAATAAGGGCTCAAAAACATTATTTTTTACAAAAGAAATATTCATATATTTAAAATAAGTGTTACATAAATTTTTTTTAATAAAAAAATTTTTTTTTAAAGTTTTATTTACTATTGGGAACATTATGAACAAATTTAACTTACAATAGAACTTTGGTCTATTAGGTCGTCTTTGCGTACTATACAAAATTGTTTGATAAACAACCTTTCTAGGAAAATATCAGTTAAAAAAAATTTTGGAAATTTTGTAAAGGTGTATTTAGCTGTAATATATCAACAGGTAATAAGCTGCTTCCTTCAAATTTTACATTTTCTATCTCAGTTTCTCTAATTATCCTTTTTCCACTTCAAATTTTTTTTATGTTGGTCAAATTGGGAGGAATGACCTAATTGGTTATTGTCAAAGTGTATATAATGTTCCCAAATGTTACAACATGATTGCCATGAATGTAAACTGCATAAGAAAAGAAAAGAAGAATTTTAAATTTTATGTTCCCGATCGGGAACAGTATGCAATAGAGGGTTAAGAGGACTTTGGTATCTTATTTATATGACCTAATACTTAAATGAATCTTAATCAGTTTGATGTCAAGCTTGGAAATGTCACCACTTTAGTGTTGCCGGATGCAATATTGCACTAACTTCAAGTTGATTTCCAACGCACATTTAATCATTGCATTGTGTAATATAATATCAACGTTTTCTCGATCTGATCAGATTTATTTTTTTATAAATATACGAGTAAGAGAAGATAGCAATTATCCTTGAAGAAATAAGGATTGAAGATCCATTTTCAAATAATATAACGCAGACATCTTCGACAACATTTATTAAAATCTTAAATTTACATTGATATTTATTGTGTGGCCTCATTCCTTTAAAAATACTTCAAACTCGGATCTTTTGAAAGACTCAACTAACAATTTCCCAATAATTAATTTCTACGGAATGTACAAAAAGAATTAAAAATAGAGCAAATACGCCGAATGTGGAATAGGGTCATAAAGTGGAATACATATATTTCTAAGATACAAAAGGTATCACCTCTAATTTAACAGATGCAATACATGTGTTTAGATATAGTAAGAATATGATTTGAATGTTTAGTCCAATCAAAATAGACATTTAATTTCGGAAAAATTTTTATAGAGCTGAAAATTGGTACAGACCTTCAATACACTATTATTACAAAGTCTGCTATAGTATATTGTACAACGAGCATGGAATGGTACTCATTTCCTACAAGTATGAAAGTTTGTAGCATGAGCCAAAGGCGAATGCTGCAAATCATACGAGTATGAAATGGACATTCCATGCGAGTTGTACACTATACTTTTTCTACGGCCACGATATTATTTCCTAATTCATTTAATATTAATAAAAAAGTTGTCTCGCTTTCATCATTCCAATAATGACAATTCTAAATAAGTATCCAAGCAATGGGACCTGTATGAGTTGATCTGTATTGAAATACTCACAAAACAAATTCATTTCGCACGATGCTTGCAATGTACCTCACATCCCTAGCAACAACAAACATACAATGAGCAGATTTCTAAGTGGTCGTAGAAAAAAATTATTATAATTTGTAGTTCTTTTAAACAAGCGGTCCCTTGCAATTGTTAATTGACTGATCAATGATCATCAACAACTTCGTTAATGCAAGTAAAACACTAGGTCAAAGATATCGGTGGAATTTTGGCCTTATACCCTGTTAGAGGAGAAACATGAACAAATAATTTAAAATTCAGTATACCATAAAGGCATCATCGTTATCTTATTTGAAATATATGTACATATTATTCTACGAGTAGTACTTATCTAGTTTAAAGTAATAAAATGTATTAAAAAAAATTTTTTACAATGCAAAACTCAAGAATATAAGTTTTCACATATTTCTCTTAAACGGTATCATAAAATTAAGTCATACAAAGTTTGTATACAAAATTTGTCGAGATACTTTTTTTCTACGAGTCATTATTCATAAGATATTGCGATTTCAAGTCAGAAAAGTCGTATTCTGCATAAAATACACACATTTCTTCATCACTTTTGAAGTAGAGTATTTAGCACATTTTTTTAACGTGGTTTCCCCAAAAGACATAATCCACAATTTATTAGCTAATCAGACAGTTTACTATTGATTAAAAAATCTGATGTGGCCAGCACATAACCTCCCGCCCAATACTATTCTTAAACGGTACAAAATAGTATTTGATGATACAGAAACATACCTTCTTATTTGTTTATTTTCTATTTATATTTGAGAATTTTAATTTTCTTTCGTATATTTATTTAATTTTTTGACATATATTTCACTAAGAAAACAGCTTCACAATCACAATGACATGTGTCACATTTCGTAAAAAATTGAAAATTTTCCATGGTGTACTAGGAATGCAAGATTTGTGAAATCTAATTTCTTTATATTTTATTATCTCTAAATCTAATGAAAATTATTAAAATTAGTGTAATCAAAACAAAAGTAGAATTAAATATTCTTCAACTTTCAAAATAACATAAATTGTTGAAAAAGGAAATTTAACCGTGTTTTTCACGAAAAACTGTTAAGGGCTTCAAGTAAACTGCTACTTCCGGTCGACCAATTTTATCCAAAATCTAATCAGCTCTTCATTTAAATATAAGAAGCAATAATTCAAAAAAAAATTATTTTTTGGTATTATAGTACTTTAAGTTATGCGAGACGAAAAAATTGCCACATACTACACACACACACACATACATACATACATACAGACATCATCGCGAAAATAGTAAAATCGTATTGCAGGGACCCTAAAACGTGCTTATTCATTGAAAACTCACTACCCAATTTTCTGACCAAAAACAATACCTCCCTTACCTAGAGGTAGGCGGGAGGTAAAAACGGTACGGTCGATAATTATAAAAAGGCACGTATTTTTTATTGATTTTTGAAAATTGTAATATGATTTAATCTTCAAATTCTATTTCAACAATCATGTCTTTTTTTTGGGTAGAAGAATCACAGAGGGAAACTTAAAAGTGAAGTATAATTAACCTAACTAATTTGATATAGAATTTTTGTTGCATACCAAAGAGTAAATATATTTGTATTACGAAAACTTCTTGTTTGTGAAATATTAGAACATGTTTGTAAATATTTGTTTGGTTGTTTTAAAAATTTGATATGTTTCAGAGTTGAATCTGTGGCCAAGGCAGCCTTGTACGCCATCACCAAAGCAGAATCTGGCGTGGCCTGGGTCATAAATGAGGGAAAGCTGTACAACGCAAACATTCCGGAATGGGACGCCCTTTGTGAACTTATAGATGAAAATTTGTAATTTAACATGTTAATTTTTATATTTTACTGCTTTATTGTGTGCATCATGTAATCAAGGTTCGGTAACTTATATGAATTTTTTGTTATAATTCTTTAAGATTAAATATATTATAAGTTTCCTCCAAGGGTTTCCAAAACTAATGCAGATCAAAGTGAAAGAGTTGCAGTGTAAGTTTCACGTGCACATTTCTATGCAAGACATGATGGAAACCTCACTTCCAATGAGAATAAATGTACAATAAATTCAACAGCACGTTATTGTGAGCAGTCAGATTCTACTTAAAATGACAGTTTAATTTCCGTACATGTTATACCCATGTCGGAAAAGAAAACCTACGAAATTATGTGAAACTGCAAGGAACCTAACCTCACTCACACGTACATGACAAGAAAATATTGTTTATAAGATCTGAATAATATGATACACATCACTATTGTAATTGTACCTCCCGCAAATATATGTAAGTTAAGTATTGTGACATGTCAACAGATAATCACGTTTTGGGACCCTAGATTTAGAGTACGATTTTACTATTTTCACGATGAAATCCGTGTGTGTGTCTGACGTATTTTTGGTTCACGATAATTCAAAACCTATCAGTTTCAAATTTTACGTATGGATTTTGCATGTTCATATCACGAGCTGATTTAATTCTGAAAGCAATCTATTAATTGGAAGTGGTTGTTGACTTGCAAATTTATAAGATTTTTTTTAAAGAATATTTCAGTAAATATAATTATTGTAACTAGCCACAGTTTCTTTTGGTATAAATTTGTAACAAATTCTGTACTTTCATGTATTCTTCTGATGATGACCTAACAGTCGAAATTGCAATAAAGATTCATCTTTTATTTTGTGAAACAAACAGCGAGTGTTTTACCTACTTGATTAATATTCAATGTGCTTCACCGAAAACCAACATCAAGTTGAATTGAATCCTTTACTATTTACTAAAACGTGTATAGCAATACATTGAGACCTAAGAAATCCCTATCAAATCAACTTCGAAAAGTTTAAGCAATAACATGTTTTAATACTTGCATCTTTCGAATAGGTTTCGGATAAAACAACAAATCTTACTCCGACTAAGCAATTTGTTACACTACATGGACGCTAGATTTAAGGTTTCGTCTTAATCATTTCAATCGTTTTCGAAATAATTGCGGACAAATAATTACACAACTATACAAGCAAAAATGAGTTTGAATATTTGACAATAGTGTATTTCACAACAAGCCTGGAATAGTGCTCATTTTC
This sequence comes from Poecilus cupreus, assembly GCA_963942605.1. Taxonomy (NCBI): domain Eukaryota; kingdom Metazoa; phylum Arthropoda; class Insecta; order Coleoptera; family Carabidae; genus Poecilus; species Poecilus cupreus. The sequence goes on along the minus strand of OZ012733.1, from coordinate 7,341,048 downwards.
TACGAGTATGAAATGGACATTCCATGCAAGTTGTACACTATACTTTTTCTACGACCACAATATTATTTACTAATTAATTTAATTTTAATAATAAAATTGCCGATCTCGGTGGTGTAGTGGCTATGTCTAGTACGCCAGAGGTCGTGGGTTCGAATCCCACTGAAGAACATGGCTGTTTGTGTTCATAAATAAATTCACTATCATCCACTCATGAGGCGGCATATGACCGATGTAGTTAGTCCGTTTCCCATCTTCATAAAAAAAAAATAATAAATTTGTCCCGCTTTCATCATTCCAATATTTGACAATTCTAAATAATTATCCTAGCAATGGCTCCTGTACTGAAATGAATTGACCTGTATTGAAATACTCACAAAACAAATTCATTTCGAACGATGCTTGCAATGTACCTCATTTCCCTAACAACAAACAAACAATGAGCAGATTTCTAAGTGGTCGTATAAAATAGTATATTACGTTCCGTGAACTGTAAAGTGATAGTTTTTAGGTCGAGAATGTAGTTTTTGATGTCGAGACCCGTAGGGTCGAGATTTCCTAAACATTCGAGACCTAAAAAATCACTTACAGTTCGAGGTTAGTAAGATATTTTTTGCAATACCTGCGTAAATATAAGAAAAAAAAAATAGGTATCAAAATTAACAGCTGTCAGATTGAGGTTAAAAATAAAATTTGAATGATATATATTTACTTACCGTCCACCATGAACGGTAAGTTTCACTTAACATCCACCTTGGACGGTAAGTAAATGATGTAACCATGGAAACCAATTGTGCAATAAAAGTTCCACTTACTGTGTCTAAATTTTGTTATTAATGGGTAACTTACAGCACAGGTATTGCAAAAAATAATTTAAGTAACACAACAAACTGCCTTCCTTCGCAAAGCACAAGTTAACAGTTACAGAAACCCCCACTCAATTTCATTTTAAATTACAAACTACAAAGTGTCGGTCACGCGATCCAACTCCAAAACGAACATCTCAATCTCCAGGTTCGCGTGCAATTCAATAAGCAATATTTCCCACGCTCTATTAGCCGGCGGTTCCAACCGCGAACTTCGTCCGTCGCAGCACCTAAAGACGCAGCATCAGCGCATAATGTAACCCGGAACCCGCCGTCGTCACTTGCGCCCGGATCGCCGGATCTCACCCACTACTCACTACCCGGACCCGCCGAGGACGCTGGCATATTTCAGCGCTATCGCTGGCAACCGAACTTGTGGCAATCAGCAGAAGTCAGCGACGTGCGAAAAGTTCTCGCGAAGAAATGAGGTTTTGGAAGATTTGTAACTAAGCAAATTTTTATTGAATGTGTGGAAATAAAGTATATGGAGATGATTTGTTAATGGCATAGAAGAAGAATTATGATTGGGAACGGAGGAAACGAAAATTTTGAGTAGAAATTTCAGGAAGGAACAAAAAAAAATGTTGTGGACACCACATTACTTCCCGTCATAGATTTTTTATCAAATGGTGCAGGAACACAAACCACACCTATCAAGAAACGCTCATCCCTTAAAAAAATAATTTTCACTTATGACACATGTCAAAAAATTACAATTTTCAAACATAGTTTTGTTTTTCTTTTCAAAGAGCAGGGGTAAGCAGATTTAAACGGAAATGACAATATATAATTTTATTTGAAATCGGCAAGTGCTCAAAAATCGCCATTAAAAGCTCAGAAATTGTCACTAAAGTAACCCATTATACGACGATTTTGAGCAACCCAGTGTTGGCAACCGTTAAATAATTATTGTTCAATTAGGATAATTTTGGCAGATATATTGACGTACTATAGTAAATTCCACATGAAACAAATTCCTAATTAATTCCGATGACGAAATTCAGGATAATACACATAATTTAGGGTGTTATTTACGATAACTGCTCTTCTCGAGGTTGGCAACACTGACTGTCAGTTTCAATTGACAACTGACAGATGTATAAACTAAACCTATATTGTCAGTTGTTTACAGTTTTTTCGAATTTTAGATTTCAAATAAAACTTAATATGTACTTCGGCACTAAATTTCCTTTTTATCACTCACATGGTTTATTTTCCTCGGTCCTACGGACCTCAGCAACTAAATTCCATATTCGTTGTAAAAAATTTAACTTCAGTGCCTTGATATATAAATAACTATTATTTAAATGAATGGTACTAGTAAATACTAATGATACCTACTAAATGTCAAACATGTATCAAGTGTTATTTTATAAACAATTAAATTTAGATTTAATTATACGAAAACACCCCATGAATTAATACTATTGAACATTAAGAAAGTTCTATGATTTACACACAACATGTGGCATCTTCAATTCTGGAAACTCGTCGAGATGTATCCTACAGATAATCAAATAAGAAAAAAAATGAGTCTCTCGAAACAACACACTTTTCAAGCGGATATAGAAAAGCTTTTTTTCGATACTCTTATATAAAGCTGCACTTATGTGATTGGATGGTGCTGTATTTCTCGATATTTTTCTAAGGTTACCTCAGACAAAAAAATATTTTGCTGCTAAACAAGAGATATATGATATGTCAATACATTAGTCACTTTATTCTTGTCATGTTCAGTGGCTTCAATTTGATAATAATGTTTAAAAAACTAACTATTCTTTATGTACAATTTTATCTTAAATTATGAAATTACTAATTTGTTATCTTCAATAAAGAGCTTTATTCTAGAATCTAAACAGTAATTATAGTTCTTCGTATAAAATGGTTTGCGGCAATTAGAAATACAATTCAACTATTTTATGTGATTATTGGCCAGCCTCTTCGGGTATAGTGGTCAAAGTTAACCACTGTATTCGAAGGTTGTGGGTTCGATTCTCCTCGAGGGAATCGTTGTTTACGGGTGCTTGGGTCACTAACATTTCGTTGTTTGAAACTATAGGGCAACAACGCGATATACAGTCTTGTCAGGTGGGGCTAGTGTGTTTACATACACATTTAATCAAATATAGTGAAATCCTAAATCAGTTTTTTTTTAAATGAATGAGAAATTAAATAATAAAAATTTGGAAAAGGTATACGTGACGTAGTTTTGGTAAGAGAAAGATGGACATATTTGAAGAGAAACAGATAGATCAAATGTCACCTGTAGTAATTTTGTATAATGTATATTTAGAAGTATGTTTCTATGCTTTTATAATATAAAGTTATTTGTCAAAATAGAGAGGAAAGCGCTTCTTTTCCCCCCTCAAGTTGTCTTATGAGCGCAGCTAGTGAGGCATTTCGAACGAGAGTAGAAGAAGAGCATTCCTCTCGTGTTAGACACAATATTTTTTTCATGGCTTGTTTCTAAAAACGATTTGCTCGGACCTAAAATACACTTTAAGAACACAACTGGCAGACTGGTACGTTAAAAGTTAGGTTATCAGACACAAGGCGGTGTAGCAGTGTTGCCAATGAACCAATCTTAAATATCTGTAATAAGTTGTCAAATTGTGAATTAATAAGAAAAAGAAAAATAAAGGACATAATTGTAAGATAATTTATATTATGTATATCACTAAAATAAGGATTTTCAATCTAATTAGGAATTTAATTATAATTTTTTAATATATTTTTTGTAAATAACAGTCATATTGGTAACACTTCTATATTTTCCTCTCTAGAGAGGAACAACACATTTTCCTCACTATTTCGGGAGAAGAACAGTGAGGTTTCCTCCCATGTCGTGAAAAAAATAATTTTTATTTGAAATCGGCTCTAATATACTCAAAAATCGTTATTAAAAGCTCAGAAATCGTCACTAAAGTAGTCCAATATACGACGATTTTGAGCAACGCAGTGTTGGCAACCGTAAAATAATTATTGTGCAAGTGGGATAATTTTGACAGACATTCGACGTATTTTAGTAAAATTATACGTAAATTGAAACAATATATGCAAGTAGAAATAACTAATTATATCCGATGAGGAAATTCAGGACAAAACACAATTCTTGGGTATTTGCACAAGTGCGATACCCAAATATTTATAATAATTGTACACACAATGAGGAATAGTTTAATTTCTTCGTTTTAAAAGGACAAAAGGGATAATATCTTCAATTTCTCAATATATTTCTTCAAAAGAATTACTTTCAAAACGCTGATGACTCATTTTTAACGTAATTTGACAACTGACATTTATCAAATTCTGACGTTTTTGTCACAGATTAAAATAAATATATGTTCAATAATTTAAAATAATGACTGAAATCTTTCTAGAGAAATATTCGTCTAATGTATCCCTCCTGCATGGCAAATACAATCAGAATATTCAGGTATTTGCCACGCACTTGGGATATAACTACAGTCTATTTCCAACAATTAAAATGAACCAGTCATTTGGTTAAATTTCGCTTCCTTAATCAATAATCAATAATTTTTGTACCTTATCAAGAAATGTTGTGGTAATCACAATTCACGGAACTTATAAAAATAAACAAAAATGTCCTGACTTGACAATAAAAAGTAATGGAGGTTCATCAAATCAACCACAAATCTCCTAAATACCCAAAAAATGTATATGGTTTTTTCCTGAAAACGAAGTAAATGATTTTAAGAAAATATCATTTACCAGCTTTCCACAAAATTTTTTGCTGTTTTCCTCGCCCCACGTTAAACATCCCTCCCCGGGTCCATTCTGCAAATGTGACAATTTTCCCCCATCTGATTACAAGCGAAGGTTCTTTCCCGGCAAGTTTTTCCGAAGCTATACTCCGTCGTATGGTGCTCATGTTCTACTCGGCTGCCAGCTGCTGAGCACTTTTCATTAAATTATTTCGCGGGACAGGATTGGTCGGTTACAAGGGTGGATATGAAAGCGGAAATATTTTTATCAAGACCTTTTACCGAGTCATTGATTTTTATTAGTGTTTCTTTTTCTTTTTTATCTGGCTTCGTATATTAAACGAATGAGAAGTGATGCAGAATAATAGTGGGTTGCTTTCTGGGAACATCTATTTGTTTCTTGTTGAATTTGCTACGAATGTTGCGGTAAAAGTTTTATATTTGTGTAAAATTGTTATTTTGGTTATTACAAGATTATATTCAAGGAAAATCTGATACAAGCAACATACAACATATTTGTACATAGAAACCTATATATACATTTGAATTGAATGTATAAGTGCAGGTTGGACCAACGTTAGTTCAATTTTAAACTTGGTTTAATTAAATAAAACTAAATCGAATTAAATGTCATATGAAATAATTGACATTGATGTCAAAAATTAGATACGCTTTCATTTATTTAAACCAAATTTAAAATTTAACTAATGTTGGTGCAACCGGGCATAAGAACACTTGATAGATGTTGACACAATGTATCTCCCGTAAAATATTAAACAATTAACCTAGTCCTAAACCATTCAAATCAAATACATGATTCACTTATTTCCTTCACTAAAGGAGGTACAGAAATCATGCTAAAAATTAGGTAGTTAGTTTTCAATAGATAAATACTATAGGGTGGGTGGAAAAAATAAATTTGAGACGGGTAGTGAAAAAATCTATTGCGGGACTTGATATACTAGCCACATCAAATTTTTTATCGAAGTTACAGTACGGATTGGAAAACAAAGTGTTTATAATTTTGTGTTAGTGCCTACATTGATGTATGGGTTCTGAATGTTGGGTGTGGATGAAGAAGCATGAACGACGTATAACTGCTGTAGAAATGAGATATTTGAGAGGAGTATGTGGGAATGCGAGACGTGATCGTTTACGGAATACATTAGTATAATGGTGAGTGAGGGTTTGTGAAGAATGTTGTTAAGAAAGTGGGAGTGAGTCAGATGAGGTGGTTTGGACATGTTGAGCGAATGTCGAATGAAAGGTCAGTGAAACTAGTATATGTAGGTGAGATTAAAGGTGAACGATTCCGTGGGCGTCCGAGGAATAACTGGTTGGGTATGATTGATGGTTTGTTGCGTGAACGAATGATTCCGAGTGTGAAGAATAAACGAGCATGTATGAATCGCACTATGAATGTGGATGAGGCGAAAGTGGTGTGTCAGGATAGGAATGTTTGGAGGAGATTGATTGTTGGTTGACTGTGTTTCTGGGTTCGTGCTGCCGCACTAAGTGGGACATAGCGTGATGTTATGTATGTATGTAGCATTTACGTTGTGACGGACGCGCTGCTATCTTGGAGCGCGATATCACCGTGATTCCCTGAAAACAAATGAAGGGAGCCGGGAGCTCAATGGAGAAGGGTAGGTTCGTTGAGTAAAACTCGAGAGTTCACAACACTCTTTAATACCTATTATAAATACACAAAAAAAATTGAATAAAAATTAAAGCGTGGACCTCGACGCCTGGACCAATATCTCGGGGTTACTCACGCTGTAGTCAACCAAGTCGCAGAGGACCAGCGACCGTGCATCATTCAGCACACCGAGCCAGTCTGAATGAACTTAAAATCACAGGTACGTATTCAGTCTTACAGATTACAGTTATCAACATTATGTTGTTCCAGGTACAAATTATTATAGATAATATAATCAAAACATGTCAGGAAAAAGATACAAAATATACATGAACTATAAAAAGTGCAAAGTATACCCGAAAAATACAGGAGCTCGGAAAGAGTTGATGTGATGGTCGCAAAGCATCTAAATCAGTGAACAAAACTACAAAAAACCAGGGCGAAACATCACAACGTCCAGAGTAACTATTTTACAAGAATGAATGTTTTTAATTGGTATGTTATTTAATTATTCCACGTGTCAGTCCCAATTTTGAAAAGAAGTTAGTGATGAACTAATTCCGTATCTGTTTCGAAAATGAATGGGTGAACGATAAGACAATATAATTATATTTATTTCCATTATATTCATAATTCTAGTAAAATTTTAAGCTATTTCATAATGAAATGTCTGCGAACCCCACATTCCAATTAGTGATGCGTGAGCTGGCATCAAACCTTGCATTAATTAATTTGGCTGCTACCACAGCTATTTCACAGTCATATATTAGAATCAATATGACATATTTTCCAGAAATTACAACTCCAACTCCGTTATCCAAATATTGATCACATGCTGACAGACTAAACAATCAGTATTTACTGAAGCAATAAGGTAGATATTTATTCTTTTGGATCACTAATGATGTCAACATTTCCATAATTGAAACCGTTTTGATAGCACATTATGCTATAATAGTATTAAAATTCTATTAGAGTTCCGTGAAAACATATACGTATATCTGGTTGCTAGGTAATAGCGTTAACTATGGAAAATATGGAATTGGAATTAAAATCAACGCGATGAAATATAAGAGGATTTTAAAGAGCGGCCTTCAAAAAGTGCATGAAAAATCAGAATGATATATGTTCCCCGCATTTTCTCAATGTCATTTGTGTTATTATTTTCGAATATTATGGTTACATACACATAAAAGAAATAAGCATAATATACTTATGTATAAACAGTATAATGAAGTCGTGTGGTGCCCATATCAGATTTTTTTGTACTGCGATTAAATTTGTATAATCCATATTTTCTTTCTCCAAAATTCATAGGGCTTTCCGTATATGTAATTGATAATTCACTTGATCACTTCAAGTATAAAATAGACCTATAGAAATGTCACTGGTGTCTGTTTGATATCGGATACAGATAACAACTCGTATTCGTACCTTAATTACATATCTTCATTAGTTATTACCTTGACAACGACATATTATTACATTCAGCAATAGTTATTTATGTATCAAAGTACTGAAGTCCAATTTTTTATCACAAATATGAAATTTGTGAACCATGTGAGTGATAGAAACTTCAGTGTCGATGTACATATTAAGTTTTATTTAAAATCTAAAATTCGAAAAAACTGTAAAAAAAATTACAATATAGGTTAAGTTTTCACATCTGTCAGTTGTCAATTGAAACTGACAGTCAGTGTTGCCAACCTCGAGAAGTGAAGTCATCGTATATAACACTCAAAGTTATGTGTTTTGTCCCCAATTTCGTCATCGGAATTAATTAGTTAATTCTTCTTGCAAATTTTGTTTCATGTTACGTCCAAATTTACTATAGTGCGTCAATATATATGCCAAAATTATCCTAATTCTACAATAATTATTTAACGGTTGCCAACACTGGGTTGCTCAAAATCGTCGTATAATGGATTACTTTAGTGACAATTTCTGAGCTTTTATTGACGATTTTTGAGCACTTTAGTGCCGATTTCAAATAAATTGTCTTATCATATATCATTCGATGTTTGGTTATTTTTGGCATAAGTCAAATTCACTGAGTTGTTGTATAGATACAAGGAGTTTCTATCTTCCCAACTCAAAGGGGGGTAGCACCCACCCCCTTGTGATTCCACCCTAGTGTTATTAAGCAGGGCTATGCAGTATGCAGCGACACAAGTGACAGCCAGTGTAGTTGCGTAGCGCATATTACGAACGTGTTCAGGATGGCAAATTGTTGAGTTAATCGGCTATTCCGTCCTAATTGCAATTAGCAAGTGCTGTATTGCTTATTATATCGCAGTAACGATTAAATATAGTTAGCGTTAGGGCACACACGTGCTGTAAACACGGCCCGGATCTAGAATCTACATAAGCAACTTGCAAGTTACGGATTGATCTTTGTGCATCGAAGTGATCTGCTACTGTGGCATATAAAACAGTGAAATGAAATTATAAGCAAATTTGGTTTCACAATCTTAATAATTCTATACTCGAATATTAGCTGTCTTCGTCAAGAGGAATTAGGAAATAACATTTGGGAAACTTGAGACGGTATTTATAATTAGATGATAGGTTATTATTTATAAAGGGAGACAAAAAATAATTAGTAAAGCAAATAGATTTGGTATATATTTTTTTATTTCGATGTTTTTATAAACTTTTGAAAATTTTGTTACTGTTAACTAGTTATTCCTCGGACGCCCTTCAATCTCACCAACATATACCTATTAGTTTAATTAACCTTTCATTCGACATTCGCTCAACATGTCCAAACCACCTCAACTGACTCACTCCCACTTTCTTAACAACATTCTTCTCAATCTCACACTCATCATACACCAATGTATTCCGTATACGATAACGTCTCGTATACCCACATACTCCTCTCAAATATCGCATTTCTACAGCAGTTATACGTCGTTCATGCTTCTTCATCCACACCCAACATTAAGAACAATACATCAATGTAGGCATTTTCCACCATTATATACACTCAATCGAGCATCTCTAGATACATTAACGTTTCGAGCAAATGTACCCAGAGCACCCAATACCTTGCACCCTGCAGACACTCGCCTTTCAATCTCTCGGTCAATACGTCCATCCCTGGAGAACATACTAGCCAAATATGATAAAAAAAGGTATGATCCATTGATCCCGAGAACTCATGTTATCAGGTGCAGGAGAAGTGCTAATATCCCGTGAAATTTATAAACATATGTTTAATTCCCAGTGTTAAATTTTGACTAAACTTGAACGAAAACAAATCGTGCCAATTCGAAATAAACAAATGCTTTTCCACCAAAAAAATTCAAACAACAAATCGTAACAGGTGAGAGAACACAACCCCTTTCGCAAAACAATAGAAAAATCCATGCGTTCGAACATCCCCAACAAAAAACAAAAGAAAACTTCAGAAAAACAAAACCTAGTCGCAAAAAGCGCAGCACTGGCTTCGAAGCACGAACACGAACAAGCTCTGGCAGCGGGCGGCAGTGGTGCCAATCGCGATTAGGTGCGGCCGGCAGCACGACACGAGACAAGCAATTAATTAGTGGACGTTAGGTTGGTAGTGGTACGAAGCAGGCAGCGCCAGCACGGGGAAACTTCACGGCTGGGAGTTGGCAGCGGATAGTCAGGTATTGGACAATGTAATGTGTTCACGCTGTTCGGATGTTCCACTTTTTATGTTCGGCACGTTCTGTGCTTTTAGTTTTAGAACAGAGGTTTTAATTTGGGTAATGTAGAGGGATATGTCAGTTTGTAGATTTGTGCGGGGTTATTTCAGATAAGAATGGAGTTTTATTGTCGAACAGGGATAGTTTCTTTATATTACAACCCATAACAACTGATTTTATGTACGCTGTTCATATTGATTCCAGAGAGATTATTACACATTCGTCCCAATCAAAATAGCGTGAATATTGAAATAGCAGAAAACGAGAGTAAAATATCAACATAACTGAAAAAAAAAAACTGTGCCAAAAAAATCGATATTTTTTGTTTTCGCACTTCATGAAATATATTGTTCCGCATTGAAATTCGCGCAGGTTCCCAAAATATGAAGCAAATCTGTCAATATTTAGAGGTCTCTCTATGCATTCAAAATGACAATTAAATGATTAAATACCTCACCAATGAGTGTATACTCGATAGTTGTTCGTATTGGTCGATTTAGTCTACGCCCTCAGTGAGTAAAATGCGAAAGCCGGTAAAATTTAACAGAATTTATCAAGAAACGCACAAGAAAAGAACGCATTATTCAGTAGTCGTAGATAAATTTGATTGTTTTTTGAATGTGCTATTCAATCATAACATATAGAACATGAGATCTACAGTTCGAGACCTACATGTCCAATGTTTTCCCTCTATTAAGGTCAACCATACGGGTTGTTTGTAGATAAAAGTCCAAAGTATTGTAATAAATTTTAAAAAGCTATTTTTTTTTACAAATTATACATGAACATAATTTTTAAAGTAATAAAATATATGCCACACATTCCCATGAACGACTACAGTAATGCAAATTATTTGTATATTTCTAAATATGATCGTCTATAACATACTAAAATTATTTTTCATTTGAATTTACAGTTTTTGAGAAACAAATAAAAACTGTAAATTCAAATTGGAAATAAACTTAGTATGTTATAGATGACCATATTTACAAATATACGAATTATTTTCATTACTGTAGTCGTTCATGGGAATGCGAAATACAGTATCAAAGTTCTGAATTTTAGAATATTCAAAGACCTTACTGTAATAATTGTTTTGTTTTTCGATAAGAATAATTGTAAGAAATAATTTATTTAAATTTGAACTTGCAAAAGAAAATTCATGGGAGTGAACGAACCCAGCTTGTGAAATGTACTACATCAGACATTGCAATGTACAAGTCACTGCAAAAAATCCATGAAATTTTGACGGATGCAGGTTGTTGGACCATAAGGAACATGAAAATAAATGAAGAATACAGAAATTGCTGTTTTTTTTTAAAAAGAAAGGAATCGTTCTTTGACGCGTATGTTTGACCTTAATACCTTTAGTTGCAGCTGGTATAGTAACTAATAATTCCGGTTAATATCAAATAATTCAAAATATGACATCGTGCATGAATAAAATATCACTAAATAAGAGCATGCCAACTATAAGCGTCCATCAAATTTGCGACAAATTTATTCAAGAATTTCATCAGCAACCGGCGTCTACCTCGCCTAGCACAATAGCTGCAAATACCGGCGCACTATTAGAGCCCGACGCTAGCGGTGTGCACTCGCATTATTTTAGATATTCATCAGCATCAGCGCGGCGGGGGCGGCGGGCGGGCGGCGTCGCCATTACCGCCGCGACGCTAATGAGGACGCTGTATTCCGGGCGGCAACCTCATCTGCGTTCCGGCTCCGGTGGTGGCGGTGCGAGTTCAGCAGCCTCGCCTTGCCCTTTCTCAGTTACCTTCGAGATGGTTGACATCTTACTCGTTTTGGTCGAGGGATCGTTTTCTTGTTGATTTTTAATTTTTGTTTGGGATGTGACTGTATTATTCATGGGGTGTTTTGTACGCAGGTTTTTAAGAAGGAAAACATACAAATTTTAATGAAAAGATTTTTGGTTTAAGTTCTGTAAAACTTTTTTCTATTAACCCTACACTGCGCAATGTATCATTTATGCAACATCAACAAATTTTATACTGTATTTTATATACACTTAGAAATATATCTTTGTATCTGATATGTTACAAATCTTACCGTAACTATACGTAAGTTCTATATTTATTTAAGCTCGTATTATCGTCACACCACTAAAAATAAATGCTGTTGCCGTTTTTACACGGATGGTTTATTGTGATATATTTAATAAATACATGGTTTCAAAAAAAGTGAACATTAGATTATTTTTTGACGTTTATTTAAACCAATCAAATGCTTTATCACGTGTCTGCGTTTTAACCAATCCTGTCATTATTATACTGAGAATAATGCTCTTGTGATTATTCCCGGCAATTTTCTCTGTAGCTTTTTTGTTTTTGTTGACAGATGTCAGATGTCAGATAGGTATCATCAACACAAGTAAAACTGAGCAAAGAAGATAAATTTAGTGTTGTGCCTGATAGTGAAATCAAAAAATAATCTAATTAAATATAACTCGAGAGTTCGATAAATTAGAAAATAATTCTCCAGTATCTTTCTCAAACTTGTCGCCATTTGGCAATAGCCACTCAAGCCCTACGGGCTTTCGTGGCTATTGCCTGGCAACAAGTTTTCGAAAGATCCGTCAAATTATTTTCCATTTATTCTCACTCTCTTGTTATATTATTACTGAATATTGGTACAGAAAGGTAATAACATCATTTTCATATCATTGTTTCGACAGTATTATGCAATAAATTGTATTAAATTTGATCCAAAATATGTTGTTGCAAATCTGATATATAGTGAAAATTCTTAGCATAATTTTTTTTAAATATTTTTCCCGAGTTCTTCCTTTTTTACACCAAAAAAATATTTTTTTGATCAATTGTAGAAAATCGCGCAGTAAAGGGTTAAAATTCAACGTTTCAAATTTTTTGTACAACAAAAACAAGTAAATAGATATAATGGTAACAACAAATTATGATTTAAAAAACATTTTTCTACGACCACTTAGAAATTTGCTCATTGTATGTTTGTTATTGCTAAGGTATGAGGTACAATACAAGCATTGTGAGAAATGAATTTGTTTTGTGAGTATTTCAATACAGATCAGTTCATTTAAGTACAGATGCCATTCCTAGGATACTTATTTAAAATTTTCAAATATTGGAATAGTGATAGCGGGAAAAATTTATTGTCTGAATTTAAAATATTCAAATTCTCGTAAACTATAAATAATTCATTGATATAAAAAATACGGCCATGTTATATTCTAGTTATAAATATCGTTCGAACCTTTTTCATCTTGAAATACTCATTATTCTTTCTCAAGCTTGCAATGTAATTATCTGCGCTCTACAATAAAAATCAGCTATCTAGAGACAGTTTTCAATTAAAATATTTTATTTCAGTTGCTATTGTTTTCATTGCAATTAGTTTTACCTAGTAGATTGCAAAGAACATGTCTCTCTGTAATTAAAATGCAGTGATAAAGCGTTGTTTTTAGATTTTACATGTGTAAAAAATTCATTATTTTTATCATCTTCTGTTTCATATTGTTGCGTGCTTTACATAGAAGTCTAATACATACAGCAAACAAGATAAAAACTAAAATTTTAACTCTGTTTCGTTCACACAATCCATACAATACAAGTAGGTATACATGCAAGTCTTTATAACTGCACAAATAAAATGAAATGCTTTAGATTTAGAAAAGTAATTTTCGTTGTCTTGATGTTGACTAAATGTCATCAAATTTACCCACATCCTTACTAGAAATCTCTTCCATTTATATAAATACCCCAAGTGTATGTCATGCACTTAGAAATCTGCTCATTGTATGTTTGTTGTTGCTAGGGATATGAGGTACATTGCAAGCATCGTGCGAAATGAGTTTGTTTTGTGAGTATTTCAATACAGGTTATTTCATTTCAGTACAGGTGCCATTGCTAGGATGCTTATTTAGAATTGTCAAATATTGGAATGGTGAAAGCGGAACAAATTTATTATTAAAATTAAATTAATTAGGAAATAATATCGTGGTCGTAGAAAAAGTATAGTGTACAACTCGCATGGAATGTCCATTTCATACTCGTATGATTTGCAGCATGAGCCGCTACAAACTTTTATATTTATAGGAAATGAGTACCATTCCATGCTCGTTGTACAACACACTATTTAAATATTTTTTTCGAGCCTATTGAATGGTACCAAATTTGAGCTACTCCTAATCACCTTTGTAACAAGGCGAACATTCAGAATTCGATTTATTGTTTTTACTGTCAAAATGGTTTTAAAATATCAAGTTTGAAACTGCGTTGGGACTTGAACGCATCGAAAATCGTCTTGACAGGATTTCTTGCTTTCTTGAGTTTAATTTATTGCTACACATGTGTGTTAGAATTTTAGTTACCATAAATAGTCATTTGAGTTTATCGCGGCAAATATTCTGAAATATCGACTTGAGATGCCATCTGGGGTTAACAGATTTACGCAGAGGTCTGGTAACCCTAGATTAGGTTTTAGTTTCTATGTAATTTTTGTGCTAGTTCTGTGGGAAACGCTTTCCCCTCTCCCTGCACGAACCCGCTTATGGGGTAGATGCGTGTCTTTAGCTAGCACCAGAAGAGGGTTAGTTTTTGGTTGTTAAATAGAACAGACGTCTTTTCACGTCTGCTGTGCTCTACAAAATGTAAAACTTTAAGAAAAATTCGTAATTAAAAATGTTTTGGTAACTGCAACTAAGTTAACATATTCATTCGTTGTCGTCGTATTATTTGTATTTTTTTTTCTATTCTATTCAATTCACCGTTTTACCATTTTATCAAATATAATTTTTTTACCATTTTTAAAGTGTTGTGTTTTTGTTTTATAAATCCTTAAGTTTCAGTCTCAGCCCGCCGTGCTACACCTTTGGTAAGGAAGGGGCAACTACGAAATTTCTTGTTGTTTAAATTAAAATAGACACCTATATTAATCGCAATTATAGATATCAGTAAGTAAAATATGTTTACAAATTAAATGAGGAAACTGGCCGTCAAACCCCTGCACCCCAAAGATGTTAGTAGAGAGATAACCACAGTCGTAAAGTTAACTGCGGGAATCGAACTGAGGTTCTCATAATCCAAAGTCCGATGCGTTATCACGGAGTTCTTTGCCCTATAGTAATTAATAAAAAAAAAACTTTGGCACGCAGCAACACTCCCGTGCCTCCAATTTACAATATCAATGTCAATCAATCGATCCTCAATTCCGAACCGTAATTAAATTTTTCGCAGCGAGGTATTATAATCCACGAGTGGCGTGGTCGGGCACTCATCAAGCGATAATGACGTCGCCTCTCGCGACCTCACTCTACGACGTCTTTAATGAGGGCGTCGTATTCACCGTCGCGGCGCGCACCTCTTATCGGGACCCCCGACATCGGAGCATCAAGAAATGCCGAGGAACACCGACCCAGCGCTGCTTCGTCGTCAAGAGCCGTGATTCAAAAGTGTATATAAAATTGCAAAGCGCTGTTGTGTATGTATATTCAGGGCGTTTTTTTATCTTAAGTCCTTGTACGTGACTAGCAATGTGTTTCTGGACCGATAGATGGAGTTAGGGTTGTTTTTTTATAATGAGAATGTGAGTGAAGTTGAAGATGTCTTTCAGTTAGGCTTAATAAGGGTGCTTAGTTTGCAATGACGCGAAAATTGAATGGAGGATGGAAATTTACAGAGTGCTCTATCCTTTTATAAATTATAATTATTTTTTTGAAAGAACAATTTGGATGATGCTAGTAGACTGGAATTCGGGATCTACTGGTGTTGTTATATTTGTTTCTGTAATCTATGCTATATGCACTATAAAAAATATACATAGAAGTCGCGATTTTCACGGAAATACATATCCCCTGAATTCGTTTTACTTTTTGCTCAATATCATCAATTAGTGTTTCACAAAACACTTGATCTTGTCTTGAAATCAAGACAAGACCAAGACAAGAAGTGTTTTGTATTTCCCAATACAAGACAAGTATCATCAAGAATCAAGATTTATGGTCAAGAAATCTTAATATCTTTATAATAAATATTTCAGTTCCGCATTTATGATTAAAAAAAATGAGGTTCGCTCCACATTTGTACACAGGTTTTAACGCCATCTTGCTGCCTTAATGTAAACTTCAAAATTTTGTAAATATGCTACACTCTTGAGTGTTCAGATTGGATAAAACGATAGAGAAAGGGGATTGCCCTAAAACGTCAAGAATCAAGAAATAGCAAGAATTCTTGAATCAAGACAACAAATATATTGTCAAGAAATGTTTAATTTCTTGTCTTGAAAATCAAGCCCAAGGAAAGAAGTGATCATCAAGACAAGATTTCTTGTGATCTGCATTAAATCCGATAAATTATTATCACAAGGTAAATAATAAATATATTCACTAATAGTATTATAGAATAATTTGTTTGTTATTTTATGTTTATAATTCAAGTTTGACATAAGAGTCTGTAAAGTTTAACTTTAGCTACTACTTTGGCTAACATCACGTAGTAATATATTGTACCTACTTTAGTCTCAATTTAGGAAAATGGTAATTTTATGAGCAAATCAGACAAAAAGCTGTGTAGAAGCAATTAGCGCCCACCTTAATTTTGCACACTAGTTCCGTAATATATTATTATTTTGAATGTAAGGAATAGACGTGCATAGTGCGAATCGCAATATGACTGTTAAAGGACGAAAGTGATACACCTACTGTGTGCGATATAGCGTGATGGTATGTACTTTATTTTATGATCACATTCGTACTTACAATCTGTGTAAAGATATTCGGTAAATGTTAGTGATAAAAGATTGATTGACATGGAAGAGTAACAGTACTTTACATACAATTACTTAATTACTATAATTACAATTGTGTATACATTTTTTTCCTATTTTTTTTACATTTGAATAAAATAGAATATAGCTACGGGAAGTTTACTAGATCAAATTAATTAAAATGTGAAGGTTCCATAATTAAGTTTATTGCCATGCAAGAATATTAATTTCAACGAGAGGTATAAGTTCTTCTTATTCTATAAAACTGAATAGCAGAACACATGTGGTTAATTTTCTATTTGAAGCAATATAAACGTCATATTTTATTACATCTGGTAATAAATCTCAATTTCTCATTTTCCGGGGCAAGTACTCGTTCTAAAACAATAAATTGAACAATAGATTCATCTCAATTACTTTTCCAACAATGCCAAATAAATTTGCCAAGTGCCGTTTCATTTATTTCACCTCGGGTAGAACAATGCAGAACAAAACAACAGCCAAAAACAAGCAAAAATTAAAACAAAAACACAACAGACCACTAAACAAATGAACATCCATCTCAATGGACAATAAAAAAGCTAATACAAGCGTAAAGATGCAACTCTAGTCGAATAAATTCCGCCAAAATTTTGTGCTTAGCGTGGATGGCATGAAAGAAGCGGAATTTATTATTATGCAAAATCGTTCTTGGCACGGGCGGATCCGCGCGCAGCCAACTGCGATTTGCGACGTTGCGATGCGTCGTAAAGTGGGCGCGGGTTCGGTTCGGGCTGTCAGACAGCGCAGTGGATGCTGGATGTGGAGCTCTGGCTCGTTCACAACTGAATTCCAGGCGTGCCCGTTGCTTGTATTCGCATACTCGCGGACTCAGACGTAGCGTAAACAAAATCACTGAATTCCTAATGGATGTGCCTTGCATTCGCGTTCGCTAATGAAAACACACTGTTTACCTACATATTTATCACAATGAACTTTTCATACAATACTTTTTGGAAATGCAGAATTAATGTGCGTGCAATGCTAATAATAATAATAATGTGTTTCGGTTTCATCTATCATGGTGCATTGTACTTGCGATGTTGCTGATATTGGGCTTCCGAATTATCAAGAGATGGCGTTGATCACAATTCTAAAAGGTACATGTCGAATTCATTTTGTATGATATCTTATGATGGCGAATGCTTGCATTAGTATAAGTAGTTTGCTTTTATTGACAGCAGAACTGTTGCCATACACACTACAAATTTTCCTGTTTTTATAGGTTTTTTTTTGTGAAAATTCAATCTTAACCTATAACCTACAAACACAATGAACCTTTCATTTTTACATCTTATTTAAATAATACGGATTTAACAAATGTTATATTTTCATTGAAATACTCTTAAAATAACTACTATTGTTATTAATTTTTAAAAAATAACAATTAATTTCAAAATACAATGAAATTTATGTACCTTATTGTTAGTTAAGCTTTCTACCACTAGTTAGCGTATTTTAATTTTGGTAGCCCAATAGTCAGTGACTCAGTCAACAGACACGGGGTCCTTCACTAAAGTCACAAAATGGCAAATAAGTCATATAACGGGTGTCTACTTTTTACACAATGTTAATATTTTAATTTCGCAAAGTGAAACTAGATAAAATATACAGAATTAAAAACTACATCACATGAGCCTAACTTTATTGATGTGATTCATTTCTGTCAAAGATAAACTTTAAAAAATTGTATAATTTGTAGTTGTTTCAAGAGTGCCATGGTAAAAAAAACATACAAACAATAGTGTTGTTTGAATTTGACAAATGATATTTTGCAAAGTTTTATTGATTATTGACATGTTTAAATTATTTCTAAATGGTAAATGTGTCCATGGTTACTGAGAAATAATTTGAAAAAATGAATAAACTTTGCCAAATATCACCTGTCAAACTCAAACAATACGACTGTTTGTATGTTTTGCTAAAAATTATATATTTTCTTTCTATACCGTTTCCACCAGTCGACTAATTATTAGTTCATTTCATTTTACGTGTATCTTTTCATAGAAATGTATTAAATCTATAAATTTAGATTCATATCGTGCAGTTTTTAATTCTAAACATGTCATATATTTACTCTTTTCCTCTATTAAATGAACTTGGATTTCAAGAAGTAGTACTTAAGTGGTTCGAGTCTTATCTACAGCATAGGAAACAGCGTACTAAATATCTTGACACTATTTCCAGTCAAGTAAATTGCGATGAAGGAGTACCTCAAGGCAGCGTATTAGGGCCTTTGTTATTTATCCTTTATATTAATGATATGCCACAATGTTTCAACAAAAGTAAAATCCACCTGTTTGCAGATGATACTATATTACGATGATCTTTACTTTAATAAATACTTTGAATATAGAATTGGAAAATATAAATACTTGGCTCTGATTTCAAAACTTGTTCCAATATGAAATTATTTTAAAAAAAACTTGAAAACTAGTATATTACAGAACACAGCTTAATTTGTGCAATTGTTGGAATTATTTAATTTTATTGTTTAATTTATATAATTATTCTAAACTATTTACAAAATATGTTATTATTATTAAATACATTTACTTATGTAATTTTGTATGTAATTAGTTTATAACTATAATAAATATTTATATTATTATTATTAAAATTAATAAGTGAGTGACTGCCAAGTGTCATTTGTATTTATGTTTTTGATGTAACAAGGGTTTAATTAATAATAAACTTATAATGGCACAGTGGAGTATGGAAGAAGTAAAGAACTTAGTAGATATACCTCTAAAAATTAGTAGTAGTGCAAAATCAATGAACACAATTATGTTGGTATAAGTGAGCTTTTGACATTTGGTTGTTTTAATTCGTTAAAAACTTGATCATGTAAATAAACTTGTAAATTCACGTATAAATACGATTTAAAATCAGTTTCAAATAAAAACTTCATTATGTAATGTACGCTTAAGATATCTCACTTGGTTAAGGAAAAGTTAAGTACTACATACCGTTCAAGTTAGTAAACTAAAACTGTTTAAGAAGAAGACGAACGTCATCAAAAATATTGCTAGATAATGACGCCACTATGCAACAACGTTTATATGGGATACTAATTTTTTTGAAATGAAAATACAATAAATTTCTATCAGTATATATTATAAAACACTGGATCATGAGGAGGACAAATTACAACTGAATACATTAAAGTCTGATAGTAGAGTGACAGATCTATATGGATTTTGTTTGTAAATGTGATCATTTACCTTAATAGCAACAACATAGCGATCAAAAAATGAACTACAATCATTTCTAATAATTTAAAATTCCATTAAAGAAATAAAATAGACTATAAAATTATTTTAAATAAATATTTTTTAAACATTAGCATACCTCAATAAATTCTACAAGTTATTTTTCATTTTATAAAGTTTTATTATTTCAGGTTGATGGCGTGCGTCATCTCCCTAAATATTTTTAGTTTCTGAATTACCCTGTGTACTTGGATGGGTGGAATTAACCCGCATTCCTACAAACTCCTTGTCGATATTAATTTAGTTTTCTAAAATATACTAGTTAAGTTATCTCAAATAAGAACTATTAATTTGATTGTGACACTGTGTACATTACGATATATCAAACCTAGGTCAATTTCGCAAATATATTTCCCAGGAAGGAGAACGAAACATCATCGGCCGAACGGATACAGATTCAAATATACATTCACGTTCGCATGGTGACGCGTGATAGACGTGACACGTCGTGACACAGAGCTGTCACGGCGAGGCCACGCGGCTGATTTTAACATTCTGTGTGAAATTGAAATTGTGCGTTAGTGGTACGGTCATGATGTAGGTTTAATGTCACTTTGAGCTGACGTCACAGCTGGTTATGTGGGGAGCATATATTTCTATTTAGAACTTCAGGGATGTATTATGAATATTTATTATTAGGGGGCTGTTGTTACAACTTTTTTTGTTTTATTTATAGCGTATGAATTTTTAGGCAGGTTTGGTGATAATAAATTATTGCGTGGAGCTGGAATTAGTTTAATACATGCATACATAACATCACACTATATCCTGAACAATGGGGTAGCACGAATACTGAAACACTTTCATTCAACAATTTCCTTAAAACATCCCTATACACATAACCTCCCGCTCAATACAACTCTTAAACGGTACAAAATACAGAAAAATACCTTCTTATTTAATTATTTTCTATTTATATTTAAGAAATTTAATTTTTTTTCGTATATTTATTTATTTTTTGACATATATTTCTCTAAGAAAACAGCTTCACAATCAAATTTACATGTGTCACATTTTGTAAAAAATTTAAATTTTTAAGTTTTTCCATGGTGCACATGGAATGCAAGATTTATTAAATTTAATTTCTTCACATTTTATTATCTCTAAATCTAATGAAAATTTATAATGTTAGTGTATTCAATACAAGTAAGATTAAATATTCTTTAATTTTCAAAATAACATAAATTATTGGGAAATTATGGGGTAAATAGCTCCGTGGTAACGTGTCGGACTGTGGATCGTGAGATCCGCAGTTCGAATCCCACTGCCGACAGTTACAAATTTAAATTTACCCCTGTGGTTCCTCCTCCACTAACATCCTTGGGGGCTATGATTTGACGGCTGGTAACCACACTTCATACGAAAAAATATATCACTTACCGAAATCTGCGTAAGCAGAGTGCCACACCCGTAATGGGTAAAAGGCGTGATGATATATATTAAATTTAAACGTGTTTTTTTTTCACGGAAAACTGTTAAGGACCAATTGACCAATTTTATCCAAAATCTAATCAGCTCTTCATGCAAATATACAAACAAAAATACACACAATTGTATTTTGTATTTTACGAGTAGTATTTGAGTTATGCGATATGAAAAAATCAGTACGCACCAAACACACACGTATATACATACATCATGGCTAAAATAGTAATCTCACTATCCAATTTTTAACCAAAAACAATAACCCCCCCCCCCCTTTACTTTGAGAAGGGAGGTATAATGTATTTAAAACCCTATACGCCACATTTGTTCGAAATGATCAAACCATCTCCCTCTAAATTTTTTGACAATATTTTCCCAATATCACTCACCATACACCAACGTATTCCGCCCGGATCTGATTACATTTCGTATATGCATACACTCCTCTCAAATACCTCATTTCAACATCATCGTTCACACTTCTTCATCCACACCCAACATTCAGAACCATACATCAATGTAAGCACTAACACACCAATATAAACTCTCAATCGAGCATCTCGAGATACATTCAGATTTCGAGCAATGTACCCAGAACACCCAATACCTTGCAACAGACAAACACTCGTCTTTCAATATCCCGGTCAATACGTCCATCTTTTAAAAATATTCTACCCAAATAATACTAGTTTACAAACAACAAGAATCTCAACTCAAAATTGTTGAGTTTTTAATTTGTATTAGCGCAGTTTATTGTAGGTGACAATACAAAAATATAATCACACAAGGAATACCCTGACAATCCACTTACAAAGATTGAAATTGTGGACATTTTTTCACTTCGAACCAATGGATGTTTCATTGAGTTCTTGGTTATCGATTCCTAAAATTCTGTCCCTTTTTGTATAGTACAAACGTCACGTCATGTTCTCCTGGGATTGGATACAATTAACAACGTTTACTTTATTATAAATTATAGGTAGTTTCTTGCTTCGCATTAATTCTGCTTTACTTTATTATAAATCCCGCACTAGGCGATTGAATACTCATACGCCAACGATAAATCTATCAGCACCTGCATCTAAATCTCGTCCTTTTACACAACAAAAGACGTCGAGAAGTGTGATTGGAAAGCCGTGAGAAAGGGGTGCAGGAGTACGAATGACAACGGAAGATGAAATGTGTGCCGATGTCTCTCCGTCCAATAAACGTCACACTTCAGATCGAAGAGTGCTAAGGATACAGCGTGACCTGTCCTCCGTCTGCTTTCTGCAGATCGTTCAATGCTAAGTGGAAGTACGTTTGCGCGAGATGAGGGAAGAAACAGATATGTTTACTTATTGGAATGAGAATATCTAGAGAAAGTATATCAACTCAGTTCAAGTTCTGAGTATTGTCATGAACCATCTTATAATAATGAAATTTTGTAAATATCTTGTCTTAATATACATCCATCCAATCGTACAAACGTCATTGAAAAATAGTCAAAACTGATTCAGAGAATCTCAAAAACAGTATTTTAAAATCTTATAGCCCGTTGTTTCCATGATTCCTAAATTTTCCTATACCATGAATTAAAGAGAAAATTACCAAATCAATGCTTATTCTGTGTATGTATAAGAAAGAATAGTTATATATACCAGGGGTGGGCAACCTTTTGTATAATAGGGGCCAGAAAAAGATTTACGTTTCGTATGCGGGCCGTACATTTTTGTTACTTATATATATTTTTTAAATACAATAATAAAACAAAATTAATAAACAATAAAACAAAATTAATTAGGTACTACATTATGTGTTATGTGACGAATTATATCGAAAATTAAACTGTAAACCTCTCCTTTTTCTTTATGTTGGGTATTAACCTAATTTAAAATTTTTGTTTTTGAAAATATTTATTTATTATTTCTTCTAAAGATCTCGCGGGCCGGAGGTTGCCCACCCCTGATATATACAAATGAAACATTGACATTTGGCTGCATAAAGCGTTATAAGCTAATCATTATCAAGCTATGAAAGTTAAATTGGAATAAAAATAATGCATATAATAAATGCCAAAATTTTGACTTTTCAATATTCCTGTGTTATTGCAATAGAATATATAAAAAAATAATTAATGGTTAATTTACTCACGAAGTATATAGAATGCCAGAAGAAGAAGACAGTCATATGATACAAATATGAAGTTAAGGGGTAAGAAAATGTCAAAAGCATACTAAAAAAACAAAAAACAAAAACAAAAGTTATAAGTTCATCAAACAAATAAGTTAGAATAGACCTAAAAAACTAAAATGAGCTATTAGGCGAAAAGGACATCGAAGAGGACTGAATAAAGGATAAAAACAATCAAATTTAAATAATCTTTTACACGTTATTATCTAACAATATGAATAACAACCCTTTATGCAACTGCTTCAAGGATTTTTGTATATTATAGAAAAAAAAAATTATAATCGATGAAAGATATAAAGAAATAGAAATTCTTTTTTTGCAAAAATTAGTACTTGTATGTATACCTGTGTCCCACGTAAATATTGGCATAGGCAGTTAACATGTAAAATCAGTTTTTTGTAAATAAAAAGTGTCCGGCAAAAAATTATGCACCCAAATTTTATATCACAATGCTGCCAATATCCCTATATCTTCTTTAATGCAGATTATTTTATTTTGATACTGCAATTTAATGAAATTAATAATAATATTCCTAATTTTCCGCCTACTCTTTTTATTGTTACTGACGTATAGTGCTTGCAATTTGTTTTAAATATTTTAATCTGTCACTGTCAATTTCTGGCGATGGAAACCATTCGACGTTCATTCCTGTGAAGTATTCAGATATTTGTCTTGCACTGCGTACCCATAATACATTCTAATAATATTTACACGGTTCTCGACATTTAATGTATTCTTGATGACAGTGACAGATTAAAATATTTAAAACAAATTGCAGGCACTATGCGTCAGTAGCAATAAAAAGAGTAGGCGGAAATTTAGGGATATTATTAATTTCATTAAATTGCGGTATCAAAGTAAAATAATCTGCATTAAATAAGATGTAGGGATATTGGCAGCATTGTGATATAAAATTTGGGTGCATACTTTTTTGCCGGACACTTTTTATTTACAAAAAACTGATTTTACATGTTAATTGCCTATGCCAACCTTTACGTGGGGGACACACGGTATAATTCTGTACGCAGAATTGATCATTATAAGAATATAAATAACTAAAATATCTATAGTAGGTCTCAACGTACATTAAACATGAAATATTTAAACTTGAAATGGAGTCGAGATATATTTCTAAAGGCTTTAAAGATTCAACAGACGTCTGTGATACGGAACAATTGAAAAGAGAACAATTGCTCGAAGGAATACAGGATCAATAGGTTGTATGTACTTTCGCAGCCCTGAACTTTCAACTTTTCCCCTTAGTTTCTTGTGATCTTCCAGACCTACATGCTTGATGCTCGCCTGCTATTTAAAGTATACCTATCTCAAGTTAGTTGGCCTATTTTTAACTACACTGTTCGTAGCTGGTTCAAAGAAAGAGCTAACTAATTTAGCAATTAATTATTAGCTGAATTCACGATTTTCCAGCCCGTTTGAAAAACGACGCCTTTACTTTGAACAATTGACAATGTAAGTATGTAATGTTTACTAACTTTATATAACATTTTACATCAATTTTTATTTATTAATTTTAGTCAGAAGAGACAACGTAACGACAGCAATGAAAAAGAACAAATAAATCCCCATTCTTATGTGGATTAAACTGCGACATATTTGAGCGCATTAACAGCCGTAATTACGAGGCCCAATAATGTTCATGGAGGAGGAACTACAGTGGTAATTTTTAATGTTGTTTTATTATATTCAATTGCAAATCATTTAGTAATATATTTTTAAAACACTCATTGTTTTAAATAAAAAACATTGAATATCGAAGTGCAATACGACGCTACCAATATTTAAGAAACATTTAACTAAAAGGGAGGGGCATGGGCAGAGGCCAACGCTACGTTCTTGAGCGTTCGGATTGGATAAAGCGATAGAAAAAGGAGATTCCCCTAAAATATCAAGAATCAAGAAATATCAAGAATTCTCAAACAAGACAAGATACACATTACCAAGAAATGGGCAAGACAAGAAACTTTTAATTTCTTATCTTGAATATCAAACCCAAGACAAGATTTATTGTCTTGATGAAACAATAGGTTACGAATCTGTCAAATTTAAAGTTGAGAAAATTTTCTAAGCTATGAAAGTCTGTGTTCGAGGAAATTTGCAAACATTGTCATACACAATCCTAGCACAGATTCTACCTTTATCACCACCATTTCGCACATCTCAAAACACCTTCTTCCTGGCATTTCCTTTGCAGAGCACCCAGACAAAACTTGATTCTATACATTTGCAGCAACGCGAGCGTCAAAAGGAAGACGGGTAGACCGGCAGAAGTCCTACTGAAATATTCATGCAACCATCCTGAAAAAATATCCAGATCCAGTGCTGGTCGAGCGGGGGACAGGCGGGTCCGGGGACGGAACCGGAAACCACTTGCACGCCGGACCCCTACAAACATTTCCGCTTCGGTTCCGGTTCGCTAATCTCCGCTAAGACTAAAGCCGGCTTACGAGTACGTTCGCATTTTACAGAGGGGGCTATTGGAATTTGTTTTTTATTATATGTGGATGTTGCCGCATTTTATTATTGTTTCGTTGTTGACAAACCCAGTTAGGACGTCTCTGAAAGCTGAAGGTAGTATCGCACGTACAATGAGAGACAAAATTTAAAATTTAAACGGTTGATTCCAAATAATATAATGTAACTATTGCATTTAATATAAAATACCTAAATTATCCCCTAATCCTTAAAGTTGTAAAGAAATCTAAATACGTATTTCGACAAATAAGTTGTCATCATCAGTAGAACAAAAAAAGGGATACACCCAAGATTACCTACACAATTTGTGAACCAAGCCAGTGGTCAAGATTGAATTCTCGGCCTTAGTTGTCGAAATACGTATTTAGATTTCTTTACAACTTTAAGGCTTAGGAGATAAAAAAAGTTTTTTATATTATTCTTAGCCTTAGATTTTCACAATTTATTTTATTGCATTTATTTAATTAATAATAGTATGCGAAACTTATGGATTTTGAGAGAACTAAATAAAATGACACTATTAACTTGAAATTTATTACTTATGTATAATTTAAACGTGAATAAACTCATTGCTGAAGTACGCATCGTAATATGTCTTATAATTATCGAAATATGGCGATTTGTAATATTTTTAAAATACGGAAATTTCCCCAAATGTGACTTAAAATTGTAATTTTTTTTTATTACATTTCTTTATAATATTCGCGCCAGGAAACCCATTGCAGTAGAGCGCATCGTCATATCTATAATATTTTTCGAGATATCACGATTTTTTATATTTTCCGATGAGCAACTTTGAGGGGCTGTAACTCGAAAACTATACAAGATTTCGAAAAATATTTCCAGTTTTGTGTTTTTCGTGCCATTTATAATAAATTAGTAAATTTTGAAAATTTTGAAATTTTTTTGAATTTTTTTTCAAAATTTCGATTGGAGATATCTCGACAAATATGAAAGATACAGACTTGCAGTGTTCACCAATCGATTCAGCTCGACAAAATACATAAACCCTGAAAATTTCAGAAAATTCGGACAACCGGTTGAAATGTTAGAGCAAAAAGTCGTAAAATGGCCAAATTCAGGCCAAACGTCAAGGGGTACTTTTTGGACAAAATACGCCATTTTAAAGCTTTTTGCTCTAACTTTCCTACCCGTAAAGCGATTTTTATGAAACTTTGTATACTTATGTATTTTAACGAGCTGAATCGATTGGTGAACACTGCAAATCTGTATCTTTAATATTTGTCGAGTTATCGCCGATCGAAATTTTGAACAAAAATACAAAAAAAAATCAAAATTTTAAAAATTTGCTAATTTGTTATATAAGGCACCAGAAACGCTAAACTGAAGAGAATTTTTAGATATCTCGTGTAGTTTCGGAATTACAGGCCCTTAAATTTGTACTTCGAAAAATATCAAAAATCGACGTATCTCGAAAAATATTAGAGATATGACGATGCGCTCTGCTACAATGGGTTTCTTAGCGCTTATATTACAAAGAAATGTAATAAAAAAATATTACAATTTTAAGTGAGGATATTCCGTGAGTTTCAAATTTTTCTATCGGTATGTGAATCTGTATTGAATGATTAATAATTACAGTTTCTGTTATTTGTTTGTTCCCATAGCAACTAAAACTAGTTTATTTAACATATAATTCAGTTTTGTCAAAAGAAGCAAACAAAATCTGGTGTGGGCACCACACTACTAAAATAAAAAATAAATTATAGTTTCTTAAAGTTGTAAAATTTGCGAATGTCAAAAATATCATTCAAATCAAATGTCAACATTTGTTTTCTCTTTTGAAATTGTTAAAAATTTAGGTAGCGCCACCTACGAATTCTGCGGGTCCCAATTCGTTATGTTATTGAACGGGCGGAGTTATTTTGCATTCCTGCTGCGGACTCATCGGTTTGTCGAGGTACACTAGCAATAGTAACTAGTATTCAAGAACTAGTTTAAAGTTTTGATGATAAAATCTTTACAAATGATTTCGACAATTGTAAGAAATATTTTAAAGAAAAATGTGGGTAACACAGTGTACGCCAAACAGTGTAATGTGTAAGAAGAGTCAACAAGGCAGTGGCAACCTTCCACGATGTAGTAGCATTGGAAGTTTGTTGCCAGTGAACATCAAATCTGACTTGAGAAAGTTTTCCAATTACACTCTGCGTTTGGACTTCGTCTTATGCTCTTATTTCTTGCTGAGTAACGATGAAATGCAACTGCGTTTCCTTTTTTACTTCACAGAAATTTTTGTGTATACTAATGAAGAATTGTGTATAGACTTTATTTTAGTTATGGCTGTTTGTTTATTAGAATCATGAATTACTTGTATTTAATTTTAAAATGTCGTGCAATCGTAGGATGCCTTTTTCTGGGAGGTAAGATGTTGAGGTAGAATAGAGTCATAAAAAATTATATAGTTTGACAAAACGATATTCAATCCTGGAAGTCGTAAATTGAGAGTTCGCTAGTATCGCTAGCTCAATCCGAGTTCAATATTGTATCTACATACAGGATGTAACATAAATAGGTACATTAAGTTTAACCAGTTATAGAACTCATCGAAAAGAACAATATTTCCTAATAACTTTTTTCTAAACCATCTAGTTTTCGAGTTAAAATTCTTTAGAAATTTATTAGAATTTGGATGTCCCGCCAATGGAGAACATATGACTGCATAGATGGCGTTAGTGTAGACACTGCGCAACTGCACATTACATCTGCTTTTGCGTCGTGAAAACTAACCTAAATTTTGTATTTTTGCAATAAAAATGTATTCAAACGATATTGAAGCTGAAGAACAAATTCCAATTAGAATACCACTCAAAATCACGCAAATAGCAACATTAATTACTGTTAATTTATTACCAACTAAATCAAGACGTCAGTATCCATTCGCAGAAAATGACGTCTGTGCAAGGTAAATCTTCTGGTATGAAATACTGGACTTTTTGTATGAGGTAAGAACGTGATTTTTGCCCTTTTAATGTACTATTAATTAATGGGTAATTTTTGTATGTGTTATAGTGTTATTCTTCAAGTACTTACTAGACTCTGGCTAACCCTCGACACATTTCAAATCATTCTGTTCAATATTTGCTGTGATCAGATCGTATTTTACCCCGATCTTGAACTGAGTAAAGATTCATGATCTCGAATAAGCTAAACAACATGTGTAACAGTGCGAACATTCGTTAAATGATGATTTGGAAAACGCCCCAAATAAATTTGACGGGATGGAGCAGCGTTACCTTGAACTTCAACAGAATGTTTGGAAACTGGCACTTTTATAATAATAATTTAATAGTTGATTTATTTGATATTGATAAAATTTATTTGAAAAAGTTGACAAATGACATTTGTCAAAATCAATAATTTCATTACTATTGCTACGGATACTGCTATTGGAATAAATTATGAATATACCTGAACGACTTGTCAATTTATGGAGTGGTAAAAATGCTAAAAAAATAGGATTTAGAAAATAAAATTATTAAGAAAAATTGTTGTACTCGACGAGTTTTATCACTGGTTAAATTTAATGTACTTATTTATATCACAACCTGTATATACCACACTAGTAGTAGGAGTAGTAGTACATACTAGAATTAATTAACATAAAAATAGATGTGCAATAGTGCAGTTTATTAAAGACACAAGTTTAGTAGGATTATTCTTTGTGGTGAACAATAAAAGCTTGTAAAATCACTGTATAAGTAAAAGAATATTTTTGACAAAACGCATCATAGGAATAGTGGACCAAACTGCATTCCTTTTGATCGATAATCGTATTTTTTGCAATACCTGTACTGTAAGTTACCCATTAATAACAAAATTTAAACACAGTAAGTGGAACTTTTATTACACAATTGATTTTCATGGTTACATCATTTACTTCCACGGTGGATGGTAAGTGAAACTTACCGTTCATGCTGGACGGTAAGTATATATATATATATATATATATATATATATATATATATATATATATATATATATATATATATATATATATATCATTCAATTTTATTTTTAACCTCAATCTGACAGCTGTTAATTTTGATACCTATTTTTCCTTTTCTTATATTTACGAAGGTATTGCAAAAAATATCTTACTAACCTCGAACTGTAAGTGATTTTTTAGGCCTCGAATGTTTAGGAAATCTCGACCCTACGGGTCTCGATATGCCAAACTACATTCTCGACCTAAAAACTATCATTTACAGTTCACGGTACGTAATATACTATTGTTGACAGGCAGATTCGAACCACTTTGACTACATGAGTTTCCTGTTCATAATAAATAAACTTCCGGTTTTACAATTATCATCAAAGCCAACACAATTCTCACATTTCTACACTTCCTTGCAATACAACCACTTAATCCTAATCAATCAGAAAGTGTCGTTAATTGCACCACTTTATTCCTCCATTACCAAATACCTTACGTCGTCGAATTTGAACCTCTCTCACACTTCATTACATTCATTATTCAACGATTCCGGCCAAGACAAATTACACAAAACACCGCAGCGAGCAAAAAGCAAAATTACAATTTCATATGGTGCGCCTGCGCCTGTGCCCGCACGGAACACCACCAGCAGCTGGTCTGCGCGCCGTGTGCCATTTGTTTTAAAAAATAAAACCATGTCTCCCGTTCGGAATGACTTCCTCGGGCTAGGAAATATAAGCGGAGTGGGGAAAGGGTGGAAGTAAATAAATGACGAGTAGTTGGTGCAGTTCGGAAAGCACGCGAAGTAATTTTAATAAGGCAGTAATACAAAAACGAACAAATTACGAATGTCAAAAAATAGGTCGCACGTTTACGAGCAACAGGGTGGGACTGTTTATTTTAGTTATTTTTAAACGACGCTCGGGAAAAACTGGATGAAGAGAGCAAAACAACGTTTATACAAAGTAAATAGGTATTATTTTTGTTGGTTCTCTTTAAATGAAATTATGCTACGTTTGGAAAACGAATTGATGAGGATATCCAAACGTTTTTCAGAGCTTTCCTCTCGTGTTAGACACAACTTATTTTTCACGACATGTTTCTAAAAACGATTTGCTCGAACCTAATACACTTCGAGAACACAACTAACAGACTAACACGTTAAAAGTTAGGTTATCAGACACAAGGCAGTGTAGCAGTGTTGCCAATAAACCAATCTTAAATATTTTTAATAAGTTGTCAAATTATGATTTAAAAAGAAAAAGAAAAATATAAGATATAATTGCAAGATAATTTAAAGTATGTATCTTACTAAAATAAGGATTTTCAATCAAATTAGGAATTTATTTATAATTTTTATAATAAATTCTTTGTAAATAACATTCATATTGGTAACACTTCTAAATTTTCCTCTCTAGAGAGGAACAACACATTTTTCTCACTATTTCGGGAGTAGAACGGTGGGGTTTCCTGGCATGTCGTGAAAAAAAATTATTTACAAGTAAAACAAATTAAAAATAACTTAGGGTAGGTACCTACAGGTACGTAAATACGATATTTTGTGCTACCAAGCCCTCTTTTACAGTTCCAAATTTTTTAAGTCGCCCCTAGAATGGCATAAATATTATACATCTCTTACCAAACTTAGCTTTCTTTAAAAATAAATAGATATACATATAGTTAAAAAAAAGTATAACCATTATTATATTATTAAAACGTCCTGACCCGCAATAAATATCTAAAAATCTCCTCCTAGAACTTTTTCAGCCACAAAACACATCTTAATCTAAAGTTTAGACACCACTACAACAGATGATTTTTTTATAAGCTTAAATTTGTGATCGTTCAGAAGCATCATCAGTATTTTGATAGACGCATCGAAATTTTTCAAAACGCTTTCATTTTTCAATTCATTCCGTTTTACATTATTTATAAATATACTTGATTTTGCTTATAAACAATTATACGAACTCTAGTGTAATGTGAAAAAGTTAACTATTAGTCTGTAGTTCCCGATTGATTGACTTGGCCGGTCTCAATGTATTAATAACTTAGTTATTATTCTGAGGCTGTTTTTTATGAAACAGTTGACAATTTTTATTATCTTTATATTTTTTAATATATATGTTTCATAGACAATTTTCAACATTTTGAAAATTTACTTCTGTTGAAGTTTCGGTAGATGGCTCTAGGAGTATTTATTTACTTCTCATTTACCAATCTGTTGGGATTTTAGATCTCGCCAAGTCAGTCAATCGGTACCACTGCCTCACAGCAGCTGGTGGGTTCACTACACCGATGAGCTCCAATAAGAGCGAAACGCGTCTGTAGTTCCAGATTGATTGGCTTGGCCGGTCTCAATGAATTAATAACTTAGTTATTTTTCTGAGGCTGTTTTTTATGAAACA
The DNA here is from genome assembly GCA_963942605.1 of Poecilus cupreus. Lineage (NCBI taxonomy): Eukaryota > Metazoa > Arthropoda > Insecta > Coleoptera > Carabidae > Poecilus > Poecilus cupreus. The sequence continues at coordinate 7,308,621 of OZ012733.1, read as the reverse complement.
GTTGACAATTTTTATTATCTTTATATTTTTTAATATATATGTTTCATAGACAATTTTCAACATTTTGAAAATTTACTTCTGTTGAAGTTTCGGTAGATGGCTCTAGGAGTATTTATTTACTTCTCAGTTCCATTTACCAATCTGTTGGGATTTTAGATCTCGCCAAGTCAGTCAATCGGTACCACTGCCTCAAAGCAGCTGGTGGGTTCACTACACCGATGAGCTCCAATAAGAGCGAAACGCGTCTGTAGTTCCCGATTGATTGGCTTGGCCGGTCTTAATGAATTAATAACTTAGTTATTATTCTGAGGCTGTTTTTTATGAAACAGTTGACAATTTTTATTGTCTTTATATTTTTTAATTAACTATTATATTTATCAACCCTACTCAAAACCAGATAATAACTGACAGATTCGCAAAAAGGAATTCATTCTATTTTAGATAGAAACCTACGTTTTTCCTTGAAAAGCAACAAATTGTTTCCCTCAGTATTATATTTATTCCGAACGCGTCTCAAATCTACAGATCTTCCATTTATAATAATGTTAGTACATCTAAATCCAAGCCAATGAAATCACAAACTAACCACCCCGGGGTGGAAGCCGGTTCTGTTCATCTGTTTTCATATCGCGGTGGTGGAGTAGGCGGCGGTGGTCTCGCAGGACGCACGTGCTCATGACACCAACATACCGCTCGGTGCCGCGCCGCACATTTCACAGCCATTCACAAATAAACGTTACTAATATCACCCCAATTTACGACGCGTTTTGTTCCATCGTGTGGAATATTTCATACAGTGCAGTACGTGCCTCGTTTATTATTAACATTTCTCTTCTATAGCTATAGGTTGCATATATTAAATTCATATCTATAACGTTATACAAATAGAGAAATATCTGTTTCCTGATTTTACTCAATGCCAATATGCATGTATATTAAACAATATGTTTATATTTCAATTAATATTTTAGGTACAGTAATATTAACTTTGTCACATGGGTTCTGTGAAATTGGAAGAATAAATTACAAAAATTTGCACTGATTTTAATAGTCATAACTAAAGAGCGGACTATATGCAAATGCAGATATTTTAATTTTTGCATATCTTAAAATATAATAAATTTTAAGGACGAATTACATTGATTAGAGTTAATTAATGCTGAAAAAAAGGTTTCAGAACTCATGGTGTAACAAATAACAATAATTGGGTTTAAGTTCTGTAGATATTTAGTAATAACACAACGTTTCGACAGCAAAGTGCTGCCTTCTTCAGGTGAAATATTTTATTTTTAGCACTTTGCTGTCGAAACGTTGTGTTATTAATAAATATTTACAGAACTTAAACCCAGTTATTGTTATTTGTTAATTAATACTTATTACTAATTACATATATTGCATATTTGAGCATTATTATGCATATTTTTTCAAAAGTTGCATGTAATTGCATATTTCAATATTTTTAATAAATAAATATATCATCACGCCTTTTACCCATTAAGGGTGTGGCACTCTGCTTACGCAGATCTCGGTAGGTGATATATTTTTGCGTATGAAATGCGGTTACCAGCCGTCAAGTCATAGCCCCCAAAGTTGTTAGTGGAGGGGGAACCACAGGGGTAAATTTAAATTGGCAACTGTCGGTAGTGGGATTCGAACTGAGGATCTCACGATCTACAGTCCGACACGTTACCACGGAGCTATTTACCCCATATATTTTTAATAAATAGAAAAATACAACGGGAAAAGCAATAAACAATACAATAAGCAAATACACAAACCAATAAACTCTAATATTTTTAGGGAAATCCCTGCAACGGTAACGGTAGGTATTCATTGTATACACGAATGCTATTAAAAGTGGATACAATGAATATAAGACCGAGATTTCTCAGCTGGATATATCTTTTACATATTTTTTTTTTTAGAACATTTTGAATAAATCGTTATTGTAATGAAGTAAATATGTAATAATCTTACATCAAGTTTCTAGACTTAGTTTATAGATATATTAGAAGTATATTTGTTAATTGTGAATCAAGACAAAAACTGCACTAAATGAACCTAATTTGATTGATGTGATACATTTCTGTCATGAGATAGACATCAAATAATATGTATACTTTTTAGCTATTTCCAAAGTGCCATGATAAACAAAACATACAAACAGTCGTATTGTTTAAGTTTGACAGATGATATTTGGCATAGTTTTAGCGGGGTAGAGGGGGGTCCCATAAAATTTTAATTTTTTATTGCTGATTCAGATAGAGCGTCGAAAATAAAGTTACTTTTATATAAAAAAATTGTTTTTCGAATTTAAATTCATAAAATAGGGAACTATAGTGAATTTTTCTGTTAAATACGAATTAATATTAATCACAAAATACAAAATTGTGTAAAGAATGAGGTCTTTCACCATTTTATTTATTTATTTTTTTTTTATGAAATTTCATTTAATTTGAAGACTATCTACACTTTCAAAAATTCTTAACTATTATTCATTAAGCCACAATGATTTTTTTAAATGTTGTGACGTCATTGTAGAGGTGTTGCTGGATCTAAAAGAGATTGCAAATAATTGTAGTCATATTTTTTTTACTTATTTTATTATTACAATAAAATATAACATTTATGTGACAACAATTATTTAAATCTCTATTGTTTGAGATCCACCAACACTTCTACAATGACGTCACAACATTTAAAAAAAATCATTGTGGCTTAATGAATAACAATTAAGACTTTTTAAAAGTGTAGATAGTCTTCAATTTAGATAAAGTTTCATAAAAAATAAATTAAAAAAATGCTGAACGACCTCATTGTGGTAGTAGAATAAGCATAGTCTACATCTTGAGCAAAATTAGTCATTGAAGCTGTTGCTGAAAATTGCTAGGGTGACAATCTGCACTAATTGTAAAATACACTCTTATGTTCAGGGAAACAGTTAAGGAAAAAAAAGATTGTGAGCAAAATTTTACTCCACATTCCGATACAAATCAAAGTGTCAGCGAATGACAATACTCGATAAAATTCAAGCAGTTGTTTATTTAACTTTTTCTCGTTAATTTCCTTTTTGTAATTTTGCCTAGCGTGAATTTAAACTCGTTAAGCTATAAAATAGAAAATATCAATTTGTCGACAAGATTAAAGCTATAGATAGGCGTACTCCATAAATAAAATTTATGTTTTAATAAAAGATGAAGTTTAAAAGGACAACCATTATGTTGAGAATATACCCGAAAAATTAATATTAACAAAATCCAGAAATGTGAAATTATGCCATAAATCTCATGGAATCTCCTCATAATATTTATGTCTCCTTTAAATTATGTCATTCACCTTTATAATCTACTTCCCAGGTACGTTTCTAAACGCAAATGAAAAATGCCAGCCTGCCGTACAAAAAATACGTTCGCTTTTCTGAACTAAAAATTATGATACGCGTTTTGATCGCGCCGGTCTTTGTAATTATCCCCTTTGTGCTGGTTTTCTTTACTTCGTTCGTAGATCAATGAGCCGAAAAGGAAAAGAGAAGAAACGATGGATAAAAGAACGGATGGAGATGAGGTATAAAAGAAGCTACAACCAGTGTATTAAAAGTCTACACGGCCAGGGCCGGATTAAGAAGGGCAGGACCCTACATATTGATGGAGATCACAAGCGATTTTACATTAAAATAAGCAACAATGTGTTATTCTTTGCTGTCATTGTAATAACATACATGGAATTATACTAGCATTCGTTGAAATTGGAACTCTAAAAATTACTTATTAAAATTAGTTTAAAAAATGGCAGCATCTTCTCTTCTTTTACAAAGTACAAGGGAGTACAAGAATTATGAAAAATATCTAGAATGAGATTTTCAGGAAAAAGTCCCTTGAGTCAGTTTTATCCATTATTTTCAATAATATTTATTTGGATGGACGTTGTCTGTATATTCAATAACTCATAAACGAATGAAGATAGAGTAACGAAACTAACAGCTCAATGATTGATGACAATGTGCAGAATTATTTTGTCAAGATAGAATGAACTACGAAAATAGGTTTCAAATAATATATATGAAAAATAAAATCAGTCACTTCGATAAAATTATGTGTCCCTATTACGACGTTTCGGCCCAAATTGGGACCTTTCTCAATTTTCATTAAATAATATACATAATTGTATCGAAATGACTGGTGTACCCAATACTTTTCCTAATCAAACCCAATTGGTAAGTCAAGATTCATCATATAGTTAGCAGTAAATATGGAATAAGAATTGTTATTGGCGATTTTTTTGTATTTGCTTCTAATATTTTAAACTAAATGTAATAATTATTGCTGCTGTTAGAACAGCAAATAACTGAAACAACTATATGTCAAGTGTTATTATTGAACATTCTATTCACAAACTTGCGATAACGAACCAGATTTTAAAAATGGATATATTTCCAAAGGTCGTTTTTAAAAATATAAAACTTAAAAAATTAAACTGGTGTCTTCTTTATGAAAATATCTGATTGTATTACAAGAAATTTATCTATTTTAAATATAGAATTAAATACACCGAAATAGTTATTTACATACCAAATGCGGGAACGCTTGATTCCAGGATGAGTGTTTCAAATAATATATATATAGTTTATACAAGGAAATGAAGTTCTTCAAGTAGTTATTTTGATAATTGTTAAAGTTGCACTATAAATATAAACACACAAATTAATTTGTCTAATATATTAAAAAACAATTAAAATATTTATAATATTTACCGTATTCACTCGTAAATTTATTATATTTCTTATTTATATTGAGATAACTCACATTACATTTGGAGGTTATGTATTTTACAGCTGTCATATCGGGCAGATTTTATTGCCAACATTGGTAACCAAATGCACTAAATTTCTTATTTTTAAATTCAATTTCATTCTTATTCCATCATTGTTTATATTAATATTATGTAAAGGAATGTTAGAAATACTACATTATTTTATTATAAATATAATTGATTAATAAACGCTTTAGAAAGAGGAATGTTTTCGTCGAAATTTCCCGGTTGTCTATCTGGTGGAGACCTGGGAAATGGACATTTCGGACATTGCTTAGGCAACGCTAAACAACACATTTCAATGTATGAGTACAAACTAGTATATTGTACAACGAGCATGGAATGCTACTCATTTCCTACGAGTGTGAAAGTTTGTAGCATGAGCCGAAGGCGACTGCTGCAAATCATACGAGTATGAAATGGACATTCCATGCGAGTTGTACACTATACTTTTTCTACGACCACGATATTTTTTTCAAAATTAATTTAATTTTAATAATAAATTTGTCCCGCTTTCACCATTTCTATATTTGACAATTCTAAATAAGTATCCTAGCAATGGCACCTGTACTTAAATGATGTGATCTGTATTGAAATACTCACAAAACAAATTCATTTTGTACGATACTTGCAATGTACCTCATATCCCTAGCAACAACAAACATGCAATGAGCAGATTTCTCAGTGGTCGTAGAAAAAATAATTCGATTTACACGATGAAATTCCCGGGTCCGGACCTGGTCTACCCGGCTAAATACAGCGCCTCGTGCGCATTCAAATTCACTTTTAACTTTGTCCTTTGCTTTCTTCTTTCTTTCTTTGTAATAAAGGCGCTCCTCTAATTCGTGTTTCGGTGTTCACAACATTTATGTTATCTGCAGTAATATCGTAGGTAGAACACCTATTTCCAACACAGTAATTAGATGCTAACATTTAATTTGCAATATGAAGGAAACGTTGTTCTCCATGACTGCAGATGAAGGCTTATTTCTAGATTGAAAAATTAATTAAGTTTTGCAAACAATGCATGTGATGGTACCGTATAATAAACGTAGTGGGGAATTGTTCTCGTTTAGATAGAAACTTTTGTATTTTACTTTTCTTTTTCATACGGTTGGCAGAAATGTCTAATAAGTGCGAGTTCATTGTAAATATAATTCAGTTCGCAAAATTATTTCTGTTCTCTACAGAATAAAAGGCTATGAAATGAAAGAAATAATGAAATCTATTTGTAGTCTAAATAAGATACACAAGTAGTTTGAAAATTGATATTGCCTACAATAATGAATAGTATTTTACATATGAAATTAAAGCATTTTTTTGGACTCACAACTTTGGATGTATGCTATTGACAACTAGGAACTTTCAATTCGTACATGAATGAGGTAAAATATACAAAAACACACTAGCTTTTCAGAGCAGAGAACAGCAATATAATTTTAAATGCAACAAAATTTAGTTTAAATATGTTACACCAATTTTCGTATATCAAATCCATAAAAACCAATAAGTTCTTTTTATTAAATATTATTTATTGCGAGAATCAGGGAATGAATATTGCCTAAACAATATCAAATGTTTCAATAAATTATTCTTTTTTGTTAAATTTAATGTGGTAGCAGTTCAACATTCGATTTTGGACCATGGTTTACTGTATTTTCCTTCTGTTTATGTTCAAAGAATAAAAACCAATTAATGATAAATGAAACTAAAATCCCTTTTACTTGTTCAATATTTAACAAATTACCTACTAAAAATATATTTACTATTTAAGATGTCCTTCAACTACTGGGTTATTAGGATCCCTGAACAATACACAGTAATTACAATTTATTTAGGTTAAGTATATATATTAAATTTAATTTTTATTGATTTTTGACTTGTTTGAACTATTTTTTAGTAATCATTTAAACATTTACCATTTAGATGCCAATTTCATTAAACTATGCTAAATGTCATCTGCAAACTCAATAAATACTAGGGTTTATATGTTTTATTTGCCATGGCACTCTGGAAATAGCTTAAAATTGTACATATTATTTTATCCAACACCTCTCAATAAATGCTCCATAACTATGGCGATTTTAAACAAGGAAAGTAATAGATTCCCCACTAGTGGGTATAATTTTGAGAAAAGCCTCTAGTGAGTATTGTTTTATTTATAACAATAATAATAACACACAACACCTTGGTAACCACGTCCATTGACATTTTAATTTAAAAATTTAAAGCATATGTCACTGTCAAATAATATTTCTTTAATATATTTTGAATTTATTAAGAGATGTTGGATAAAACGTTATACTTCACACGTGGGTAATTCCTTACTTTGCCCACTTGTAAAGTAAATAACTATTACGTATCTATCATAACACAAATGTATTACACCAATAAATTTGGGTTCATTTGGTGCAGTTTTTGTTACTAAACATTTTTTGTATTTATGCTTTTGTTTTGAAATTCATGGGTAAAGAACTATCGCTTAATGAAAATGTTAAAATAGTATTTCCTGTCCTATAATCAAAGTAAACACCCGGTGTAACATTAATAGAGATAGAGGTGGCAGAATAGTGCTTGCGAATATTCAAATAACTTGAATTCTGAAAGTAGCTGAGGGTCAAGGTTTTCGAATAGTATCATGAAAGGAATAAATTCGAAATACCTGGTATATTACGCAGGACGTAAGACATCGTTGGTCTTAATACCGTAAGGAACTACAGTCCGACGAGTAGAAAATAGAAACATTAAAGTTTCAAGTTAAAATTGAAAATTAATGTGGTTTATTTCCTTTTTGGCAATTTTTTAGTAAGAGTTCTTAGAATTACACCTTCTTCTTCTTTAAGGATTAGGCGTATACCTGTTCCGGTTACAAAAGTTCACCATCTTTTTCTGGGTCTTCCCACGTCTCTTTTTCCTTTTGGTTTATAAAAGAAAGCTTCTTTGGGGAGTCGTTCTTCTTCCATTACACCTTATTTGAATTATTTAATAATTTGATGTGATGTAAGTAATGATTCGGGATACACGATGGTCGTGGTATTAGAGTATTCGAGATCTAGTAAAATCCAAATCAGGATATAAAAGATTATAACACTCTTGTAATATTCTGCCTCTCTATCTGCAGATCTATTTACCTATTCCAAATATAAATAACGGTGCTCTTTGCTAAAGCGGATGTCTCTACTTAAGCAAACAGTGATTATGTACAGTAAGTGTTAGCCTTACTAAATTTCATTATAAATGTTTACACAATGCATCTAAAGAGCCGTAGCACTAAGTAAATGTTGTAAATTTGATAAACTTTAATACATTTTATTACTTTAAACTAGGTATGTATTACTCGTAGAATACAATGTAAATATATTTGAAATAACATAACTATGACGCCTTGTAGGTATGCGTAACAAAAACAAGATATATAATGAATTTTAAATTATTTGTTCATGTTTCTCTTCTAACGGAGTATAAGGCCGCAATTTCACATATATCATTGACTGAGTCTTTTACTTGCATTACCGAAGTTATTGATGATCATTGGATCAGTCAATTAACAATTGCAAGGGACCGCTTGTTTACAGTGACCTATGAATCACTGAAGAACTACGAATTATAATTCTATTTGAAATTTTACAGTTCCCCTTGCCCCATCAGCCCTGAAGAGAACATCCAGCGGGATAATTTCTGTAAGATAAGATTCCCCAAATAAACTACTAAACTTTTATTGTAAACAATTTAGAACTATTCTATAGGGGGTAAATTAAAATTCTACAGCCCTTATGAAGAACTTAAACACACTGAAAAATGGGTAAATGGCGTGATGATATATTAATTATTTTATTCTACGTGTAATGGTTTGGTTAAGGCAACGAACCAATTTACATGTTTAGTGTAGATCCATAGTCTGTGGAGGTTTGCGTGATAAAAAGAAATATATCACTTATTGAGATTCGCATAATAACGTTGATGCTGCACCCAAGTTAGGAAAAAGGCGTGATGTATACGCTTTTTGTTTTCATTAATTAAAACTAATAGTTCCTTTAGGGTTGATTCCTCGGAATCGTGTTAGTAGATTACACTACTAGTATGAGAACTAATGTGATGCGAGATTGCCATTTTTAGAATACTTATATCATTGAAATCTTTCCAGAAATATTAACGAAGATATATTGTTTGTAGCAACTATTGATTGATGTTTCCATTTCTGGAGGATGTTACAGATAGGTTGTGTACTATCCAGAAATAGTCATTTTCAACAACAACAATACTGTATATTTTAAAACATCTCTTCAGCTATTCTACTGATTTTGTATGGCTTACTACATATGAATAATGCCTGAATGAATGGATGTGTACCCGTATGTACAATAACTAATAATAAATAAACCGAAAGAAGAAAGAGTAACAAAACCTTATAGGTCTTAGTCTAAGACATAATTGTAAAACTGGTAGTGGAAGTTTATTTGAAGCACAAAAGAATTAAGTCAATTTATTTTAAATATGGCATCAGTTAGAAAAAACAGTTTCAAATAAAAGACGATAACAATAATATTTGAATATACAATATACCTTGCTATGCAAAATAAAATAAAATTTTTAATATTATAGTTTAGAAAATGATATTTAATATTAATTATTGACTAAACGCTATCAAATTTTTATCAAATTAAAGGCATCAAGAAGGAGATTTGAACTCAAATATCAAAAATTAATTTTGAATAATCATAATTATTTTTTGTCACACTTATTTAAATCTCACCTATTCGGTATCAAATTATTTGGAAATGTCTAAAATTGATTACGAACGATCGTCATTTGTTTTTCTACAATATATTGCAATAGTTAATTGAATTCTGTCGTATTGTTTTGTTAAACTTGTTGAACCAAAATATGAAAAATTACTTTTGAATTATTGCCAATTGTTTTTATAATAGTTATTAGAATTATATCAAGTAGGGTACAAATTTGAAGCGTCTTATTGGGGAAAATATATTATCAGATCTTTTACCCATTTTTACCTCCCGCAACATCCTGTACGGGAGATAAAAGAAACACACTAAAAATTTGGTAGTGAGTTTTCAGTGGATGAGCACGTTTTAGGCTTCCTAGAATATGATTTTAATAATTTCGCAATGATGTCCGTGTGTGTGTGTCAATCTGTCTTTGTGTATGGATCTCTGGAGATACGGTTTCTCAAAAACTACTCAACTGAAAAATTTTATGTATGTGTTATAATTGAAAACAATTTTTTAAGAGATGTTCTTGATAATGGTGGTCCGTGTTCTGGCATTGTTTGATAAGAAATCTATGGCAGGAGGTATTGTGGTGCCCGCAACAGATTTTTTTGAAATGGTACGCTGCTTACTGCAAATCATGGTGCTGCTTTGGAAACTCTGGTAACTAAAATCCGTCGAATATAAAGCGATTCTGAATGCTTCAAGATGAATTGGTCACGAATTAAGTATTATGGTACTTAAGCTCCTGTTCCTCTTAGGACAAGGACTTACATACATACATGTCTATTTATAATTAAATATATATATTGTTGTATGATGAGTGTGAGATTGAGAATAATGTTGTTAAGTGGGAGTGAGTCAGTTGAGGTGGTTTGGACATGTTGTGCGAATGTAGAATGAAAGGTTGGTGAAACTAATATATGTGGGTGAGATTGAAGGTGAACGATTGCGTGGGCGTCCGAGGAATAACTGGTTGTGTATGATTGATGGTTTGTTGCGTGAACGAATGATTCCGAGTGTGAAGAATAAACGCACTATGCATGTGGACGAGGCGAAAGTGGTGTGTCAGGATAGGAATGTTTGGAGGAGATTGATTGTTGGTTGACTGTATTTCTGGGTTCGTGCTATCCCACTAAGTGGGACATAGCGTGACGTTATGTATGTACGTATGTATGTATGTTGTAATGAGAATAAACAAATAATTAAAACATCTATTCTATTAAAAATATAAAGACAATAAAAATTGTCAACTGTTTCATAAAAAACAGTCTCAGAATAATTATAAAGCTATTAATTCACAGAGACCGGCCAAGCCAATCAATCGGTAACTACAGACGCGTTTCGCTCTTATTGGAGCTCATCAACTGCTGTGAAGCAGTGACCGATTTTTGAAGATCTATTCTATTATACTCTATTCTAACATGTGTCAAGTAATTGAACAATAAAATTTAGATTTACATCTATAAGAAAGACCCAGGAGTGCTTGTTAAACAGTACATTACTTAAAAGAACCGTCAAAAACCATCTAACAACATGCACCAGATTTGCGTTTTGCATGTGAACAATACAGCAGTCCGATGAACACGCAAGCACAGAAAGTAACACAAATAGCTCTGGACAGAGGACAAGCAGACAAGCGGACAAGCTGTTCGGACGTTTGTTGCTCTGTGCCCACCGCTCACTGTCATTCGAGCGCGCTGCCGTAAATCTATGCCGCGCCCGCTACAATTTGCAATAATGATAAATAATTACTTTGACATTTATTCACACGTGAATGATGCCGCATTGAATGACTGTGATAAATGCGTTTGTGCTGTTTCACGATTAATCTGTTATCGGCCATGTTGCCCACATGGATAAATGCGAATATAACTTGGCGTGGATGTGCTAATAGATGCAAGCACGGGACATCTTCAAACTATATAGTTCAAGTCACCGTAACATTACGAATTATTCATTCAGATTAATTTATTGTTATTTATCGTATGGTCCCAGTAAACACATGTAGCACGGCGGGCGTTACTGACACTTAGGGGGTTGACAAACACACAAACATTTTTAAAGGTGATAAAAAATTATATTTAATAAGATGGTAAAACGGTGAAATTAAAACTTAGAAACAAATTACAAATAATACAAGGATGACAACTTATGAATATGTTAACTTAGTTGCAGTTACCAAAACATATTAAAATGACGAATTTCAAAGTTCTACATCTTGTAGCGTACTGCTACTCTCTTGTGCTGGCCAAACATATGCATCTACCCCATAAGAGGGTACGAGGGGGCAGGAAATCTCTTGAGGACCATCACAAAGATTACATAAAAACTAGAACACTTAAAAACTAAAAACTTATCTAGGGTTCGACCAGGATCTGTAAATCTGTCAACCCCTGATGGCATCTCAAGCCGATATTTCAGAATATTTGCCGCGATAAACTCAAATGACTATTTACGATAACTAAAATTCTAACACACATGTGTAGCAATAAATTAAACTCAAGAAAGCAAGAACTCCTGTCAAGGCGATTTTCGATGCGTTCAAGTCCCAACGCAGTTTGAAACTTTATATTTTAAAATCGTTTTGACAGTAAAAACAATAAATCGTATTCTGAATGTTCGCCTTGTTACATATAATTATGTCGCGAGTACGTTATATATACATAACATGGATAGACCTATGTCCGCAACACGGTTTATGAGACATGACATCCCATGTATGTAGACATCGTAACGTTAATGGTACATAACAAAACTATTGGTATATACGACTTTGAATATATGAATGGAATAGTTGTTTTTGTAAATTTTTAAGTAAGATCTCTTTGAAAATATTTATTTATTAATAAATTAACAATTTCCTTTACATAAATACGATACGGAAATATATAACCACTTAGCAAAATTAAATAAATATATTTCAAAGTTGTTCAGTGTATACTATAAAATATTTAAAATTTAATTGCTCTATTTTTATATAAAATATATAAAACTTTCTAATTAACTGTGAATATGTTATAAGTACAGTAATATAACATATACATGTTGTAGGTATGTACCATGTCCAAGACCAATGTGACATACCAACAATATAATTTTACGCTCTCTCAAGAGATGTCCGACATGGCATATGTATATTACGTTATTAGTACGTACATAAATGATATACTACTTAGGTTTCAGATATTACATACCAGGTACAACAATGTTACAACTGTGTTTGCTGGGGTGTAGACACAATAATTTTATGTAATTAATTATAATTATACAGTTTGTCCCATTTTAATTTTCCACCTGAAATATCACAAGAATCATGCATTGGCCTATAAGATATTTTGAGCATATCTCAGTAAATAATTGTGTTAAAATAAAAGAGACGGAAAATAGGACTAGCTATAATTTTTGGGTGAACTTCTTTTTCTATTTTGTCCGGTTTAAAAGTTGTTCACGATGGAGTTTATGTAATAAATAAATATATCAAAAAGTGTTTTATTTTGCCTAGAACTAGAATAGATCTTAAACATACATTATTTTTACGCACGAAATGCGGCAACCTACTGTCAAATTACGCCCTAAAATATTAATGAAATATACTAGTTATTTTTGCAGATCCCTTGATCAACTGCCCGATGCGTTACCACTGTACTATTTCAAGTTTCAAATATTACTTTATTAATTTTAACTAAGTATGAGAAAAGTTAAATAAATATATCTCACATCCAAATAATAAGATATTAAATTTCTACTGTTTATCTTGTATTGAATGAATGGCTGCTTATAAAATGAAACACTTACAATTTAATAAAAAAAGAATTAACAATAATAAAAATATTTGAGCGGGAACAATTCGTGTTCAGCGATTTATGCGCTCAATTTAAAGAAAATGATTTCCTAAACAATTTATCCGGTAGAGCAACGAAGAAAGGATCGATTATCTCGCATAAGTCCTCAGACGGAACGAACTTCTCTGAGAATTAACTTAAGGTATTTGTGATGGTATTTCAAGATAATATTGAGAGCGTTCAGTTCAATATGAGAAATTCCATTCTTCAGATATTTTTTCTTTTTGTACGATTTCTAAAAAGGATCTATTCATATGAGTTGCGCTTCCATATCGGCAGAAAGCTCAAATACTTCGCATAATTTGGCGGAGAATCCATATATTATGAACTTGCAGTGATGGATTATTTTCAAATGCATTTTCTAGTTATTTACTTACTAGCTGCTCTACCCGCCGTTATCCGGGTGCAATTTGAATATGTCTCCCATTACTAGTTTAGTTGTGAGATAACTCTACAATTAAATCCAGAAAAGAAAAACTATATACTTTTTTAATTAAAATTTGGCTAAATCGTGTCAAGATTTTTCATTTGATATTGTAACGTTCGTGGGTTTTAAACGTTTTTATTTAAACAAAAAAGAAATATTATTATTAAAAAATAATAAATAATTATTATAATAAAGAGTAAAAGTTAATTAACACTATATTTAAATACTAAAATAATGAACACAAAAACTTATACACTAACACTTATCACTACTGTAAACAAATACTATTAGTTATATAAACTAGCCTAGCGATATATTTATGTTCACAAGTTCTTCATTAGTAGCTTCGGAGTCAACTGAGTCAACTGACTGACTTCCGATGATTCGCTCTTTTATACATCACTTTCCTTGATTTTAGAAACTTTGGGAATATTCTCTATTGTGGCATGGGCTCACTGGTTCAAACAGGTCGGTGCTGCGTCTATTTACTCGGCGGCGTAAGCCGACAAGTTTCAACTTGTCGGTGTCGCGCCTGTTACAATATCAAACTGTATTTGGTTAAAATGTTTGCGACTTTGGATTTACCAAAAACCAATTATTGTGCGATTTTTATCCGATCAAAATCCTTATTGAACTATTTGTATTCCCAATACTTCCTATGTTCCTATTATAATGAATTTTATCAGATTTTTACTTTAAGAGTGTAGAAAATACAAGAGTGGGACAGTTACTTTGGAGTAAATTGTTTTATTCAACACCTTTCAATAAATAAATGCAGTCGAGATCTTGTTTTTCAACAGGACAAACTATTATTTCTTTCGCTTAAACATCATTGCTTTGAGGTAAAACTACTCGAGCAATTTGATATTAGACCTCGCATTATACAAAAATTTTTCCGCCAGTTGTTACCAAGCTACCACGTTTTTGTAAATAAAATTGTGACAAATAAAACATAAACATTTCTTCAGTAATATCAACAAAAAGCTAAATAATTTAAAGGGGAAACAATGTAATACGTACTTCAAAAGTGCATAAGGTTTTTGTTTCATTTTAAAAGCATTTAATCTCTGAAGACAGACCCGGGTATTACGAGGAGATTAACGGAATTAAAGTGAATTCCTGGACATAAATACCGAATTTGCGAATTTTCTATACAACCTCCTGTAATTATTTTGCTACGCCCTTAATCCTACCAAGCTGAAGTATTATCAGGAACGCTTGCACTAAAATTTGATTACTTGTTGTTTATTTGGTGTAAACGTATTGGATTGTACATCATAACACCTCCAATAGGGTCTAAGGTCAAAGTCGAATGTAAAGGAACATTATAAAATAAGTAAATTTACCATAATGTCTCATAATAATAATAAAAATTACATTTTAATCTTATAATTTTATGGTATGTTAAACTTAATTTATTGCAAGTGACGTCAAATTGGTAAAGCTTAAATTGAGGTAGGTCATAGTGCTTTTAAACTGATTTTTGTAAGATATCGAGTAATATAACCTATACTTTTACGTACAATTGATATCATGCACATTTTTTTAATTATACTCCAAGATTATATCCAAGATTAATAATTATACCGTGTGTCTGTCTTAAAGGTGTACAGGAGATTAACATGGAAAATCAGTTTTTTGGGTGATGTTGCTCTATATTCTATCGGACAATAGAAATTGTAGTATCAATCGAAAGATATCATTTCTCTGAAACGAAATGATGTAAAATACATTCGAATTTAGTTGTAATTTGGTTCCGTAAATCAATTTTTAAACGTCAAATAAAGAGCTTGAATGAAATCAAAACAAAATAGTCATAGGTGACTATATTTATTTTCGATAAAAATTGAATAAATCGGAGAATTTTCAAAACTTTAAAAATAATTTACGGAGCCAAATTACTACTAAATTGTAATGTATGTTACATCGTTTGATTCAGAAAAATGATATCTTTCGATTGGTACTACAATCATTGTTGTCCGGTACAACACCGAGTAACAGCACATAAAAACTGATTTCCCATGTTAATCTCCTATGTACACCTTTAAGACAGACACGGTATACGAGATCCTAATAGAAAGCATATAAACTCTAAATACCCAATATGAAACATTACAACAGTTGTCATTTGTATTTGTCTTTCTCTTCAAATCTTTCTCCTACCAAAACTACGTTACGTATCCCTTTTTGCAATGTTTAATATTTAATTTCTCTTAAACTACAAATAATTCATTGAATTAAAAAGTAGGTATTTTATTGTATAGAATCATATAAAAAAACAAAATGTGACCACAGACCCCATTCCCATACGGTTAACTTTACCCTAACAACTTGGGGAACTTTTACTCATGTAAACTTCATTCAGAATTCGGCAACTTTCTTTTTTGGAAGTAATTAATTTTACGAAATTTCCTAAAAATATTTCCAATTCTAGGACTTACATAAAGAAAAAAAGATATTAAATCTTTGTGGCCGCTTGCAAATGAAATGATTTTTACCCTTCAAACTCTACACGAAGGGTTGCTGTATCTTATAAACCATCATCAAAGCATCTAAAATTAAAATCCTTGTGCACCGTTTAATTAAAAATTCTCATTTAATTGCCAGAGCCATTTCGTTTGCTATCTCTCTCGTCAAAACGAAACGAAAAACAAATCGTGCAATATGGAAACTGATGGACCAGGCTGAACCGACCAAATTGGAGTAAGAATTTTAGTTAATAATCATAGCATGAAATTTTTCGGAATATTTGACTTATTCTGTAATCTTATTTAGTTAACGATGTAACCTATGGCTCGTCCTGGAACAGCAGGAGTCCAGGAAAATTACTTTTCCTACGTGGTACACACATTATTTTTTTATAAACGTCAGGCAACTAACTAGACATAAAAGTAAGGCACTAGAATATATGAGTATTCTCATCCGCCATTTTGGGTCCAAGTGTCATAAATAAAACAAATTATTGGAATCCAGTTACTTTAATTCTTTTCTGTCAAATTTGAAGTTGATATTGATTAATAATTGTGATATATCATTCTCTTAATTATTATATTTCATATCTAACAGGTAAGTGTACAGAATACTTTCTAATATATTACCGTATGATTTGTGTAGTTGGATTTTACAGAATTTCAAGAAATATGTTTTCAAATTTGACAGATACAAATTTTAAATGTTTTTTTTAAGTAACTGGATTCCAATAACTTGTTTCATTTATGACATCTGGACCCAAAATGGCGGACGAGAATACCTACATTCTTCTAGAGCTCTAATAAAAGTATTGCGATGTTTTGATAAAAATATCTGAGGATAGCGTATCCATGGATTGTTTATTTATTGTAGTAAATAAATAAATGTCTGTACTTTTATTTGGGGAAAACAATAAATCGTACGGGAATACCTACTTTGCCAGTGTTCGGAAAAGATATTCCCGTAGCAACGATACTAAAATACCGGATTAACGCACTTTGTGGTTCGAAAATACACCAAAAAAAGTGTATTCGTGTTCTGATGTTATTTAAACTTTTATAAAACGTGAAACAAAAAATTTGTTACGGGCAAACTCATGTGAGTTTGGGCTCGTATATACTGTACAAGAACACTTGTTTAAAATCCTATTATCTTATTAAGGGATTCTTTATTAAAATGTTAGTAGGTGAAAAAGGCTTTCAGAACTCATAATAATAAATTAAAAGCTCTTTGGTTTAAGCTTCGTAAATTATTTTTGCAATTTAATAATTTTAATTACTATAGGTAGTTGTTTGGTCTTTCTTTATCGAGTTACCATGCCTCTTTCCAAGCGGTATGTTGTTTCTACCGATTACTAGGTTAAACAGAACAGTAAGCAAATTACTTACCGTTTGCCGAATGGTAAATTAATGGGGTCATACACTTTTAAAAAAAAGTTGTGTTTTTTTACAAATTATAAAAATTTAGATCATTTCAGTCACATATTATTCAATATATCTTATATTTTTTCAACTTTTCATTCATAATTTCCTTTCTGAAGTTTTGCGGTTGCAAAATCGTGATGTCATCATGTAAGAGAATTTAAAGCATGGCAAGGCGAAAGAGGTGTTGATAACAAATAAAAACTTGCTTTTCAGTGTTGTAATAATTACTTATTATTATAATGATGAATACTCTGATAAATTAAATTAGATATTCGTTAATTATAACATTTATAGTCAAAGAGTTTGGGACGTGTTACAACAAAATGCTTTGTTGTACTATATCTTGTCGCTTGTCGGTAATGTCGGTAGTCTCATTATCACACCTGTCATCTCAAATCATATGTTGCAGTTAACAACGATTTTCAAATTAAACATATGTTTATTATATCTGTTATATTATTTTGCCCAGGTAATGTGAATAAGCTATATTTGTAAAAACCTCTCAGTAAATAACAATGACTGATAACAGTCAATTTGACAGTAGGTGTAGTTCCTCTTTCTCCGCTAGAGCGTGTTTTGTAGTAGTATAACATGGTGACGTCACGAGCGAAAAATTTGAAATGAGATGCCCATTTCAAAAAATCATATCTTTATAACTACATGCCTTTTAATATTAAAATTAGTATCTACATTCATAACTTTACTCAAATTTACAGAAAAAAAAAATAAAACGAAAAAAGGTTTATGACCCCATTGTTTTGAAATTTTTTTTAGTATTTTCGTATCAAATGGATTTTTCGAGAATTATTGCAGAACATTCAAAACTCCATGAACCTTCTTGGACCTATTTCTCACTATTGGAATCGCACAAATCGCAACTAATTTTCTTGTCTTTTTAAAAGTTTAAAAACACCAGGTTACTAAATTGATACAGTTATTTAAATGTATATACAAATTTCTTGACTTCTGTCATGAACTACAGCAACTACAAAAAAGCCATCTAATAAGTAGGTTTCAGCAAATAAAAATTTTGTTAGCTTTCTAGCGTACAAAAAAATATTTATATAAGCATCAGTAATGTTAAGGAATTACCGATGTCAGATCAAATTGTCTTCCATGGGTAAACACTGTCCTTGTCGTTCTTGACACTAAATATACTAATTATGGAACTTAAACCAATAATCTTTGAATTTAACCCTTCGTTAACATGATGCGGTGTGCCACACTTCAACATCTCTAATTTATGTTTCTAAAATCTAAATAAAACTACCTGTGAGTATTAATATTTTTAAAATAAATATTACTAATACCATTTATAAGATTTTTGACCCACAATGAAGTGTAGAAATATGTCTGACCATTTAATTTATCAAAATTTTTCTGATAGCTTTAGTTATTAAAGTTTAGTGTGGTTTTGGGATATAACATATCCCACAACACTAACTGCGATACTTTTTTCCACCACACTATCTAAGGATTAAAATGTTTGTAATAATTACTTCAAAATTAAAATTGACATATTAAATATAAATAAGATCCTCTACTGTGTAATGGTTTAATAAATTCCTCCAGAAATTGACTAGTTCTATTCGTATATGCTAGTGCAAATCAACCCAATTGACTCTAATATTTTTCTTAATCTCACATTCACTCTTCTCATAAATACCTCATTACCATCGAAGTTTTTTTTATTCTTCGCCATCTACTAAGCACTAGCACACCATTATACACACAAAATCATCTTCAGATACATTTACGTTTTCAAAAAAAAATCAAGAAGAGGTTTTTTGAAAACTACAGATTAGTATAAAATATTTGGAAATGTTTCATAAAAGAATATAATAGCAATAGTACTAGTCACATTATTTAAAAACTAGGAAAATAGTTACTTATGATATAAGTATTAAAAGCTTGGTTAAAAGTAGCATTTTATGAAAGTGGGGTAGCTTGTGAAACGAAGCGAAGCCGAATGAAACAACCCCACGAACGAAAAAAATCACTTTTAACACGAATATCATACAAAATTTTATCTACGATCTTCCTCGTGTATTAGTAAATATTAAAAAATGTAGAATTATCTTTTGACAGGTAAGGTTATATTTGTTGATTTATTGATTAAAAGTAACAATAAAATCACTTTAACACTTTGCTATGTTACTTTTAACCAGTGTTGGGGCTGATCTAGATCAAATGATCTAGATCACTGATCTACATCAAAAAGAAATAAGATCTATGATCTTAAAAAGGACGGATATTTTCATCTGAAATTTCATTCTCAGTAGGTACTAAATTAAATTAATATAATTTAATATAATAAATTCAATATATCTTTTGGGAAAAAAATAAATATAAAGTAACTTTTTTGATTTTATTTTGTAAAAAGTAATTTGTATTTTATTTGTTGTTATTAATATTTTCATCTTTCTATTTTCTTAATAAGAATAAAAAAAAAATACTGGTTTTTTCAGGATCTAAAAAAAGATCTTTTATTTCTGATCTAAAAAAATATATCCGATCATAAAAATTGATCTATGATCCGATCTAGATCATATTAAATATGAAGCTCTTGATCATTTTTAAAATGATCTGTTACAACACTGCTTTTAACACTAGTGTTAAAAAGTGACACTTTTATCTTGCTAAGCAACTGTAAAAAGGGCCACTTTTAAAAAGAATCGTAGATCAAAATATTTTAAATTAAATATCCTTAAAAACCTGCAGAGTAAAGTAACATTTTGATCGAGCATCATTCACAAGGTAACATCAGCATCCCACAGGATCAATTCTCACCTGAAGTAATAAGCAGCGCATGACACCAGAACCATAGCAACAACATCAAACCGTTCATGATCTCAACGACAGCGTCCTCATAGCTCGGCGGGCGCTTCCTGGAGGACCATGGCACGGCACGACACGACAGACACGAGCACAGATCAAGAGCGAGCGACACGACACGACACCGACGGCGACGCTAGAGCACGCGAGACTGGCGCGCACCCCGACGCCGCGTACGATAATCGATGCGAGCGCCACGACGGCCGCGCCGCGCACCATTCACGCAGCGTAGTACTCGACGATGCTGCTGCCATGGCAACGACGGCACGTACGTCATTGACCCAATGCTACATATTCAAGCTGATTATGACCGCCGTGCCGACGGGATCACTTCCAAAATGATGCTTTTATACTAATTTATAAGAAACATACTTGCAAATAATGTCAGGTATAGTCGCTGCTTCTGTAATTGTGTGAAATTATTTTGGGTTACGACTGTAATTAATTGATAAAATGATTTGAAAATTTGTGAATTGCGAACAAATTTTGTCATAGCCGGTGACAAGGACAAAGATAGCAGTGAAAAGAGATAGGTGTAGTCTCCATTCATAGATATTCTGGATTAATTTTCACTAACTTTACTCTCAAAATAATTTAATACATAAATTTACTGAATTGTTTATTATTTGCATTGAAAATAACAAAACAATTAAGTTGAGAATTTATTTCCAATAAATCTGGCGATTTTTTTTTTAATAATTCGAAACTTGCATCAGGTAATAATTATTAATTTTTGACTTTACGTATTGGAATTCCAAAAAAAAATTGTTCTAGAAGTACCACAAACGGATAGAATGTTCAAGATTTATATTTTTCTGTGCTTATTTTTGTTTTAATTGGCTAAAAAATATACTGTTATACGCCTTTTTTAAGAATACACAAAGCGTGCACAAAAAATAGTTAATAATGAAGACAAACAAAAATTTCAGTCAATTTAATTATAAACTTTCTCTGTCGACCGGTTTCGGCCCCACTTGAGCCTTCTTCAGGAGCTGAAGTATAATTACAACATAAAATTACAATCACAGTTAGGCAAATGTGTATACATAAATAATACAGAAACTACTTACATGAGAAAATCTAAAATGATATAGTATTTGATATATAACATAATTTAAAAGTAAATGCCATATGGAGCAAATGGATTACTTCCAAAGTATAAAACTTTAACATTGTGATTGTAATTTTATGTTGTAATTATACTTCAGCTCCTGAAGAAGGCTCAAGTGGGGCCGAAACCGGTCGACAAAGTTTATAATAAAATTGACTGAAATCCAGTAATTTTTGTTTGTCTTCATCAACCCTTCCAGTCACGGAAAAATTTTTGTTCATAGTTAATAATACCTATGTATAGCAAAGAATTCATTAAATTGTTTAATTTTACAATATAAAATCAAATAATTTTAAAATAAAAATATATAAATCCCTACAAACATATCTGACTAGGTTTTAGAATCATCATTGTAGGACTATGATGAATATATCTTTTAAAGACACAAAAGACCTTTAAAGTTTTGAGAAAACAGGCTTATGTCTTTATTTATTTATTTTTGTTTGTTGCGCCCTTATCCCGTAGGTTTGTTGACCAACCATTACGTTGAACTTAGGCCCAGAAGGTCAACTGGCGCCCACTCCAATTCTTAGTCTGTTTTTGGACTATTTTAATCCACTGCCATCTCCAGTGTTAGCTGGCCGCGATTCAACCGTTTCTTGCGCGGGATTGCCTTTCGAGGGCGTAGCAAACTTATACTGATATTTGGGTATTTTAATTCAAAATAATCTTTGAAAATAAATTCGACAATATTAAAAATTATCTCGTAAAATAAAATAAAAATATAGGTTGATAGACCACCACTCGATGTAAAGTATTATATGTAGGTATGTATATTATATGTAAGTATTATATACGTATAACTTTGTTTCATGTACAATTTACAGACAGGGCTAAGGGCGCCATTCACGATCAAAATTATTCAATGTCGAAAAAATAAATTTACTTTCGTCTAAAACCAGTAGCGATGTTCAACTTAATCAAAACCACAAAAACCAATGGCAATTGTCAACTGAGTAAAATAAATGCATATCTAATAATAATAATAAAAAATAATTGTAAATATTTTATTCAAATTTTAAATGTAGCAGCGTACAGGCTTTTTGTGCATATTACTGTTCAAAATTGTGGAAAATCTCTGTTTAGATAATTGGATGATTAGATACACAAGATTTATTCAATAATAACATAACAAGAGAGTAAGAATACATTGAAAATAATTTGACAGATCTTTCGAAAACTTGTTGTCAGGCAATAGCCAGGAAAGCCCTACGGGCTTTCGTGGCTATTTCCAAATGGCGACAAGTTTGAGAAAGATACTGGAGAATTATTTTCTAATTTATCGAACTCTCGAGTTATATTCAATTAGATTATTTCTTTATTTCATTATCAGGCACAGCACTAAATATATCTTTTTTGCTCATTTTTACTTGTGTTGATGATACCTATCTGACATTTGACAGCTGTCAACAAAAACAAAAAAAAGCTACAGAGAATATTGCCGGGAATAATCAGAAGAGCATTATTCTCAGTATAATAATGACAAGATTGGTTAAAACGCAGACACGTGACATACAATAAAGCATTTGATTGGTTTAAATAAACGTCAAAAAATAATCAGTATAATAATGACAAGATTGGTTAAAACGCAGACACGTGACATACAATGAAGCATGTCATTGGTTTTAAGAATCGTCAAACAATAATTATAGAGATTAAATCCGATTTGGAACCAGTACAGTAATAGTATATGAGTTTTATCAGGTATTTATATTTATTAATTAAATCATGAAATATTTTTTCGATCAATACAATGTAGCCTACAATAATTATTTATTGATTTGTCTGTGTAAAATATTCATATATATTTAAATAGAAATTTTGGACTAAAAATTAAATCTGCATTGGATTCTAGGGTTTAGTAGGTATACATTTCATAAGATTTCAGATTTTCCGTCAAACTTTTCAAAACACATAGTATACATCCTTTCTTATGTTCTGTTAGATTTATTTAATTGAAACTACAATGTGCTGACCGAGGATGTCTGTAGTCGTCCAAGGAATAAATAGATAGATATAATTAATGGTTGATAGTATGAACGAATGATTTCTAAATGCTAGTATAAATGTGGACGAGGCAACAGTAGTATGCTAGGATAGAAAGGTTTAGAAGAGATTGATTGTTGGTTGAATGTATTTACACCTCTGCTTATTTTAAGTAACATCCGAGAAATTCTAGCTGCTTCACGAAAGCAGTTTAGATTTATAAGTAAATTTTTATAACTTTTATATTCTTATTAATTTCATAGTACTCTACACATTTGCAGAGACAACTAATGGATGTTTTGTTATTATTGCAATTTGTTGTTGACGTTATAGCATAATTGGTATTCAAGCTAATAACTTAAAAATCAAATATTTCTTATTTCAAAACAACAACACAAATATTAAAATCTCAACCAAATCTGGAATTAAACAGATCTGCACTAACCTTTACGAAGTATCAGATGCCAGCTACTGACTCCTGGACAAGCGTCATCTTCCTGGTACCCACTGAAGAAGTCTTGAATGCTGATAGAGTCATTCGGACACAATAATCACTAATTACTTTAATACAAAATATATTAAAACACAGAATAAATACACACACTCACTGTATAACGTCCAGAACTCAACTAAATTTACATTGTTTCTACAGCGGACGAGCAAATCGAGTAAGAACTGATCGGTAGGTTTGTTCTTGCACGGATTGGTTTTAGATAAATTGAAATATTCTGTTCATAGAATATGTTGATTTGGAATTATCAATAATACGGTATTTTTAAAATATATTTATTTTAATGCATTATCAATTTGTATTATATAAATTATTTCCAATATTATAATGGACAGATTAAATATATTTGCATGTACATATGTTCATTTAAAGCCAACAAATTCGATTCGAATTTATTTGTTTTTATGCATTTATAATACAATATATGAAGTTTATTATTTATATATTAAAAATATGATGTGTACACCTACGACTTTCTTATACATAGCATATCAATCTAAATATAAAATATTTGCACTTGATATTGTAATACACATAGAATAGATATTTCAGTTATTTGTTTATTCTAATAGCAACTATAATTACTGAAGTATGTTATTAATCATATAATTTAGCTTTTATTTAATTCAAACAAGCTACAAGAAAATTACAATAAATATTTATTATTCCAATTTAAGTATAATATTTTTTATTTGAAATATTGTCTAGTTGTTGTTCCTATATTTATTGGTGTCGAAATATTGCTTTTAATTATGCATTATTGTGAGTGAACAATGATATTTTATATGTGAAACGCTACCAACACAACAAATAAAAAATCTGATGTGGCCAGCACATAACCTCCCGCCCAATACTACTCTTAAACGGTACAAAATAGTATTTGATGATATAGAAACATGCCTTCTAATTGGTTAATTTTCCATTTATATTTGAGAAATTTAATTTTATTTCGTATATTAATTTAATAATAGGATAATGAATCTTTTTATACAGTAACGTAACGTTTCAGTGAGCGCCTCCACCAATTTTCGCCGAAATATTTATTTTTGTCACACCCTCTACTTTCAACTGTCAGGTTTCAAATATATTATTAATATAATTTACTGGATAGACCAACATTTAATTAAGGCCCGTAGTAATTTTTGTATTATTTTGTTGATCAATAAAAATTTTATTGACAAATATCAGAAATATGGCAAAAATCTTGTAATTCTCAAATTTCCAAGGCTATAACTAAAGATATAAGCGAGATATTGAAAAACGGACTCCAGTTTTGAAATATGCATGCTTTAGTTACCTTAAAAACAAATTTTCAGCAATGTTTATTTTTTTGAAATTTTTCCCAAAATTAGTTCCACCCAAAATTTACAGGGGCGATATCTTAACAATAAATCAAGATACGAACCTGTAACCTTCACCACTGTATTCAGCTTGTCGAAATACATAAGTGTGGAAAAATTCTTTAAATTCGGTCGACAGAAAGAAGAATTACAACAAAAAGTCTGAAAATGACCCAAAAACCGAAAAAACTCAAGGGGTATGTATTGAAATTTCACAAAAAATTTTCATCTCTTAGAATTTTGATTTATATACCCTATCCTTTTATTTTCAACCAGAAACTTAAAAATAAAGCGTTATAACGTTATCGAATCCTTATTTTTTGTGATACGAGCGATTTTATGCGACGCGGAATTAACTAAAAAGTTGTGAAAAAATGGTTGAGCGCTTATATCTCGAAAATGAAAAAAGATTATTCAAATCTGTTTCAATGAGCGTATTCAGCATACTTCACTTATCTTGTACGTATATATTTATGGTAATTTCTTATATAGTACAAATTTTACAAATGGTCAAAGTTAATGGAAAAAATCTGATGTGTCCACCACATAACTTCTCGCCCAATACAACTCTTAAACGGTACAAAATATTATTTGATGATGCAGAAACATACCTTCTTATTTGTTTATTTTCTATTTATATTTGAGAATTTTAATTTTCTTTCGTATATTTATTTAATTTGTTGACATATATTTCACTAAGAAAACAGCTTCACAATCACACACAATCAAATTTTCTCTGTTCGAACAGTCTGTATATGTAGAATGCAATATTTATTTATTTATTTATGATGATAATAAAAAATATTTTTTGTGATACTTGAAACAAGGAGTTTTTTGGAATAGAGGGATTTTTTAGATGATCCTGAGGGATTATCAATCTCATCTATATATACATATGTTTTAATATTTAATATATCCTAAATAGATTACCTGCGTCTGGTCACCATAATTACGAAAGTTATTTCTCGTTAAAAAGTTACCATCTAAGGTAGTCTACAACCCGAAACTGTACATTAACTGTATCTGAAAATCTTCAACATATAACGTGCTGGACAACTCAGCAGCCTCTCATCTTTAACAAGGAGGATTATTCGTCGAGTAAGCTGTGAAAGGGGCAGACTGCAGTCAGCTCGTGGGCACTTCCGCATAGTGTCCTCCACTTACAGCAGCAGCGGCGCCGGAGGCAACGAGCAACAATTGCTTATCGAGGAGGAGTCCGACGCTACAGACGTGGATTATTAGGATAATGGACAAGAGCCATTGTAAACTGCGCGGGGCTTTGTTACACTTACACATGTTGCAGACGCTTTAGCGATGAATGAAGACAGTGGAGTTGGGGAGAAATGAGATACCTGCCATAGGTTCTGTCACTGCAGTGGGAGAAGTGTTACTCAAACTGTATTATGGGCGATCTCTTCCGAAAATTAACAATTTACATTCATAGCAGCAAAAATGCAAGTGGCTCATAGTAATTTTTTGTACTAGTGTGGAATGTGACTATTGTGCATTTCACACGAGTGCAATTCAACGTTTTATCCAACACCACTCTTAAACCGCCTTAAATTGTTTGAATATTTTCGTTTTTTGTTTGATACTGGCAGAATTCTCTATTTTTCTAAGGAATCTCATATCAATATTTCTTAATTAACTTTTGTGTTTCTCATGTGTAGTCCAGGACTCACTACCACACATTAGGATTGTGATTGCTACTCTTTTGAATACCTCCACTTTTGTTTCTTTTGGTACTTCTTTTTTCCTAAGGATTAATTTTTCAGGATATTAAATAGTCTACTATTTCTGCTATTTCCTGGTCCAGTGTTCCTTTTTCTTTGATAATTACTCCTAAATACGTAATCATTTTTATCCTAAACTGTCAAATAATATACCCATAATTAAACCGTTGTTTATTAATTAATGGCCTATGCTACTGTCGCTAATGAAATAATATGACAGTTCGATGAAATAATATTATTCATTCGTTATGCCAAATTCAAATCTTACCTGCCAAAAGAGTAAAATCAAAATGATTTTTCATACTTTTATTTTCTTTTTAAGCTTAAACCGTATCTGAATAATTGGCTTTAAAATTTTCTGCTAAATGTCAAATCACTTCGAATTTTTGTTACAACAGTACGTAGCCTAGCGATGGTTGCTACAATTTGATAAACAAACAATTTTTTTGTATTTGTAATTCTACTTATCTTATAATTTCAAAACAAATATTTGGCGAAATGTTGTGAATAAAGCATGTAATGGCTATTACTCATTCGAATGATTTACATCACTCGCGTTCGTTCGTGATGCAAACTTCATTCTCATGAGTAAAAGCATACATTGCATGCTCATTGAATAATATACTATTACTTGTTCTAGTTTTTGTCCATCTATTTATATGTTGTGTATTTTCTTTTTTCCGTTAGTTATCATTGTTTTAGTTTTATTTTGATTGATAGTCATGTTTCACTTTGCACAATATATTTATATACTCTTGTAAGTTCTCTGAAATGATTATCATTTCGTCTGTGTAGCACATATCTGATATCTTAACCAAATTTATTTTTTTAGTATATTACTGTGTATGATTTCATTTTTTTTCTGTTGTTTCTAAATATTTCATCTAAGTATATGATAAACAGGAGATGACATAGATACATCCCTGTCTGAGACCTAACTCTGTAGTCTGTACTGGATGTTTCTGAGGTATTATTTCTTGTTCTGATGTAGTTTCTGTTTATTCTGTATAAGCTTTTTACACACTGTATCGTTTGGTCTTCTATTCCTTTTATTTCCAAACTCTTCCACACCTTCTGTCTTATTACCTTGTCGAAAGCTTTTACTAAATCGATAAAGCACATATGTATCTCTCTATTTGTTAATCTAGCTTCTTCTGTTAGTGGATTTGTGATCTTGGACGCATCTACTTGGTCTAAATCTGCATTGTGATTCTCCTAGACTTTCTTCTACTTTTTCTTTGATTCTATCGTGCAATATTCTTGCGAATAGCTTGCCAGGGACACTCAGTAATGTTATACCTCTATAGTTCCTACATTCCTTGCTGTCTCGCTTCTTCTATATCAGCGTTATTATTCCAGTTTGCCAATCTTCTAGTGACAATCATACTTTTGCTATATGATAGCATATCAACCTCAATAAAGAAAACCACAGAACAACAAAATAAAAACAAAAATATTTTCGTTACCTCAGAAAATCTCTAGCTATATAAACAGCAGGAGTATACTTAGAATTCAGTTAGAAATTCAACAACAAAATGGTTTGCACACTCCTGGACAAAGACCAATGCTTTGTGGTGCAGGACTGGGGTCCAGGCGGCATCGTGGCACCCGTCAAATTAAACCTGTCGTACGGTCTCAAACCTGGGGCTGTCATCAGCGCTGTCATCACCACGGACGCCGACATGGCCATCAATGTTCGCGACATCAACCAGAACATCCTTATACATGTTGTCTCAAGGTAATCACCATAAGATGATACTCTGTGGTTTCAGTGTCCCTTAACATTTTTAGGGGTATTCGTATAGTTATTGTCATTGAGAATGAACGACGTTTTCAGAGTGACAAAGAACGACTTCGGGCTGAACAGTTTCCTGGGCACCAGTTGGGGCACGGAGGAGAAGGTCGACGTGATTCCCGTAGTGCGAGGCTGCAGGTTCTGCGCGACGCTGGTGTACGAAGCAGAGGGGTACCGCGTGTTCATCAACGGTACTGAGGTGGCCTTCTACAAGCATCGCTCCAGCGCGCAGCCGCACCAGGTCGAGATCACCGGAGGCCAGACCTTCAAGGTTATTTACTTAACCATGAGGGACATTGTGCCAGCATGATACCTTTTCAAAACAAAATATATTTCTAAGGCGATTATGAGATTTTCAATGGTAATTAAACAAGAGCGTTTTCTTTTGCCGGATAAATTTCTGTTTGCTACGAAACTTTGTTACCTAGCAATATGACAGGAAAACGACACCGTAGGTGAAGTGATTTTATTTTTAAACTGTTTTCGAGTCAAATTGCTGTCAGGTGACAAGGTTGAGTTGTCAAACTGAAATTTATCCCAAGAAAATAAAATGTTCTAGTGTAATTCGGCGAGATAATTTAACGACATTATTTATGAAAAGGTTTATTCAAAAGTGCAATTGGTAAAATATATTATATTTTTGACATAATGCAAATGACATTAATGTAGTTAGTATTTTGATCTGGTTGCTAGGAGAAAGGGAAATAACGTATTATCACTTGCAAAAAGATACCTTCCTATTAATCCGCTGTCAAAACGATAAAATTGTTTTTTTTTTATAGCTTACTTTATATTGGAGTTAAATTATCATAAAAATAAATTTTTTGAGGTCCCGTGATAGATAGATAAGTAAAATTTTATAATTATAAGTACTCTGAAAATACGATGAACTGTGTTGTTTGTGGTAACAATTGCAAAATCGAAAGTAGAAATTTACTTGACAGACAAAACAATAAATTCAATTTATTATGAATATGTTACTTGCAGTTTTATCGTATATACTTTCAGTTTTGCAAAATGAATTATATATTTGATTATACATTTTAAAATCTGATATGCAATAAATATTGATTAAACTCTACCGAGTTTGCTATCAAATTAAAAGTCTCAGGGAGAAAAATTAAATTTAAATATAAAAATTTACTTTTGAGCGATTGTCAATTGTTCCGAAAATAATTATTTCGCATTTGGCAT
The DNA here is from genome assembly GCA_963942605.1 of Poecilus cupreus. Taxonomy (NCBI): domain Eukaryota; kingdom Metazoa; phylum Arthropoda; class Insecta; order Coleoptera; family Carabidae; genus Poecilus; species Poecilus cupreus. The sequence goes on along the minus strand of OZ012733.1, from coordinate 7,278,415 downwards.
CAGATTGATGCTTTGTAAGGTTAGAATTTATATTATAAGCTCATTTTCCCATTTTGGACTTCACAGAATATACAACTATGATTTGTCCAATATTGTTTATGTATCTATAATATAAGAACAAACATTATGTGCCTCAGCAACTGTTCTATATTTATAGTAGTAAGTATAAGAAAGCCGTGTGGTGGCCACACCAGATTTTTAATCTTGATTACAAGATATTTTGCAGTTTAATATAATCATTTTATCTATTATAGATTTATGTATGGTATTTTCACTATTTTCACAACTAGACAACTTAATAACTTCATAAAACAAAATCCCTAAAAACAGTTGTGCAAAGGTGAACTATGTTTTCGACAAAACGTAATATTATAGGAAAATACATTTGTTTGCATTGTAAATGATCTTGATGTGTTGTGGGTCTGTTCTAGTATTACTTAATGAAGCATAAACTGAATAATAATTAACAGAACAATCGACAGATGTACGGATCAATAGTCAAAGGTAAAGGATTGCTGAATATTTTACGCTGGTTCGAATCTTACGTATACACAATTATTTGTATTATCTGGTGAAGATGTGTACAGATAACATTTACTAAATTATTTTCTAGCTCTAACACTTTGTAGTTTTGCTAACGTGTTAGTGCCTTTCAGACATTTGCAGCAGACAAACAAAATTCTATTTGTGAATTTAGTCTAGTATAGCTAATTGAACTAAAACAATACCAACACTGTTAATTTGAATACATAGTTATAGAAGCATTCAAGCAGTAGAATAAGAACTTATTAGGGTAGCTGTTGATACGTGGTTTAAACGCTCGCTTTGTAGGTGAAGTACGTGGGTTCAAATCTTATTACTGCGCCTGTGAACTTTCACTATAAAATCTGAATTTGAATGTTTAATCATTTCATATATGTTTGATATATACACAGTAAACAAATTTATTTCCGATTTATTAATTTAGCGGTTGTTAAATATTTTTAGTTAATATTGACAAATATATTTTAATTTAAATTAACAATTTGAACAAATATGACAATATGTTAAATAAAAATTTTAACAAATAATAGTGTTTTATTTATTAGCTGGATTTATAAAATTACCAAACAAACATGTCAATAGTAACAAATAAATTTGGCTAACATATCAATTTGAAATTGTTAAAGAAAGTTTATATCCTTAATATATTATTTTAATATAATTACTAAAACATTTAGCCAAAAGCATATAAAAATACCATTACTATATTCACAAATATATTTATACAAAACACACAAAAATATAATTTGTTACTTGCTATATGTAGGGAATATCAATTGTTTGTATCTTCTATCTAAAACATTCTTGTAGATTATTTTGTATTTAAAAAAAATAATTATGTTGAGTGAATTCCATTTACGATTGTGCAATTATATCTAAAATAATATCTTTCAATTTTCTTGAGCTTTTTCACATACACACGTCCATCCATCCTCATAGATGTCTTGAAAAAATAGTCGAATCGCATTCAGGGGACCTGAAAACATAATTAATTTATTTTATACTTTTATTTTATGTATAATATAGTATAAATTAGAATTTTAATGGTTACTAACATAAAAAATATCAGAATATTGAAGCATTTGAATATTTTAAATTATTCTGATAAGATATCCTGGAATGCAAATACACTCATTAAAATAACTTCTTATTTCAAGAAAATTTTAAGTCTTCCTTTTGTACGCATTTGTTGAAGAAAATTTTATTTCTAACATAATAATTTGGTTTAATTCAAAAAATTGTGATTTTGAATATAAATTTTATTTATCCAATACCTCTTAATAAATGCTCTATAACTATGGCGACTTTAAACAAAAAATGTAACAGATTACCCACTAGTGGGTATAATTTTGAGAAAAATCACTAGTGAGTATTCTTTTTTTATAACAATAATAATAACACAAAACACCTCGGTGACTACTACGATTGACATTTTAATTTAAAAATTTAAAGCATATGTTACTGTCAAATAATATTACTTTAATAAATTTTTCATTTATTAAGAAGTGTTGGATAAAACGTGGAATTACCCACTCGGATAAAATTATCAAACTCAGCCTTTGGCTTCATGAGCTAAAATTTCTCTCGTGTGTAATTCCTTACTTTGCCCACTTGTAAAGTAAATAACTATTATCTTCTTTTTTTCTGCTTAGAAAGAAAATAAATATGTTTTAAATTTTATTTTTAAAAATAATGAAAAAGAAGTTTTAATTTTAAACAAAATGGTAAAACTACTCCCATTCAAACTTCTTCGTCCCCATAATGAGTCGCAGTTGATTACTTCGACATGTTCCTACAAAACTAAATTAATTTTACACAAAAATATTTATTAAACCTACAAAAGTTTTTAATGAAAGCGAAATCGGATTGGCACTATTCAAATCATTTTTTCTCTTCATTTAAGAGAAATCTGTTTGTTCCAAGAAAACATTTTTATCAGTCGTCTTAACACGGGTAATTTGAACAATCCTATTATTTTTAGACAGACAAGTCTCCTTAAAATATAAAGCAAGCTATTAAAAACAGTCAGCAGGTCGAAATTCGTTCGGCGGTTTCCCATCGTTTTATCTCGCGGAATTTTTCCGGTTTTTCAATTTATTTCGCGGGGTGGGAGCGGCGGCGGCTGCAGCCGTGATTTATCGTTAATATAAATAGTAATTTCACGATCAGATTTATACGTCGCGTCTCGCGTTGCGTCGCGGCCCGCGGGATTATCGAATTTATCAAATCTAGAGGAATCGCACGCCGCGCAGATATTTTTTTATTACTGTCGTAATGAGTTCGAATGTGTCACGCGCTGAACTGGAAAACCTGAAAAGTATGGAATCACGTTTCTGTTACATCTGCGCGAAGGTAGCACATCTGTATCCCACCGACGACTCACGGATTTGTTGTCTGACAAATTTTAAATTGGGTATTAGTTATTCTTCACTCGTTCTTATTCTATTATTCAATCTGACTGCATATAATTTATTTACAAATTATAAGATATACATCAAGGTAAATATTAATTGATATTTTGGTAATTCTTTCAAGTTTTCTGCGAAAGCAGAGAGATATATTTATTTTTATTTCGAAAATAAACTAGAACAGTTGCTGCAGTAGTCTGGGTTCTTGCTGACTTATAAAACAAAGAGGACATAAAAAGACAGGATTACCAAATATGAGATGATGAACCGGAAGGGAGACGGAAAAAATAGAGACTTAATGGATTATACAAAATTGAATATTAAATAAAACATTAAAAAGGTTAAAGATGAATAATGGTTATTTATATATCTAGAATGAAAAGTGAAACTTTAAGGTACTAGCAAGTTGTTTACGGCCGAGGCGTTAGCCGAGGTCGAAATTACTTGCGAGGACCTTAAAGTCACTTTACGCTCTAGGTACTTTTAAAATTTTATTTCATTCTGGTTACTAAAGTTGTTAAATTGTAGTATTTATTAAAAAATTATTAAAAATTCGTAGAAATATGAGTTGATACAAGTAGGCTAAATAACAATTTATATAGGAACAAGTATTTGTTTATATATAATGAACCAATTAAATGTCAAATTTTACATTAAAGTCTTAGGACTTTAAAGTGTACTTTTCGTACGATAAATAGTCCGAAAAAAGTGACATAAATAACAAGTATGAAATAAACAAAATTTTATTTTTAATTTAGAATAGTTACAGCTTAAGGAATCCTAAAAAGAGTATGTTTGCATTATTAAAAATATCACATCTTTAATTTTTATTAAATGTTTCGGGAATTTGGAATTAATCCTCGCAACTTCTACACATATTACGAGATTGATAGTGAAGGTTAATTTTGATTATATTTTGTTGGAATTAAGATGAAACATAAACATAATATTATAAGATTATGACATGTTTACATTATTACAATAACAAATTTTCTAAAAGTGAAGTTAAACATACGTAGAAGATCTATTCAGCCCAGAATTCTTGGTCTTATATTCATTGTACCTACTTTTACCAGTAATCATAAATACCTACAATAAATACCTACCGTTACCGTTACAGGGATTTCCCTAAAAGTATTACAGTTTATTGGTTTGTATGTATTTGCTTATTTTATTGTTTATTGCTTCTTCCGTTGTATTCTTATATTTATTGCGGTCTCCTCCAATATTTAGGGAATATCAATGTGCATTACCAGAAATTTCATATTGTTTACCATTAGACAAAGTCTGAAAAAAACTGAAATATGCAATTATCTGCAACTTTTGTAAAAATATACATAAGAATACCCAAATATGCAATATATAGTAATCATAATTAATTAACTACTATTAACTTTAATCAATATCCAGATGATTGATTTTATTTAAAAATATATGCACTTTGCCTATAATCAGCTCTCTAGTAGCAACTGTTCCAAGTCTATTTTCAAAATAAAAATAAATATATCATTCTGCTTAAGCAGATCTCGCTAAATGATGTATTTTGCTTATGAAGTGCAGTTAGAAACTGTCAAGCTATAACCTTTATTTATTTGATTATTTTTTGACGTTTATTTAAACCAATCAAATGCTATATTGTATGTCACGTGTCTGCGTTTTAACCAATCCTGTCATTATTATACTGAGAATAATGCTCTTGTGATAATTCCCGGCAATTTTCTCTGTAGCTTTTTTGTTTTTGTTGACAGATGTCAGATGTCAGATAGTTATCATCAATACATGTAAAAATGAGCAAAAAAGATTGATTTAGTGGCTTGCCTGATGAAGAAATCAAAAAATAATCTAATTAAATATAACTCGAGAGTTCGATAAATTAGAAAATAATTCTCCAGTATCTTTCTCAAACTTGTCGCCATTTGGCAATAACCACTCAAGCCCTACGGGCTTTCGTGTCTATTGCCTGGCAACAAGTTTTCGAAAGATCTGTCAAATTATTTTCAATTTATTCTCACACTCTTGTTATTACTGAAAATTAAGCAATACGGTAAAATTGATAACCTTATTGTTTAACAATTCCTTTTTTGTATTCTTAATGTGTACTGATAAACCATCCATATTTGCCTGAAATAAATAAATGCACGCTTAGGGCGAATTTTATCCTTCTATGTTCTGTGGGTCTATTCCGCAAAAAAATTGCATCAAAATATATGGCTGAAAATATGAATTTAAAATGCACTATTCTGACATTTATGTTATGTTATGTTGTTAGAGGGAAACAGAATTTTTTTATGATTGAATTGGGTAGTATTACTAGTAGATTTATGCTGCTTGTAAAATATAATTGCATTTATAGTTAATTGCAAATTTATGTACATCATAAAACTGAACTATTTGTAAAATATATTGCAAATGCATTATTTGTAATTGCACTGCTGCTATGTATAATCAATATTATAATTCAAAAACTTTATATGAAAAGGTATCAAATAGAGTATAAGGAAAGTTAATACAATTACTCAAAACTGCCCTTTTTCATTGATATATCTATATATATATATATATATATATATATATATATATATATATATATATATATATATATATATATATTCAATCTCTCCTCAATGTAACTTGAGGACTCGAGTAATTTGTCATTTGAAAAATCAGTCTCGTCAGTTATTAATAACTAAACAACCATCTTCTTCTTCTTCAAGAATTACTTAAGTAATTGCTTGTTCTGGGTCTGCTCACATCTATTCTTCCTTTCGGTTTATATTGTGTAGCTTCTTTGAAAATTCGTTCGTCATCTATTCTCTCTATAATCTCTATTGTGAGTTTTCTTTATATTCTTATACGAAGTTTGAAAAGTATAGGTATCATGAAAAATTTCGAAGCCGAGATTTTCTCAGAACTACATGTTTTGAGGTACTTTGATTCAGTTTTAAATATTTTCTCTATGACGTCTGTGTGGATGGATGGGGGTGTGTTGTGTGACTATGTTCAATAAATTATGAACGACAGAATACAGACATGCAAAATCTCATAATTATAAATTTTATGACATTGTGAAGAAATAATTTGATTTGATCATAATTGCAAAACAAGTGGAAGTTTATTTGACAGTTGACACACAATGCAATATATGAAAGTTTCAATTTAAATGTCTTGCAGAGGAGAACTGAACTAAAATAACTAAATTAAGAAAATAACTTTTGAGTGATCGTCAATTATTTTTATAGTAGTTATTTCAATACACATTTAAATTTATTACTTTATTTTCAAAACCACCCTGTATTATAAAAATAAGTCAGTCAATCGGTGTCACAGCCTCACAGCACTTGGCGGTTACACTAAACTGATGAGTTCTAATAAGAACGAAACGCGTCTGTAGTTACCGATTGATTGGATTCGCCGGTCTCTGTAACTTAATAACTGTATTATTATTAAGAGACTGTATATTATGAAACAGTTGACAATTTTTATTGTCTTTATATTTGTATATATTTGTTTCATAGACTGTTTTTCTTTTATTTCATAGACAGTTTTCACTTTTTGAAAACATTTACTTCTATTGAAGCCTAAGTACGGTAGATGGCTCTGGGAGTATTCAGTTACTTCTCAGTTCCATTTACCAATCTGTTGGGATTTTAGATCTCGCTGAGCCAGTCAATCGGTGCCACTGCCTCACAGCAGTTGACTGGTTACACTACACTGATGAGCTCCAATAAGAACGAAACACGTCCTATAGTTACCGATTGATTTGATTGGACGGTCTCTGTGTCTTAATAACGATGTTATTATTCAGAGACTGTATTTTATGAAACAATTGAAAATTTTTAAACCCTGTATAGGTGAGGATATTACTTAAGCGTTCCTGTTTTGATAAATAAAATCCAAACTCTTGCGGTATTACTTCCGGAAAACAACAACCAAAATGCGTGCTTCTATTTATCACTCTTGCTGAAATATAGCTGAAAAGTGAAATATTATTATAGTTTTGTCACTGCACCAAAAAAGTGCCTATTAATTTTCATTTACATGTCAGAATTTAAATATTATTTAAAAACAAAACAGTTAATTTCGCTTAATCAGTGAATATGACAGTATCTACGAGGACAAAGTGCATGCCCTAAATTTCAACATGTATCAGCACAAACATACGTAATAAAAATTTATTACTTATTCACATCTGCGTCAACCAGACCGTTCAAAGCAGAATTTCCATTTTATTTTCATCGGCAAAATCGTTCTGCCAAATGTGTATCGACAGTAATGTCGGCGGAATGAATGCAATGAGACTAAGCCGATGAGCTCCCCTCGCGCCCGCCGCCCCCTTGTAATTAAGAGCGAAATGTGTGAAACTGAAAATGAGAGGTAAAAATCCGGCGCCACCTCTCCTACAGGGACTATGAATAAATTCATGGAAATTTATGTCACATCCACATGACTGAATTTTGTACTAACTTCTGTCCGAAAGTAGGTTATTTATTGCTGTTTTTGTATTTTAACTCGCTCCTAGCTCTCGTTGATCTGATAAAGTAAATTAAACCACGCGTATCATTATTCATTGCTGTATTGTTACAACAATACAAACACCAAATCGCACTGAAGCTTTGTGGAGGTCTGAATCTGCATTCATTATGCTGTTCCATTCACCTAATTATAGGTGCTGCCCTAGATTTTGAGCTATGTTAAAAGCACAAACAAATAGAAACAGGTAATACATTATTTTACCTCCCGCCTACCTCTAGGTAAGGGAGGTATTATTTTTGGTCAAAAAAGTGGGTAGTGAGTTTTCAGTGAATAAGCACGTTTTAGGGTCCCTACAATACGAATTTACTATTTTCGCGATGATGTCTGTATGTATGTATGTATGTATGTATGTATGTATGTATGTATGTATGTATGTATGTAGTCTGTGGCAATTTTTTCGTCTCGCATAACTCAAATACTATAATACCAAAAAATACAATTTTGTGAATTATTGCTTCTTATATTTAAATGAAGAGCTGATTTGATTTTGGATGAAATTGGTCAACCGGAAGTAGCAGTTTACTTAAAGCCCTTAACAGTTTTTCGTGAAAAACACGGTTATATTTTATTTAACAACAATTTATGTTATTCTGAAAGTTGAAGAATATTTAATTTTACATGTGTTTTAATTACACTAATTTTATAAATTTTCATTAGATTTGGAGATAATAAAATATAAAGAAATTAGATTTCACAAATCTTGCATTCCTTGTACATTTTTACAAAATGTGACACATGTCATTTTGATCGTGAAACTGTTTTCTGAGTGAAATATATGTCAAAAAATTAAATTAATATACGAAATAAAATAAAATTTCTCGAATATAAAAAGAAAATAAACAAAGAAGAAGGTATGTTTCTGTATCATCAAATATTATTTTGTACCATTTAAGAGTAGTATTGGGCAGGAGTAGTGATGTGTCGTTCGTTCAATTTTAGTGAGTCAGTTCATTATGCTCCGCTCCCTAAAGTGAGTCGTTCAATGTGAGTCGTTCACTTGAACGACTCTTTACAAACGCGCAAGCGCTCTTTATGTGTGCTGTGAACTGTGAGCAGCGGAGCTACTGTGTGAGCTGAGCGGTATGCTAGAGTGCAGCACCCAGCACATGAACGAGAACGAGAGCTGATCTGCTGAGCTCATGTGCCGCACTGTGAGGCGTGAGCCGTGAAGAGCTAAAGAGCATTTCATTCTGCTTAGCTACTGTGCTATTTAGAGTGCGGTGTGCTGCTGAGCCATGTGCCGTACTGTGCGAACTAAAGAGCCGTTCGTTCATAGCTCACTGAAGTGAGTCGTTCAAAATGAACGACTCGTTCATGAACGACACATCACTAGGCAGGAGGTTATGTGCTGGACACAACAGATTTTTTTTAAATATTTCAGTGTTCTTATAAAGCTATACTCATATTGAAAATACGTCGTTAAAATTATCTAAATATGAGCGCAATTTTTATGAAGCTTTTAATTTTCTAGTGATGGTATGATTGATTTCCAAAATGACAGTAGAAGTTGTAGAATAATAATACTTACAATCTTTATATAAAACAATTTTCTGTATTTTGTTATCGGATTTAAAAATAGTGTTCTTGGTACCAACCAATACTTTTGGGTCAAATTGTTTATTTGTTATTATTTCAGTTATTATTTTTCCTTAAAATGTTCTTAAAAAGAACAGAAATTATGATACAAATAAATTGAATACAATAACTTTCCCTTTGTTAGATCAGAACTATATTTTTAAAGCTATTCTAAAAGTCTTAATTGGGCCAAATAATATGATTCAGGGCTCGTATATCCAATACTATAAGGTGACTTCAAAATACGTATAAGAAAATAAAAATGTGAAAATATTATAAGTTATAAATCTGTGATATCTCACAGTTAAATTGCCATTAATTTGGCAAACATTACAAAATTAGCACGAACAAAACAGGTCTTATACTACCACAACTTCAAAAAGCTACACACCCCATAATGAATAATCAAAGCACATCGCATACAATTCCCATTAGATGTATATTTGCTATCTCTTAATTAAAACTGGTTACGTTGCAACATAAACATGAGAAAATTATTACCTTTACGTTTACTTGAACCCCGCAGCAAATTCAAATACTTCGCAATAAATTTATCAATATCGCTCGCTGCTAGGCGCTCGCACGGCGTCGACTAATTTTACATTCATGAGAGGCGGGTCACCTGTGCTGGAGCTGCAGCACTTTTGTTTACGGGCGGTATTATTAGCAGGTGCCGAAGTTTCCCGCGTAGATGAGGCAGTGTTAAAAACGCCCTGTCTTTTCAGGACTTTCGCTGAGGCTGCAAATTAAATTTCTTTGAGATGTTGTTCTGGAGATATTAAATTTTAGATTGGTGCGAAATGTATTTATCATGTTTATTGTACTTGGAAATTGCACATGTATTTGTTGTTACCCATCAAAACTAAATTGAAAATGTCTCTGTTAAGTAACCTATAGTTTGTTGCAGATTGTAATATAACTGCTATTGTTTTTGGATTTAATATTTATATTTTATTATCTTTTTACTTTTTCTTATATATTTCTTCAAATTTTAGTGTTTACTCTCTTAAAAGTCATTGTAAATAAAAATATTATATATTATTATATTGATGTAACTAGCATGAAGCTAAATAAATAAATATATTATTATTATTACAAATGAAACATGTACATGAATGTTTCAATAAGCTTACTCAGTTACTCACACTATTGGTAAGTATTGTAAATATTTAGATCTGGAAAATAATTGTCAATCTTTTTGTATTAGAAAAGAAAAGAAATTATTTAATACCGCCTAAAATACTTGGAAGCATGAAAGTTGACGAACAAAGATACATACATACATAACGCCATGCTATATCCCACTCAGTGGGGTAGCACGAACCCAGACTACAATCAATCTCCTCCAAACATTCCTATCCTGACACATCACTTTCGCCTCGTCCACATTCATAGTGTGAGTCATACAAGCTCGTCTATTCTTCACACTCGGAATCATTCGTTCACGCAACAAACCATCAATCATAATCAACAAATATATCTGCTATAGTTTTTGAGAAGGAAAGAGGAACCGTCTATGAAGTGAAAGAATTATAATGAGTTTGATAGGTATATAAAAAATCTGATGTGGCCAGCACATAACCTCCCGCCCAATACTACTCTTTAACACTGAAATATAGGAATTCCTATATTTAAACAGTACAAAATAGTATTTGATACAAAAACATACCTTCTAAATTTGTTTATTATCTATTAATATTTGAGAATTTAAATTTTCTTTCGTATATTTATTGAATTTTTTGACATATATTTCACTAAGAAAACCGCTTCACAATCACAATGACATGTGTCACATTTCGAAGAAAAAATTGAAATTTTTTAAATGTTTCCATGGTGTACTAGGAATGCAAGATTTGTGAAATCTAATTTCTTTATATTTTATTATCTCTAAATCTAATGAAAATTAATAAAATTAGTGTAATCAAAACACATGTTAAATTAAATATTCTTCAACTTTGAAAATAACATAAATTGTTGAAAAAGGAAATTTAACCGTGTTTTTCACAAAAAACTGTTAAGGGCTTCAAGTAAACTTCTACTTCCGGTTGACCAATTTTATCCAAAATCTAATCAGCTCTTCATTTAAATATGAGAAGCAATAATTCACAAAATTGTATTTTTTGGTATTATAGTATTTGAGTTATGCGAGACGAAAAAATTGCCACAGACTACACTACATACATACATACAGACATCATCGCGAAAATAGTAAAATCGTATTGTAGGGACCTTAAAACGTGCTTATTCATTGAAAACTCACTACCCAATTTTTTAACCAAAAACAATACCTCCCTTACCTAGAGGTAGGCGGGAGGTAAAAAAAATTCACATTTAAAAAATTTACAAAATAGTAAGCATACTTGCTCATTTAATCTATTTACTTTACAATTGGGGAAAGTAAGGAATTACTCACGAGAGAAATTTTAGCACACGAAGCCGAAGGTTGAGTGTGATAATTTTATCGAGTGGCTAATTTCATTTTGTCCACGTGTGAAGTATAACGTTTTATCCAACATCTCTTAATAATAAAAAAATTATTGAAGAAATATTATTTGACAGTGACATATGCAATAATTTTTACCTCCCGCCTACCTCTAGGTAAGGGAGGTATTGTTTTTGGTCAAAAAATTGGGTAGTGAGTTTTCAATGACTAAGCACGTTTTAGGGTTCCTACAATACGATTTTACTATTTTCGCGATGATGTCTGTATGTATGTATGTATGTATGTATGTATGTATGTATGTATGTATGTATGTGTGTGTGTGTGTAGTCTGTGGCAATTTTTTCGTCTCGCATAACTCAAATACTATAATACCAAAAAATACAATTTTGTGAATTATTGCTTCTTATATTTAAATGAAGAGCTGATTAGATTTTGGATAAAATTGGTCAACCGGAAGTAGCAGTTTACTTGAAGCCCTTAACAGTTTTTCGTGAAAAACACGGTTAAATTTCCTTTTTCAACAATTTATATTATTTTGAAAGTTGAAGAATATTTAATTTTACATATGTTTTGATTACACTAATTTTATTAATTTCCTTTAGATTTAGAGATAATAAAATATAAAGAAATAAGATTTTACAAATCTTGCATTCCTAGTACACCATGAAAATATTTAAAATTTTTCAATTTTTTATGAAATGTGACACATGTCATTGTGATTGTGAAGCTGTTTTCTTAGTGAAATATATGTCATAAAATTAAATAAATATACGAAAGAACATTAAAATTCTCAAATATAAAGAAAATAAACAAATAACAAGGTATGTTTCTGTATCATCAAATACTATTTTGTACCGTTTAAGAATAGTATTGGGCGGGAGGTTATGTGGTGGCCACATCAGATTTTTTAAAATTAAAATGTCAATCGAAGTGGTTACCAAGGTGTGTGTTATTATTATTGTTATAAATAAAAAATTACTCACTAGTAACTTTTCTCATAATTATACCCATTAGTGGGAAATCTGTTACTTTCCTTGTTTAAAATCGCCATAGTTACAGAGCATTTATTGAGAGGTCTTAGATAAAATGTATATCATCACGCTTTTTACCCAATATGGGTGTGGCACTCTGCTTATGTAGATCTCGGTAAGTGATATAATTTTACAAATGAAGTGCGGTTACCAGCCGTCAAATCAAAGCTCGCAAAGATGTTAGTAGAGGGGGAACCACAGGGGTAAATTTAAATTGTTATCTGTCAGTTTTTGGATTCGAACTGAGGATTTTACGATCCACAGTCCGACGAGTTACCACAGAGATATTTACCCCATATTTAGTAAACTTATCTAACTTGTCTACAATTAAAACAATTTATGTTTAAAATTTGAAAGTGAACTGTCAAATCAACAAAAATTTCACAGTAATAGCAACAGGTGAGATTCAACAAAAACTACACAGACACACTAGATCTGAAAATTTTCGCCTTATTTATTTAGTATCTCGCACATCATGGGTAAGAAAAATGTTAATTCATAAAAAACACTTATTCCCAAAAAATCTTTAAATGCCTGTGAAAATTTCTCATGAATCCATCAAAGAGGCTAGGCTCTAGCGGAGTGCACAAATGGTTGCTAGATTGGCTAAAGTATAGAGAATTACTTAAGCCGATTAGTACATTGGATGTATAACTGGTAAGGACGGTTTTTTCTGATGGAGACTGAGCAAAGAGAAGTCTAGAATATTGTCTGACAAAATGGGTTGAATGAGAAAAATGAAATATGTATCTTCCAGGACGATCATTAATATTTATTTTACAATTAAAGTATATGCAAGAGGAACTATCTTCATTCTTGTGTAAGGTAAAGAATTATACGTGTTAAAATGCAACAAAAGTTTTGAATTGTATGCAAAGAAACTACAATAATTTGTAGAAGTTTCAACAAAGAAAGCATTAAAAGTATCCTGTTCTTCAAATAAAGATACTGCTAGCTGTGTTCTGCTACTTACTCTGTATCGTAATTAAAAGTTTTAACTAATGGCCAAACTAAAAGTTAATATTAGTTTTTCTGCTTCTCGGTGAAGTAACAATTATTATTAAATTTTCTTTTACTTTATTTCTCACTTGTTCGTACTCTATACTCGAAGCCAGTTCTATACAGCCTTATTATATTCAAAAGATATAAGTATATCATCACGACATTAACCCATTTTAAGTATTCGTACTAGCACCATCCATTTATTCCTCAGAAGTCCACACAATCATACTCCCGCATATAACACCCGAAATAGACCAACTTCCTCACCCAACTCACTCTAACGCCATTCTAGTTAATCTCGAATGTTTAGGAAATCTCGACCCTACGGGTCTCGACATCCCAAACTACATTCTCGACCTAAAAACTATCACTTACAGTTCACGGTACGTAATATACTATTATTATTAAAGAAAATAATGCTATCGAGCTAACAATATTTTGTGAAGTATCAACATATACTAATATAATAGATACATTTTTCAGCAGCCAAAGCTGTCGACTTTCCCCCCAACATTTTGCAAAGCAAACTGAACTTGTAAAGCATCTCAATCCGCTCACGAAAAATTTGCGTGTGTAGGTTTAAATTTAATCTCGCTCTGCAGCAAAAGGAAAAATCATAGGAATAAGACGGTTTAAAATTCTTCTTGTCATAAAAATTACGGTTAGAAATGACGGCACTTTGGAACGTGGTGCGCGGTCGACGCGGCCGCGGTGACAGTTTTGCTACGAGAGGATTGTAACCAGATCCGGATTCGCTTTAGCTTTTATACAGTACAGCATAATTTTATTATAATGTAATTAATATCGAATATATGATAGCCGATAATTATTCCCATTGGGATTCATTCTTTTTGCACTGGAGATATCTTAACGAAAAATATTTTGAAATGTGAAATATTCTCCTTAAATTAACACATGTACTTCTAAATTTGAAAAGATTTCGTTTCTCACTTAACTAATTCCAGCTATATTTTGAAGTAGAGTTATTTCGCTATGTATTGTTAGGCGGTACCAGTGGCGTACCTAGAACTTTTGCCGCCCGGGGCGGTCTCCAATTTGCCGGGGGTTTTATAAATTAACAAACATAAATAAATAATTGTAATTGAGACAAACTATACGTGGGAAATTTCTTTAGCATTGGATGGCATATTTAAATTAGGCAGTAATAAAAGAGGCCACATTAGTTGATATATATAAAAATGTAACTTTTAAAAAAATACAAGATACATTTTTAAATAAATAAATCAAATAATTTCGTTTCATTTCTTTTGGATAATAGTTATTTACTTTACAAGTGCGCAAAGTAAGGAATTACCCACGAGATAAATTTAAGCACACGAAGCCGAAGGCTGAATGTGATAATTTTATCGAGTGGGTAATTCCACTTACATTTTATTGTAAATATATATTACCGGTATCCATGGTAATACATTAACTATAATTAAATATTACAACACAGCTGCTATAAAACTAATAAAAAATAGTAATTAATTATTTACTTTACAAGTGGGCAAAGTCGGGAATTATCCACGAGAAAAATTTTAGCACACGAAGTCGAAGGCTGAGTGTAATAATTTTATCGCGTGGTTAATTCCACTTTGTCCACGTGTGAAGTATAACGTTTTATCCAACATCTCTTAAAAATAAAAAATTTATTAAAGAAATATTATTTGACAGTGACATATACTTTAAGTTTTTTCAATTAAAATGTCAATCGAAGTGATTACCAAGGTGTTATGTTATTATTATTGTTAAAATAAAAAAAATTACTCACTAATTACTTTTCTCAAAATTATACTCACTAATGGGTAATCTGTTATTTTTCTTGTTTAAAATCGTCATTGTTATAAAGCATTTATTGAGAGGTGTTGGATAAAATATTATTACAAGTGTACATCCTTAAAATCGTAAGAAATAAGTTTTGTCACTATGATAACTTTTACTATTATTTGTAATATGTTCCATTATTATTTGAAACATTTTTCGCTATATTCAATAATTTAAAATTGACAATATCAATGAAACTAGGTTTTCTGTCCATATCTAGTGATATATGCATTTTTTCAGGAAAACTAATATCTCTTGCTAAATCGCGCCATTGTCTTTAGTCAACAAAATGTATTATTATTATTATACCTTCTTTCAAAATATATTATCTTTTTCTACGACCACTTAGAAATCTGCTCATTGTATGTTTGTTGTTGCTAGGGATATGAGGTACATTACAAGCTTCATGAGAATTGAATTTGCTTTGTGAATATTTTAATACAGGTCAATTCATTTCAGTAGAGGTGCCATTGCAAGGATACTTATTTAGAATTGTCAAATATTGGAAAGTGAATGCGGGATAATTTATTATTAAAATCAAATTAATTTGGAAATAATACCGTGGCACAATTCACATGGAATATCCATTTCATACTCGTATGATTTTCAAACTTTCATACTCGTACCATTCCATGATTGTTATACAATATACTATTATATAATTGTTGTTTTGAAACCAGGTTGTGGTACAGCAATTCTGCAATAAATGTACGATCAAAATCTGACTGCAGCGCTCGAAGAGGTAGGTATGCTTTTTACGAACTATACAGACATTAGTAGTGCTTAACCAGTAAGACATTTTTATAATTCATATAATATTTTCATTGCAAGTATAGGTAATATAATGCGAATATTTTTAATATACCCAATAAAATTATGCACAACATGAGTGGAAAACACAAGCACGTAAAATTTAAGTCACATTTTAGAAACATTTGCATGCTGCTGCAGACAACAAATAGAAAAAATATTTTCATTATAATAAAAGCCCGATAAAACTTTACAGCCCCCATAATTTAGAATAACATTTAAAATGTGCCAGTCCATCTCTGTGTGATACAAGGCAACGGTGGAAGCCCAGCTCGTCTGAGTGTGAGAGATGCTGGAAAATTTAAGTTCACCATTAAACGTACCGCACGAAACATCCATCAGGGGCGGCCGGGCACGTGAATACAAATTAGGCTCATTTGAATAATGTATCGAACGGAGGAGAGTGGAGATGGGCGTCGCGGCGGCTAGGTGCGTGTGTAGCGACGCCGACGCCGCGCTGGTTAGTGAATGGCGCGTTATGAATTGCCGATTAAAATTGCTGGAACCGCACCCTTGGATGGAGCCATTTGCGCAGCTGTGTTTTGTCCGGAAGAGTTAACCCTATGAAGGGTGAAAAATTACGCAGGTTTCGAATCACCGCTACATTATTTTTGTACTCAAAAATTGAAATGTGTTGTTTAGCGTTGCCTAAGCAACGTCCGAAATGTCCATTTCCCAGGTCTCCACCAGATAGACAACAATATAATATTAATATAAACAATGATGGGATAAGAATGAAATTTAATTTAATAATAAGAAATTTAGTGCATTTGGTTACCAAAGTTGGCAATAAAATTTGCCCGATATGACAGCTGTAAAATAGATAACCTACAAATGTAATGTTAGTTACCTCAATATAAATAAGAAATAAAATAAATTTACAAGTGAATACGGTAAATATTATAAATATTTTAATTGCTTTCTGATATATTAGACAAATTATTTTGTGTGTTTATATTTATAGTGCAACTTTGACAATTATCAAAATAACTACTTGAAGAACTTCATTTCTTTGTATGGACTGTTGTTAGTTTTATACTTTTCGTACAAAAAATATTGTACAAACCTCTTGCGTGAACTAGGTTCCCGGATTCGTTCCCGCATTTGGTATGTAAATAACTATTACAGGTTGTTTAGGTAAAACATTTTTGGCACTAGAATGTCATATTCGCAAACGCTTATTGATGCTGAAATGAGTGTTATTCCAAACCGATTTCTGGTGATATTGTTGGCACAGATTTGGAGGGGATCACACCACGTTTCTTCTTTTAAATTTTATTTATTAACTTTTTTCATTTCTTTTTATCTAATGTTTTTCTTTCCAGTTTTTGACCCCTGCTGATAAGTTTTGTCTACTTCTTCTATTTATGTTGATCTCGGACTTCTTCTTTTTCCTGTGCTCCATTCTAGCATACACTTTATTGTGTTTTAGTGTCATTACCACAGTTGCACAGTTACAGTTATGGATTATATTATATTGATTATTTCACTCATTACAAATTTGACCAATCAGAATGTTTCATTTTTCATTGTTGTACATTTTAGATAACTGATTAAACAGCATCATACTGTTTAATCGCGATTAAATTGAAGCTAGCTTTTATATGCAAATTTTAAACATTTTGAAGGCATATTTAGCCGGATAATTAGTTGCAGAAGAAGATACTTACATGTTCTTTACTTTTACTGGTATTTTATATTTTTAATCATGCTGAATTATTCAATTCAAGCTATTTTTATTAAATTAATTTTTGACATTTATTTTACAAGTAAAAAGAAAATATATTATTAAAAATCAGAAATAATTTTACAATATTGAAGTAGGCTATGCAATACCTACATATAACGCATTACAGTTTTCAGTAGCACATTTAACTTTGTAGACAACGTTCAACTTTAAAGTTCTTGTTCACTGGATAAAGTTGTCCTTAGAATGGGCTTTAATCTCAACATTCAGTTTTTTTTCTGAACATCTTACTTAAATTTGGCGATGCTCAACATTCGATAATGTGAAAAAAAATAGACGTCATTTCCTCATACCTGCTTTCGGATTTGAGAAAATCTAAGAGTGGTATCAGAAATCAGAAGGTTTAAGCTAAAATGTCAAAAAATTATTTTGAACAACCGTCAATTATTCTTGTCTTTAGTGTCAAGTTAAAGGTCTCGCTACATTAATGTATCAATAATAACTTTTGAGCGATCTTGAATTGCAATTGAAATATATAATTAATGTGAATTTCTGCCGGAATGATAATATCGGTTTACCAATCGAACCTCATGTTTCATATTTAAACATTTTTAAAAGAAAAAAGTATTCTATTTCATCCTTACAAGTTTTGTGACATAGTTTTAAAATATATTAATTTAAAATTCGATTCCCAGCAGTGTACAGCTAGACGCATTTTGTACTTACAAGTTTTCAATCTTATTCTTATTTTTCTTCTCGTTAAATAATTTAAAAGCTTTAAAAGCACTTCTAGAAAAACTTTCAAAAAATTTCTTAGACATGAATGTAAATAATTTATTTATGCGTTTTTAAGTAACTCGTTAAAATGTTCTTGCAATTAGTACCTACAAGATATTTGAAAAAGAAAACTTTTATGCTAAGAAATAGATTTCAGTTTAAAAACATTACACTACTTATTTACATATCTGTTGCTGGAACTTTAAAGCTAATTAGTATAAAATTCTTATTGCATAAGTTTGTAAGTTGTGGAAGTGGGACAAGTTATTTAATATACTATAATAATTATTTCAATATACTTGTATATTCCAAATATTTACAATAACTTAAAGTACTTTGCAAAATAACACTCGGAATCATTCGTTCACGCAACAAACCATCAATCATACCCAGCCAGTTATTCCTCGGACGCCCACGCATTCATTCACCTTCAATCTCACTCGCATATATTAGTTTCACCAATCTTTCATTCGACATTCGCTCAAGATGTCCAAACCAAATAAACAAATATAAAAAAAGAAGTAAAAACCTGCTGCCTTTCGAATCAGGATTATAATTAGTTCTTTTCGCAACTTATTATTATGAGAATTATATAATGTTAATATTTATAGCATTATAGGTAACAAAAAAATTCTAGGTAAAATAGATTATAAATAAGTTAAAGATGAAAAAAAAGTGCTAAAACAGGAACTTTAGCTGGTTTACTGTGAAAGGAGTTAATTTTCATCATTGGGCAATCCGGAAACTGATCTCGTCCGTTCAACACAACAGGAAGCGAATGCACAACTTCTACTGGTTTCTATTTCTTTAAATCTAAAGTCTAATCTAATAATTATTTATGGCACAAGTACGTAAAGCTAGTGTTTAGTCACTAATGAAAAAAACAAAGGAATTGTTTATTATTTCATATTTGACAAATACATAATACCATTTAATAAATTCTTGACAAAATAGTCACGAAAAATAATGAGTATCACACGTCCAGAAACTATTTTTCTAGTGCTCGTAAATTGCCTCAAAAATACCGTTTCTGAACTAGTGATACAAATAACTAGAGAGTAGATTATATACAAAGTGCATTTTTGCACATCTTCAAATAAAATCAATTTTCTGAACGAATTACATTGATTAGAGTTAATTAATGCTAATACTAATTGCATATATAGCATATTTGGGCATTCTTATGCATATTTTTACAAAAGTTACATATAATTGCATATTTCACTATTTTTAAGACCTTGTCTAGTGATAAACATTCTGAAATTTCTGGTAATGCACATTGATAATTCCCAAATATTAGAGGAGGCCGCAATAAATAGAAGAATACAACGGAAAAAGTAATAAACAATAATCAAATAGACAAAACCAATAAACTCTAATATTTCCAGGGAAATCCCTGTAACGGTAACGGTAGGTATTCAATGTATACACGAATGCTGGTAAAAGTGGGTACAATGAATAAAGACCGAAAATTCTCAGCTAGATATATCGTTTACTATGTTTCACTTCTTTTTTAAAAAATTTTGAATAATTTGTTATTGTTATGTAAATATGTCCTAATCTTATAATATCAAGATTCCAGACTTAGTTTATATGTATATTTGTAAATTGTAAAAAAGATTAAGACTGTATTGTGCAATAAATACTTTTTATTTAATAATTTAAGATTTTTTTGTATATTTTGCTGCATAGTGCATTTCCCAAAAAATCAGTGCATATATATACGCATATAATTCAGTTTTTTGTGCATATAACCCTCTCTAGAAATAACTATTAACTTAAATTAGTTCAACGTGATTCACAATTTATTAGAATTTTTGCCTGTTCTTTGTAATTGTATCGATGTTATCTGAAACAACAGTAATCCTTCTGAACTTTGCCCAATAAACCGATTAATATTATTGTTATATTTATTATTACCAAAGGAGAAATTACGGGCAATTAGCATCCTACACCAATTACAAATAATAGCTATTTATAACGGGCTACCTTTGCAGGATTACAAAGTCTTGAATGACCGCGATCCTCTTACCCATTTAAGGTTTGTATGTAAGCCTGCCGATTGATTCGGGCAGACGAGCGCTAGGGTCCATCGCTCGGGTAACTGGGTTCAGAACGTAGCGGCTACCCGCTCACCACTTTCAGCCTCTTCTTTTTCTTCTCCGCTGTGTTGATCGTGGATGCTGGGCCTTTCATTCCAACGAATCGGTAAATTAATTAAACACATAACTCCTTTCGCCGATCGGCTGATTTCTGTGGATTGGGCAAAGTGCACCTGGCCTCGCTTTAATTTACAGAAATTAGTTCTAGGTTCTGTATTTCTAATTGACTTTAGATACTTATTTGCTTGTGGACTGAATACCAATAACCACTGAGTATAAATAAATATATCAACACGCCATTTGCCCATTCTAGATGTAGCCACTGGTTTTACAGATCTCGGTAAGTGATATGTATTTTTGTGATTATTAACCACAAAGTCCTCGAAGATGTTAGTACAGGAGGAAAGTAAATATGACAATTGTTCGATTGTAGAGCTGCCAATTATTCGAGTATCCGAAAATCTGGATATTAGAGATACCCGGATCTTATATACGTACATTTGGGTATCCGGATAATTGTAAGATCGATTTTTAAATATTTTTGAAGGAAGTGCATGTAAGGTTTTCGAAAACTCTTTTCATACAATTAATAATATTCTTTTGATTATCGGCGTTTTTACTTACCGCCACATCCTGTAAGGGAGGTATAGGAATCATGCTAAAATTGTGTAGTGAGTTTTCAGTTGATGAGCACATTTTAGGGTCTCTAGAATATGATTTTAATAGTTTCGCTATGATGTCTGTGTGTGTGTCTGTCTGTCAGTCTATGTCGATCTCTGGAGTTACGGTTTCTCAAAAACTACTAAACTGAAAATCTTGATATTTAGTATATATCAATTTGTTTGAAACATTTTCCTCTTGCTGTTACCATTTACGAATTAGAACACGTTAAAGAAACATTATATTTTGATATTTTCGTTTAAATCTCCTAACCTGTGTATTATGAAAAAACAGAACAACGGTTGAAAAATGTCATTTTTTGACATGTGTCATAATTTTTTGAAGGGATGAGCGTTTCTTGTTAGTGGTGGTCCGTGTTCTTGTATTGTTCGATAAGAAATCTATGGCGGGAGGTATTGTTCACAACAGATTTTTTATTTACTGTATTGAAGTAAATGTAATTAATTACAAATGTTTAATTACAAAATGAATAAGAAAGCGAAATTACATTTTTGATATACAGGGTGGTGACTTGTACGACGCAGCATAGGGATTACAATGGTAAATTCTTAGTGTGCAATTATTTGCTCCGCTAATTATTTTAGAGCAAACCTTTATTGAGATTTTCTTTAGAGAAAAAAATTCTGGTTCTATTGATACCATTATTTACAAATTTCCATTGTCCGGAAGAGGCAAAATCGAAAAAAATAAAATTAACTTTTTTGCTAAAATCAATGATGCCATGGAACAATTTAAACAATAAATAAAAAACAAGCGCGTTAACATTTGCCCTTGGTTTTTGAGGTTTAAACTAATTATTAAATACAGTTTTTATAATGTATCCGCTCAATTCAACGAAAAGAAATGATTAAATGGATTTATTCCGGAAATTAAAACAAACTAAAAGCTGATTACAACAATGTTATTTGGCAACAGTATATTTTAGGTTCATATTAAGTAACGACCCTAAACTTATTATAAATTAATTGAAAAACCATAAAAAGAGTTTTGGGCAACAGGATTTTATTTTAACAGCATATAAACACAAAATTATAACAATTCATAGCAAATGTTCAAAAAACCACCATTTACCATCACAATGACCCAACCTGTCGTAAAATTCTCGTCTGACATTTGCTAATTGTCTTTGTGATATTTTAGCACACTCAATTTGAATAGAATTTTATAATTCTTCTAAATTTTGAAATTCTCTCGCCTCATTTCATTTTTCCATCATTTGGAAGCAAAATGTAATTCTTCTCGCCAAATCATGTTCTCGGAACTCTTGGTGAAAATGGTACGTATATGATTGGTATTTGTTTTTTTTTTTTAATTCGCAGTACTCGGAAATGATGTATATCAAAACATTAAAGGTGTTCCCATTTTCCTCGTTCTGAATTAAATTCTGAACGTCATTATTACACTTGTAACTATTTATTACAGTGCCTGTAGTCTCAAACTTCAAAATTATCCTCTGGATAGTACTTGCTCGAATTAGCCGTTTCGGATATTTAACACCAAACATGGCACTTACTTCGCGTTCACTACTTCCGGAATAAAACCATTTAATCATTTCTACTTTTTCTTGTATTGAATACATTATAACAACGATATTTAATAATTTAAGCGTCAAATGTTAGGCCGCTTGTTTTTTATTTATTGCTTTATTTGTTCCATGGCATCAATGATTTTTGTAAAAAAAGTTTATTTTAATTTCTTCGATGTTTTCTCATCCTAACAATGGAAATTTATGAACAATGGTATCAATAGACGCAGAATTTTTTTCTCTAGATAAAATATAAATAAGCTATTGCTCTAAAATAATTAGGGGAGCAAATAAGTGCACACTAAGAATTTACCATTGTAATTCCTATGCTGCGTTGTCCAAGTCACCAGCCTGTATAATAACATAATACTTCTAAATCTATTTAGTCCATTAATTAACGATTTTCTTACAAGAATGTTAGTAAAATCAGGATTCGGATCCAAATCCCAATACTCAGATATCCTAGATCCAGTTTTTAGATCCCTAGAGATTCAGACACACGTAATCCGAGTATCCGGATACATATCAAATCCGGATCCAATTGACAGCCCTATTTGCTTATTATCGTAAACTTTTTAAGATATGTAGGCTTATATAGGATGATGAATCAAAGGACACATCATAGAGTAAGGAATATAGTCCTATTGAAACCAGTCGAAGTGACGTCACGACCGATCAGTATGCGGTATCATTTCTCGTAGCCTCGGGGTGTTACTCTACAATTTTGCTATACGCAGCTTTCATCAAAATTTGTACTTATAAAATAAAACGTTCTGCATTAGATATAAACTTTCCCTACAATGTTCAGAATTTGAGATAACAAAAAGCTGGTAGACATATAAGTTTGTTAAGTAGATTTGAACAAAGAAATGGTTTATTAAAATATGTAGGTACTAAGAAGATTACGGTAATTAATAATACATGTTAAATTCTCAGTAAAATTGTAAGAAAATTATTTCACAGAGGATAGGAAATTTCCACGAAGTAAATAGAAACTTCGAAACACTGTGTCGATTAAGATTTGATGGAATACAGAATTACAGAAACCACGAGTAATAATTTTTTATTATACAGTATTTGAAACATAATATTTATTTATTTATTTATGGGGTCCCACAGCTGACAGTTGCCAATTTAAATTTACTCCTGTGGTTCCCCCTGCACTAACATCTTTGGCGGTTATGATTTGACGGCTGGTAACCGCACTTCATAAGCAAAAATATATCACTTACCGAGATCTCCATAAGCAGGGTGCCACATCTACAACGGGTAAAAGGCGTGATGATATATTTATTTTATTTATTTATTTTATATTTATTGATTTTTTATATTGTCTGTTTTATTCCTGAACGCTATGATTGGGCCTAATTCTTCAAGTAAGGCTATAGAATTATTTACATACCGTGTGTCCCACGTAAAGGTTGGCATAGGCAAATAACATGTAAAATCAGTTTTTTTGTAAATAAAAAGTGTCCGGCAAAAAATTATGCTACCAAATTTTATATCACAATACTGCCAATATCCCTACATCTTATTAAATACAGAATAATTTATTTTGATACCACAATTTAATGTAATTAATAATAATAATTCCTAATTTTCCGCCTACTCTTTTTATTGCTACTGACGTATAGTGCTTGCAATTTGTTTTAAATATTTGAATCTGTCACTGTCATCAAGAATACATTAATGCCCGGTTTTTCAGTCATGGTTTAAGTAAAAGTTCAGTAGAACCATGAACTAATTTTTGAACTAGTTCAGTGGACATGGCGTTTCTAAGTTACAAGTTTAGTTGAACTCAAGTTCAACGATTCTATGCTTTAATTTGATAAAGTTGGTAGTAGAAAAGTGACATAACGTCAAAATTATTGTCAAATTTGACACATCGATAAGTTTTTTGATCCAATTTTCAGTATGACAGTTAAGATAAATGTAATTGAAAATATGAATAAATTTCACTAAAGAGGAGCAAATATTTCTAACATAAATGTAATGTTATTTATATCTTTATTTATTAGCAGGGGACTGTATTTTAACATGATTACTGTAAATTGTTCCTATTACATTTGGGATACGTGCTATATTATAGAAAACTTGTCGATTTATACTGTAACTGTTGGTCATTTAATATGAATAGGACGAAGAGATGCTATTGTATGCAATATTTTTTTATATAATTTTAAGGGTCGCAGATTTACTCGTATGTATCCCCAGTTAAATCTCCTGTGTTCCAAAAAACTTCCAGTAGCGTAAAATCTGAATGTTAATGGGATTGTTTTATCTGGACTTAAAGTATGATTTCTTTAAATTTCGACAGTTAAACTACATGAGTCTACTCGCATATATATATATATATATATATATATATATATATATATATATATATATATATATATATATATATGTAACCTATATCTTTAACAAATTTGCCAGGCAGTAGCATATTTTATAAGGTCCTTGTTGACATTTATAATTACACTAATGGTTTCTTTGCTCAATCTAAATTTTGTCAAAAAAGATCGTAATCGTCTCAAATATTGAAATGATATATTCTATTTCTAGGTATTTTGGGTCTTCGTATTAATTGATTTTCAAAAAAGTTTATATCCTCCTCATTGTCAGATGACCCCATAATAAATAAATAACGCACACAATTTCTCCTAATTTAATATTATTCACAATATTAATATTTAATAATATAACTTTTGACAACCAAATTCATCGCGAAAACTGTCATTATTTGTCATTAAACCTTGAACTCAACGTTGAACCAAGTACCCGTTAAGGTTCAAGTTCAAGCGAAATTTGAGTTCAGTTCATGGTTTAAGTAGAACTGAAATACACTTTAAACCTTAAACTGAAACTTAAACTAAAAATTTGGTTTAAACTCGCACTGAAAAACCGGGCATAAATGTCGAGAACCGTGTAAATATTATTAGAATGTATTATGGGGGCGCAGTGCAAGACAAATATCTGAATACTTCACAGGAATGAAAGCCGAATGGTTTCCATCGCCAGAAATTGACAGTGACAGATTAAAATATTTAAACAAATTGCAGGCACTATACGTCAGTAGCAATAAAAAGATTAGGCGAAAATTAGGAATTATTATTATTAATTTCATAAAATTGCGGTATCAAAATAAAGTAATCTGTATTAAATAAGATGTAGGGATATTGGCAGTATTGTGATATGAAATTTGGATGCATAATTTTTTGTCGGACACTTTTTATTTACAAAAAACTGATTTTACATGTTAACTGCCTATGCCAACATTTACGTGGGACACACGGTATATTACAAATATTAGTAGTAAATGTGATATTTTGAGCACTGATGATGAAGTTTGAATGAGCCAAGTAATTACATACGAAGTAAATTGACTATTACAAATCATTCAAATATATTGAGTAAACCAATTTTCCCTCTGTAAGATCAGAAGAATTTTTTTTTTTTTTTATTTAATTATTCTAAAAGTCTTCAATGGCCCAAATGATATGATTCTGGGTTCGTAAACTACTTATAACTTTTAAAAGATTTATTATTAAGGTATGATGACGGACGAATTGGACGAGTTGAAATATTCTGTCAGCCCCCAAATATGCACGCCTCTGATCGCTCCACAGGCACTCCGCCCTAACAGCGCGCTGCCGATTATTGAAAGGAAAATGTGTGACAAGCGATTTGATATTGTGTTATGGCCATTGTGAAATGTTTCATTGTGACTGAAGTTCCATAGTTCCGTTGACAGATATTTTATGAAACTTGATTTCAATTTTCATGTACATTGAATGCAACCTATTTTCAGGATGAATGACGCTAACTTTCTGAATATAAGCTTATGTTTTAAACATATTATAGTGATTTTACTGACAGTACTTTTGACATGTGTTCTCATGGTATTGTACATGGATAGATTTGGAAGTTTACTGGACACATAAAACAATAAATATGGAGTAGATCTCTAGTTATTTGTTTTTCTCAAAATTGGAAGCAAATTAAAAAAAATCTGATGTGGCCAGCACATAACCTCCCGCCCAATATTACTCTTAAACGGTACAAAATAGTATTTGATGATACAGAAACATACCTTCTTATTTGTTTATTTTCTATGTATGTTTGAGAATTTTAATTTTCTATTGTATATTTATTTAATTTTTTGACACATATTGCAATAAGAAAACAGTTTCACAATCACAATGACATGTGTCACATTTCGTAAAAAATTGAAAATTTTTAAATGTTTCCATGGTGTACTAGGAATGCAAGATTTGTAAAATCTAATTTCTTTATATTTAATTATCTCTAAATCTAATGAAAATTAATAAAATTAGTATAATCAAAACATATGTAAATTTAAATATTCTATAACTTTCAAAATAACATAAATTGTTGAAAAAGGAAATTTAACCGAGTTTTTCAAGATAAACTGTTAAGGGCTTCAAGTAAACTGCTACTTCTGGTTGACCAATTTTATCCAAAATCTAATCAGCTCTTCATTTAAATATAAGAAGCAAAAATTCACAAAATTGTATTTTTTGGTATTCTAGCATTTGAGTTATGCGAGACGAAAAAATTGCCACAGACTACACACACACACACACACACACACACACACACACACACACACACACACACACACACACATACATACATACATACATACATACATACATACAGACATCATCGCGAAAATAGTAAAATCGTATTGTAGGGACCTTAAAACGTGCTTATTCATTAAAATCTCACTACCCAATTTTTTGACCAAAAACAATACCTCGCTTACCTAGAGGTAGGCGGGAGGTAAAAAACATATTTAATTTGAAATTGATTCAATTTTTTAAATAAATTGATTTAATTGTTGTGTATAGCATTGCTCACTGTCATAAAACTTGCAATTTTCGTATCGTTAGTCTATCTATTTTCGTTCATGAATTATTGACGTCGCGTCGGTGAGAAAAAGGTAAACACGGTATCAGGAAACTTCAAAACATGCTTACATTTTGATATTGATCTGCGTTTTCATTAAAGCCTTAAACAATAACAAATTATAATAAGTGGTAGAGAAAGGGGATATCGGGGTAAGAATGGTGTGGCAGCCCTTCTGCAATTTCGTGTTGCGAGTATAAAAACCTTAGTCAAAATGTTGCAGTAGGAATATACAATATAAATAGTTATATCGCGAGTGCTTAGAATTTAGTCGATTAAATTTGACATGTGTAGCTTATGCATAAAATTTTTCTTAAAAAGTGTTTAAGTACATAATAATTTGAAAAAATTCCGAGACCGCAGGTCGAGGGATTTTATCTTAAATTATTATGTATGATAACACTTTTTTAAATAAATAAAATAAATAAATATATCATCACGCCTTTTACCCATTACGGGTGTGGCACTCTGCTTACGCAGATCTCGGTAGGTGATATATTTTTTCGTATGAAGTGCGGTTACCAGCCGTCAAATCATAGCCCCCAAGGATGTTAGTGGAGGGGGAACCACAGGGGTAAATTTAAATTTGTAACTGTCGGCAGTGGGATTCGAACTGAGGATCTCACGATCCACAGTCCGACACGTTACCACGGAGCTATTTTTTAAAAGTAGAATTTTATAAATAAGCTATACATCAAATTTAATCGATTCAAATCTTTAGCACGAGGGGTATATTTCAAGATTATTTTATAAATAAGCTAAACATCAAATTTAATCGATTCAAATCTTTAGCACGAGAGGTATATGTCAAGATTATTACATGAATTCATAGCATAAACATTAATATTTGCCGAAGAAACTAAAACATTGATTTTGACACATTTTCACATAAATAAATCGGTACACACATAAACAAAAATCACCATAACATTTTGTTGTTATATTGTAATATAGTAATTGTTATACAATCTCATATCATATTTTTATCGTTAAAATCAGAAAAAAAATATTATTATATTTTTTATTTATATTGAGATAACTAACATTACATTTGCTGACTATGTATTTTACAGCTGTCATATCGGGCAGATTTATTGCCAGCATTGGTAACCAAATGCACTAAATTTGTTATATTTAAATTCAATTTCATTCTTATTCCATTATTGTTTATATTAATATTATATAAAGGGAAGTTTGAAATACTATATTTTTTATTATAAATATAATTTATTAATAAACGCTTTACAAATAAAAATATTTTCGTCAAAATTTCCCGGTTGTCTATCTGGTGGAGACCTGGGAAATGGACATTTCGGACGTTGCTTAAGCAACGCTAAACAACACATTTCAATGTATGAGTACAAAAAATCATTGATGTGTCGTAGGTCGCAAGAATAATAATTAGATGAATTTGACGTAGCTGAATCGGTGAAATTCGGGGCGCCGGCACTGCGCAGCGTCGCGACGAGCACTTTAAGTATTGAAAGCGCAAGGCTCGGCGTCTGCGGCCCTCCAAGGCGCACGGCACCGAAAACGTTAATTGAAAATCTGAGTTAATTTGCTCAGTGTGAAGCGGGCTCGCTGTAAATGGCGAGCGCCGCGTCGCACGGAACATTTCATGAATTTTTCAACGCCTGCGAATTAATTAAATTACGAGCACATTGATTTTCGCATAAATGAAAGAGCACATTTCTACTTTTTTCGTGTTTCGTCGTACTTGTCGCCCGCTTTGCCGTTTTCCGGCGGAACGCTTGGAGCCCCCCACCCCCTCCGCACAACCCCCGACTAGTAATGCCCCACGCTGCTGGTGGTAATTGATTCATAATTCTAATTTACGGACCGAGGAATTTAGAAATTGCTTCAATTATTTTTCTTGTCTCTATTCATTACAACTTCTAGATCGTACATTTATTTGGTTGCAATTATCACTTCTGGTTATTGAAGAATACTTGGTTGGTAAATACTTCACCATTAATGTACATCCAGAGCAACAATTTTTTTTTTTTAAGGCGATCTCAACTATTTTTATCTACTAAAAACAGTTTTTTCGTTTTGATACCGGATAAATAGAAAGGTAGCTTTTTACAAGGGATGAAACCTTATTTACCTTTTTCCTAGCAACAAGATCTTATATATTAACTACATTAATGTCATTCGTGAAGAAAATATGCGAATAAAATATGATATATAATAATTTTTATCAAATGTACCTTTTCAGAAATAAAATGTCGTTAAATTTTCTTGCCGAATTACACTCGAGCATTTTATTTTCTTAGGATAAATTTCAGTTTGACAACTCTACCTAAGGTAGTAAAAGTGACACTTTACAGACCGCTAACACCTTTAACATCAATCGGCAATAGTTATTTACTTTAGAAGTGGACAAAGTAAGGAATTACCCACGAGAGAAATTTTAGCACACGAAGCCGAAGGCTGATTGTGATAATTTTATCGTTTGGGTAATTCAATTTTGCCCACATGTGAAGTATAACGTTTTATCCAACATCTCTTAATAAATTCAGTGACATATGCTTTATATTTTCTAAATTAAAATGTCAATCAAGTAGTCTCCACGGTGTTGTGAGTTATTATTATTGTTATAAATAAAAAAATACTCACTAGTGACTTTTCTCAAAATTATACCCACTAGTAGTGAGTAATCTGATCCTTTCCTTGTTTAAAATCGCCATAGTTATAGAGCATTTATTGAGAGGTGTTGGATAAAAATAATTATTAATCAAGTTATTTGTTAGTAAATAACAATAACTGGGATTAAGTTCTGTACAAATTTTATTAATAACACAACGTTTCGGCAGCAAAGTGCTGCCTTCTTCAGGTGAAATATAAATTATAAACAAATAAATATGTAGTCAATGATACAAGTTGACAAAATAAAATCAGGGTAACATGGATCAAAGTAAACAAATTATAAACGGAAAATTAACGAAGAATAACAGTTAACCATAACTTATTGATCTCAAAGCCTGTATTCAAGTTCAGATTATTTGAAGATCTCTTGATTTCAATTGCTTCTCTAATAAGTCTTCTCAACCAGTTATTTTCTCTTACTAGAATCCTTGTTTTTTCAAAATCAATACCATGTAGTTGTGTTATTAATAAAATTTGTACAGAATTTAATCCCAGTTATTGTTATTTACATATACCATGAGTTCTGAAAGCTTTTTTCAATATTTATTTGTTAGTGTTTTTTTAATTAATAAATAAATTGAGGAAAACTTTTGACATGGAAGAAATCATAAGCTACTTTCATAAAGCAAAAGTTTCACTTTTTTACCTAGAAGAAAAAGTAAAAATGATATACCTACAACATTACAACAATAGCACATAATTAAGAAATCAGATTTTACATAGATTTGTTTCCTTCGAGGCACACACAGTACCTTCTAACTCTAATAGCTATGCTATTAGTTCTTCAAATGTATGAGTTAAACAAAATAGACTACATTATAAGGAAAGTGTGAAAGGTTTGTGAGAATTTGAATACTGCCCTTGTAAAATGAATATTGTTCTCCAATAATATATTAATGAAATGTAGAAGCAATCTAACTAATGGAAAATACGAGTTCCGCAATTTCCCGGTTGCGAAACACTGGTTTAAATAATTATGTCCATAATTACATCGAACCCGCACATCCCGTTAATAAATCATATACAAATAACACTCATCAATAAATTACGTTTTATCAACAGATGACGTACACAATATTTATCACCTAAATTTGCAAACAAGTAAATATTTTACCAACTGAAACAAAAACACAAAAATATATATTAATATATTAAAATATTCCGGTGGGAAATTATGGAAGTTTCTTTTTTGACGGAAACAGCTCAAAAAAGGCATAAAGAAAGAACAATGAATTCTCGTTCGTTCCATTCTTATTTCGGCCAATATTTTACTTCCATTTCAGCTATAACAATTCAGTAGAATATTCTAGAGCAATGTAAAATGCATCTGCTGCAATTCTAATTTTAGATATTTTATGATAGTCACATTGGTGGAGGTGCCATACGCCATTTCACATTACTGCGAGCTCAACTCGTTTTAAACGTATGAAGAAAGACGTCTAAAAGAATATTTAAGTCTATTAAGCAAGAAATTCAGAGAGAAAATGCTATATAGTTTGTCAAATCAAAATCGAACACACGTTATTGTATTCTCAATTTCGGTGATTTTAGGGTTGGAAGAATCACAGGGGTTAAGATAAATTGGCAGTCGTAGAAGAATATTTCCCCCGAAAAATTTCAACCAATAACGTTGCAGTATTTTCTGAATTTCGACCATTGACAATCGAATTTCAGTGAATATTTTGCATATCGAGTATTTGCACAAGTGCGATACCCAAATATTTATAATAATTGTAAACACAATGAGGAATAGTTTAATTTCTTCGTTTTAAAATGACAAAAGGGGTAATATCTTTAATTTTTCAATCAATTTCTTCAAAAGAATTACTTTAAAAACGCTGATCACTCATTTTAACGAAATTTGACAAATGACATTTATCAAAGTCTGACGTTTATGACAGATTAAAATAAATATGTGTTCAATAATTTAAAATAATGACTGAAATCTTTCTCGAGGATTATTCGTCCAATATATCCCTCGTGCATGACAAATACAATAAGGTATTTTCCTTGGGATATAACTACTGAATACCTAGCCAGTAAAAGTGACATTTTACAGACTGTAAGCTGTGAAAAAATCATACTTTTAATGGAAATCGGCAAGAGTATTTATTTATGTTATAAATTGTTAACTTGAATATTTTTTCATGAGTCGCAAGAATTATAAAATGGGACTGTTAGAAAAACACGTATTTTGCACGAGTAACATACATTATTTTTTGTAATTTTGGAGTAGTTATTTAGTTATTTTTCAATTAATGGATGTTTCTGTGATCTAGTTACGACAAGTGTTTTTACGTTCGTTCCGCGTTGCTAAAGATACATAAACAAATCATTAAAGTTTCTTGCAAAAAGTATAGTTAACAACGATGTTAATGTAATAATGTACCCTATCAAATATCATTATTGCTCCTGATGTAACAAAAAAAAAAAGATTTTTTAGATGATTTTCGATACCTTAAAACAACGGACTATGTAACCAAGCCTAAGGGTTTGTTTATTACTTGTTAGTGAGTGCTGTCAATTTCATTGTACAAAATTTAATAAATATGATTGACTTAGACGACGATATACCTTTAAATGTAAAAGGAGTTGTACAAACAATAAATTGCACCGTAAATACTTCACCTTTCGTAACTGAATTTAATCTTGATAAAGAACAATAAAAATATACCTATTTGTTTACTAAATAGAAAATGTACTTTTTTCACTGCTTCAGGAAGATTGATAAAATAATGGCTATGCCAGTGAATGTGACAACTGAAAAGTTCAAACCAAAAACATCTAAATGAATAATAGTTATTTACTTTACAAGTGGGCAAAGTAAGGAATTACCTCCGAGAGAAATTCTAGCACACGAAGCCGAAGGCTGAGTGTGATAATTTTATTGAGATGGTAATTCCACTTTGCCAACGTGTGAAGTATAACGTTTTATCCAACAACTCTTAATAAGTGCAAAATTTATTAAAGAAATATTATTTGATAGTGACATATGCTTTCAATTTTTGAAATTAAAATGTCAATCGAAGTAGTTACCAAGGTGTTGTGTGTTATTATTATTGTTATAAATAAAAAATACTCACTAGTGGATTTTCTCAAAATTATACCCACTAGTGGGTAATCTGTTATTTTCCTTGTTTAAAATCGCCAGAGTTATATAGCATTTATTAAGAGGTGTTGGATAAATATATTATCATGCCATTCCTCATATCATTTTGAGTGTGGCATACTACATTCATAGATCTGGATAGGTGATATAGTTATAGTATATAGCGTGAAGTGAGTTACGAATCGTCAAGTTAATGCCTGCAAAATGTTAGTGACAAGAAAACAATAAGGATAAAGTTAAAATGACAACTGTCGACTGTAGCCTGATCCACAGTCCTTACTACTTCCCCTACATAATATATTTTGAGGGAGGTAGAAATTAATTATGTAAAAAAAAGGTCCTAGCATATGATTCCCCTAATCCTTTTTACGTGCAGTCGTCTTCTGTGTATAAAATGGATGAAGTGAGAAAACTCCAAAAAAGCAAACCTTTTAGAAGGCTGTGACAGCTGGGGGAGAATCCGCTAAGTGCATTATTTTTAACCAAGCCATTCTTCCCTTCCCCTCTCCAGTTTGTATATAGGTTAATTGAAATGCACGCATCCAAAGATGAAAACACGAGAAGAGGAGAAAACTCAACAGAAACTTGAAATTAAAACAAGAACATTGTACAATACAGCGAAGCTCGTTCGAGATAGTTAATAAGTTTGTTAACGTACAAACAACATGATTTGTTTGTTGTTTGTTTATTTAACAAAGTAGATTTTAATAGGATATTTTGTATGATTGAACTATGAACTTACGCGTTACCTTATTTACAAAGCTCTTGTTTTCGTTTTGTAATTCATAGAGTTGATGATAAAATAAAATGAGCTAAATGTTTGAATAAGCAGATTTCATTTTAGATATTTAATATCGGTAATATTAATAATGTAATAATAAGAACATCGAAGATCACAATAAAAGAAATTTCTCAAAGAAATCCGCAACAAAATGAAATTAATCTATGTATAATTGAGATGACATTTAATGTTATAAATTGTAAAAATAATTATGTATCTTGAACATCGGCATGTAGGGTAAACAAAAAGGCAGGTAGCTATCAAATAAGATATCTTAAAATTAAATTAAACCACCATTAGCTGTTAATCTTTTACCATGCAGTGGCACTGAAATTTAATAATACTGGAATGCTAACTTATAGGCTTTTATAAAAGCAAAACAATCCTGAGAAAAATAGATGCCGAAAGGCCACTCTTCTTTATCTAACGCATGTTTATAGAACGATTGCTATGTAATAGTTATTTACGTAATCAGTTATGAAAAGGGTGATTGTTTAACGAGCTGTAGCGAGTTTTGCAAAGTACGCGAGTTAAACAATATCGCTTTTCATAACGTATTACGTACAATATTTTATCTAACTCCGTAATTTCATTCCTCTACCTTCAAAATTATTCATTGTCAAATTTTGACAAGCAATAAATTATTTTATTTATTATTAAAGTAGGCATTTACAAGGCATTTGATTTAATTGAATATCGGTTGTGTAAAATTCTTTACGTAACTCAGTTACGTAAAGATTTTTACAAAACTCATTTCATAGAAATTATGTAAAAAGTGACATTTCATAACGTCAGAAGGTTAGGTAATATTCAACTTTACAAAACGGAATTAAATAAAAACATTTTGCACAGTGCTATTCAGAAGTGATAAATAATATTTAACAGTTCATAATTTGAAAATTCGTATACATAATAACTAATTGGAACTCATTTCTTTTAATTCATTTTCATATTAAACATTTCATTTCAAAATCAACGAATGTTTATTTCTTCATATTTTCTTATCAAATTTCTAAGCGGACAGTACAACGAAGATAAGTAACCCAACAATTGGCTGTTTCCCTCGGCTTGTATTTTCAATTGCGTTTCAGTATTAATATTTCAGTAAATAGATAGGGAGCATTATAATAATAATGAAAGTAGCTATTCTCATCCCAAATATCAATTCTGAAAACTTTATAAAATACTTTTGTTTGTTATATCACTAATAAACTACAAAAACCGTTGTTGAGTAATTTTAAAATATTTCAAATCCTGTATTTTAATATTGTCATGTGATTTAATAAATCAAATTGCTAAATTAATTAACAAAACAGTAATTTAATTAAAGGTCTGCATAGTTACGCTCAATATTAATTTAGGAAATTAACTACCTGGGTTTATTTCCATATGTATATCCATGGTTTAGTTCATTAAATTAAATTAATTAATCCATTTGATTCTGTTCTATTCATATTCATAAATATGTAGTAAAAAATCTAATTTGCCAATACATAATGTCCTCCCTAAATAGTTTCCAAATAAAAATTGTAACAAATATTATAATACACCTTTTTTAATTTAACAGAATTTACTCTAAAATTATTTACTTATACCTGCAAGTAACCTAACACTTTTGATTGATTTAGCTTCTTTAAAATTTTGTTTGCAAGATCTGCTGTAGTGCATTCGCAAATATTACCTATTAATCGTGAGATTATTTTTTTTATATTTTATAGGCGGCCAGTACTAATGTCACATTTGAATCTGCATCCTAATGGGCCCATAAACCAATTTTTTTTATGATACTTTATTAGGGTATATGGCAATCAGTGAAAACCCGATGTGAAAATTTCATATATTACCAGAGATATGATTTTTTATAGTTTGTGTGACGTCACTGGTACTGCTCCAGTGGCACTAAAACAACGAGTTTTCTTGATAGTAGATATTATATACTTTTTAATGTAAAAATAATATTTACATATTATAAGTCTTAATTTACAACAATTAAAGTTAATATAAATAAAGATATAATTCCTTTGGCAACTTTGAGTATTTTACTTGATATTCGAGTAAATAACATAAGAAAGTTTGAGAACAGCGGCGCTGGTAGTAATGTAACCTAACTTCAACACACAATTTTATTCAATAGTGTTTCAACACAGCACAATAAAACAGTGAAATTATAGAACTAGTAATAGAAGCCCAACAAATATACTCTTAAATACCAACAAACAGAACAAATTAAATAACATTTCGTAGTTCTATTTTAGTCCACAATAGGCGATGGGCGCAGCGGTAAACGCGCGATTTGCAATTTTCAGACTTCTGGCCAATAGCATCAATGCAAGTACCAGTGACGTCAAAATTTGTTCAATTCGTTATATCGCATTACTGCAAAACATTTAAAAGAAAAAAATACTTTACTACTTATTATTCCGTAAGTGCTACACGATTTTGATATAAATTTGTCATATTTCGTTTATGGTTTATGCGCCCATTGCCGCCATCTTGGATAGGCCACGTACCCATGACAGATTCCAATAGTTCTTTTAACTTTAATAAGGCTCAATGGAGGGTTATACAGAAGCAAATTTTCGTGATGCCATCTATTGATGTTTTCATTGAACTACGATGAAATTCAAGTGGCCGAACCACAAACAAAACGCTGTCAAGATGACATTTCTTAAAATGATGCTAAATATGAAAAATAAAGTGTGTGTATGGTTTGTGCAATAGTGACTCCCTTTATTACTATAAAGAATATATGGCCAGTGTTAAATTTATAAAGTTTCCTAAATAATAAACTTCAAAAATAAAAACATAACCTTGTTAAAACTCTATATCATGCGTCAAAACATGGATGTTTGTGTTATGAACTTTCATCTCAACTTTTACCTCATCTTTCTCTTTCTTGCCTGTGACGTCAAAATCATAACCCTCCATTAACTGTTAACTGAGGACCGATATTTCCATCTATGAACAAACTTCCGAATAAGTTATTCGCCGAATAAATAAAACAATACGCATCAAAAAATGACAGCTAGAACAATAAGTATCATTTGAGCTATGATTTCTATGCGACATTTTTCATTTATTCGGATCTTTATGGTGCAATTCTAAGCATAACCGTAAGGCTCCTTAGGTGTTCTCGTAAGACTCGTAACAGTTTACGAATCAAAGAGCAATTCTGTGCAAAACTATTGCTTACGATCACTCGTAAATATCTTACGATTTCTCGAAAACTTTACGTTGAGAGGGCAACTGGACGTAACATTACGGTTTTGATTTTTCTCTCTAATCATTGCTCAATTTTGCAAATAAAATGAATGAAAATATAATTATTTTGAATATTGCTCTCCTTCTTGTTGAATATAACAGGTAATGCATAATAAAAATATGTTAATTATAAGTCAAGAAAAATTACCTTATACATATTTTAGATATTACTTGCGTCTCTTGCGCAGACACAGATATAAGAGATTTGGTAAACCCATTTGACATTACTATTGCAAATTTCAAACAAATGTATAGATTGGATCAGTAATGGACAATCAATTTTATTTGTAATATAGAACCATTTTATAATCCATCAAATTCAAGAATTCCATTGCATATTAAAGTATTCATTTATATTTAAATATATCGGGTGATTAAATTAAAATGGCATCAAATACTGCCAAGACAAATTTTTCGTATGTCATAATTGACAATGACACATGTCATCGATTGTTCATGGATGATTGTAGACGATGGGGATGTAAATGAAGATCTTTTTAAAAATTTTTCTTAAAATTTGTAATGAAAACTCACCACATGGTTGTATTTGATAAGTAAATAAATAAAGAAAAATAACTGTCATATTCAAACTTCAGATACTGTATTAGAAATGAAGTTAGACCATGACCGTAAACTATGACGTCAATCGTAAAACTAATCTGTAACGTTCGTCGATACAGTTTTCTGCATAGAATTGCATTTATTGTAAATCTGTAACTTGACTTGTTACGATTGTCTCGTACACTACGGTTTTACGATTTTACGATTAAATATAAAAATTGCTTAGAATTGCACCATTATTCTTAGATGAATATATAGGTACAGAGTATAAAATGAACCAACCTTAAAGCATTTGTTTTCGCGCATTAATTTAAACTAGCACACCACAACCCCACAAAGTCTAAACCAAAACACACTTTCCCACATAAAAGAGAAACTATCTCCCCGAAATCAGCCAGCCAACTCCTAGCAGACATCGCCCATCTTCCAGCGTTCCAGCGAATTAGCCCGCGTGCCTTGTGGGTGAAAGCATCGACGGCGAACGTCGAGGCAGCGAGGCGTCCGAGCAACATCAAATGTAATAAACTCTCGGCTCTTTATCTAACGGCGAGCGCGCTAATCGATCGCCGGTAATTGAGATAAGACCGCAGATGGTCCGAGGCATCGCAGCGGAGGAGGTGCTGAACGAATTGACCGTGGGTCGACACGGGTCACGTGGGTCGTGGTCGCAGGAGGCCAACGATTGCAAGGAGACGCACGCACGTGTCGAACGTGCGGACAGGATCGGATAGAGGCGTTTTGTAAATGGGATTTGATGTGGAAAGATATGTTAATTGTTGGAGATGGTTTTGGACGTAATTTCTTCAATTCATTCGTTACTACAACCAGAAGAAGTAAAATAATGCTTTCTCAACTATTCCTATCCTATAGCATGGCAGTCAGTTGCAACAAATTTTGATATATTATTTTTTACCTCCCGCCACATCCTAAAAGGGAGGTATAGGAATCATGCTAAAAATTGGGTAGCGAGTTTTCAGTGGATGAGCACGTTTTAGAAAATACGATTTAAATAGTTTAGCAATGATGTCTGTGTGTATTCTGTGTCAGTCTATGTGGATCTCTGGAGTTACGGTTTCTCAAAAACTACTAAACTGAAAAATTTGATATTTTGTATATATCAATTGTATCACCTTTGGAAGAGCTGATTAGTTTTTGGTAATAATCCAATAACTGTAAGTGGTAGTTTAATTGAAGCTCTATCAAGTTATATTGAAATATCTAAGTAAATTGTGGTTTAATGAAAATTTTGTTATAAGACTAATGTTTCAAATATTATTATCTATAATTATTGTTTGAAACATTTTCCTTTTACTGTCACCATTTACGAATTACATCACTTTAAGTAAAAATTATATATTGATTCGTTTAAATCTGCTAACCTGTTTTTTGAGAAAAACAAAACAATTGTTGAAAAATGTCATTTTTTGACATGTGTCATATTTTTTTGAAGGGATTTCTTGATGGTAGTGGTCCATGGTCCTGCATTGTTCGATAAGAAATCTATGGCGGGAGGTATTGTGGTGCCCACAACATATTTTTTTACTCAAGAACAAATGAAATAACACTATTGCAATAAATAAACGGAACTCTGCAACTTCTTCTTCTACCTCTTACCATAATCAAGATGCACTATTAAAAGTGCATTTTGAAAAACTGCATTACCGATGTGATTGTTTGTGTCTAAATCGATCATACCTATTTTCAAGTGATAATTCTGTTTCTGTTTTAATAACTATTAAAACAGCCAGTTCACCATCACTGTTTTTTATAACCTTAGTGTGACAACAAACGAAAACAGTCTATGAAACGTATAGTATATATAAAAAATATAAAGACAATAAAATTACGTCACAGAGACCGCCCAATCCAATCAATCGGCAACTACAGACGCATTTCGTTCTTATTGGAACCCATCAATGTAGTGTAACCTGCCAACTGCCGTAAGGCAGTGGTACCGATTGACTGGCTCAGCGAGATCTAAGATCCCAACAAATTGTTAAATGGAACTGAGAAGTAACAAGTAACTCAATATTCCCAGAACAATCTATCGTTCTTAAACTTCAACAGAAGTAACTGTTTTCAAAAAACAAAAACTGTCTATAAAATATAAGACAATAAAAATTGTCAACTGTTTCATAAAATACAGTCTCTGAATAAAAACAAAGTTATTAAGTCACAGACATCGGCCAATTCAATCAAACACAAAATGCTGTCTCTTTCTATGCTGCACAAACATTAACAAGCAGATTCACAAAAGGGATTAGCGCTAATCCCATTTTTATTATTAGTCGTAACTTCATTTTCCTTTCTCAGAACATATTTATTTTAACTAAGGTTGTTAAGATTGGTTAGCATAAAATTAGACACATTTTGTTTATTTCATTAATTTAGAAAGAAAGTTACAGATGTTGAAAAAAATGGAATTAGCGTGAATTCCTTTAGTGTAAAAGTAAAGTGACAGTTACTGTGAACCTCTCTCCCCTTCTATGAGTTGCTACAATTAATCCAAAATATTTTATTATAAATCATTTTAAACTATGTTATTCTATTTCATTTTAAATTCTATTTTAACAAACTTCAATTTATTTGTGTTACTTTTTCTACCTACTAGTACAACCAATCTTGTATTAAGATTATTCATTTACTATACGATAATTCAATGATAATTTTCTATTGAATTTTAATTTTTTTAAACTATTAAAACACATGCACCTATCAGTAGAACTCAAAAACATAAAAAAAAAAACACTGACAATGTTATACTTTGTAGAAACTTGGAATTTTAAAAAAGAACAGGATCAACAAAATTTACAAGTTTGGAAAGAAAAATGTTGAGAAGAATTTATAGAGGAATTAAAGGAGAGCAATGGAGAAAAAAAACAAGTAAAAAGGTACATTAGATTTTTGCAGAACTTTGAACTTAATATTAACACAAGTCAAAATGCAAAGAACAAAATGGTTGAGCTATATAACAATACCACCTAAATATAGATCGAAAATAAGAAGGAAAAAAGGAGGGTAGACCAAGAAAGAGATGACTGGACAAAATAAAAGCAGGTGTTTATAGCATTGAAGTAACAAAATGTAAAAGTAAAAACTATAAGAAACTGATAGAATAGGGTAGAAGAAAGTAAAAGGCCTTTAAGACCTATTGCACTAACCAACGATTAGTCAACAACTGCCAACACAACCTCATAAATATTAAGCTTCCAATTTAAATGTAATGTAAAAAGAATGCATGAATGTAGAAACCCACGCCACACTCATATTTCTAGGAAAAAAAAAACAGGTGAATTTACTAAGCACAATTTTCTTTATAAATCCGGTTCTGGAAGTTCACGCCGGAAGACGGAAATCTTATTGGCAGAAGTCATTCCGGTGAACAGGAACATCTGTACTAACGGTTCGTGCTCTCGCCGGGAGTAAGCTTGATTTTCACTGGCTACGCCTCGCCACCGTTAGACTTCAGTTGTATGTTAGGCAAAGCCAATTTAGGTTTGTTTCCATCATACGTTTCAATGTCCTTATACCTATATCTATTGCAAAAACGTACTGGAAAATTATTTTGAATTCACATGGGAGTAAAAGCTCTGTGGTAATGTATCGGACTGTAGACGAGGACACCAGAAGAACTTTAATTTCAGCCCCACAGCCTACAAATTTAAGAAGAAAATACTGTAACTACATGAAATTAACACCCAGAAAATTGTTGACAATATTAATTATTATTAGAGAGCGGATTATGTGCACGAAAAAACTGAATATGCACTGATTTTTTGGGAAATATGCACTATATACATACATGCACAAATATGACAATATATGTACTACATATATTCCATATGCAAAAAAAACATTTATTATATGAAAAGTATAAATGAATGTATTATGAATTTTATTGCACAATACAGTCTTAATACTTATTCACAATTAACAAATATACTACTACGTCTAGAAACTAAATACTATAAGAGAATGACATATTTACAGAATTATAATAACAAATTATTCATAATTTTCCAATAAAAGAGTGAAACATAAGTAAAAGATAAAAAGATATATCCAGCTGAGAATTCTCGATCTTATATTCATTGTACCCACTTTTTCCAGCATTCGTGTATACAATGAATACCTACCGTTACCGTTATAAGTACAGGGTGGGGCAGAAAAACCTATCCGATTTCAAAACGTTGTAAAATTAAAACCACTGAACTTGTCAAAAAAATTTTTGCTACAAGGATGCTTCAATTTGCAAACAACTTCAATTTCACAAGACTATTTTAATGAGCTTAAAAATATTTTTTTAAACAATCAACCATTGTTTCAATGAAACATTTATTTTCAATCTTTTCTATTTAAAGCACACTACTTAATAATCAAATTAATATAAATTTAAAATGCTATTTTCTCAGTTCCTCCGTTATATCAGGATATGACATGTGTGACTTAATACAAAAAAATATGTTTCCATTTAAAATGAGAAAGTTGCACCCCATATTTTGAGAACCACTGGTTTTAAAAATATTTTTTAAGCTCTTGAAATAGTCTTTAGAAATTGTTTGCTAATTTAACCGACCTCGTAGCTCTTATAGTTCTCGACATAGCAATGGGGGCGCACTTAAATTGAACAGCCTGTATTTTCTAAATATTAAATTCTGATGTAATGTCCTTCAGGCCAACAACGTCGTCCTCAGCGACCTGCTGCTAGAGCGCCACCACGAAATAGCCGTAGTTCCCTTCAACTCCCACCAAGAGCTTTTGAAGGAGAGCC
Organism: Poecilus cupreus; assembly: GCA_963942605.1. NCBI lineage: Eukaryota > Metazoa > Arthropoda > Insecta > Coleoptera > Carabidae > Poecilus > Poecilus cupreus. Next base: position 7,235,410 of record OZ012733.1, on the reverse strand, counting down.
GATCTCTTCTACAGCAGTTAGATTGAAGTGGAAGTAAGTGACAGATCTTGTACCTGGTGACGCTCTGTGAAGACGCTGCAAGGGCCATGAACAGTTGGACGAAGAGGAATGGAGATATTATTGGATTACGTATGAGACTACGGAACAAAATCAAGGTAATTGGAAATGAAACTTAATTAACTGCCCTAGGACAGATATGACAGCAGTTCTGTCATTGCTCTAAAATAAATCACTTTCGCTTCCCTGGAAACGAATACAATCACGTCTTTTCTGAACAGACGTTGCAAACACATGTTTTCCAGCTTCAGAAAGCTTTGTAATAAATAATCAATGCTATATTATTATATGAGGGATTCCGACAGTCATTGTTCACGAACATGAAGACATTCAAATAATGCGGATATATTTATACAGGAGTAGAAAATAGTTATTTGCCAAACTAGAGAAGAAAGCGCTTCTTTTCCCCCCTCGAGTTCGAACGAGAGTGGAAGAAGAGCTTTCCTCTCGTGTTAGATACAACATTTTTTTCACGACACGTTTCTAAAAACGATTTGCTCGGACCTAAAATACACTTTGAGAACACAACTGACAAACTGACACGTTAAAAGTTAGGTTATCAGACACAAGACGGTGTAGCGGCGTTGCCAATGAACCAATCTTAAATATCTTTGAAAAGTTGTCAAATTGTGATTTAATAAAAAAAGAAAAATATAAGACATAATTGTATGATTTAATTTAAATTATGTATTGCCGAATTCATGCAGCCATTCTCATTTTCATTTAATTTAATTTTAAATTTTAATTAAATTCTAATTTATCTTTTTTAAATGTAGCATTCATGGAACACAACAATATTAAATTAAATGAGAATGAAAGCTCGTCATGTGTTACATTTAAGTTAATTTTTAAATATTGGAATAATAAATACACATACAGTTGTGCGATTCATGTTTTGCAAGCATGGAGTTTTTTAAATAGTGATCATGATTTGTGACAAGTGATTATATATTCATCATGTCGTTTCATTATTTAAAAATGAAGAAAAGAAGAACCCAGTTAAGTAGTTTGTTCATCAAATAGATTCCGCAGGGAAAATATTTCTTCAATAATCTTTTGAAATCTATGTTACTACATCATGATCATAAGAGCTTTATTTTTGAATAAAATTTCTTTTTTATCGGACAGAAAATTGTATTTTCTCATTTCCAATCAGTTCTACTTAAGTCAAACCATCAAAATTATTCATATTTTAGCAAAGAATTTCAATTTTCAATGATTTAAAATATAACCTTTTCAAATTCAAAATTTTTCATTTTCATTTAAAAGATAAAAGTTGGTTCCTTATAAATTAAATTAAATGAAAATGAAAATGGCTGCATGAATTCGGCATATATCACTAAAATAAGGATTTTCAATCAAATTAGGAATTTATTTATAATTTTAATAAATTATTTTTTGTAAATAACTTTCATATTAGTAACACTTGTATATTTTCCTCTCTAGAGAGGAACAACACATTTTCCTAGCTATTTCTGGAGAAGAACGGTGGGGTTTCCTACCATGTCGTGAAAAAAATATATTTCTTTTGCTTCGTTAGAATATAGAGCATCTTGACGGCTGGTAACCGTGTCACACTCAAATGGCTTCTTGGTATTCAATTCGAACCCCACTACCGGCAATTGCAATTTTAACTTTATACCTTGGTGGGGCACATGACAAGACGGCTAGTAACAATATTTCACTGAGATGTGCGGAAAATGTGTCGGCTGTGAGTATCGAACTGAGGATTTTAAAGTTCTCAGTCCGAAGTGTTACCCAGTGATTTTAACAATTGACAGTCCGTAAAATGTCATTTTTACTGCACAGACATAGCGAATGATCACACAACAAATACTAGTTAAAGTTAAAAAGACTTTTGCATGAAAAGTGCCGTGTTACAGACTGCTAACATTGCAATGTTTCGCTTTTACTGCCTCGGCTGTATAAATATTAATTAATGACAGTGTTGAATCCTGTGCTGTAAATCTGGTATTTTATTGCCTAGTTTAACAAGTATTATTCACACAGCAACGTCACCAGCTACACCGCGTCGAATCGATCGAGATGCACTGGTTGAACGGTACGTTGAGTTTTAACCACTGAAACATAGTAATACTGGAACTAACACATGTTTATACAACAATGACAGCTAGCCCTCAACCAGCATTTCAGTTTTCAGAAGTTTGAGCGAATGTCGAAGGAAACTAATATGAGCGGGTGAGATTGATTCATCTATGATTACGTTGCTGGAATTACACATTCAAATCATCGTCTGCATTCTAATACTCACTTCAAATAATTCAAAACAAATTAACCGCAAGTATTTTATCATAGTTCACGACCTGTCACTGCACATGTACCGTTACTACAATTCATTTAAAAATTACCCGTTTTATCGGTTACTAAATTAATACAAAAAATACTGTATTATTATATTGTTTAAATGTGAAGGTAAATAAAGCAGTAATAAGTGAAATAATATTTTTGACAGATAAGTTGAACAGTGGTTTAACACAATGGTAAACCAATAATCTACTGTCAAAAGTATTGCCAACGTCTGAATAATGTTTCCAATTCTTGTTACTTTTCTTCCTAAAATTACAGTTCAGTTTTGTTATTTACACAATATTTAAGAAATATTCAACTCATTTGTGAGTGTAGAAGAAGGTTATTGATTTTGATGTGTGATTCATTAAATTAAAAACAATGACACTTCATAGTTCACACTTTTACCACCGATATCGCGACAGTAGTTGAATTTTTTCTCTGATGAGTTTGACGGAAGTAAAGTGTAATTTAAAAAGAAATTCAATACGAAATTATTAAAAATGCAGTGTTAATGTGTTTTGCTGAGTACAGAAGTGTGCGTGGGTGAAAAATGTGTATTTGAAACATCAAAATGAACCATTCAAGTTTCATCAACAAGATACATGTCTCTAGCGGCATTTTGAGATAAATAGACGGATAAAAATATCAGTAATCTTTAATAAGCGATGAAAATAATCTGTGAAAAGTTGGTAGAACATTGAGATAGAAATAGATTGTTTATATATTGCTGTTCGCCTACTCTTCATTTAAAATATGTTTTACCGTTAAAATTCAAGTAGTAGGTCAAGGTTTTCTTATGTTTTAGTTTTTATTTTTAATTGTTAAGAGTTTACTTGTTTTACGTCGTTATGTATTTTTGTTATTCAAATTGCTAAATTTTCCAAATAAACATCGTTTCGTTTCAATTCTATTTGATTGTGTAAATAGATTTGAATTTCACACTGGTGACCGCGCAGCTTATGATCTGCAAATCGACGTGTCTTGTGCCAAGCGAGGGACCCGCGATGCGCCCCGTTCCACCTGCACCGCCCCGACGGAGAGTTCGGCGTGTACCTAGTTTCCGATGGTAGTACAAGTAAGTCCACAGTATTCCTAGATTGCAGAGCATTTAACTGGCAGGTTCATAAAGGGGGTTAGGGTTAACTTGATTCTTTCATCATCTATAACTTTGTTTCTAAATTAATTATATTATCAAAATGTGTCAAAGTTTATGCTAACCAATCTTGATTACAACCTTAGTTAATAGTTTTTAGTTAGAAATATATAATTTAGAATGTGATCATTTTTTGTATATTTCAGAAAATGTCGGATGGCGATAGACCGGCCTACAGGGAACTGATCGGAGAACCTTGTAGCACCGAGCCACTGGCTTCAACACTCCACAAACACTGCCTTGGCGGGAGCTGATCAGCGGACTGTGACTCTTTCTGGGGAAACGGAAGCCACGCCCAGAAATTGAGCCCAGTCGACTCTAGCAGAGCGGACAGCTGTGAGTGTAACTAATGTTAGTGTTTAGTGCGGTGTGTATCTGTACAATTATAAGAGACAGGAAGTTTGTCGGATTCAATCTTGACCACTGGCTTGGTTCACAAGTTGTGTAATCTTGGTTGTTTCCCTCGGTTAGTTGTGGAAATACGTATTGAATTGTAATTCCATTCACGATGGATTGGAATCGGGTGCAGAGTTGGCACTTCCTGGTTTCCATCTTGGATGGTGCGTTGCTTTTGGTAAACTGGCAAATCCGGGCCGAAACCTGCAAAGTCTAGGGAAATATAGGAATCGCTGAAATGATGTCTGTGTGTGTGGATAGCTGGATGATAGTTTACTAGAAACCCGAAACAATAAATTCCATTTTTACACACGAGAGGAAAGCGCTTGTTTTCTTGTCGATAAAACACAGGAATACAGAATGCACTTGTATAATCATTAATTATTCTCTTGTTTTGTATTTTTACATTTCATGGCTAACTATGTTATTATTGTACATGTTTATCGTTCATAACAACAGACAGTCGATGGCTACAAATACAAGTTAATTAATTCCATAGTATTGATATAATTACTTTCATTTTCAGTCTTTTCACCTAAACTAATTACCCCCCTCCCCTTGTTTGCCCGCTACTTTGTTTTCACAGCTGATTAACTATAGAATTGATCTTCCTACTAAAATTAGTATTTTACTCTCAGCTCAAAACATACAAATGTGGAAACATCTCTTTAGCTTCATTAAAAACAGTAAAATAAGAATATAATTAACTTTGTTTATTTTTGCTTTGATGTCGCACCCTATTTACAATGATGATACTGGCTAATTGATAAGACTCAAAAGCCAAATCTGAGTAAAATAAATTATCCCCTAATAATGTTTGTTGGAATATCGTTTTCCGTTTGCACATAATTCTTACTAAATCCTATCGTCACCAACACAGAGCTTGGTGGCCTAGGTGCTCTTGTTATCCCCTAATAATGTTTGTTGGAATATTGTTTTCCGTTTGCACATAATTCTTACTAAATCCTATCGTCACCAACACAGAGCTTGGTGGCCTAGGTGCTCTTGTTTCATTCAATTATTTTTTAAAATAAAAAAATACTGGATTTTCAATCAAAACGGGAATTTATTATTTTTTAAATAAATTTATTTTAATTTCAATAACATAATTAAATCAAAAAGGGTTGTTATTGTTGTTGTTAATTTTGATTCTGAAAAAAAATATAAGTTGTTAGTTTATAATTTTAAGATAATTATATTGTTTTTTCAAATAAAGAATACTGCACTTACAGAAATCTGTCTGGGTCCCCTCCGATTCTGGAATTTGGGTAGATTTGTTATACATTTTAATTTTTTTTTTTGCAATTAAATTTCTTTTTTCTATATTTTCTGGAACAAATATTTAAAATTTAATAATTATGCATTATATATGTATTTAAATAATTACCTAGTTTCCTTTTCAAAAAACGGATTTGCTTTCGTATAATTAGTAATTTCTGTAATAAAAAATGTAAATAATTATATTATGCATTCCATGTACAGCTTGGAAACACTTTTAAATTTGAATTGTTTAGGCAATGTGACACATGTCATTGTGATTGTGAATCTGTTTGCATAAATAAAATGAAATTTGTCAAATGTAAATAGAAAATGAAGAAATCAGAAGGTATTTTTCTGTATCATGAAATACTATTTTGTTTCGTTCGTATTTATTATTTTATAAATGATCAACTTTCATAGAATTCAGATAGCTGTTGAAGGATTGTCCGGTGAACATTTCATTTCAACCAAAATTATACATTTAACAAGCTTGTTAATATATTCACTTACCCTTTTTAAAATATTATTATTAAGCAATACATTTATAATCTTACTTACAGTTTAATAAAATTTTCTTTTTTATGTATGTATATATAATAGTAATGTGTATATCGTGGTTATGTAAATGAATATAAACAATAACAAAAGTACGAGCCTTAACAACATAATGTTCGGACACTTGATCAGGGGGAGGCAACTTGGATGACAAAAGTCAGCACAATGATATGATTAGTATTTTTTAAATTGCTGAATTATTATATAAAATAAATATAAACAATAACAAAAGTACGAGCCCTATCAACATAATGTTCGGACACTTGATCTTTGCCAAGTATATTTTTCTGACTTGTCACATAATATTCATATTTAAAATGAACGAAGATGAACCAATACTAAATGTAAAACTATAGTGTTTCATCATATTTATCAACAGAGAATGGCGTATCTTAAGAGTAAATTATTGGTTTGAAACTGTTTGTGAATCTGTTTGCATAATGAAATGTCAAAAAATTAAATATACGAAATAAAATGAAATTTGTCAAATATAAATAGAAAATAAAGAAATCAGAAGGTATGTTGCTGATCAGGAAATACTATTGGATTATCACCGAAAACTAATCAGCTCTTCTAAAGGGCGCGCAGTTGATATATACAAAATATCACGCACACACAGACATCATCGCGAAACTAGTAAAAGCGTATTCTAGGGACCCTAAAACGTGCTCACTGAAAACTCTAGCATTTTGTAAGCAATGGCAATCATTTCATAGTAATACTTCCATTGAATGGTTTCAAACAACGCGTTTCTTGGGAGACGCCGGTTTACCAATGAGTTTTTGTAATAGTTTAAGATGTACAAACCTTTCAAGGGTTTTCTTGTATTTATTTATTTTTGTTTAAATATGTTTCATGTAAATTTGTAAACTTAATAAATTATGTACGACTGTAAAAATAATAAAACCTACCTTTCAATTCAAACATGTTTATTTCATTGTCTTATTTTCGCTAATAAAAACGAGTTGAAAATAACATAACCTAGAAGCCAAAATGTTTATCACCAATACTACCGCATAACATTAATTCAAAATATGAAGACACAGAAAACATCAGAACATCACGCTAAATTCATTGGTTCAGTTCTCCAGCCTCAATTTCGACTCATTTTGTAACAATTCATTAAAAAACTATTCAAATTATTGATAAAAAATCACTACATTTCACTGGCTGTTTCACACTTATTGTATGTCTCATACATTAAAATGGTTGTACAAACTTTAATAATCACTTCTGTGCACATAAATATGTCCATAAGTTAATAATTATTGAGTAATTCATTAAAATAAATAAGTAAATTTATGTTAGATAGTGACAGATCATTTTGGCGCCATCTCTGTAAGTATCCATGAACTACGATGCTCAATCGATCGTCCGTTACATTTATTAATTTATAATTAAAATTTGTATTGATTACTAAATGAATTATTTGTTAATATAGTATAATATTAGTATTATACTAGCGTCGACCCCCGCCTACGGCGGGTGTCACAGCTAGGGCTCCGCCATCTCTGAAAATCTCATAAAACTTATGTAGTTACAATAATATAATAGGAAAAGGGTGATTAATACGATATACGGCACACTACACAATATGGCATAATTCTTCCAGTTATAATTATTAATCTCGTCTCTTCGAGGCCTTTTTTTGGCGACTAAATAAGTGAATTTTAAAAGAAATTTAAATCAAATACAACTTTCACAAATATTTGTTCATGTAATACCGATCTTTGTCAAACATGTCCAACTGGTCTGCAATTAAAATTATATTAAAAATTTCATTCAATTTTTTTTCTTTGGAATAACTATTGTATTCAGAATTATACCGAAAAATTCCGAATGCTAGCGTTGAAACCGGCCATTAATTTAACTTTTTTTATTGCTTTTTTTTTAAATTTTTAATAGTTTTGAGAATGTTATTTAATTATAACATACTACATACTCTACAAAAATAGTTTAACAAAATATATATAAAGACAAAATAGTCCGTGGTAAGGTAGATACAAAGAATAAACATATGTCATTGTTGTAATCAAGCGTTTGGAGAAGTTCAACCTGCCGCTTGCTGGAAATACACACATGGGCCACTGGTATAAATTTGTTACTATTGATCGCATTAGAAAAATCTACATAATCCACATATTTTATTTTATTTTCATGCCCCGTAATTATTATAATACCTACAACAAATATTTCAAAATGAATACAACTCACAAATAAAATCATACACCAAGCACCTGAACGTAGTAGATCAAATTTAATAATTTGAGTAGAAGTAAAATGTGTTGTGTGTACTGTAAATTTTCATTTATAAAATAATTGTACAAAAATAACCTTAATAACATAATTTCTCCAATTGGTTACGTCAAAATATCAAAACCTTTTCAACTACCTTTACTTCTTGAAATTTCTTCTACAAATGTTTTCGCTATCGTATTAAAAAATATCAGTATAATACACATTTTAATATACCAATTATGTTTCTGTGGAATATGGTGATTGAATAATTTACCATTTTGTAACAAGTTATTTTCGAAATACTTTAATTCATAACACTTGTCGTATACAAAAACATAGCATGGAGCATATATCACACATTTCAACACAATTTGTCAGATTGAGATCGCCCTGTCTTCAAAATATGATTGGTTTCACTTTATTTTATGCATTTCTCACTTATTTCTAACTATTCTTGTCATTGGACTATGGAATAAGGTAATTTATGATTAACCTACAAAATAAAATGTATTAAAACTCGAAATACTTGCATTGCATTGGCAGTGCCCTGTGCAAATAACTTACCATTTAAAACTTGTATCAAAGAATACAACAATGCATTGATTACTCTAAACACTGATTACAACAAAGAATTATTACAATCTCATTGACTTTTGCCAGAGGAATAACCACATGTAATAAAATTGTTGGACTTTATTAAATCCTTGAACTGGCCGTGAATTCTAGGCATTTCGGAATTTTTCAACTTTTGTAGAAACGTTTTTTTAAATGATTTTTTTTATAAATTTAGAAATTAGTTAACATATTTGCGCATTTATTGCAAACATAAATAAATTCACGAAAATTTCCCAGCATGTCTGCAATTAATGCAATTTATAATTAAAATTTCAAACTGAACTGTCAAAAATGACAAGTAGTTATTCATTTACCTTATTCAAACGGCATGTACAATCAAAGTGAAAATCTTTATTTGAAATTATTTTCATTTTCTTTAAATTGACTTTTTAAAATTTACAAATTTATAAGTATATTTGTTCATTTATTCTAAACACAAATAAATTTACAAAAATTGTCCAGCTTGTCTACAATTAATGTAATTAATATATTAAATTTCCAACTGAACTGTAAAAAATGACAAGTTTCATTCATTTATTCAAATTACGTGATCGTAAAACAGTAAAATTTCACAAGTTACTTGGATATTTGAAAAATTTCGCCTTTTTTGGCCACTAAACGAAAAAATATAGTATTTAACAGTGAAAGTTTCATGTAAATCGGTTACTCCGTCTAGGCTGTAAAAATGAGCAACTGCCAGTGGTAAAAATATTGAAAACACGTTATGCTGTTTAGTATATAAGATTGTATAAATATACAGGTAAATAAAGATGACATAATTTTTTGACAGGCAAGACTAACAGTGGTAGATATTTCGGGACAAAAATACTGCCAACTTATACAATAAAGTTACTATTATTAACACAATTTATTTTCTTTACTTATATCATTTTATTTATTCCCGTTAATTACTCGATAATAACAATTAATTCACGTATTTATGACAATAGAAATAATTGTTATATTAAAATAAAAGTGACAGTTCGTAGTTTAAGCGTTTTGACGCAGATGTCACTGGCGTCAAATATCATTTATCAATAGTCCATTTTGTGCTGTCAAAGTTTTATTTCGTGAATAATTCAATAAAAATCAAATAAACAACTTTTATAATGATTAAATTATCAAGTTTGATGGTTAATTGAGTGTGTGTAGTGAGAGATTGTGTATAAACAGCTACAGATGGTCCAGTTCAGTTTTGTGAGTGTCATCGGCGGCTCTTGCTACAATCTAGTCCGGATTAATGTGGCCCGCAACATTGGACTCGAGCAGACAGTTCCTGGGAATGGATTTGATGAGGTATGTTAAAATGTGAGCTAAAATTTCTCTCGTGGGTAATTCCTTACTTTGCCCTCTTGTAAAGTAAATAACTAATATTATAAAATAATATAGTATTTCAAACATTTCTTTACATAATATTAATATAAACAATGATGAAATAAGAATGAAATTGAATTTAAAAATAACAAATTTAGTACATTTGGTTACCAAGGTTGGCAATAAAATCTGCCCGATATGATAGCTGTAAAATACATAACCTACAAATGTAATGTTAGTTACCTCAATATAAATAAGAAATATAATAAATTTACAAGCGAATACGGTAATTATTATAAATATTTTAATTGTTTTGTAATATATTAGACAAATTAATTTGTGTGTTTATATTTGTAGTGCAACTTTGACAATTATCAAAATAACGACTTGAAGAACTTCATTTCTTTGTATAGACATAGACTGTTATTAGTTTTATACTTTTCGTACAAGAAATATTGTACAAACCTCTTGCGTAAACTCGGTTCTTTCTGTTAAATAAAATAATGATGTTTAACATGCAGTTGTCAAAAAATATTTTGACATGCTTTTCATTATTATTTTTTGACAACTAATAACATTTTAAAGATTACTTTGTATTTTATATTGATGCTTCATTCCTGAGGATAACTTGTCTGTAGATCAGTAAATTGTTACATTATCTGGAACTACACAATATGGCCCAATTATTTAAACGAGGGTTGTGGTTATAATTTGAAAAATGTTTATAATATCTGTACAAATAAGAAAATTTAATACAAGTTCATTTACCATTGACAACAAATACAAGTTAAGAAAGTACTACTCAAATTCAGATTTCACGAAATATCACTAAAAATTGGCATATACTTTTATTTTATTTCTATATAACATAAACCCTAAGAAACTCAATGCTGTAGAGCGCATCGTCATAACTCTTAAATTTATAGAGATATGTCAATTTTCGATGTTTTTTGAAATGCTACTTTGAGTGGCTGCAACTCAAAATCTATTAAATATATTGAAAAATAGACTCAGTTCCTTTTCGTTTCATGCATTTTATTACAAATTAGCAAATTTTGAAATTTTTCGATTTTTTCCCCAAATTTCGATAGGCGATAACTCGATAAATATAAAAGAAACAGTCTCGCAAACTGGACCACTCGATTCAGCTCGTCAAAATACATAAGTGTGTAAAATTTCATTTAAATTGTTTTACGCGTTACAGAGGTAGAGCAAAAAATGTGAAAATGACGCTTTTGGCAAAAAAAACCCTTGACATTTGGCCTGAAACAGGTCATTTTCAGACTTTTGCTCTAAAATTTCAACTCACCATCCGAATGTTCTGAAATTTTTAGGGTCTATGTATTTCGATGAACTGAATCCAATGGTTTAGTCTGCAAGTTCGTATCTCGTTTATTATTTGAGATATTGCTGATAGAAATTTTGGAAAAAAAAATCTGTACGGGCTGGTGGCGATGAGCCATAAAAACAAGTGGACTGTATTTTGTAAATGTGCTTTATTCAATCTAAATACTGAATACATCTGCACTGGCTGACGCTTGACGTGCAACTACGCGTCAACACACAGCATGCGCCGACTGGCGACTGTGGTAGTAAGTCCTAGTGCGGGAAATTTAAATTTTACATCCAACAAAATCCAAAATTTTCAATTTAAAAAAAAAATGGTATTTTGCTATAATATGCACGATTAACACAAAACTGAAGAGTATTTTTCGATATCTTGCGTAATTTTTGAGTTGCAGTTCCTCAAAGTTGCCCTACGAAAAACATCAAAAACCGCCATATCTCGAAAAATTTAAGAGATATGATGATGCGCTCTGCACCAGTGAGTTTTTTAAGGTATATTTTATATAGAAATACAATAAAAGTATATGCCAATTTTTGTGATATTTCGTGAAGTACATCATATAAACTGTGTTTAAATGAGTAACAAGAAATATAATAAATTTACAAGTGAATACGGTAAATATTATGAAAATTTTAATTGTTTTCTAATATATTAGACAAATTAATTTGTTTTTATATTTATAGTTCAACTTTGACCAGTATCAAAAGAACTCCTTGAAGAACTTGATTTCTTTGTATAGATTGTTATTAGTTCTATACTTTTCGTACAAAAAATATTGTACAAACCTCTTGCGTGAACTCGGTTCCCGGATTTGTTCACTCATCCGGGAACCAAGCGTTCCCGCATTTGGTATGTAAATAATCATTTCAATAATCAGTATAATAAAGAAGTTATTAGTAAGTATAAGTGAACTGTCATTCAACAATCAATATAAAAGAACAAGTAATATTTAATATTTTTTATTACAATAATACATTGGAAGTAATTAGACATTTGTAGAAACAAATCACTGTGCTCTTCCGCCTGGTCCGGCTTGCCAAGAATCTCTCGTGCATCCTCGGGCCGTAGGGCCCCCCGGGCCTCTGCCCCGAGCCGCAATAACACCTCCCGCAAAGCAGAGTTCGGCGTGAACCTAGGCTCCAAGCCTAACAAGTCCACAGCATTCCTAGATTTTTTGCAGAGCATTTAATTGTCTACAATGTGGACAACCTTCAACAGTGTCTTCGACATCAGCTTGGAAGTAAATTATTTACAACGAAATCGTAACAGTAATACAATTATATTAATACATGATTTGTATGTTTATGTAGGACCTCCATGGACCCGGAACCATCTTCTGCTGTTCGTGGGTCCAGCGTCTTCACCCCTGGACGAATATCGTTATCTTTGTACCAATAAATAAATGTATTTGTATATTTAAATAAGTTTCAAACAAATAAATATGAATGTAATATAATAAACGATAAAATAAATATTTATTATTAAAATAACATGTTTTTCATTCAAAATCCACCCCATGATCTAATAAATGAAAAGGTAATAAGGGATTGTCTTGAGAAAATACTTGCTTTATTAAATTTTAATACCCATACTGCCATCTATTGACATGGCTAAACACTATAAGACCATGCGATTCGATTTCAAATGCGGTCCTTGAATACATCACTTCATAATAGTTCACGAATATACACTTCAAAACAAGTTCTGTTTTTTTTACAAATTATAAAAATTTAGATCATTTCAGTCACATGTTATTCAATATTTCTTATAATATTTTAACTTTTCTTTCATAATTTCTTTTCTCAGAGTAACTAAACTTTTGCGGTTGCAAAATCGTGACGTCATCTTATGCAGGGCCGGATACGTGCTATTATATCGGCCCGGGCAAAAATGAAGAACCGGCCCAAATATATGTATATTTTTACCCAAGTCAGCTACATTGCTGAATATTTGTCAAATACAAATTATTATTTATGTTAAAATAAATTATAGAATTCCAGAAAAAAATACACTCCCACAATTTCAATATTATTCCTATGGCATTCGATGTAATATGTAAGTTCAGTTTTGGTAAGAAATAAAAAAAAAAACTAATACTCTTCAATTTTGTAACAAACTACAGCCTCAATATTGTGCGTACATTAGGGTGGGTCGAAAAAAGGCTATTTTTCCAAATCGTCGATAGCCCCCCCCCCCTCCCCCCCACCCCCATAGAATTTTAGATTTTTTTAAAATAAGATTTCTGTACCTGCCACTCCATGTTGCATTGTGGTCAAGAGCAGAGTCCTCAACAATGACCATTTTTGCACTTTTTTAAAAATATTTTCATTTGAAAAAAGAGTAGTTATGCTTAAATCATGTTTTTAATGACATGTCTAGACGCGTTTTGAGTTACTTTTATAGACTATCAAGCTTATTAGAATGTACCATTGCGATTGTTCAACATATAGAGCTTCGAGAACAGCTAAAATTCACGTTTTTGCGACTGTATTAGTTTTACGCTATTTGCCGTTGTTTAATCAAATAATAGTATATTATGATACAAGTGTATAAGTAAGCTTTTAAAGCACGTACGACGAGTTTAAGAGCACGACGCGAAGCGGAGTGCATTTAACGTCGCTAGTGCTTTAAAAGCACTTATACACGTGTGTCATACGCTATTTTTTATTATACTTGCATCAAACTGTGGAAAAAACTAGAAAGCAACATTTTGATTTTGATTCATTTGATAATTTTGCGCGTGTGACGTTTGACGTATATAGTTTACAAGGAGACTGGTTAGCATTTGTTGTTTACGTTTACAGTTTTGACAGATATTAATAGTATATATTTTTTGTTGTTGCTTAGCAACTTTTAAAGCACGGCGTGTTTTAATCTTGCGTTTACGAACGCTGTAGCGTGTTTTAAACACGGATTATGATGCAGGTATAATAAAAAACATATTCCAAGTCTGTTTTGGTTATGGGATGCCGATTTCTGAAAGTGACTTATAATTATTAAGTCTAGGAACTGGAACAAAAAGTCGGTATCCCATAACAAAAAATCTGTTGTGGGCAGCACAGTACCTCCCGCCATAGATTTCTTATCGAACAATTCAGGAACACGGACCACCACTACCAAGAAACGCTCGTCCCTTCAAAAAATTATAACACATTTCAAACAATGTCATATTTCAACAGTTGTTTTATTTTTTCTAAAATTACAGGTTAGCAGATTTAAACGAAAGTATCAAAATATAATTTATTTTAATGTGCTGTAATTCGTAAATGGTGACAGTAAGAGGAAAATGTTTCAAACAATTATTGTAGATAATAATATTTGAAACATTATTCTAATAACAAAATTTTCATTGAACCATAATTTACTGAGATATTTTAAAATAACTTCATAGGGCTTTAAGTAAACTACCACTTCCGATTATTGGATTATCACCAAAAACTAATCAGCTCTTCCAAAGGGGATACATTTGATATATACACAATATCAAAATTTTCAGTTTAGTAGTTTTTGAGAAACCGTAACTCCAGAGATGCACGCAGACTGACAGATCATCATCGCGAAACTATTAAAATCTTATTCTAGGGACCCTAGAACGTGCTCATCCACTGAAAACTCGCAAAACTTACAGGATGTTGCGGGAGGTAAAAATGACGAAAATCTCAAAATTGGAGCTCTATATGTTTAACAATTGCAATAGTATATGAAAATAAGCTTGATAGTCGATAAGAGTAACTCAAAACGCATCTACACATGACATTAAAAACATGATTTAATGTAGTTATTACATGAAATTATTTACCCAGAATTAATTGAAATTCACAGCACATTTCAATTGAAGTATAGTCTACCTGCTATAGTAATTTTAAAACGATTGACCGTTCGGTATCTGAAATATTTGGAATTAAACTTGGCCTATTTTACACGTGGAGCATTGGAAATGGCAACGTAAACATAACATTTTAAATTATAACTTTTATATCCATACCGAGATTTTAACGAAAAACTAGTACCTATGTCATAGAAGACTAATTTACGAATTTTTGAAAAAAATTGAAAATTATTCACTGTCTAGTTTGAATTGTATTGCCTGTAAAATCTTGCAACTGGCAATCGATTTGAAGATACGATAAATAAGTAGAATTATACCATGTGCCAGCGACAAAGCTGAAGTTTGAACGAATCATTGGGAGTCAGCGCACTCTTTTCGTTCTTTATGAACAAAATAGTTTTAAAAATGTATAAAACATTAACTAACATATAGTCAAGACAAAAAAAGACAAGACTAAAAGTGGTTTTGAGGCTTCCGGCAACTAGTATCGGATATAATTAAATAAGTTAGTTGCATATAACATGTATGCGGTATAAGATAGTTACAAACAATGCGTAACGCATAACAAAATAATAAAAAGAACACGTATGTATGTACACCATTTTGAGTAATTATACAAGCCACTATCTTAAACTGATTTTTACTCAGCCTTTGAGCCTCGGCCAGCCCGAGGTTGGCCTCAGGACCACCGACCTCCGTGAATTTGGCCCCCCAAATTAAAGCACTAATTTTGTAATTTAGCTGAAACAATAGTGCTACATTAGTGCTTTGTCATAGAATAAGAAATATAAGTAGTGCTCTTTTTATTTGTAATATTTTTAAAAAACTATATCTGGGTGGCTGATTTCACGGTAGCCCCCCAAAAGTAAGCACTAAATTTAAAATTATGTCAAATCAATAGTGCTAAATTAGTGCTTTCCGGAATAAGGATAAAAATTAGTGCTCTTTTATTTATAGTAATTCTTATATGAGGGGCTGACTTCCCGGCAGCCCCCCATTAACAAGCACTAAATTTAAAATTAACTTATATAAATAGTGCTAAATTAGTGCTTTCCCGTATAATAAGAATGAAAATTAGTGCTCTACTGGAAAACTGTAATCTTAATATTTTAATTATGATTGGCTGATTTTTCAGTAGCTCCATCATTTAGTAACACTATTATAAAAGCAGTTTCTATGTAAATTTAGAATATAGTATTGATCCACTGACGTCCACTGAATCCGTTAAGACCAATTTCTCAATGATGTCTGTGTGTGAGGATGGATGGATGGATGGATGTCCGTGTGCGCAAAATCTCATGAACTACACAAGATGTGAACGAAACTTGAAATTTATAAGTTTCATGAAAAAATGAAGAGCTGAATTGATTTTGAATGAAATTGAAAAACCGGAAGAGGAAGTTTACTGGACACACAAAACAATAAATTAATTTTTTTTTTCAAAAATAGAATCAGTTGTGTCAAATAATTGTGAAGTATCAAAAATATGTTTCTTGTGAAATATTATAAATGTAAGTAATATTTGTATTATTAGTTAGAAAGTTTTGCTGACTAGATATTAATAGATTTCTATTTTAAAATAAAGTTATACGCAAGGAACAAGTCATACGTGTTCAGTTGCTTTTATTTGTATAAAAAATTAGTGTGGTGCCCACATCAGATTTTGTTTGCTTCTTTTGACAAAACTGAATTATATGTTTAATAAACTAATTTTAGTTGCTATGGGAACAAACAAATAACAGAAACTGTAATTATTAATCATTCAATACAGATTCACATACCGATAGAAAAATTTACTCACGGAATATCCTCACTTACATTTCTTTATAATATAAGCGCTAAGAAACCCATTGTAGCAGAGCGCATCGTCAGATCTCTAATATTTTTCGAGATACGTCGATTTTTGGTATTTTTCAAAGTGCAACTTTAAGGGCCTGTAATTCAAAAACTACACGAGATATCTAAAAATTATCTTCAGTTTAGCGTTTCTGATGCCTTATATAACAAATTAGCAAATTTTTAAAATTTTGAAATTTTTTTGTATTTTTGTTCAAAATTTCGATCAGCGATAACTCGACAAATATTAAAGATACAGATTTGCAGTGTTCACCAATGGATTCAACTCGTCGAAATACATAAGTATGCAAAGTTTCATAAAAATCGCTTTACGGCATGGAAAGTTAGAGCAAAAAGCCTGAAAATGGCGTTTTTTTTCCTAAAAAAGTCAAGTGTTACCCCTTGACGTTTGGCCTGAATTTTACCATTTTCAGACTTTTGCTCTAACATTTCAACCGGTTGTCCGAATTTTCTGAAATTTTCAGGGTATATGTATTTCATCGAGCTGAATCGATCGGTGAACACTGCAAGTCTGTATCTTTCATATTTGTTGCGATATCTCCATTCGAAATTTTGAAAAAAAATTCATAAAAATTTCAAAATTTTCAAAATTTACTAATTTATTATAAATGACATGAAAAACACTAAACTGGAGATATTTTTCGATATCTTGTATAGTTTTTGAGTTACAGCCCCTCAAACTTGCTCTTCGGAAAACATAAAAAATCGTCATATCTCGAAAAATATTAGAGATATGACGATGCGCTCTGCTGCAATGGGTTTCCTGGCGCGAATATTATAAAGAAATGTAATAAAAAAAATTTACAATTTTAAGTCATATTTGGGGAAATTTCTGTATTTTGAAAATATTACAAATCGCCATATTTCGATAAATATAAGACATATTACGATGCGTACTACAGCAATGAGTTTATTCATGTTTAAATTATATATAAGTAATAAATTTCAAGTTAAGTTTGAGGGAGTATTTAATTTATTTTCTAGTAAAAAGCTACACTTCAGTGCCTTGATACATAAAAAACTATTATTTAAACGAAACAATTTTTGAAACAAGGCCAAACTTAAATATTCTATCTAACCCTAGCTACCGAAAAACTGTCCTCGGAGGCCCAGAATTCAAAGGGTCATCTAACAGAGAGATATCCATTGCATCTGAACTATCGCTTTTAAAAACAACTCGAATATAGCGAGAATCCATAGCCTAGCAGGTGCAAATCATCTTGCCACAATACCTATGTATATAGATTTTCCCTTTATCACTTTAAAGCTTTTTGGGTTAATTAAAATTTTACAGAAAAATTTAGTATACCTAAAGTGTACATAACTAAATTCAATTGAACTAATATTCTCAAATAAAAAGTTATAGCGTAAAAAAAATTATTATGAGTTAGGTTAAAGTATTACTCTAGTCAGTAGTAGGAAGGTTATCTTTTACCTAATACAAATTGTGAATATATAAAATAAACTGTATTTCAGGAACTTCAATTTATAAGTAGAGTTATCTTTAAAGCCTGTGTCCACGGTGATAGAAATCGGTCCGAGATCTCGGATATAGTTCTATATCATAAATAGTGAACTTGTATGACTACAGATGTCAGGTTAGTCGAATTTATGAAGTTAGTTTCAGTCAATTCTACCAATACTAAAAACTAATAAAATATAACTCAAGAAATTATTCTGACATAAGTGAATTAAAGTTGTTTATACGAGAAATAAATAAAAAATATATTTCATGTTTCAGAAACTTATTGAAAATACTAATTTTCATCTTTGATTGAAAATTTTTCAGCTTTTCAAACATTAAACGTCAAAATTTTAATTTGTTAACATCCATATGAAGTTAGCAACTAGTATGGAAAAAAAATCATAGTTTTCTATTCAATTTTTTCGTCCAAGTTGGTAGTGTCTACGATCTGAGTTTTTGATTCGAGAACTATGTCCGAGATCTCGGACCGATTTCTATCACCGTGCACACCTGGTAATGAGGAACATCAGCTAGTGTCTGGATATTTAAATTTATTAACATATTCAAGTGAGTGATCTCCTATTTAGTTCCTTTCATTTTTCAGTACCTCTCCTATTCTCATACATGTACAAATGTAAAACACCGTCCGCAGGCAAGACATCATCCACAAACCAACAAACACTTTTCCTAACTCCCAATGCCCGTGGTCCGCCTGGGAAAACATGTTCTCTTCATGTCCCTGCAGCATTAATTAAAACGAGACGAAAATTAATTATCTCTTGAAATTAATACCGCACATGGAATATCTTTCGCTTCATTTATCTCTGGCGGCGATGCGGCAGCGGCTGAAGCCCGACGTATCGTCCTGTTTACCGGTTTTTAATCAGCGGCTTGTATGTGGCCGGCCGCTCGGGAGATATCCGAAAATGTGGACCATCCGGATAATTCGATGGGCATGTTGTGTAATGTGCGGATTGTATGCCAAGCCCTTGATGCACGATATTGTTTCGGGTTTATTCTTTAAGCTAGCGGATGAGTATCATGATTTATGCTACTATCATTCCAGGAATGTTGTGGTTTCGGGTCAGTATTGGTCGCTTTTTGGGTGCCGGTGGATTTTTGATCACAACTATTTTTTCTACGACCACTTAGAAATCTGCTCATTGTATATTTGTTGTTGCTAGGGATATGAGGTACATTTCAAATATCGTACGAAATGAATTTGTTTTGTGAGTATTTCAATACAGATCAGCTCATTTAAGTACAGGTGCCATTGCTAGGATACTTATTTAGAATTGTCAAATATTGGAATGATGAAAGCGAGACAACTTTTTAATTAATATTAAATGAATAAGGAAATAATATCGTGGTCGTAGAAAAAGTATAGTGTACAACTCCCATGAAATGTCCATTTCATACTCGCATGATTTGCAGCATTCGCCTTCGGCTCATGCTACAAACTTTCATACTCGTAGGAAATGAGTACCATTCCATGCTCGTTGTACAATATACTATTACCTACTATTTTTTAATTCCGCAACGGTCACAAAGTTCAAAAATACATTAACATTTTTAATATGGCAAATATAACTTTAGGTAAGCCGTTGAACAAAACAAGATATTGTTTTTATTATTGATACTCCTGTTATCAATGGCTTTACATTGACAATAATTGTTGACAAATTGATGACGGAGTTAATATATAATATTCAATGAGCGTATAATGTATGGTATTACTCATGAGTAGAGAGTGGATTATATATGAAAAAACTGAATTATATGCGCATATATATGCACAGATTTTTTGGGAAATGAGCACTATACATATATGCACAAATATGACAATATATGTAGCAGTTTAGAATTCTCGGTCTTATATTCTTTGTACCCACTTTTACCAGCATTCGTGTATACAATGAATACCTACCGTTACCGTTACAGGGATTTCCCTAGAAATATTAGATTTTTTTGTTTGTATATTTGCTTATTGTATTGTTTATTGCTTTTTCCGTTGCATTCTTCTATTTATTGCGGCCTCCTCCAATATTTGGGAATTATCAATGTACATAACTAGAAATTTTAAAATATTTATCAGTAGACAAGTTCTTAAAAATATTAAAATATGCAATTATATGCAACTTTTGTAAAAATATGTATAAGAATGCCCAATATGCAATATGTGCAATTAGTAATTAGATTAGTAATTAGCATTAATTAACACTGTAGCACGGCGGGCTGTTACTGAACTAAAGGGGTTGACAAAATAAAACACAACACTTTTAAGGATGGTAAAAAAATAATATTTAATAAAATGGTAAAACGGTGAATTGAATAGAATAGAAAACAAATACAAATATTACAGCGACGACAACGAATGAATATGTTAACTTAGTTGCAGTTACCAAAACATATTTAACAAACAAATTTTACTTAAATTTCTACATTTTTGTAGAGCACTGCAGACGTAAAAAGACGTCTGCTCTGTTCAAAATCCAACAACTAACTCCCTGTCTTGTGCTAGTCAAACATATGCATCTACCCCATAAGCGGGTACGTGCGGGAAGAGGGGAAAACGTTTCCCACAGAACTAGCACAAAAATAACGTAAAAACTAAAACCTTATCTAGGGTTCGACGAGGCCTCTCCATAAACCTGTCAACCCCGGATGACATCTCAAACCGATATTTCAGAATATTTGCCGCGATAAACTCAAATGACTATTTATGATAACTAAAATTCTAACACACATGTGTAGCAATAAATTCAACTCAAGAAAGCAAGAACTCCTGTCAAGGCGATTTTCGATGCGTTCAAGCCCCAACGCAGTTTGAAACTTGATATTTTAAATCGTTTTGACAGTAAAAACAATAAATCGTATTCTGAATGTTCGCCTTGTTACAACACTAATCAATGTAATTCGGCCAGAAAATTAATGTTCGTTCGATGTTCGTAATCACTAGGAAAAAAAATCTGGACTTCGCCAACAGCGCCATTTACCAGGCCCAATATAGGTAAGAACCATCCAGGTGACCCCATAAAATCATCAAAATCTGTCAAACCACAATTTTATACACATATAAAGATTAAGATGTCACAGAACGTCAACGTACCCTGCAAACCAACCTCGGAGCGTCCGTGCTGGTGACGCCGCTGAACAGTATACGCGATTTATTCACAAGTGGTACCCGACGCGGAAACCAGGCGTCGGCGTCGCGTCGGTACCAGGTTTTGACCGATCGCTTTATAACGGCAGGTGTTCGAACCATTTCACTTAATGCGCCGCACGTGAATCATTTCAACCACTCAGACACTCGCACCTGAATACGACATACATACTTATTAGACTAAGTACTTTTACATGTATTCTGCTTCATTAGTATTCATTGTTACTGTTTTATGGATTGGAAGTGGGTTTGATTTCTGAACTATAAAGAGAACACAAAAACAACTAGACTAGGTTTGTACTTTGGGAAGTATTTCAAAAGATGATTCGTTGCATCATCAATTATTCCTGTTTATTTTAAGTCGTGGTGTGGATCACCAAGCTACGATCGTATGACAGTTGCAAGTTTAGACAGTTGTCAATTGTCATTGTGTATTTTGTTGTTGTTGTTTTTCAACGTGTGTTTTCAACCGATTTCGAGCATTTTCAAAAGTTATTTCTGAATTTACAGGAGTAGAAAAAGTACAGTATTATATTCGGAAATTTTGATCATTATTCACTCGGATTTTCATCATAATCTCTCATATAGTATTTTCTATTATATTAGTAATTCGGTATATGTTTGAAAATCTATGAATGAGAAATGGAAATGTATCAATCTTAAAAATTTTATGTGCCCAGCACATAACCTCCCGTCTAATACAACTTTTAAACGGTAAAAAATAGTATTTGATGAAACAGAAAATACCTTCTATTTGTATATTTTCTATTTATATTTGAGATATTTATTATTTTTTTCGTATGTTTATTTAATTTTATGACATATATTATACTAAGAAAACAGCTTCCCAATCACAATGACATGTGTCACATTACACAAAAAAAAATTGAAAATTTTTAAGTGTTTCCATGGTGTACAAGGAATGCAAAATTTATGAAATATAATTTCTTTATATTTTATTATCTCTAAATCTAATGAAAATTAATAAAATAAGTGTAATCAAAACAAATGTAAAATTAAATATTCAACAATTTTCTAAATAACATAAATTGTTGAAAGAGGAAATTTAACCGTGTTTTTCACGAAAAACTGTTAAGGGTTTCAAGTAAACTGCTACTTCCGGTTGACCAATTTTATCCCAAATCTAATCAGCTCTTCATATAAATATAAGAAGCAAATATTCACATAATTGTATTTTTTGGTATTAAAGTATTTGAGTTATGCGAGACGAAAAACTGTCACAGACTACACACAAACATGCATACATACATACATGCATACATGCATACATACATACATATATACATACATGCATGCATGCATACATACATACATACATACATACATACATACATACATACATATATACATACATGCATGCATACATACATACATACATACATACATACATACATACATATATACATACATGCAGACATCATTGCGAAAATAGTAAAATCGTATTGTAGAGACCTTAAAACGTGCTTATTCATTTAAAACTCACTATTCAATTATTTTGACCAAAAACAATACCTCCCTCACCTAGAAGTAGGTGAGGGGTAAAAAGGATCTAAAAGCTTTGTATAAAAAGGGCATAGTCCATCTAGAACTTTTAAACTATTTGGGTAATAAATGGATAAATAAATATAAAGAATTAATGTGTGTATATATTGCGTTGATAAAGTACATTTGCTAAGAAGAAAACATTAACACTTGAGCTCGTAGTGACGGCGGAATAATTAACTTCTTTTTAATCACATTTTCCCCAGGGGTGGCGAGTGCACGCGTCCGCTATAAAATTATCTTAAGAGATATAAATTCCCGTTTTATTATGCTTTTATAACTGATTAATTCTCCAAGTTTTCCTCTAGGAACACTGCACTTATCCAACTTTTAAAAGTAAAACTAAACTTCGAAAAATTTATGTAGGAACACGTACACCAAAACGTTAAATTAGTTAACTAGTTCAAATGAAATTAGTGTTTAATTTAACTTGTTCTACAAACTGCTTCTTGCTTTTATCCATAATTCAGCTCTGGTTCATCTTTGATACGTCGTTACTTCATACAACCTGAACTGTGAACTTTTACTCTTTATAGGTTTTTTTACAGTTTTAATACAAGTTAATAACATCGAGAGCAACTGACACTAACTTATTAGCTTGTAGTATAAATTTTACATTTATGTTGCACGAATTTCTATTAAACAAGCTATTGAATTCCTTATAAACAATTTGCGTATAGACAATTAATATATTGAACTTGTTACGCAAATTCAAATCATGTATATATTAAAGAAATAATCTGATATGTGCAGCACATAACCTCCCGCTTAAACAATTTTTAAACGGTGCAAAATAGAAAAAATAATTGTAAAAACTGTAATAATTTTCTTATATTTGTGAATAATTATTAGTTAATAAACAAGATACAATATGAATTTATTTCTGCATTTGATTTATTTGTTTTCTTCCATGGCAATCTTTGTATAAGCATATTTAAATAGAAATGATAAATTTTTAATTTTATATTTTTCTCAAATATTTTGTGTTATTAGGTTATTACATTGAATTTAGAAAAAATACTGAATACTGTTGTACCCATCGTAATATGTCTTATATTTATCGAAATATGGCGATTTGTAATATTTTTCAAAATACGGAATTTTCCCCAAATATGACATAAAATTGTAAATTTTTTTTATTACATTTCTTTATAATATTCGCGCCAGGAAACCCATTGCAGCAGAGCGCATCGTCATATATCTAATATTTATCGAGATAAGGCGATTTTTTATATTTTCCGAGGAGCAACTTTGAGGGGCTGTAACTCGAAAACTATACAAGATATCGAAAAATATCTCCAGTTTTGCGTTTTTCGTGCCATTTATAATAAATTAGTAAATTTTGAAATTTTGAATTTTTTTTTGAATTTTTTTCAAAATTTAGATTGGAGATATCTCGACAAATATGAAAGATACAGACTTGCAGTGTTCACCAATCGATTCAGCTCGACGAAATACATAAACCCTGGAAATTCGGACAACCGGTTGTAATGTTAGAGCAAAAAGTCTGAAAATGGCCAAATTCAGGCCAAACGTCAAGAGGTACCATTTGACTTTTTTTGGACGGAAAACGCCATTTTCAGGCTTTTTCCTCTAACTTTCCATCCCGTACAGCGATTTTTCTGAAACTTTGCATACTTATGTATTTCGACGAGCTGAATCGATTGGTGAACACTGCAAATCTATATCTTTAATATTTGCCGAGTTATCGCTGATTGAAATTTTGAACAAAAATACAAAAAATTTCTAAATTTTAAAAAATTGCTAATTTGTTATATAAGGCACCAGAAACGGTAAACTGAAGAGAATTTTTAGATATTTCGTGTAGTTTTTGAATTACAGGCCCTTCTATTTGCACTTTGAAAAATACCAAAAATCGACGTATCTCGAAAAATATTAGAGATCTGACGATGCGCTCTGCTACAATGGGTTTCTTAGCGCTTATATTATAAAGAAATGTAATAAAAAAATATTACAATTTTAAGTGAGAATATTCCGTGAGTCCAATTTTTCTATCGGTATGTGAATCTGTATTGAATGATTAATAATTGCAGTTTCTGTTATTTGTTTGTTCCCATAGCAACTAAAATTAGTTTATTAAACATATAAATCAGTTTTGTCAAATGAAGCAAACAAAATCTGATGTGGGCACCACACTAATTTTTTATACAAATAAAACCAACTGAACACGTATGACTTGTTCCTTGCGTATGACTTTATTTTAAAATAGAAATCTATTAATATCTAGTCAGCAAAACTTATTATTATGATCTTTTGTTAGTTCATTCATCCAGACAAAACATGTATTTCCGCACAAATCTCAAAAAACATTTTTTTCATGACTGCTATGCTTCTTTATGTTTTAGAAAGTACATACTGCTAAAATAATATATTTTAATCTGTAAGTAATCATGAGCCAAAATAATACCATTTACCCGATTGAACTTTATAAAATGTTTTTCGGACGGGTACCTGTTTGTAATTACAACCCAGGTCAACTTGTTCAGGTTGAATGGATCGTTTCGTCCGGGTTGACCAGACCGTTCCAGTTGACTGGTGTTCCACGTCAGTGCATTCCAGGTATAAAAGGGCCAACCCTTCCAGGAGGGAATCATTCGTTCTCCATTTGTTGTCTAGTACGCATTGGAATTAGAATACACTCGCTGTCAAGATGATCCAAGCTTTTGTTAAACTGCTGTTCACCATGGGACAAGTGCAACCAGGACGTGACGTCATCGGGGACCTTCCAACGGAAGTCGCCGCCAACGTCTTCAGGTATGTCTACTTTATCTTGCACCATTAGTGTACATGTGTGTAACTATGTGTTTGTTTGTTACAGGTATCTGGACGAGGAGTCTCTGGTGTCGGCTGCAGGAGTGAACCGGCGCTGGAAGTCGATCTGCGCTGGAGACGCGGTGCTGCGGCGCCGGGTCCGGCGGCGGCTGCGAGCGGAGCGGCGCGCCCGCGTCCAGGCCTACTTCGACGCGTCGGCAGGAGTGCAGGTGGTGCGGAAGACTCCTGGGGCGGTGTTCGGGCAGCGCAATGGGAACGTCGCGGTGCGGGCACAGCCGGTGCAGTACCAGGTGCCGGGCTGCAGTGCGCCGCCGCAGATGAGGCAGTTCAAGGCTTTGAAGAAGACCAACAAGGTGCATCCCACGCTGCAGAGAGACGCCAGCCAGAAGAAGAAGAAGTTGGATGTTAATGGAAATGTTAAAAGTATTAATAAGAAAGCTATAAGATTGTAATCTATTGAATGCATTGTACATATTGTATATTTATAGTAAGGACAATAAAATAATTTATTTTGCATTAATACTGCGTTTTGATTTATTAATTTAATTTCAGAAATATTTACAAGTGACTTAAAGTATATTGTGTTAATATTTGCAAATATTAAATTATTATTTTACTTTAAAAAGTGTAGCATTCAAATTATTTGAAATTTACTAAAGCCAAGAGAAAATAAAGCATTTTGAATTTTTTAAATTATTCACGATATATGATTTTTTGGGTTTAAAAATATGTACAATACAAAATAAGTTTTACTCCAAGGCATATTCACAAAAGGAATTAACGCTAACTCCATTTTTCTCAACACCTATAATTTTGTTTCTAAATTATTTAAATTAACAAAATGTGTCAAATCTTATGATTCTTGGCATTTTCACAAAAAGAATTAACGCTAACTCCATTTTTTCGACACCTGTAATTTTGTTTCTACATTATTAAAATTAATAAAATGTGTCAAATCTTATGCTAACCAATCTTAACTACCTACATCCGTAATTAAAATAAATATGTTCTGAGAATGGATAATAAAATTAGAAGTAATAATAAAAATGGAGTTAGCGCTAATCCCTTTTGTGAATCTACTTGAAAGAAATTTGTTTCACAGAAATTAAGTGTAGCTATCTTCATAGCATATGATTCACCTTAAAGTAACATTACAAATCAGTACACATCAAAGTAAAATATTTAAATTCTAACTACAGTTTAGAATTAATTTATCGCAACGCAATGAACACTCCATCCAAGAAGAAGAACAAGTCTTTGTTGGTAGTATCAAAGCAAAACCTAACCTAGAATTTGTAGCACTGACAAATACTATACATATTTGTTAGATTACATGCAACGTTATCCGCGACGTCACATTTACATATTGCATATTCAATGCACTATTGTGTGCCCTGATATTTCAGCAGGTACAGGTTTCAAACTTCAACATCAAAGTGCAAGTAACAATTGAGTCAAGTCAATACACCTAGAGGTTAGAGGTACCTGTCATGTACTACGAATGCAACATTGCAAGCAACGAAGCAACGCATTATGTTTTACTTGTAAGAAACAAAATCATGTTTTAGTGGTCTTGGAATATCCACAATTATTGTGCTTATTCGTAACTAGTGTGATCATCTAAAAGGTGCGCTCTAAAAAGCAACCATCGAAAAAAAGCCAAATGAAAATAGCACACGCTCTAAAAGCTAATGCTTCAAACAAATATCTGACCTATGTATTTATAACAAAAACATTTTTAAATTGGCTTACTAGTGCGGCAACTTTAGTCTGAGTTCAAGCTCTTATATTTCTCGAGATCATAGTGATGAGTAGAGAGCGAATTATTTGCAAAGTGCATATATTTTAATTTTTGCATATCTTTAAATAAAATCAATTTTCTGGACGAATTACATTCATTAGAGCTAATTAATGCTAATTACTAATTGTATATATTACATATTTGGGCATTCTTGTGCATATTTTTATAAACGTTGCATATAATTGCATATTTCAATATTTTTAAGACCTTGTCTAGTGATAAACATTCTGAAATTTCTAGTAATGCACATTGATAATTCCCAAATATTGAAGGAGGCCGCAATAAATATGCAACGGAAAAAGCAATAAACAATACAACAAGCAAATACACAAACCAATAAACTCTAATATTTCTAGGGAAATCCTTGTAACGGTAGCGGTAGGTATTCATTGTATACACGAATGCTGGTAAAAGTGGGTACAATGAATATAAGACCGACAATTCTAACCTGTATATATCTTTTACTTATGTTTCACTTTTTTTTTACAAAATGTTGAATAGTTTGTTGTTGTAATAATGTAAATATGTCATAATCTTATAATATCAAGTTTCTAGACTTAGTTTATATGTATATTAGTAGTACATTTGTTAATTGTGAATCAGGATTAAGACTGCATTGCGCAATAAAATACATAATACATTCATTTATACTTCTTGTCTAATAATTTAATTTTTTTTTTGCATCTATTGTCATATTTGGGCATATACAGAGCGTATTTCCCAAAAATTCAATCCATATATATATATATATATATATATATATATATATATATATATATATATATATATATATATATATATATATATATATATATATATATATATATATATATATACGCGCGTATCATAGTTTTCAGCTACAAATTTTTGACATTACATAGGTTTCGGCTACAGAACTAGCTTTTGGCTACGTAGCCAAAGTTGTCGTTCCCACAACATAGTTTTAAGCTACAATGCCCGTGGCAAAAAGTAGAACTAAAGTAATGCATATTTGGTAGTTCAGCCAAGTTTCATAGATAGCACTTCAAATTCAGTAATGAAATACGCCAATAGAGGACAATTGCAGTCAGAAATTTTGTGTTTGTGTTGCGGGTAATTGCAAACAAGGGAAAGTACATCATGAATAATTTTTATTATTATATTTATAATTTATCATTCACTTATGAACTTTATTTATAAACATTTCCTTCACTATCAATGGCTCCTTGATTTGTAACGTCAATGTAGTCAAGTCTAGTTTATACTTTGGTATATACCGGGAGTTTTTTTTATCAGTATACATAGGGATGCGCCATTACCATAGTTCCAGTCAAAATGATTGACAGCAATGTATTAAAGCGTTTTTTTTATGAGTGCACATAGGGATAACTTACAGTTATTAAAAATAATAATTCCTATCAATTCAATGTAATTTATTAAGTACTAAAGCAATTAAAACAAATTTCTTATTTGTTTAAACTTGCATTGTTTGTTTCAATATGATTAACTATTATTAATAATCAATGTAAATTATCCCTATGTTCACTCTTAAAAAAAACGCGGTAATACATTGCTGTCAATCACTTTAACTGTAACTATGGTAATGATATATCCCTATGTATACTGATAAAAAAAACTCCCGGTATATTGCTAAATGCAGGCCCGTCGCCAGAATTTTTCTCAGAAGGGGTTTTTTTAAATTTTCCTCTATCCAGAACGTTTTCTTGGAAGAGGGGCAAACGAAATATTTTGTATTTGGAAAATTGGTAAACCTCTACCACTACTCACGATTAGAATCTAAACCTATTTTAGGTTTCTTAAAAATAGAAGCGATGATAAATATGAATACATTTCTATAAAAATATTAAAATTGCATGATGCAATCAAATGACTGATTTTTAATAAACTTTAAGACATTTAGGTAAATTTACACCAAATTCATAGAACTTCTAGTTGGGTGGGGGGGGGGGGGGGGGGTGGATTCGTTCCACGAGCCCCTCCCCTGGCTACGTGCCTGACTAAATGCTGGAAGATTATGAGTGATTTGCGGAACTCAATCGGGTTACTTGAAATTATTAAATGGGTCACTTGGTGACCCGCGGGCGGTGCCGGATTAACACTCGACGGGGCCCTAGGCAATTGTGAACGAGAGCCCCACTCCCTCCGCTTTACGCCCGGCCATCCGAAATACAAATACAATTACTAACATTTAAATAAAATTTATTTGTAACTCAAATAACACTTGCAATTGCTAATAAAAATCGGGATTCAGAAAAACTTTTTTCTGCATTTCAATTCGATGAACTTGTTAATGATGTCGTTAAAATTAATTTTCTCTAAAACATCAGATTCGATGCAAAGAAGACTCAACATATCAAGTCGTTCCTGTCGCATAGTAGCTCTTTGAGCAGCCTTGATTTTTTGTTCGGATCAAATGTATCACACCTACGTTCCTAGGGTTGATACTATTTACATTTTTGGGGCCACTGATAAAGAATGACGAGTTTGCACGATTCAAAATGTACTTACTTTTCGCTTTTGTGATTTGATATATTTACTGTAATTGTCTCAAAAATTCATACAATTTTATTTGGTTGCAAAACTAAAATGTTTAACTTGTTTAATTACGTTTAAAAAATTCAAACAAAATTGTTTCAATTCGTCGGGGCCCCTGTCGATCGGAAGCCCTAGGCAACTGCATAGTACTGCCAATTGTTTAATGCAGCACTGCCCGCGGGTTCTATGTTATCGACGCCTGTTTTAAAGTAATAATGGAATAAGTAATATGTTGTTATTCAATCCTATGTTTTAACTAGGTGCGAATCAAATATTGAATATTAATATAATGTATTTAGAAAGGTTGATATGGTTAACTCTGCGAACCGCGAGAAATCAGATAATAGCGTTGCCAAATGTAAGCATTGCCAGGTGTGCTTACCATATTTTCGCTACTATATAATATTAGTTTTTACATATTCGTGATTCAAGTTAGAGTATTTGTAAAATATGAATGTAAAAATAGTAAAGCGTACATTTGCGGTTTAATTTGTTAAATATTTAACTATGTATGCAAATTGTTAAAAAAATTAATTTAAAGTTATGGATAATATTTGTAAACAAACTAAAATATGTACTTTATAGCAGAAGTTTAAAAGCTTATATAACCACTCTTGATGATTTTCTCCATTCTATATAGTTAATATTAATTAATAAGTAATGTAAACTAATAAATCTACATATAGTTAACAAGCTTAGCGGAGTGAAAGGGGGTAAAATGTGTTCATGGATTTCACAATATCTCTTAGGCACGATGATATATCGACTTGATTTTTACTTATCCATGCTAATGCTTATAAATATAATTCAGAATTTTTCCCTAATCATCAACCCCTAAAAGGTCGAATCTAAATTCGGGGGATGAATTATCATGTGAGGTATAATCTGACCATGATTTTTAAGAATTACAGGAAGTTGCTTAACGAGGTAGTTCTGCTAAAATATTGTTCATTGCAATCGAAGAGAATTTAAAATATTTTCCAAGTAGTTAAATACTGTAGCGAAGCACGTGCATAATAAGCTAGATCAGTAAACTCACAGGTATATTTGTATTTAGCAACGGTATAAATTAAAATTTGTGTATACAAGAAATTATATTATAATTATTAGAATCACTATTATTTAATTATTTTAGAACAAAACTGAAAAACATTGATCGCTAGTAAGAACGCTGATTAAGGGCGACTAACTAGCAGTTGACTATCTGTATTTTCAGCTGTCAAACCTTACATGATTATTGAGAAAAATATTTGAAATAGAAGTGGTAAAATATTTAATTCTGTATTTTAAGCTCATGATAAATAAATACTTTTTAGATAAAAATTTTACTATTTAAAAAAAATTCTCCTGACTGTACCTCTGAACCAATGGGGCCCAACTCTCACTAATTTCTTTTTCAAACCTTCTATTAGCGCTTTGCCCCATGCGGCAACCCACACATCATACATAAACCCGAATTAAGCTCAAGATAAAAAGTCAATTTTACACGAAAATTGTACAATTTTAAAAAATTCTCGGGACTGTACCGCTGGACCAATGGGGCCCAAATTTCACTAATTTCTTTTTAAAACCTTCCACTAGCGATTCGCCCCATGGGACAACCCGCACATCATACATAAACCAGAATTAAGCTCATGATAAAAAAAGTCACTTGTTTTTAATGAAATTACGATAAACATTCATATATTTAATGAGTTTGATTTGAAATTCTGAACTACATAATCACATTTTAACATACCTCATAAAATTCATTCCCAGGAACTGTCTGCTAATGTTGCGGGCCACATTAATTCGGACAAGATTGTAGCAAGAGCCGTTGATGACATTCAGGTGGCTGAATGCTTCTGATTTGCATTGAAAACGCATTTACATCCAAAACTAACCTGGATCTGCGATACTTGTTGTACCATCTGTTGCTGTTTTCAAAGCAACAATACACGCACTCAATTTAATAATAAAACTTGATAATTTAACCATTGTAACAGTTGTTTACGAATTATTCACTTAAAACTTTGACAGCATGAAATGATAAAGACAGTTGAAATTTTATGCCAGTGACATCTGTGCCAATTTTTTTATTGCCATAAATGTGTGTATTAATTGATATTATCGAGTAATTAACGAAAGTAAATAAAATAATATAATTAAAGAAAATAAATTGTGTTAGGTTAGGTAACAACAATAGTTATTTGTCAAACTAGAGAGGAAAGCGCTTCTTTTTCCCCCTCGAGTTCAAAGTTTGCGCAGCGACATGTTTCTAAAAACGATTTGCTCGGATCTAAAATACATTTCTGAGAACACAACTGACAGATTGACACGTTGAAAGTTAGGTTATCCAACACAAGGCCAAGGAGCACCAGGAGATTCCACTCACATGTAAAAAAATGGTACCGTCGTTGCTATGGTAATTATAATTGCGGCCACAACCGTTAGATGGCACCACATGTAATATTTATACATTCATTGTTATACATATTTTTTTAATATTTATAATTATTTTATTCAAGACAATAAAGTCAAAAATCAAAGTCACATATGTCAAAAATAAAATTTATTTTGAAAGAATTATTAAATAAATACAACGTTCAAATATCGAATGTATATTCGCTGATCCATTTGCATGATACATTTTATATAAGTGAATTTAACAATCTCATTCCATCCACTATTCATCTAACATTGATATTTTCCATCATACACCCAGACCACGCTAACTTCGCAGAGAAAGGCATATATTTCTTGCCGCATCTTTGAAAAACATTGAAAATATAATTAATAATTATATTCTATCGGATTGTGCATTGGAAATAGCGACAAATTTAGTTTAAATCTAGAAGTCCATCACGCAATAATGCTCTATGAATCTTTCAATTTATTATTTAAAGGAAAATGATTGGTGGAAAATAAGATCTTCGTTTCGTACTTAATACATTAATGACATTCGTATATATGTACTTCCCAGTTGATGGAAATCCACTGAAAATTAATAGTCAATGATAATTACATAAATATCAATATTTATAATTCAAGTACTTACAATATCGTACCATTGTACATCAATGAAATATTACTTCACATAACGATAAAATTCTAATTTTAAGAACTTTTCAATATAAACTTGTGTTTTTGGAAAAATTGTGACAGATGTGACAGATTTTGATAATTGTTTTAAATAAATCGTAGCCAACGTTAATATTCTATAAGCAAATATAAGTGCGGCCAGATCCGGCAGATGGCTCGCGCAACGCGAACCTAATTTTCCTATGCACAAGGCGGTGTAGCAGTGTTGCCAATGGACCTATCTTAAATATCTTTAATAAGTTGTCAAATTGTGATTTAATAAGAAAAAGAAAAATATAAGACATAATTGTAAGATAATTTAAATTATGTGTATCACTAAAATAAGGATTTTCAATCAAAACGGGAATTTATTATTTTTTAAATAAATTTATTTTTTATTTTGCAAAATACAATAATAATCATAAAAAAGGGTGGTTAATTTTGATTCTGAAAAAAAATATAAGTTGTTAGTTTATAATTTTAAGATAATTATATTGTTTTTTCAAATAAAGAATACTGCACTTACACTAATCTGTTTGTGTTCGATTATTCGTCGGCGTCTGCGTTGATTTGTGTTCGTACTTGGGCTTTTTGGCGCCTGCTTCATTTTTAAAGTTTTTTTCTAGGAAGTCTGGAACAAATATTTAAAATGTAATAATTATGCAGTATATAAATATGTATTTAAATAATTACCTAATTTTCTTTTTAGGAGACGAAATTCGGTTTTTATCCCATCTAATTCCTGTAATAAAAAATGTAAATAATTATATTATGCATTCCATGTACAGCTTGGAAACACTTTTAAATTTTAATTGTTTAGGAAATGTGACACATGTCATTGTGATTGTGAATCTGTTTGCATAATGAAATGTCAAGAAATTAAATATACGAAATAAAATGAAATTTGTCAAATGTAAATAGAAAATGAAGAAATCAGAAGGTATTTTTCTGTATCATGAAATACTATTTTGTTTCGTTCGTTATTATTTTATAAATGATCAACTTTCATAGAATTCAGATAGCTGTTATAAGAAACCCGCAGTGGCGCTAGGAACCATCAAGAGACTTTTACTTCCAAACAGTTCGAATACAAGTGAAAACTATTTCTGTACCAACTCATTATAACAATCCTACATACAACCAAACGAAAACCAGCTTTGACAGTTTTACTAAATAGTCCGGTGAACATTTCATTTCAACCAAAATTATACATTTAACAAGCTTGTTAATATATTAACTTACTTTTTGCAAAATTTCTGACTCCATTGTATCTGAAACAAACATAAAGAGTCAAGAAATAGAATAGAAGCCACAGCTGCAAGCAGTTTTAAATTACGAATCGACTAACCAACAAATGCACGTCTTTGTCTTTCAAATTCACACAACAAGCAACAGATGTCATTCAATTCACAAATAGAACTGACAAACGCCTTATATTCATAATGGCTACACGTTCAAATATTATTAAGCAATACATTTATAATCTTACTTACCAGTTAAATTTTTGCAGTGTATATATTATAGTTTTCTTTTTTATTTTATGTCAAATAAATATAAACAATAACAAAAGTACGAGCCCTAACAACCAAACAACATAATGTTCGGACACTTGATCTTTGCCAAGTATATTTTTCTGACTTGTCACATAATATTCATATTTAAAATGAACGAAGATGAACCAATACTAAATGTAAAACTATAGTGTTTCATCATATTTAGCAACAGAGAATGGCGTATCTTAAGAGTAAATTATTGGTTTCAAACTCAACTTCCCCAAAAAAATTTGTACACTACACGTTTATTAAAAATCGGTTGTACCAGCAAATTTTAAGTATACTTTAGTTTATTGTTATATATTTTTATTATTCTGTCACTGAAAAAATAGTTTTAAAGATTTACGTTTTCGGCAATTTCTATTATGTTTTGTATGTTGTCACCTAATATATATATATATATATATATATATATATATATATATATATATATATATATATATATATATATATATGCGCATATAATTCAGTTTTCTCGTGCATAGGTACAATGCTCTAGTGATGAGCCTCGAAATTTAATCAAAATAAATATTGAAAAACAGATATACAAATTATACAGCGAAAATATAGGCGACGTTAAAAAAATGTATCAAGTCCAAAAAAGATATATAACCTAATAATATAGGTACCTTGTAAATCCAGAAAGTCCAAATTTAATACCAAACGCGAACAATTGACGATCACTATCACTTAAAAGTAATTTTTTTCGTCATCGATTTTTTTTTCCATGATTCTAATACTTCAATGTAAGCGTTTAAGAAAGTAAAAATATCACAAATGCAAACCACATATTCAACAGCTCCCAAAATCGGTAATACGCGAATAACGTTTCTGAATTTTTCAAGCGTGCAGAACTGAATACTCTGAAACGTATAAAAACCAATTTGTAATAGCTATTAAGCCCATAAAATGCTTTATTCTGCAGAAAATACCAAGTAATCCTATTAGTAGATGTATTACGAGAAAAAAGTGTAGCGTAGACAAAATTCTTTCAAGACGGTTTTGCAATTTCCATCGGCACATTAGGGTTATAACAGAATATAAGTAGAAAATATTTTTGAGATAATGCTACTGTAATTATGCTACTAATTATTAAAAGAACGTAATTGTATGTTTAATTAAATATTCCAAAAAAGGAAAACAATAGAGCAACGAAACTTCATAACTATAAGTATCATAATAATGCACAGAATGGAGATAAATTTGGTCATAGTAATAAAACCAAGGAACCAACCAACAAAATGTTTAAGTCATTTGTTTTATTTCTCATGGCAGTCTATAATTAGGCTCAAATTGTGAATTTTCTTTTGTTTGTATTTCGTGAAGGAAAGCGAAAATAATTTAGGCTTATTAAATGCAGTTCATTATTTTAAACATATTTGTATTTACACTTTTGTTTACTAGAAAATAAATGAAATACTCCTCCAACTTAACTTGAAATTTATTACTTATGTATAATTTAAACATGAATAAACACACTGCTGTTGTATGCATCGTAATATGTCTTATATTTATCGAAATATGGCGATTTGTAATATTTTTCAAAATTCGGAAATTTCCCCAAATATGACTTAAAATTTTTTATTACATTTCTTTATAATATTCGCGTCAGGAAACCCATTGCAGCAGGGCGCATCGTCATATCTCTAATATTTTTCGAGATATGACGATTTTTTATACTTTCCGAAGAGCAACTTTGAGGGGCTGTAACTCGAAAACTATACAAGATATCGAAAAATATCTCCAGTTTTGTGTTTTTCGTGCCATTTATAATAAATTAGTAAATTTGAAAATTTTGAAATTTTATTGAATTTTTTTTCAAAATTTCGGTTGGGATATCTCGACAAATACAAAAGATACAGACTTGCAGTGTTCACTAATCGATTCAGCTCGACGAAATACATAAACCCTGAAAAGTTCAGAAAATTCGGATAACCGGTTGAAATGTTAGAGCAAAAAGTCTGAAAATGGCCAAATTCAGGCCAAACGTCAATGGGTACCAATTGACTTTTTGGACAAAAAACACCATTTTAAGGCTTTTTTCTCTAACTTTCCATCCCGTAAAGCGATTTTTATGAAATTTTGCATACTTATGTATTTCGACGAGCTGAATTGATTGGTGAACACTGCAAATCTGTATCTTTCATATTTGTCGAGTTATCGCCAATCGAAATTTTGACCAAAAATACAAAAAAAAATCAAAATTTTAAAAATTTGCTAATTTGTTATATAAGGCATCAGAAACGCTAAACTGAAAAGAATTTTTAGATATCTCGTGTAGTTTTTGAATTACAGGCCCTTAAATTTGCACTTCGAAAAATACCAAAAATCGACTTATCTCGAAAAATATTAGAGATCTGACGATGCGCTCTGCTACAATGGGTTGCTTAGCACTTATATTATAAAGAAATGTAATAAAAAAATATTACAATTTTAAGTGAGGATATTCCGTGAATCAAATTTTTCTATCGGTATGTGAATCTGTATTGAATGATTAATAATTACCGTTTCTGTTATTTGTTTGTTCCTATAGCAACTAAAATTAGTTTATTAAACATGTAATTCAGTTTTGTCAAAAGAAGCAAACAAAATCTGGTGTGGGCACCACACTAATTTCTTATACAAATAAAACCAACTGAACACTTTGTATAAGAAAGTAAAAATATCTATTTTTGAAATGTATCATAAGTGAAAACTATTTTTTTTTTTAAGAAATGAGCTTTTCTTAATAGTAGTGGCTGGTTCGTTTACCTGCATCATTTGATAAGAAATCTGTGGAAGGAGGTATTGTGGTATCCACAGCAGATTTTTTAAATTATGAAATATGTATGTTTATTTAAACATTTATGAACCTACAAAATAATATTATACTGTATATATATTTTAGTTATTTCATAAATATTATTTATTTTGTCTACTCAACTTTAAGCATTAAAATATTTATTTAAACACAGCCTCTCATGTAATTAATATCTACCTCTAATGGTCAGGGTTCGTAGCCCTCCGCACATACAAACTGAAATTAGGTACTTATGTTAGCAAAAACAACTTTTTATGTCTAGAAAAAAAATTATTTCATTATACTCTTCTTTGTGTTTGAAAATAGACACAAAACAATTTTCCCGGCTTTGCTATATTATAATTGATTAAAAATACATGCCGTATTAAAAGAAAAAGGTCTGTAAGCAAGCAAGTAAAAGCAGAAGCAATTTGGGCGCAAAAGTAAACGAAAAACAAATTAGACAAGAAAGTAAATACGTACGTCGGGCTTTGTGTTGTCGGATCCATTTTGTTACTTTAATGATGTTAAAGAGCCATTCCGTGATTGGCTCGCTTACCTGGCCCTGCCAGCCAAATTAAAACACACGTGGAACTGATCGTCTCGCTTCGTGTTTTTCACTTGTTTCGTAGGAAACGGAAACGTGATGCGGCAGTGACGTAGATGCGAATAGTATCCGATTTCTTCAAAAATTGTTCGGATATTGATAGAAATCTCGAGTTTCTATTTGTGTAATTACGAGAGAACTGATCGATCCAATATTATCTTGTTTTGTAAAACTTATATTCTTACAAAAGGGTACCGGTAGAAATATAACAATTTACTTAAATATAATTCGATGTGTTCAGCACGTAACTTCAGCCTTAACAGCTCTTAAACAGTATATAGAGAAAAATGTTTCAATTAAAATTTGTAGGTAGCAAATGTTATTATTATACATCTTTTTCAATTAATTATTGAAATACCCGAAAACCTAAATGAGCTACCATTATCATTTTCGCTTTATGGATTGCCACCAAAATGTAATTAGTTCGTAAGTTAAACATCCAAATTCTAAGGGGCGATTTCTCCATCTACAAATAAACTATTTATCGAATAAATAAAAAATATTGCATAGAAATCATAGCCCAAATGATATTATTTGTTCTAACTGTCATTTCTTGGTGCGATATTTTTCTTTTATACGTTTAATAGTTTGTCTGGAGTTTATTCGTAGATGGAGAAATTGGCCCTAAACACAGAATATCAAAATTATATCATCACTATATTTTCTAATTATTGTGAAAAAAAAAATAATTGTTACACGCACAAAGTATGCTAATCTATTCGAAACTCACTACGAAATTTATGACTTATCACAGTACTTCCCTTACACATATATGCGGAAGGTAAGGTAAGGTGTTTATATAAAATGAGATTTTATATTTTGGTGTCTATAAGATCTCAAAGTTTGTAGCGGAAATTCTATACGGACCTTAATGTAACTAGATTTATTATACATTGTACATATTTTTGTAGCCAAAGAATTACTTAACATTATTGTAAATGTATCCATTTGAATAAGTTGAAAATCTTTCAAAACTGATACAAATAAATGAAAAGATTTTTGGTTTTATGTTCTATAATATATTGAAATTCAACGATTCAATTACTAGCCTTTATTCCTCATCAGAAAACAAGTAAACACCTTAAACAAGTAAATAGAACTGGTAACCAAACAGTTTCTGGACAATTATGAGTTGTGTAAAACTAGTATTTTTGGACGGCGACACGAAATAGTATATTACATGTGAGGTGGGAAATATTTCAAATATAGCGCAAAAAACTCCCACCGAACTATATATACTATTTTATTCCCAATCATCCTTAATTATCCAAATTAATTTCTCATTTTACTCGTATTAAATTATATAGCATGCTATATAATTTAATGTATCATAATTACTTGTTGGCCATACAGGCCAGTTGTAAATTAAAATGATTTAAATAAAAAAAAAAAAAATTTACTCGTATATCCAACAAAGGTGATGTATGGTAGTAGTCTATGAAAACAAATGTTTTAATTGATTTCAATAATTTGACATGTGTCAACAGTTCAGGAAACTCAAATCCTAATAAAACAGCCATTACATTCGAATTTTTATTACTTTATAATAAATATGGGCGCGTTCAGCCGAACCTAGCGGCTAGCTAGCGTTTGCTAGTGATAGATTCTAGCAGATGAAAAGTAGTATTTTGCTGATGCTGTCATCTTATGTCAGTCAAGTTTGGTAGAATTAACTTCAAATTCTTAACAAAGATAAATCAAAAACAGTTTTAAAATTGGTAATACTTTATGATACTTCAGTTATTATTATAGATTCTTTTGCAGACTTGATTAATGTTGATGATATTATAAATGAATTTTTGACAGTTGACAGTTCTAGAAGGTTTGCTAGCTCATTTAGCGCAAATTTATTTCGCTAGGTCGCTAGTCTAGCTGCTGAAATCTAGCGGTTACTTAGCAATACGTTCAGCTGTGACCGCTAGGTTAGCGATCTAGCTGCTAGGTTCGGCTGAACGCGCCCAATGCTTCAGTTCAATATTAATATTGTAATTATTGATGTTTTATTGTAATTATAAGGTTTTATCTGTATGTTTGACAGCACTGTTCAACTTACTTTCACAGATTTATGACTGTGTTGCTAGGCAATTCTATATAAACACTTCCCACCCATGGGATAAATCTATCACTTCCCACCCAAGAGGTTGTCATATTAGTAAAGAACGACGTATTTCCCAACCTCTGAAAGGTTTGGATTTGACATATCACTATAGAGATTATGAATAAACTTGTATTACTGTCTCCAAGCCATCAAGGCAGTTTGATGGAGGTCAAGTCAAACATGACACATCAACTAGTTTTTAGAATTAGAATAGGTCTCCTTATTGAATATAAAAGTTGTCAGAGATAACAAGTAATGCAGGATGCACTGTACAGCACAAAATAATCACAGCAATTACGGAAGTAAATTAAATTTAACGTCCATTTGGTCATTACTCCGCCGCTGGCCGAGCCGCCGTGAACACGGAGAAACTTAAACCCACCGGGTGCGTTTAAGCTCCGCTAAAAACTGAGCAGCCAACATAACAACATCGGAATTACTGTAAGCACGCTAGCGTGAAACGTTTTAATTTCTCCTGGGAACTAATTTTTGTGTAGTTTATTTAAT
The DNA here is from genome assembly GCA_963942605.1 of Poecilus cupreus. NCBI lineage: Eukaryota > Metazoa > Arthropoda > Insecta > Coleoptera > Carabidae > Poecilus > Poecilus cupreus. The sequence goes on along the minus strand of OZ012733.1, from coordinate 7,194,554 downwards.
ATCGCTTCGTGAACGGAAGGCCGAGTGAGTGAAGAGTTTTGTTCGAACATTTGCTTTGCGATGTTCGGAAAGTTTCGATCTTTATGAATTGGGAAGTTTGGACGACGAATGCCCACTTAGCTAGATTAAAAGTTATGAAAATGGTCTTTCATGTTTCGTTGCTTTGTTTTGTGTGGGGAGACAATGGATGAGGTTTCTATTGTATTTATCTATTTTAAAATATTAAATATTTTTATAAATGCAATTCTAATTACAATTTTCTTAGAAAATATTAATGCACAACTGGAAACAATAAATAGTATTAAAATGTAAGTCTTGAAATATGAAATATTAATAAATTTCTTATATTCTTCAACAACCAATAAGGTGTTTTAATAAACATCAATGAGTTTTCATGGACCCTGAGATACGAAGTCGGTTTATTAGCGAAGTAATAATATTGTACTAGACGTTAGAATATTATATTGCGTTTGTTTTCTCAAGGAAATAAAAAACAAATAAAAAGGTGATTGGATAAAAACTTATGTTAATATAATTTGTACATTCCAGTCTCCACAGATTACAGGGAAAATAATAGTATTTAATCACGTAAATCTGAAAGAATCTGAATATTGGTGGTGTGATGATCGGTGACAAGATGGCGGACGAATAAGGAAAACATTGACTAACTGCTTTGATCATCCGCCTCGTAAGTGGATGGTTGGGAATTTATGTGAACATCACATAAATGATCATACTCTTTAGTAGGCTTCGAACCCACGACCACTAGTATACTACTCTACCAAGATCGGCAATTCACCCTATTTTTACCTCCCGCCTACCTCTAGGTAAGGGAGGTATTGTTTTTGGTCAGAAAATTGGGTAGTGAGTTTTCAATGAATAAGCACGTTTTAGGGTCCCTACAATACGATTTTACTATTTTCGCGATGATGTCTGTATGTATGTATGTATGTATGTATGTATGTATGTATGTGTGTGTGTGTATAGTCTGTGGCAATTTTTCGTCTCGCATAACTCAAATACTATAATACCAAAAAATACAATTTTTTGAATTATTGCTTATTATTATATTTAAATGAAGAGCTGATTAGATTTTGGATAAAATTGGTCGACCGGAAGTAGCAGTTTACTTGAAGCCCTTAACAGTTTTTCGTGAAAAACACGGTTAAATTTCCTTTTTCAACAATTTATGTTATTTTGAAAGTTGTAGAATATTTAATTCTACATTTGTTTTGATTACACTAATTTTAATAATTTTCATTAGATTTAGAGATAATAAAATATAAAGAAATTAGATTTCACAAATCTTGCATTCCTAGTACACCATGGAAAATTTTCAATTTTTTACGAAATGTGACACATGTCATTGTGATTGTGAAGCTGTTTTCTTAGTGAAATATATGTCAAAAAATTAAATAAATATACGAAAGAAAATTAAAATTCTCAAATATAAATAGAAAATAAACAAATAAGAAGGTTTGTTTCTGTATCATCAAATACTATTTTGTACCGTTTAAGAGTAGTATTGGGCGGGAGGTTATGTGCTGGCCACATCAGATTTTTTTTTTTTTGTATTTCGGTGGTGTAACAACCGTACACAGTGTTCGCTGGTATGGGTTTTTGCAAAGTGGTCACCTTTCCAACTACTGACCGTGGATATTGCTGCTTAACTTGTGTAATCGAGTGAATCGGATTAAATGTAACCTGTCATAACCGTTGCCCTCACCCATATTACTCTTGTTGTAGAGAATTCTTAGTTTTTACCTTTTTTTATAATTATGAAGAGAATTAAGTTTTCTATTGGGGATTTTTTCGTAATGGTACCACCTCAGTTTTCCAATGTCTCTTTGTTAAATATTGGCGTATTGAAATCAATGATATTTATAAATTCACGTAAAAATAACGACTTATACCTAACTAATATAGATAAATAGCATTAGTCATAAAGTTATTGTAACAAATAGATATGCTTTCCAATTTAGAGAATAAATGTCCAATTTTTAAAATATAATAATAGATATCTAGAGCAAAGTGTAAATAAAAAAAATTCTACGACCACTTAGAAATCTGTCCATTGTATGTTTGTTGTTGCTAGGGAAATGAGGTACATTGCAAGCATCGTGCGAAATGAATTTGTTTTGTGAATATTTCAATACAGGTCATTTCATTTAAGTGCAGGTGCCATTGCTAGGATACTTATTTAGAATTGTCAAATATTGGAATGGTGAAATCGGGACAAATTTATTAAAATATAAATTAATTATGAAACAATATCGTAGTCATAGAAAAAGTATAGTGTAAAACTCACATGGAATGTACCAGTATGATTTGCAAACAAACTTACATACTCGTAGGATCAGTACCATTCCATGCTTGATGTACAATATACTATTCGGTTTTATAATTTTTACAATGTAACATTGAAAAGTATCTTTTACTTTTGCTCCACATTGTTCATTATATCATATTATCACTGCACTAATACTTCCAAACATTGTCTATTTAATATAATGATTCAAAGAAAATCTAAATAGTATACTTTATACTAATAATTTTTGAATAATTCTATCGGAATACAATATATTTAATGTAAGCATTCAATGCTTTCTTCTTACCTATTCCTGTAGTTTATACTTATGCCGTAATGTTTTTTGATTATATTCGCGAAAATCCCACAAAGTGGAGTAGTACGAATTCTGAATCACAATTCAACTCCTCCAAATATTCCTATCCTGGCACACCGCATTCATACTCGCTCGACTATTCTTCACCCTCGTGAACATTCGTTTTCTCAACAAACCATCAATCATATCTAGCTAATCTGTATTGAAAATCTACTTTTCCAAGTTTAATATTAAAATACCTATATACGCCTACACTGAAATATGCCTCCTGGTATTACAGCTTTACTTAGAACCCTTGAATTAGATCAGAACACAGCAGATTCCAATGTTCCAATGTCAATAATCATGGGAGAAGCCAACACTCAGCAGTCATAAGCTGTGCCACACATTAATTAGCAGAGTATTGATCGCCCTCTGTTCTAGGAAATTACCGTGTCAATCAGAATCGCTAAATACACACAGATAATTAAATACTGTGTTTATTTGCTGTCAGCCTTCAATTTCCAAATATATTATTTCTGATTTAAACCCATGAACTTGGTGTTGAATTTTGGATATTTTAGAAAAGTTTTCAATGATTTGCAACCATTAATGTTTTTCATGACATATCTCTTTCCATATCTTCCTTAACCGATATTTATTTTAAAAAAAATTAACTTATTTAAAAATAGACATCGGTTACTTAAATCATTTGATTTATTAGGGAATTAGTTATTAGGTGGACTCAAGCATTAAGCTTTTAGTTATTTTCTTGATTGTCATTGGTTAGTGTGACACAATTGATTGCTTGACTTTAGATAAATCAGGTATTTTTATTTTTCAATTTGGATTCAATCTTGTTCACTGGTCTGGTGTAAAATTTTTGATGATGGTAACTATTTATTGAAATACTGTAGCAGAACAGGGGAACCTATATTATAGGGATATTAGAAGAAGTAACTATATTGAAGGAAAACGGAAATGTCTGTTCAGAACGTAATACCCAATACACTCAACACTCATGTAAAAAGCTATTTCTTTAAATCGGCAGTAAAGTGCTCAAAAATCGTCATTAAATGCTTAGAAATCGTCACTAAAATATCCCATTATATGATGATTTTGAGCAACGCAGTTTTGAGACCCGTAAAATAATTATTGTACAAATAGAATAATTTTGGAAGGTATATAACGTATTGTAGTAAATTTGTACATAAAATGAAACAATATGTACAAGAAGAATTAACTAATTAATTCCGATGAAGAAATTGAAGACAAAACACATAATTTTAAGTGTTATTTACGATAATTTCAATGTTCTAGGTTGACAACACTGAGTGTGTTCCAATTGACAACTGACAGATGTATAATCTTAACACATAATCATTTTGTTTTATAATTTTCTCTAACTTTAGATTTCAAATAAAACTGAAGTTCCTTTTTATCACTAACATAATTTATTTTCGTGATAAAAAGCTATACTTCAATGGCTTGATACATAAAAAACTTATAGTGGGATTCTGAGCATTATCTTAAAAATCTATAACTTTTAAGATCTATAGCTTAAGAGAAATCTATAAGTTGAAGTCTAATAGATTCTCATAAATCGGTATTCTGAACGCAAATCTATAACTTCTGATTTCTATAACTACGACTTTAAGATATCTTAAAACCAAGACTGCCACTCTTAGGAAAATAAAACAAGTATCTACGTTTAATACTTATAAAACACGGATAGTATTTTATTTACAGTTATATTATTTAACGATATTTTTTATTAAAAACGAATTAATACTATTAAAATAAATAAAAATACAAGTTTTCTACATTCTTAAATGCAAATAAACAGTATTTATTTTTCTGCGGTTAAGTACACTGATTCATTGTCAATTGACAGTTATCAAAAGTTGACAGGACGATATATGTCAAAATTCTTTGTGTGGTTTGTGTTGATTACAATTCAAAATGAGCTAAGATACAATTATTATTATTTGTCATTTTATATTTTTCTGTTGATTCAGATTATAATAAAAATATAAAATTATTTTAATTTATTTTTATTTGTCATTTTGTATATTTCTGTCGATTCACATTATAATAAAATGATAAAATTATTTTACAGCAAAAGAAAACGAACAAAAAATACGATGAAAGAGCAATATGTGGCATATTTACAATACATGGAAAGGAGATTACGCCTTCAGATCAAATACCATAAACCTCACACTAGGTGAAAATTATTTAGTGCTAAAATGGGAACAATTTACTGGCAAACCAAATGCTTATCTTGCAATTCGAATGGGTTCATTGCATCCCTTATATTTTTTCTTATAATTCGCATGTGATTACTAAAAATTTAGCATTTGTAACCTCAAATATTAACAAATGTCAATAAATTTTAATTATACAATGTAAATATTATTTACTGTTCATATTCATCTTCCTATAATAAATACGCAAATTGTAAAATTTGCATATTATTATGCATTTGCAAGCTATTTATTATTTATATAACAAGTTATGACAAACTGAACAGTAACCGTAAGTTTTTAAGATATCTTAAGATATTTAAGATAAACCTATAAGCAATAGATGCGTTCAGAATACCACTCTAATATTTAAGATCTATAAGTCCTTAAGATCACACTTATAGAAGTTATGGAAACGCTCAGAATTCCACTATTAGTTAAACGAAACAATTTTTGAAACAAGGCCAAACTTAAATATTCTAACCCTAGCTAACAAAAAACTATCCTCAGAGGCCCAGAATTCAAAGGGTCATCTAACTTAAGGGATTCAGAGGGATGTCCATTGCATCTGAACTATCGCTTTTAAAAATAACTCGAATATAGCGAGATAATTAAAATTTGACAGATAAATTTAGTATACCTAAATTGTACATAACTAAATTCAATTGAACTAATATTCTCAAATAAAGTTATAGTGTAAAAAAAATTACTATGGGTTAGGGTAAAGTATTACTCTAGTCAGTAGTAAGAAAGTTATCTTTTACCTAATACAAATTGTGAATATATAAAATAAACTGTATATAAGGGACGTCATCAGCGTCTGGATGTTTAAATTTATTAACGTATTCAAGTGAGTGATCTCCTTTTTAGATCCTTCCATTTTCCAGTACTCCTATTCTCATACATGTACAAATGTAAAACACCGTCCGCGGGCAAGACATCATACACAAACCAACAAACACTTTTCCTACCTCCCAATGCTTGCCCTTGCCCGTGGTCCGCCTGGGAAAACATGTTCTCTTCATGTCCCTGCAGCATTTATTAAAACGAGACGAAAATTAATTATCTCTTGAAATTAATACCGCACATGGAATATCTTTCGCTTCATTTATCTCTGGCAGCGGCTGAAGCCCTGTTTACCGGTTTTTAATCAGCGGCTTGTATGTGGCCGGCCGCTCGGGAGATATCCGCGAAATGTGGACCATTCGGATAATTCGATGGGCATGTTGTGTAATGTGCGGATTGTATGCCAAGCCCTTGATGCACGATATTGTTTCGGGTTTATTCTTTAAGCTAGCGGATGAGTATCATGATTTATGCTACTATCATTCCAGGAATGTTGTGGTTTCTGGTCAGTATTGGTCGCTTTTTGGGTGCCGGTGGATTTTTGATCACAACTATTTTTTCTACGACCACTTAGAAATCTGCTCATTGTATGTTTGTTGTTGCTTAGGGATATGGGGTACATTTCAAATATCGTACGAAATGAATTTGTTTTGTGAGTATTTCAATACAGATCAGCTCATTTAAGTACAGGTTCCATTGCTAGGATAAGCAGTCCCAATTCACAATGAGCATAAGCATAAGAACTACATAACGTAAAACGTAATAAATATTACGTATGTTCACAATGAACATAAATAATGAAATTTAATTATTTTAGAATATTACGTTGGTAGTGTATAGGGGTTAATCTTGTTTTCTTGTTGGATGTGCTAGCTGTCAATTCTTAATATTTGTTATAAAATGTCAGAGTCAGAAAACAATTTTGCCATCTTGGCTTTATTATTGAAACTTAAGTAACTCATGATACTAATTGTAATTTTTAAGAAGACAACGAAATTCCATTGTATTATTATTGTTAAAACTGAGTAACTTTATAAAATTTATGTTTTTGTCATACAGTCAAATGACCTAAACAAATGAATAAACAATATATTAAATATTAAACATTCTTTTAATCAATTTTACATATATTTTATTTGGTCTGAAATGCTCAATTAATGGTTGACGTTTGTTAACGAAATGAAACGCATGCGCAATATTCCTAAACATACGTAATTTTTACGTAAAGTTGAATCGATTCCAACTTTACGTTTTTCTTACGGATGGTCTTATGTACCTACATAAACGTAAGAAATACATAATGGCATTGTGAACACGGCCATTGAAAACCATTAGCTCAACTTTACGTTTATATATTTTCTTATGTAGTTCTTATGTTTATGCTCATTGTGAATTGGGACGCATTTAGAATTGTCAAATATTGGAATGATGAAAGCGAGACAACTTTTTAATTAATATTAAATGAATTAGGAAATAATATTGTGGTCCTAGAAAAAGTATAGTGTACAACTCGAATGGAATGTCCATTTCATAATCGTATGATTTGCAGCATTCGCCTTCGGCTCATGCTACAAACTTTCATACTCGTAGGAAATGAGTACCATTCCATGCTCGTTGTACAATATATTATTACCTACAATTTTTTTAATTTCGCATCGGTCACAAAGTTCAAAAATATATTAACATTTTTAATATGGCAAATATAACTTTAGGTAAGGCGTTGAACTAAACAAGATATTGTTTTTGTTATTTATACTCCTGTTATCAATGGCTTTACATTGACAATAATTGTTGACAAATTGATGGCGGAGTAAATATATAATATTCAATGAGCATGTAATGTATGCTATTACTCATGAGTAGAGAGTGGATTATAAATACGAAAAAAATTGAATTATATTCGCATATATATACACTGATTTTTTGGGAAATGTGCACTATACATATATGCACAAATATGACAATATATGTACCCACTTTTACCAGCATTCGTGTATACAATGAATACCTACCGTTACCGTTACAAGGATTTCCTTAGAAATATTAAAGTTTATTGGTTTTTATATTTGCTTATTGTATTGTTTATTGCTTTTTCCGTTGCATTATTCTATTTATTGCGGCCTCCTCCAATAGTTGGGAATTATCAATGTGCATTACTAGAAATTTCAAAATGTTTATCACTAGTCATGGTTTTAAAACTATTGAAATATGCAATTATATGCAACTTGTGTAAAAATATGCATAAGAATGCCCAAATATGCAATTAGTAATTAGCACAACACTCTAATAATTTTATTTTACCAACCGTTCAATTATGTCCCCCTCTTTGCTGTATAAGTTTGTGTATTTATTTTTTATTATTGGTTAGACAGCAAAACTGATTGGTTGTTTTAAAAAAACCACAAACAAAATAAGTATTAATAGCGTAATGATATATGTATTTACTTTATAACCAAAGCTATATTTTATGAAAATTGTAATTAAAATTATTTCATAGTAAAATTATTTTTTAACCCGCTATGTTTCTACTTCAAAGTTAACATCATACAAAATATATAAACTAAAATAATTTATTAAATTATGTAAATGTACGAATGTAAATAATGACTCGTTGTTTACAAACGAAGTTTTGTCTCCAATTATATCTAAAAAAAAATGTAGCTACTTTAAATCAACAAACATAATATTACTTTCAACAAAAATCCTCATTATTTCTTTCATTACCATAAGCACTCTTGTAAAATAACCTGCCTGAAGATATTTTTATTCCATGATATAAATACAAGCATGGATGTAAACATTTGATCTGGTTCTTGTCGTCTAGACAGAATCACGAAGCAATATTCGAGGGCCACTAAAACAAGCACGAGAGACCGACGCAAGAAGAGGAACTTCGGAGACAGCGTTGAGAGCTCCGAGGAGGGTCCTGCCATTTAGGCCAGTCTTATTTCGAGCCGGTTTACTCACAATGTTTTGTAATCCTAGCCATTAATTTGAAGTCCCTGAGAGGATGAGAAGTAGGGTGTTTCAGGGTGCTAGTGTCGATTGTACATTCAGTGGCAAAAGACAAATAAAGGTTTAATTAAATAATGGTATTACTTTAAGTGCTGATATTTCCATCAACGAATAAAGTACTGAATAAATTACTCGCCGAATAAATGAAAATTGTCGCATCGAAATCATAGCTCAAATGATACTTATTGTTCTAGCTGTCATTTTTCGATGCGTATTTTTTTATTTATTCGACGAATAAATTATTCGGAAGTTTGTTCGTAGATGGAAATATCGGCCCTTAATTAAATAAATGCAATTGTTTATTACAACATAATAAATCTGGATACCAGTCAACCTTGAAAATTTTAGGAGAAAACATAAAAGTTAAGTAGGTATATATTTTAAAAAAAATCCAAAGAAAATAACAACTCCGAAAAATTTTAATAGCTGTTATAAAAACAATTGACTATCTTTTAACAGCAATTTTTAGTTTTTTAGCGCAGCTCTGCCTTGTGAGACCTTTAGTTTGACAGAAATCTCGACAAGATTCAATTAATTTAAAAAACAATTGACAATCGTCTAAAATTAATTATCAAAATATTTTAATTTAACTTTCAAAAAACCTTCAATTCGATAACAAACTGGATAAGATATAAATAATTTGCATAAAACAACTGACGAGCGCTAAAAATTAATTGTTCACGCAAGAGGTTTATACAATATTTTTTTTACGAAAAGTATAGAACTAATAACAATCCATACAAAGAAATGAAGTTCTTCAAGTAGTTATTTTGATAATTGTCAAAGTTGCACAAATTAATTTGTCTAATATATTAGAAAACAATTAAAATATTTATAAAATTTACTGTATTCACTTGTAAATTTATTATATTTCTTATTTCCGTAAAACATTCTTCTTACTCAAAGTTGCACTTGGAAAAACATCAAAAACCGCCATATCTCGAAAAATTTAAGAGATTTGATGATGCGCTCTGCACCAGTGAGTTTCTTAAGGCCTGTGTCCACGGTAATAGAAATCGGTCCGAGATCTCGGATATAGTTCTATATCATAAATAGTGAACTCGTATGACAACAGATGTCAGGTTAGTCGAATTTATGAAGTTAGCTTCAGTCAATTCTACCAATACTAAAAACTAATAAAATATAACTCAAGAAATTATTCTGACATAAGTAAATTAAAGTTGTTTATACGAGATATAAATAAAAAATATATATTTCATGTTTTAGAAACTGTTTGAAAATCCTAATTTTCAGCTTTGATTGAAAATTTTTCAGCTTTTTAAACATTAAACGTCAAAATTTTAATTTGGTAACATCTATATGAAGTTAGCAACTAGTATGAAAAAATCGGACAGAACGCGTTTTTTCATCATAGTTTTCTATTCAATTTTTTTGTCCAAGTTGGTAGTGTCCACGATACAAGTTTTTGATTCGAGAACTATGTCCGAGATCTCGGACCGATTTCTATCACCGTGGACACAGGCCTTTAGGGTTTATATTATATAGAAATACAATAAAAGTATATGCCAATTTTTTGTGATATTTCGTGAAATCTGAAATTGTGCAGTAATGTATTAACCAAAACTATCATGATGTTTGTTAATCACGTTCGTTATGTACTTAAGTGTATAGCGGTTTGTCTGTAGATAAACACGTGTATATGTAAGGATGCAAGTCTCCTGGTTGAAATGGGACTGATTGAAATTATGCTGAAGGCACGATGGCGAGGGCCAACGACGTGATGTATTATATAAGAGAAAGGAGAATTCGCCCCAAGCCACGCTATTGTTCGCATGAAACAAAAACTCTTAAAAATCTCTCTTTAAATTATAGATGGCTGGTGAATGACACGATGGGGTTCTAAGAGCGTGGAGATTAGATTTCGAGGAAGGGAGATATTTATTATTACTGCATTTTATATATTCACAAAATACTAACATTTCTTTTTAAAAAATCTGATGTGGGCAGCACATAACCTCCCGCCCAATACTACTCTTAAACGGTACAAAATAATATTTGATGATACAGAAACATACCTTCTTATTTGTTTATTTTCTATTTATATTTGATAATTTTAATTTTCTTTCGTATATTTATTTAATTTTTTGACATATATTTCACTAAGAAAACAGCTTCACCACAGTATAAGAATTTACACAGTAGCGACACTCACTGTCGGCCCCTTTGATCTTTATTTCGCATCGACTGATGACCTTAAGCCGAGCGGCCATATTGGCAGCTGCGGCATATGGCGGTATATTTGAATAGCTGTCAATTGCAAAGAGGATGAAATCTACAAATATTATTTCACATGTACTATAAAAGTTCCTATAATTTAATTTAATTTAATCGTTATCTGTATTTAATAATAATACCGCGAGAATTCTACATACAACGGCTGGTAATGCAAACCTTGATTAGGGGTGACTAACTTCATTTAACTGCTGGCAAAAACTTCTCAATTATTTTAATGACAAATGCTACTAACAGAACTAATAAACTTTAATGCATTTCTCTACTCATAGAGACGTTATCAAATATAAAAATTATGTGAAAAATTTCAGAAATACTTCAGGGAATATTTACTTTATGTTAGTTAATAATTAATATTTTATAAATTCGCATAACTTAAAACTAATGTGTAAAGTGTACGGAACGGGGGTAGCTAAATATTTAAACACAGGGCAGAGCGAATTTATAAAAACTTAGCTAAGTTAGTGAAAAGAAATTAGTTTTCATCCCCATCAGAGGATGTGAAAAAGTAAAAAATATTCCCTGAATATAAATAATGAATAATTAAATAAAATAATTTTGTATTACTTTTATTTCAAGCATTTTTCTCCAAAATAAATAAGGGCCGTTTGACAACAGAAAAATGAAGATGCACCCTCAACCACCGCTCATACTAACAGCCACTATATATAAAATATCGAAAAATTTTGAGCGGGTCGGACGACGAGTTTCGTAAAATTTAGTTTTGTTTATGCAATTGCAAGTAAAATTTAATATACCTATAAAAAAAATTTGCGCGGGACGGTGGACGAGTATCGTAAAATTTAGTTTTGTTTATGCAATTGCAAGTGAAATTTAATATCCAAAAAAATTTTTGCGCGGGACGGTGGACGAGTTTCGTAAAATTTGGTTTTGCTTATGCATTTGCAATAAAATAAATTTCCAAAATACATTTTCGCGAGACGGTGGATGATATATCGAAAATTTTATTGTTTATGCAATTGCAAGTGAAATTTAATTTCCAAAAAAAATTTTGCGCGATTAATCGAAAATATATTTATGCATTTGCAATAAAAATTAATTTCCAAAATACATTTTATGCGAGACGGTGTAAGATTTCTCGAAAATTTAAATAATTAAAAACGTACAGAAAAATTTTTTAAATCATGTGTTATACACTAGACAGTTGATTTCATTTCCCTAACTTTATCAACGAAATTACATTGCCCAAATAATTATAATCGGTATCACATAAAATGCAAAATATAGATTGTGTTCGAACTTAAAACATATTAATTTAATCGTTGTCTGTATTCAATAATAATACTGCGAGAATTCTACATACAACGGCTGCTAGTGCCAACCCTGATTAGGGGTGACTAACTTCATTTAACTACTGGCAAAAATTCATCAATTATTTTAAAGATAAATGCTATTAATAAAACTAATAAACTTTAATGCATTTCTCTACGCAGTGAGACGTTAACAAAAATAAAAATTGTGTGGATGATTTTAGAAAAACTTCAGGGGATATTTACTTTATGTTAATTAATAATAAATATTTTATAAATTCGCATAACTTAAAACTAATGTGTAAAGTGTACGGAACGAGGGTAGCTAAATATATAAACACAGGGAGTTGCGAATTCTTAAAAACATAGCTAAGTTAGTTTTCATCTCCATCAGAGGATGTGCAAAAAGTAAAAAATATGCCCTGAATATAAATCGTGATTAATTACTCCAAATACATACAAATAATTTTGTATTAGTTTTATTTCAAGCATTTAACTCCAAAACAATCAAGGAACGTTTGACAACAGAAGAATGAAGCCGACACCCTCAACCAGCGCTCGTACTAACAGCCACTATATATAAAATATCGCAATATTATTAATGGATAGAGAAAAAAATTAAATTTTTTATTTTATATGATATCGAATACAAATACTTGATCGCTACAAATTAATTAATTTATCAAAGGTAAAGCTAGGTGAATAAAAAGTAACTACCGAGTGAGAAAACTACATTTAAAATGTTACACATAAAAGATGAATGTTTTAAAATGAATACTAAGTAAATAAAAATTAGTCCTTTACTTTTTTTATAATTTAAATAATTCAAACCGATTTTGAATGTAAAGGCGGTAGGTGTTTTGGTAACGAATACTACAGCTAAACTATAAATATTTATTAATGAAAACAGCTAATTAATTAATGAAGAAGTGTGAACAAAAATGTATTAAGAATTGCAAGAATATTAATTGTTATTTAATTTATACTGTCATTGCACCAAACAAACAAAACTGGGCCCTTGATTTGATTCCCTATTATGTACGAAGTAGGTACTAAAATAATAGGAAATTATTGTAATGCTATAGTGACTATTTATCATTATCACATGTATTACTGGATAAAATCGTGGATATAGAGTTGTAAAATTACATTTATTGTTAACTATTATTCAAAGATATTTTTGAGAAACCTTTTGTTAATAATTTATTATTAAATTCTATCAGAACAAAATTAATTTGTGTTTAGAATTATTTAAACAGTCAGCCTAAAATATTGCTGAAAATATTATGGACAACATGTTATATTATTTATATTTATTTATTTTATTCGCAGATATATTTTTAAAAACCAGTTGTAGTGAATTTACTGTAGATTTACTGCCGTATGAAATATTTTGCAACTGAAATTTATTTGCGTAAGATAAATAATAAATATTTGTATTTGTTTTTCAGCGCAAAAATTACTTAATAGCGCAGCGAAGATTTACGGCTCGTAAAATATGTTATTATTTTTTCTGCCACTTTCCAGTACATATCGTTGGTAAGTACACCTCTGTATACTTCAGAAGTGTTTTAGCCGTACACTAACCATTTATTAGGTACAACTAAAATCAAACAATAAATATGTATATAGAACACCCGATCTGAAAACCGAAAACCGAAAAAGAATGTGTTACCTATAAACTCTAAACTGTAAACATTGACTTATGTATTTGAAATAATATTTTATTCGAGTGTACTTCGCGATTTTAAACTCTAACTGTACTTACATAAGCCGCATATTGTATCTGAAATGCAAAAAAATAACCGAATCATTCGATACTACCAGTATATAGTCTACAACTAGCCTGTTGTAGAATACACCGGTAATAGAAGAGCCCGCAGGGCCCCGGGGCCAACGTCCTGACGGCGAGTGAAGCTAAACTAATTGTTTTACAAAACCAGGACTTCTAGCTAAATGATTGTGTACAACGGACGGACAGACGGACAAAATATAAACATGGTGCCTTCCTCGTGATATCTTGAATAATTATTTAGTAATTCATTAATAAATATTACTCAAAATGTCACAAGTTTTTGTGTTCCCAACGTTTGTGATTTTATATGTCTCAACTATTAATTAAACTGAATTGTTAATTTGTAACAATAAAGTTAAATGAAGCAGTAGAGCTTATTTATTTTTATGAATCTAAAGCAAGAGAAATATAATAATCACGACAAATACCATCAAACATATTGAAATAATTCGATTAATTAACCCATTAATGCCTAAAACTATTTTTCTTTAAATATAGAATTCAAATTTCTGTATATTTGTAACTTGTAAGTATAATTATGTATAAAATATTTTACATTTAAGTATACAGAGCAATATGAAACGAATAACCTGACATAATTGATCCAGTTTGAAAGGCCATAGCCTGGCGGACACATAATCTTATCATACGTTGGGCATTAATGGGTTAATTAATAGTACAATAAAACAGCCAAAATATTTTATTCTTTTTTCACAGTACAAAAAATGAAAATATATGAGTGACACTGAAACTGGAACCTTCTCCATGGAGACCTGGGGAACCGTGGAACCTCGGCGACGGTAGCTAACCTAGACTTAATACTACGAATTTGGAAAATAGTTGCTATTACATAATTATCAAACTATATCTAGCTGAAAGAGAAACACAAAAAGAGCTGTAAAAAAAATATGTAACTGAAAGAGAAGCAGTTTGTATTAGCACTAAAACTAACGATAAAAATATAATAGCAACTAGATACATTTTAATTCCAAAATTGGGAAAACATTGAGCCCAAAATTGGGCTAAAACACACTTGAGTACATGGCTGGGAACAACAAAACGGCTAGTGAAAACCTTCACTGACCTTTAAGGTCTGGCTTCAACTCCGGGCTGCACCACTGCATACTGCTACCCCCCATGGACGCCACTGGATTGCACCCCTCTGGAACTCCACTGGAATGTAACTCCAAGGACCGCCACTGGATTCTGTAATAAAATATTACACTGTACAAATAAAAAAAAAAAAACAAAATTTTTATTTAAATTATTGCATCACCCTATATTACATTGGATGATGAACTATAAATATAGGAATCTGGGTTCGATCCCGGAAATCCTCCTGTAGGTGATAACTATTTAGTTACTAAAAGTAACCAAATAATTTTTCACCAACTTTTGCTGTTTCCAAAATAGAGTTGGGTGAACTACAGAGCTGGTGTCCATCAGAAATAAATAAATGGTATCATCATACCAATATTTATTTCTTTTCCACCAAAATCTGCAAGAGCAGATCTGTAGCTACCCTCAAAATGAGGTAGGGCTCTTACCAATTCAGGCTGAAGACTGCGATCTGAAAACAGAGAGTTCGAATAATTTTAATCATTTTAATTCAATGAATAATTATTAATTGAAATAAAACAATTAAGTGTATTTACCATCAGTATTTTCTAAGTCCTGGAGCCCCACTCCGCAGTGCTGGACTGGATGAGGAGTCCCGGGTCCACCTGAAAAAATCAAAATATTATTAGTTATAAATAAGTTTTTGATAATTATTTATTATTTTTAAAGTTAATTTCCAAAATAACAATTTTATTGTATATTGCATATAGGCAAGTATACAATATTTTGAGAAAAGTTGAAATTTCGACAGAAAAACGATAATTATTATTAATTTTATTAATAATAACAATGAAATCAATAATTATTGACCTTTTCTATGGTTTCTGTAGCAATAATATGAAAAAATATGTTTTTCATAGTATTGTTGTGTATGTCTGCCAAGCCAAAGTTCGTATTAAGTTTATCAAATAAAATTTGCTGATTCCGTACATAAATTATATATCAAAATGACCAGCAGAAAATACTGAATCGATTGATATACTTTTTACATATTGCAATCAAAAAATTTTGGATGAAAACTCAAATTTGGTACGGACACACACACGACCTGTCAGACTCGCGCCAGAAACAAACGAATTACTGCAAGCGCAACTGCGCAAGCGTCATGGCCGCCGTACCAGTGGCTCTCAACCCATGGCGCCAACACCGAAAACATTTTTACTTTTTTTATATAGAAATGTAATTTAAACTTAACAAAAACCTTAACATAAATATTTTAAAATATAAAATAATTAAATAAGTACTTTTTATTACATACTTCATTATTTAAATAAATTTTAATGTATATCATTTTATGTGCACATAAAGCAGATATTGGCAGGACGTTATGTTTTTGAAAATTCCAAATTTAGCACTATTCCAGACTAAAAACAGAGTTCAAAAATCAATTCTACAGGCTCTGAAATATATCTACATACAATTTTATTAAGATTGCTTCTGACATAAGAGATTTGTTTCCCTTGCAATTTATTATAACAGTAAATTTTGCATGTAATCAGGAAGTAACAGCCAAATTATAAACTTACTAGTTCTCAAAACTTATAGATATGTATATAGTTGGATTCAGCAAACTTTAAAAAGCAAGTATACAAAGTTACAATACGTTTCCAACTCTTAAAACACATTTTAGTTTCACTGAAAGCAAGAGAACTCACTAACCTTTTACATATCTTGTTGTGACTTATGTTCTTGTACTTCTGTGTATTGGACGGGTGCTGGACTGTAGCAGCTCGTGATTCATCAGCTGTTGTTTCTGGACCCAACCAGACATGGAGATTCCAACTCTTGACTCACTTGTTCTGTTTTCTCACTAACACAATGAAGGAATAAGCTTTGTAGAATTTACCGTTGTCGTTTTTCGGATAAGCTACTGGTTCAAAATTCTAAAAAGAAACAAGTATCATAGCAGATTTATCTAGTGATTAGTATAAACAATCATTTTAAATATAATTACGTGTTTAACTATACTTTTAAAATGCCAATTTCTTCAGTCGTAACATTTCCATATCTCTGTTAAAAGTATGACAAATGTATAACCTCTCTTTTTCTACATTGATGCTTTTTGGTCTTCCTTGCAGAATGTCCTCGATCTAACAGCTCACATCAAACGACATCCTCTTCAAATCTCGCAACCACCAATGGTTCTAGCTATCAGTCTAGCACCTGCAGGTCCCGGAACCGTCTGGAAGAAGCGATCCGGAGGTACAGATGACACTGAAAGATGCGTCTTTGACTTGAGAGTTTATGCTCTTACCTCCTAGTGAAATACGTCATC
Organism: Poecilus cupreus; assembly: GCA_963942605.1. Lineage (NCBI taxonomy): Eukaryota > Metazoa > Arthropoda > Insecta > Coleoptera > Carabidae > Poecilus > Poecilus cupreus. The sequence goes on along the minus strand of OZ012733.1, from coordinate 7,177,131 downwards.
CCTAAATAGTACCGAGAGGTTGACTACCAAGGGGAAAAGTTCATTGAACTGCAAGACCTTCTACATGGCTTCCAAATTAATACAAAATATTTTTACTTGAAAATATAGTTTGTGGGTAGTTAAATTTATCTGAAACATTTTACAAAAAAATGTTTCGTATGAAACTTGTATATTATTAATTCAACTTTGATTTTTATTTGAAACATTACAATCTCGGCAACACTAAAACGATAGAACTGTCTAAAACGGCTGAAAACGCAATAAAAATGAAATCGATTTGAAGACTGTTAAATCTAAAAATGAAGTGTTAAATACAATTATTTGGTTTGTTCGGACAGAAAGATGTTCGACATCGGTTTATACATAGATTACATGAAATTATAATTAAATTTAAACAGTCTGAATATTTTAAAAATCATGAAGTTGTTGGGAGCAGTATTTTTAAGATCTGTGATTAGTAAAATTGGGATTTGGATTATCGATTTTATGAAGACGAACATGGATCCTGAGGGAGTTTGTCACATATACCTTGGAAGCCCTGGACGTAGGGATAAGAAAAAGGCTTTCTTTTCGGTCTGGATCAACCAATTTTGTTTCACTGGAGAATTGTATTCTATCTTTTTTGTATTCCTTTTCCGAGAAATTTACTGGAAGAGTTTACATATTTTCATTTTATTAAATAACAGTATTTTATTAGTTGAAAACTGAAAACAACAATAATTAATGAAAAGTGCAGAAACTTACTGTAACATACCGTGTGTCCCACGTAAAGGTTGGCATAGGCAAATAACATGTAAAATCAGTTTTTTGTAAATAAAAAGTGTCCGGCAAAAAATTATGCATCCAAATTTTATATCACAATACTGCCAATATCCCTACATCATATTTAATACAGATTACTTTATTTTGATACCGCAATTTAATGAAATTAATAATAATAATTCCTAATTTTTCGCCTACTCTTTTCATTGCTACTGATGTATAGTGCTTGCAATTTGTTTTAAATATTTTAATCTGTCACTGTCATCAAGAATACATTAAATGTCGAGAACCGTGTAAGTATTATTTGAATGTATTATGGGGGCGCAGTGCAAGACAAATATCTGAATACACTACAGGAATGAATGCTGAATAATTTCCATCGCCAGAAATTGACAGTGACAGATTAAAATATTTAAAACAAATTGCAGGTACTATACGTCATTAGCAATAAAAAGAGTAGGCGAAAATTAGGAATTATTATTATTAATTTCATTAAATTGCGGTATCAAAATAAAGTAATCTGTATTAAATAAGATGTAGGGATATTGGCAGTATTGTAATATAAAATTTGGATGCATAATTTTTTGCCGGACACTTTTTATTTACAAAAAACTGATTTTACATGTTATTTGCCTATGCCAACCTTTACGTGGGACACACGGTATATTTTCTTTTGCTTACTGTAAATAACGATAACTAATAATTAATTTAGAAACATACATATTTAATTACAAGTAAATAATAAATAATCTATTATGTTAACAGTAGGAGGTTCAATATTATTTTCTACTTTGTATGTATTTTACAAGTAGTTAACAGTTTCTGTTACGGTTCTGCTAATTATGGATTCCATTCAAGTACGTTTTATTATATTTGTAATATTCGAATCAATATTATAGGGTTTGAATACTGTTTATTATTCAATACATAAAATATACAACAATTTTAATATGTAGCTGGTGATTTTTTCCTGTACATCTAAGTTTAAGCTACGCACTTTCTTGTGCTTAATTTTTTTGTGATTATTGAGTACGTAATAATAATAATAATAAATAATATATCATCACGCCTTTTACCCATTAAGGGTGTGGCACTCTGCTCACGCAGATCTCGGTAGGTGATATATTTTTGCGTATGAAATGCGGTTACCAGCCGTCAAGTCATAGTCACCAAAGTTGTTAGTGGAGGGGAAACCACAGGGGTAAATTTAAATTGGCAACTGTCGGTAGTGCGATTCGAACTAAGGATCTCACGATCCACAGTCCGATACGTTACCACGGAGCTATTTACCCCATATTGAGTACATTATGATCTCTTTTCTGTATACCAACCGATTTATTTATTTACCAGTTTCAGAAGATTAAACCTATGTTTATATGCACAAAAGTAGGTAGGGTGAGTATGTGATAACTATACTGTAGGGTAATATTACCATACTGACCTGTCAAAACAGTCAAGAAAGTAAAAATAAAACACATAATACAACGCTATTTATTAATACACACGGAATTAAGCTGTTCAGAGCTTCACCAGCTGCGTTCCAAATATTTTCACGAAATTCAGCTTCGCCAAATCTACTTTTATCTAGCCATTATGAACATATTTGACGTTTAAGTAAAAAAAAAATTTATAAATTTAATACAAAACAAATGTAGCCATGGTGTTAAATAAAAACAAACAGACTTACTTGATTACCTAAAATTGTGACAGACGTTACTCATAAAAGTACAAAAAATTATATTTATTAATGACATTAACATCTTCATTCTGAAACCGGTAAACTATTGAACAAACCACGGATGTTATGAGCTTCCTCGTCCTACGAGCTCGGATTTCAAACTGACATCTGCGGCTGTTATGATACTCATAACATTGCTAGGAATATTAATAGCTATAACAAGTACAAATTAAATTGTATCGGATAAATCTAATGTCACAAGTCGCAAACAGAATACTAGAGCCGTTGCCTCAGTCTTGCGTATTTCCGTACCCGTGTTTATATTTTCTTCTAGCAAGTAAAACATTGAAGTTTACTTTTAATTAGCGGCGTCGGTCTGCGAACAAAATCCGTCCTGTGTCCTCAGCATAGAGTTCTCCAACACAGTATATTTGTGTATCTCCACAAAGTGTGAACAGACTTGTTTACAACATTACTACTTTAAAGTTGCGATCAAAACTTTGTTAGATTTTCTTTCCAAGTTTTTCTCTTTTGTTTTTTAGAAGAGTAAGTTGTTGGAAAGAAAGTGTTGTGGTGCAGTGGTAATAAAAATAGACGGTTAATAAAATATTTACTTACGTTACATTTTTAAGTTTCCTAATGTTGTTTAAAAATTACGATAGCCGAATAATGGTATAGTTATTCAAACATAGCTAAAGAGTTGAGGCAGGGTAAAAAAAGGTTTCCCTATTAGTTACCCACGTTTTTCCTTCTACTGTACCAAGAGCAGTACTAGCCAGAGAGAAATCTTAATGGGCGCATAAACCATAAACGAAATATGACAAATTTATATCAAAATCATATAACACTTATGGCATAATTAGTAGCAAAGTATTTTTTTCTTTTAAATATTTTGCAGTAAAGCGATGTAATGAATTGAACATATTTTGACGTCACGGGTATTGCATTGATGCTATTAGTCAGAAATATGAAACGTACAAGTCGCGCGTATGCCGTGGCGCCCAACGCCTATTGTGGGTTAAAAAGGAACTACGAATTGTCATTTCATTTATTTTGTTTCTTGGTATTTAAGATTATATTTGATGGGCTTCTATTAATTGTTTTATAATTTCACTGTTTTATTGTGCTATGTTGAAAATCTATTGATTAAAATTGTGTGCTGAGGTTATGTTACATTACCAACAGCGCCACTGTTCTCAAGCTTTCGTATATTACTTACTCGAATATCAAATACAATACTCTAAAGTTGCCAAAGGAATTTTATCTTTATTTATATTAAGTTTAATTGTTGTAAATAAAGGGTTACAATATGTAAATATTAATTTTACATTAAAAAATATATAATATTTACTATCATGAAAAATCGTTGTTTTAGTGCTACTGGAGCAGTACCCGTGACGTCACACACACTTTAAAAAATCATATCTCCGGTAATATATGGAATTTTTACATCGGGTTTTCACTGATCGTCATATTTGATAATAAAATTTCATAAAAAAATTAAAAAAAAATTGGTTTATGGGCCCATTGTGGCACTTATTTCAAAATCTGTTTGTTTAATCGCTTAATATAAACTACTAAGTATTAGGTTGTTGGGCTGCGTAAATTATAAATATATAAAGTACATGTCTGTGACGAAATAGTCGGCAAACGGAGATTGGAAAATCGACAGTTGGATTCGTAAGAGACTCTGATTCCAGCAGCAAGCCAGTAAATTCGTCTCCTTATATACCAAAATATTGTATTGACAATGAACCGTTGTCATGGTTACTGTACATCTTTTATAACGCGTGGCAGTTATTTAAAAACGTTCTAGAAAAAGATGCGTGGCATTTCTTTGGTTGATTCTGATTGTCCGAGTATAGTTTTGTTCAGCACCGATAGATGGCATCTGATAACAAAGTTTTTGTTAGGCACCGAAAGATGGTACTCAGTATAGTTTTATTCAGCGCTGATAGATGGCAGGTGTAATTTTTATTCAGCATTACTAGATGACATGCAATAACACAATTTTTCATAAATTATATTTTGTCCGATAAAATATAAATATTCTATTATAACTATTCCTTAACTATGGTGAGACGGAACATAGATACAAGTTATTTAAGGTAATATATAGCATCAGTGTGAAGGTATGTGCTATAAAATTACTTCCTATTAGTCACGTTAATAATTAGTTGAGATAAAACGCAAATAAATATTTTTCTCACGAGTTCATGAGCAATAAAGTTTATTGTTAATACTTCTTTATAGCTAATTGAAGAATAAATCATAATATTTATAGAGCTCTTTCTTAATAACGGATATAAAATGTAAATAATAAAACATTCCACACTAATCAAATAATTTTTATCCAAAACAAGAAATGGGCACATAAACTTACCTTATAAATGCGTTAATTGTAAATAATAAAATAATTATGATTATATCCTGAATAATGCTTTATATAATTTATGTTATGTGTTGAAAGGTATATTATAAACATGAGAAATCTTCACAGCCAGTAATTCTTGTGGTTCCGGAAAGCTACACAATGTATTTTAAAGTGATTGTCATTATATCTGTTTTCTACAACATTATTACTATCGTAAAATCAGCAGGTAAATATTTTAGAATATTTACTGAAATATTGGTGTCTTCGTACCTACCTGATCTGAGAAGCATAAATGATATACCGCGTGTCCCTCGTAAATGTTGGCATAGGCAGTTAACATGTAAAATCGTTTTTTGTAAATAAAAAGTGTCCGGCAAAAAATGATGCATCCAAATTTTATATCACAATACTGCCAATATCCCTACATCTTATTTAATACAGATTAATTTATTTTGATACCGTAATTTAATGAAATTAATATTAATAATTCCTAATTTTCCGCCCACTCTTTTTATTGTTACTGACGTATAGTGCTTGCAATTTGTTTTAAATATTTTAATCAGTCACTGTCAATTTCTGGCGATGGAAACCATTCAGCGTTCATTCCTGTGAAGTATTCAGATATTTGTCTTGCACTGCGCCCCCGTAATACATTCTAATAATATTTACACGGTTCTCGATATTTAATGTATTCATGATGACAGAACGTAAGTTTCATTTCCTTTTTTGTTTACATTTATCGCAGGCGCAGTGAAATTGTCACAAACTTGTCAGAAATAACCACTTGGAACAAACCTAATATTGAGAGTTTGTGACGTTAATGAATGATTCCAAATATGATTGAATGAGACGAATTATGAATACAATTGAAGTGAATATGGTGTCAGGGTATGGAAAGTTTGGAAAATGGAATTTACAAAATAAATTAATATGCAGCATCAATAAATTACAAAAGTTATTTGTTTAACTCGGCACTAAAATACCAGATTTATAGCATGAGTAAAAGTGAAATTTTATAGATTGTAGCTGGTCAATAAAATATTTTTGCTTAGTTATTCATTTATAATTTTAAGTTATCATTGTTACATACTAATTATATTTTATAATAATTAAAATACGAGTACCAATTAAGAAACAGATGGTTCCTATTTTATTACAGCAACTATCTAAATATTTATTGACAATTAGGGTTATATAATTTAAAAAATTATATGTTTCAATGATAAATTGTTTAATAATTTGTTGAATTTAATTTAATTTTATTTACTTCCAAACATATTAATGTATTTTTTGACATTATAAATAAAGAATTAAATTATTAATTAAATATGTAATTTAATATATTCGTCTGAATAAATTATTAAATTTAAATACGGGATGTTTCAATGCATTAGGAATATAATTAAATGATGGGTACTACATGATACTAATCACCGATTAATTCAAAATAGTAATACTATCTACTTTAGCATCAATCTTGAAACAAAAACTTACTCTAATGTAAAAAACTTATTTTGGACGATCATCAATTGTTTTTAATACAGCTTTATTGAATTTCAATAATTTTGGGATCAAATTACAGATCTCAGAAAAGATAAAACAAAATTAATTGTTATTTTACAACTGTTAATTAAATATTGTCGAGTTTAGCTGCAGTATCGTCAATTGTTTGTATAATGTTTAATTAGTAGAATTCTATTGAGTTTGGTATCAAATTGAAACTTTCTGTAGGGGAATTCATATTGTCAGATTATTTACTCATTTTACTTCATCGTTTATTTTTTAAAAGGTTCATTGAATATTGTTTGTGTATCCATTTAAATTTTATTAATCATAATTGCTATGCAAATTAACACAAGTAAAATGTCTATTCTATATTTATTGATATGTGTGATCACCAATGACGTCTCATCTATAGACGAGTAATGTCGTATCCAAGTCAACGCAATGTTTTGAAGCAGAAAAGGATAGAACAAATGTAGGCGAGACGGGCGTGCGGTGAGAGGGGGACTTAGAATGGTGTAATGCACGTTGCATACAGCTACTGTATAAAACGTAGCTGACTCGCCTTTCAAATATAAAAAAATTACACGACACTGCGAAAATCTCAAAATAAACTTGTCAAAGTGAATCAAAACAACAGTTCTTTCAACACGCACAACAAATACAAATGGCTGCCATAACCAATGTACACAAAAATGTATGCAACGTGCAACACACCATTCTAATGCCCCCTCTTGCCGCGCACCTGTCTCGCCACAGCCCTCCGGCTTCACAACAAACAGCGCTATACTTTGTCTATAGATGAGACGTCATTGGTGATCACCATAATTTTTAATTTGCAATAAATGTTTCAATTTTAAGAAACTTTGTCTCTTTGAGTACTATTTACTCCAGACCAATTTATATTATGAAAGTTAAGTTTTACCTTCTTGCTTACAAGCTTTTTTTATCTTGATACAATAAAATATCTCAAAAACTACGTAGCGGATAAATATTGAAATTATATTTCAAAAAAATACATAACCTAACCTAACCTAACCTAACTCTCCAAACTAAAAAAAAAAAAAAATTAATATACCTGGTGCAAATAGCTATTTGTACATTTAGAGCGCAAAGTTAAGTTTTGTCACTCATACACGAATATCGAAACGTGAGTCGCAGCAAACGCTGCAATCGTTTGAGAGCGACATAAATACTTTGCACTCGAATTATATACAATATTATTCCTGTCGTGGATTGATGCAGCTGTAGTTTCACTGCGTATCCATGGTGACGAATTAGTAAAAAAAAAAACTTTTGTCGCTCGACGTTATAGTAGACGAGTGGCAAAATAAAATTCATTAGAAAGCATCAATTTTGCGTTGATAAATGCAAGCATCAAAAGCAACTTTCTAGGTTTGTTCAACCTGGCACCTATGACAGTTTGCGACTGTCTGAAATATGTTCATTAATGAAATATGGTTCCAAAGCAGTTAGTTGCTTCAATGCGTGTTATCAAACAGTTCAAAATAATCGCAAATCAGTTACAGACAGTTTGAAGTATCCAAAAATATGAAAATGTCAAATACTTGTTACAAACTTGTCAAAAATAACCACTCGGAACAAATCTTCTGTAGCAATCGTCAGAAAATATTGATTACACTCTGTTCTGATCACTAGATTAGTTTTAAGACGGTATCTATATTCGATTCCTCTACAAAATCACCATTCCACATTGTAACAAATTCTTAATTTTTTCTAGACGACGTTTTGGTGATAGACCCTCGAGATCTGCGTCTCTTCGAATCAGTATGGAAACTAGGCTTCCACAGTGGCAGAACTCGTGTTGACAACAAAGAAAAAAATATCGAAAAAACAACTAAAGCCTTGCCGGAGTCTTCAACGCTTGCAGTTCCGAAAATAGAAGAAATTACTCCAGAAATTGAAAGCGACTTCAAGAAAACTCCGGTTGTTGATGGGAAGTTCTTAAGGAAGATGTTTACGTCGAAGTACACCGATAAGTTCTTTGGAACTAACAATAATAATAACAACAACAACAACAATAAGAATTTCTTGGATGGCAAGGATATGGTTAGCACTATGGCTACTAATGATCTTGGAGAAATGAGGCCAGAATTTGAAGCATCGACGAGAAAACCAAAGTCAAAGAAGAATCGCAGACAGAAGCATATACATCATTCAATGTATTAAAATATTGAATAAAGGTTTACGGATTTAAACTATAAATGTATTATTGGCTTATTAAATAAATTCATACTGTTATCGCTTTCTTCTGCTTTTTATACATTAGAGATTAGAACCACGGCGTGTAGGCGGAAAGTATATCAACAATCGAACAATCTATTACAAAATATACCAAATTTTACCAGATATATTTAGAAATTTCAGAAGAATAATTAATAGCATGTTGTAACACCTATTTAGTCGGGGATCAAATCTACCGGTCGACAAGTATGTATGCCGTTAAAATATCGCAATATCAAATATTTAATCTCACCCTAATGCTACAGGCTAACCACTTGTTCAACTTAAATGTAGATCTGACCGCATAAGAATCTTTCTGATGCCGCTTTGGTTACACTAGTAATAGTCCGTGAGCCAGCTTGTTCTATGGAATCTACCCGTTTAGGTACATCGAAAAGCGCACGTCTGCCATTTAGATCTGGGTGGTATAAAAAATGGCGTCCATTAAAGAAGGGAAGTAACAGATGGAATTTTGAATAATGTGACCAAAATTTTCTTTTTAATCTCGAAATACTAGATGAAAATACAAATCAAAGACACCAGTCTGCCACTCGTACGTGGCCGGGTTGCCTCAGCAGACGAATTTCAAAATTTAAAATTTGTTGCTCGAAATTTGACTCAAATGACCAAAATGTTCTTTTTATCCCATGATACTAGACGAAAATACAAATTAAAAGACACTAGTCTGCCACTCGTACGTGGTCGGGTTGCCTCGACAGACTGGAGTCTTTTGACTTGCATTTTCGTCTAGTATCGGATAAAAAGAAATTTAGGTCATTTGAGTGAAATTTCGGGCCATAAATTTTAAATTTTGAATTTCGTGTGCCAGGACTACTCGACCATGTACGAGTGACAGACTGGTGTCGTTTCTTCTAGTATCATGAAATAAAAAAGAAAATTTTGGTCATTTAAGTCAAATTTCAAGCAACAAATTTTAAATTTTGAAATTCGTCTGCTGAGGCAACCCGGCCACATACGAGTGGCAGACTGGTGTCTTTTGATTTGTATTTTCGTCTAGTATTTCGAGATTAAAAAGAAAATTTTGGTCACATGATTCAAAATTCCTTCCTTTACTTTCCTTTTTTAATGGACGCCATTTTGAACTCCACCCAGATCTGCATGGCAGACTTGCATTTTTCGATGTATCTAAATGGGTAGATTCCATAAAACTTACAGAATATTTTGGTCAAATGAGTCGCTATTTTTACAGCTGGCTCACGGATTATAACCAAAAACCGTCGCACAGATTATACGAACTGATGATAAGTTACGGTTTTACCATTTCCACGGTAAAAAATCTATTATGGGCACCACAATACCTACCGCCATAGATTTTTTATCAAACAATGCAAGAACATGAACCGGTACTATTAATAACACTCATCTCTTCAAAAAATAGATTTGAATTATGATACATTTCAAAAATTGACACTTTTCAAGCGTTGATTTGTTTTTAGTTGGATAGTTAGATTTAAACAAATATATCAAAATATATTTTTTTCTTGAACGTACTGTAATTTGTAAATGGTGACAGTAAGAGGAAAATGTTTCAAACAACAATTGTAGATAATAATATTTAAAACATTCTTCTTATAACAAGAATTGTCATTAAACCATAATTTAATGAGATATTGTAAAATAACTTGATTGGACTTCAAGAAAACTATCACTTCCGTTTATTGGATTATCACCAAAAACTAATCAGCTCTTCCAAATGGTATACAGTTGATATATACAAAATATCAATATTTCAGTATAGTAGTTTTTGAGAAACCGTAACTCCAGAGATCCACACAGACTGACAGACTGACAATCAGACAGACAGACACACACAGACATCATCGCAAAACTATTAAAAACAAATTCTAGAAAACCCTAATATGTGCTCATTCCCGGAATTTTCAGCCTGATTACTATACCTCCCTTACAGGATGTTGTGAGAGGTAAAAACAGAACACTGTGATTAACCAGTAAAAAAAATTATAGTCAAAATTGACAAAATTTGTAGTCACAGACGATCCACAGTTAATTTTTATTAACTTAACAAGTTTCAAATTTGTTAGAAAGTAACAAATTATTTTTGTGAATTTCGTAACTAAATATATTTGTGAATAGGTATAGTTATTATAACAAATTATGTTGACACAAAGAATATAAACTCTTTTTAACAATTTCAAATTGATAAGTTAGATAAATTTTCTTTGTTATTATTGACAAGTCTATTTGTTAAATTTTATAAGTCCAGCAAATAAATAAAACAATTTTTTTTGTTAAAAATTCAGAATTGACTAAAGAATTCAACTAATTGTCGTATTTGTTCAAACTGTTAATTGAACACAAACTATTTGTCAATATTAACTAAAAATACTTAACCGCAAATTTAACAAATCGCAAATCAAATTCCTTACTTAGGCAACGGCTTGGCAGGTAGCGTTAAAGCCGGGTCACTCGATAACGCATGTTAAGCAATGCTGCCTGCGGTTAATAGTTAGATGGGGACCGCTTTGTGAAAACCTATACCAGCGAATACTGTGTGCTGTTGTCACACCACCGAAAACGAGGTTCCGAGGCGGCATATAACCTCAGCAGTTGAGACCTCTAAAAAACAAAATCTTACTGTGTAGGCACTCACTAACACACCATTTAAACACTCACTACGTCCATTCCTCTCGAAAACGTATTACCCAAATATACAAATTCATTCCTTGTCCCAATCCTTTCTTAAACGATTCACTGAAATATAAATTTATTATCATGCCATTTACACAGTTTGAGTTTAGCACTTTGCTTTTATAGATATTGGTAAGTGATGTATTTTTGCAAGTGAAGTTAGGTTACCAGCGTTTAAATAACGCATCCCAAAGATGTTCGAGCAAGGAAACCCACAGTAATAAAGTACCCAGCCAACACAGTTATGTCGCAAGTACGTGATATATACATAACATGGATAGACCTATGTCCGCAACAAGGTCTATGAGAAATTACATCCCATGTATGTAGACATCGTAACGTTAATGGTACATAACAACACTATTGGTATACACAACTTTGAATATACGAATGGAATAGCTGTTTTTGTACATTTTTGAGTAAGATCTCTTTGAAAATGTTTATTTATTCATAAATTAACAATTTTCTTTACTTAAATTACGTTACGGAAATATATAACCACTTAGCAAAATATATTTCAAAGTTGTTCAGTTCATTAAAAAATATTTAAAATTTCTTTGCTATAATTTAATCTAAAATATATAATACTTTCTAATTAACTGTGAATATGTGAAGTACGGTAAGATAACATATACATGTTGTAGGTATGTACCATGTCCAAGACCAATGTGACATACCAACAATATAACTTTACGCTCTCTCAAGAGATGTCCGATATGGTATATGTATATTACGTTATTAGTACGTATATAAATGATATACTACTTAGGTTTCAGATATTACATACCAGGTACATCAATGTTACAGCTGTGTTTGCTGGGTATAAAGTGATGACAATTCAATACAATAGTATATTGTACAACGAGCATGGAATGGTACTCATTTCCTACGAGTATGAAAGTTTGTAGCATGAGCCGAAGGCGAATGCTCCAAATCATACGAGTATGAAATGGGCATTCCATGCGAGTTGTACACTATACTTTTTCTACGGCGACGATATTATTTCCTAATTCATTTAATATTAATTAAAAAATTGTCCCGCTTTCATCATTCCAATATTTGACAATTCTAAATAAGTATCCTAGCAATGGCACCTGTACTTAAATGAGTTGACCTGTATTGATATACTCACAAAACAAATTCATTTCGCACGATGCTTGCAATGTACCTCATATCCCTAGCAACAACCAACATACAATGAGTAGATTTCTAAGTGGCCGTAGAAAAAACAATTTAAACTTTCATCGATATTTCTTATTTATGGTTTGTATGCGTTTTATGTAAGCAAATGGATTTATTTTCCTATTCTGGCTATGAAGAACTCGTACAAGTTTTCTGGAATGCATCAGAGTTCTCTGTTCCTATAAATTATGTTTTGAAAATATAAGTAAACATAACGCAAAGAACATGAACTCCAAATGTAGTTTTAATAAACCCCTGTAAGAAAACCAAGCAAACGACCCAAGAAATAATCCATTAGTCCGTAAATCAGGGCAAGCACGATTCAGGGGCGTCAGACTCAATTGGCTGACCTCAAGCAGACGCAGCATAACTTAACTCGTCGGCTGGGGCAGTTTTTCGCGTAGATCCGGTGCAAATCAGTGTAACAATCTCCGCCTGACTAATGACATTTCATCCATTTTGAATAAAGTGGGCGACGTGTGGCTCGTCCGGGATTTATCGCGTTCCATTTGCCGGGCCGGCGGGGGTGAAGGGGGCGGCGGACACAGCCGCCTCATGATTTACACGGCGTGATGAAGTCATTTTGTAGCTGCCACCTCCGGAGCCGCAGATGCAGCAGCGACAAGGAGGAGTTATTATATTCTCCAGGTCAGATGTAAGGAAGCTCAAACAGTCGCCTGATTTTATAAAATGCTTACGAAAAGTGGTTATTATTATAAATAAACAGGATGAGTTTTAATATTGGTACACTACTGAGACTTCTATAATTGTAAAATATATAAAATAGAAAATAAAATAAATATATCATCATGTCCTTTACCCTTTGAAGGTGTGGCACTCTTCTTACACAGATCTCGGTAAATGATATATTTTTTCGCATGCAGTGCGGTTACCAGACGTCAAATCATGCCCCGCAAAGGTGATACAAGTAATAGCTATTAACATTCCTAGCGATGTTATGAGTATCATAACTGCCGCAGATGTCATCCGAGCTCGTAGAGCGAGGATTTTAAGACATCTAAGGCCTGTTATGACTCTTAACATCCGTGGTTTGTTCAATAGTTTACCAGTTTCATAATATGACGACGTTAATGTCATTAATAAATATTAGTTTATGAAATTCTTTTATGAATAACGTCTGTCATAATTTTAGAAAGTGATCAAGTAAATCTGTTTGTTTTTATTTAATACTTGTTTTCTATCATATTTATAAATAATATTTTTACTTAAACGTCAAATGTGTTCTTCATGGCTAGATAAAAAGTGGATTTTGGCGATGCTGAATAGCCTGAAAATATTTGGAACGCAGCAGGTAAAGCTCTGAAAAGCTTAATTCCGTGTGTATTAATAAATAGCGTTATATTTTCTTGACTGTTTTGATGGGTCAGTATAGGTAGATAATATTACCCTACAGCATAGAGTTATGACATACTTACTCCGCCTACTTTTGTGCATGTAAACATAGGTTTCATCTCCTGAAACCGGTAAAATCATTTACTTGTAACTCATTTGTAAACACCATTTACCCAAGCCCTCTATTGCTTTTGAAAATGAATCTTTACAAGTTACTAATTGACTGTTACATCATAAAATTTTTACAAGTTAGTAAACAAGATAAACAATGCACGTTGCCACAGTAATGGTTACAAGGCTTATGCGAAATCATTTAAAATAATTTTTGACAGAACAGTTGTGTAACTGACATGACTTGGTTATAATTTTAATTTGATTTGCAAATGAGTAACAAGTAAAATGTTGTTCAATACACGCGAGGTAACTGTTTTACTGCTTCAAGGAGGTGACAGCCTCGCCTGATCGGCTCGCCGGTCATTTCCTCCATTCAGTAGTAAAAACTGTTTTACCTTGCTTGTAATGTAAATAACTATTACAAGCGAGTAACAAGTAAAATCATTAATGATCACTCAAATGTAATGTTTGATATTTTAGTGCAGCTCTTCTATATGAGACCTTAGATTGCAGACTAGATAATATTCAATTAACTATTGTAAAAAAAAACAATTGAGGAACGTTTGAATGTTATTTCAAAGTTACCCCTATGTTTCCCTATCTCCTACTATCTGTAGACGGACGGTAACGGCACTTTACGCAAAAGCAGAATGCCGTATCCAAAATTAGGTAAATGACGTTCATTATTTTTAAGTAATCCTTTAAGTAAATATTCTGTAAAATTGATTTTTGTACAATACTTTATATTCATAGTCCTTCGTTCTAGATTCCAGTAATTAGGTATTATTAAACTCAATCGAAGTTGGGCGGATAATCCTAGCGACTTGTCCCTATGTACGTCTAATAGTTTCTGAAGTGAAATTGTTCCAAGTTTCGCATACCGCCACAACGCCGCGATTGGAATAGTTTGGCGAATATGGTTATGGTGCCTTCTAGAGAAGAATTCTATCGCAGCGGGCATCGCCACATTTTGTCGCACTGTTACTGGCAGTAAATACTCACATATGATCCAGGATTTAAGATGAATCGAACGCTATGAAGATTGTTTAACCTAGTTAGTTGAAATAGGTAAACTTTTAATAATTTGTACAAATTAATTTTGGAATGATTTAAAAAAAAAAAAAATAAGATCATGTGTATTAAAATTTATAAATCAAATAATTGTGCTCTATACATTACCAAATATACAACAAAGGACCCCGCAAATTCCTTATGGAAAAGTGGCTTTCTTTAAATTGGTTGATTTTTTATATGTTTCTCTTGAGACATTTTTGAACAAAAGTCTAAATGGTCGAGAATGTCAGCATTACTTAAGGTAAACCATACGGGCTGAAGATAGCTAACATGAACATGACTTTTTTGAAACAATATATTATTATTATAATAAATGAAACATATAATGTTTTATACCTATATTTGTAGATAAAAGTCCAAAGTTTTGTAATAAATTTTAAAAAGCTAATTTTGTTTGCAAATTATACATGAACATAATATTCAAATTAGTAAAATTTATGTCACACATTCCCATGAACGAACAATTTAATGCAAATAATTTGTATATTTATAAATATGATCCTCTATAATATACTAAGATTATTTTCCATTTGAATTTACAGTTTTTGAGAAACAAATAAAAATATACCAAAAAGTGTGTTTTGGTATATTTTTATTTGTTTCTCAAAAACTGATTTAATATTTAGAAGTCTCTAGAAGGACAAAAAATAGTAGTGATAATATTATTCGTAAAATAATTCTACAGTGATCGCAAAAGTTTACAGGCACCTCTAACTTCACCGTAACTTTTACAGTATTCTGTAACATATTTACGATTTTCTGTAAGGAACAGATGCTATCAGAATTGCCATTTGACCTGTAAGCATTTACAGATCTTACAGATTCTCTTACAGACTTTACAGAATTGCTCAGTATATTTTCTAGAATTAAATAATATTTATAATTTTGATCTAAGCGTGACTGAATTTTCTGTAGGTTATTTCATAAACATTTTCCTTGTGATGCAATTCCTCGGATTAGTTTTCTTATTGTTTTGCTTTGTATAGATTTCTCAGAAATATTCTCATATCGTCTTTATAGGTGTTAAATAAATTTCAATTCAATTGAAAATTTATGGTTCAATAAATATTTATCTGGTAATAGTAATAAATAATATATTTTACGCATTGTAAGACACTTGATTTTTTGATACTAAATCATAATTTTATTAGCTATTAAAATTATAATATTGTGCATTTTAATATTTTTAGAGTTAATTACTATTGCCAAAGTATACACCAACAAATACCTGTATTATTATTTATATGATTTTAAACAAACAAACAAATAAACAAAACTACATATATGTAATATTAAATAAATGAGTATATATTGTTTGTTAGATATTTTGAGTCATTTATTTAATCGAAATATATAAGCTAAGTATTATAATATATTTACAGGTGAACTAACCTTATTTTAACTGGGAAAAGTACCTGTACTAACTGTATTAATTTGATTAATATAAATGCTTCAAGTGAAAATACAAATGACTCATTTTTATATTATTATTGTATGAAATATATGTATCTATTCAATATAATCTATAATCAAAAAATTAAGTTTGTTGATATATAGTGTAAAGATAAGTGTCAAAACATGATTTTATCTTAAATTTGTTTATCTGTTTCCTTAATGTTCTTTCGTTTCAGGAGCAGATGCACTTAAGGACAAATATCCAATAGGCCATAAAAATATTTAAGAATTGAATAATTTACTAAAATATTCATCAGAGCAGAATTTGAAATAATCAGATTATATAATTAATGCCAGAAGAAAAGTTTCCAATAATTTAAGAGGTATTTCGTATGCTCTGCACGTCGATTGGTTCTCTAGGTAAATCGTCCCCTGCCGATTTCCTCCCCCCCCAATTACACCCTTACGAATTCGACCCTAAATGCAGAATTGATTTGTTAAAAAAATATATGCAAATCACAATAGATGAAGTAAATAACAATTCTAATATTTTTTAACTCCCGCCTACCTCTAGGTATGGGAGGTATTGTTTTTGGTTAAAAAATTGGGTAGTGAGTTTTCAATGAATAAGCACGTTTTAGGGTCCCTACAATACAATTTTACTATTTTCGCAATGATGTCTATATGTATGTATGTATGTATGTATGTATGTATGTATGTATGTGTGTGTGTGTGTGTGTGTGTAGTCTGTGGCAATTTTTTCGTCTCGCATAACTCAAATACTATAATACAAAAAAATACAATTTTATGAATTATTGCTTTTTATATTTAAATGAAGAGCTGATTAGATTTTGGATAAAATTGGTCAACTGCAAGTAGCAGTTTACTTGAAGCCCTTAACAGTTTTTCGTGAAAAACACGGTTAAATTTCCTTTTTCAACAATTTTTGTTATTTTGAAAGTTAAAGAAGATTTAATTTTACATGTGTTTTGATTACACTATTTTTTAAATTTTCATTAGATTTAGAGATAATAAAATATAAAAAAAAATAGATTTCACAAATCTTGCATTCCTAGAACACAATTGAAAAATTTTCATTTTTTTACGAAATGTGACAAATGTCATTGTGATTGTGAAGCTGTTTTCTTAGTGAAATATTTGTCAAAAAATTAAATAAATATACGAAAGAAAATTAAAATTATCAAATATAAATAGAAAATAAACAAATAAGAAGGTATATTTCTGTATCATCAAATACTATTTTGTACCGTTTAAGAGTAGTATTGGGCGGGAGGTTATGTGCTGGGCACATTAGATTTTTTTCTTAGTTAATATATATATATCAAATATAACAAATCAAAATTTGGGAACATATTCTATTGTTTCTATGATACTATACTTCAGATTTAAATGTATTTTTGGAAACGACTTGAAATAAGCTGGATTTGAACCCAAGTAACCTTATTGGGACAATCTGATCCGGACGAATTTTCCGGAGTCCGCCAGGGCAACTGGGTTCACGCTTTCATCGCGTCTGCCAGCACTGGGCGCCACGTTTTTCCCACCATGATTGAATAACCTCCTTGGTTTTTGTTTTGTTTGGCGCGCCAACGATGAAGAGTCCACAAAATTGAGTTCTTAATTCTGGTTAAGACACGGCACCGCACTCTACATTGAAATTTATTTGTTCTCTGAGGTACGAGACGCGGCTACAACCACCGTGGAAATATGTCCTGTCGTGAAAATTTATTAAGATATGCAGAGCAGTCTGTTACTTACTGCAAGACGCTTTTTGCGCACCTTTTTCTTGAGATTGAAGATTCAAGGACGTCTGGTATACGTATATTGTAGGGAAAATATTATGAGTTAATATATTCTGTGAAAGTAATACTGCATTCTACATTCTACCTTTATGCAAGATGAGAAAATTGTAGATACATTTCTAATGAGGAGTAAAATGAAAAATTAAAGCTATTGAAGATGATTTAACATAAATAAGTTAATTAAACTCGTCGACAACAACAATATTTTTACCTCGCGACACAAGTCACTAAAGTATAATTTTTTATTACAAATAATCCATGTGAGTAATAAAAAATACTTTAGTGTCGAGGTATACATTATATTTTTTCCGAAATCGCAAAATAGTTTCCAACCGAGGGATACACAAGATTTTTCGCGCCAACATTTATGTAAATTTAATAAATTAATTTAATTTATTACACATTTTCTTAATGACAGGGAATTTTTTATGTTGCTAACTTCACAATATTTGAATGTCAATTATGTTCATTTTCTAATATCATAACCAAAATATCTACATATTTTTTTTGGATTTTACACTGCAAATTCAATTATAACTATTTACAAATATGTTTAAAATCCATAAATATTCTGTTTTCTTATATTGCAAATACTCAATTGTAGATATATTGCCATAATATTATTATGTCAATGTAATACTTTGACATTTCTAGCGTCAGAAGTTAGATAAAATTAGTGAAGTGATGCCAACATATAACCATAAAAAGTTAGCAATTTTTGTCGAACTAGTTCAACAAAAATATGATTTCCGACCGCTTTAGAGATATGTAATTGTATTAATGTCGGACGGCGGCGCGAAAAATAAATAGCATTATGTATTTGTAAAACGTCAGCTAGCTGTTGAGATGAAGATGGCTGTGATAACAAAAGTACTGTCAAAGTGTCAAATTTGGTTGTAATTCCATTTTTTATCTTCCGTCACATTCTGTAAGAGAGGTATAGGAATCATGCTAAAAATTGGGTAGTGAGTTTTCAGTGGGTGAGCACGTTTTAGAATCCCTAGAATACGATTTTAAAAGTTTCGCGATGATGTCTGTGTGTGTGTCTGTCTGTTTATCAGTCTGTCAGTCTGTGTGGATCTCTGGAGTTACGGTTTCTCAAAAACTGCAAAACTGAAATTTTGCTATTTTGTATATTTCAATTTTATACCCTCTGGAAGAGCTAATTAGTTATTAGTGATCCCAAAACCGGAAGTGGTAGTTTACTTGAAGCCCTATCAAGTTATTTTAAAATATCTCAGTAAATTATAGTTTAATAATTTTATTATCAGTAATAATATAACAAGAGAGTGAGAATAAATTGAAAATAAATTGACAGATCTTTCGAAAACTTGTTGCCAGGCAATAGCCACGAAAGCCCGTAGGGCATGAGTGGCTATTGCCAAATGGCGACAAGTTTGAGAAAGATACTGGAGAATTATTTTCTAATTTATCGAACTCTCGAGTTATATTTAATTAGATTATTTTTTGATTTCATCATCAGGCACGCCACTAAATCTATGTTTTTGTTCATTTTTACTTGTGTTGATGATAACTATCTGACATTTGACATCTGTCAACAAAAACAAAAAAGCTACAGAGAAAATTGCCGGGAATAATCACAAGAGTATTCTCAGTATAATAATGACAGGATTGGTTAAAACGCAGACACGTGACATACAATAAAGCATTTCATTGGTTTTAAGAAACGTCAAAAAATAATCAGAATAATGTTTCAAATATTATAATCTACAATTATTGTTTGAAACATTTTCCTGTTATTGTCACCATTTACGAATTACAACACTTTAAAGAAAAATTATATTTTGATAATTTCGTTTAAATTTGCTAACCTAACATACCCTATTTTTAGTATCTACCAGCCATTTGACACATTGTCTTACCATTTACTTCAACTGCCATAATATTCCAACGTTTTGAAATACGTAACAAAATGGCCAAATGTTACATTTTAATCTACAGCTTAGGTAGTGAAATTTCAATATTTATATGATTAAACATGTTCATCAGAGATTTCCTCACGCACGTTAAATTGTTGAAACGATTGTTGACGACCAACATTAATAACTTGCTACATTTCGTTATTGCATTTGAACGTTCGATTAATCCGGATTGTATTTGCCAGCACGCTCCGTGGCAAACATTCGAGTTACGTACACACAACGAAAACAAACACAAATAGGAAGCATCGTCACGTTACTAACGAACGAATATGGAAAATAATAACGGAATCGGACTTTACCCGCGGGGATGTGTGCATGTTTGGGAATCTATAAATAGAAGGACACCAGATTATATATGTTCGTTTGTGTTTTTTGAAGGAATATGTTGAATTGTTGACGGCATATATATTTTCAGATTTTTATCTTCTGTATACTTGAATGTAAAGGAGGAATTGGGACGGATTACAAACGTATGGTAACTTTTGTCTAATTTGAACAAAGTTCTTACAGTTCTTGAGATCCCAATTGTGATCCTCTAAATTTGAATACACTTCAAATGCATAATTCCCGACTATGATATGTAATAAAAACAGATACAGTTTTGTACGTTTTGCTCGCATACACACAACAAAATTCTTATATCCAATTTAAACAACCAAAAAACAGAAAATATAAAATGTACATAAATACATACATACCATCGCGCTATATCCCACTCAGTGGGGTAGCACGAACCTAGAAACACAGTCCTCCAAACATTCCTATCCTGATACAGAACATTCGCCTCGTCCACATTTATAGTGCGATTCATACTTGCTCATTTATTCTTCACAATAGGAATCATTCGTTCACGCAACAAATCATCAATCATACCCAACCATTTATTCTTCGGACGCTCACGTAATCATTCACCATATAAATTAGTTTCACCAACCTTTCATTCTACATTCGCTCAACATGTCCAAACCACCTCAACTGACTCACTCCCACTTTCTTAACAACATTATTCTCAATCTCACACACACCATACACCAATGTATTCCGGATACGATCACGTCTCGTTTACCCACATACTCCTCTCAAATATCTCATTTCTACAGCAGTTATACGTCGTTCATGCTTCTTCATCCTCACCCAACATTCAGAACCATACATCAATGTAGGCACTAGCACACGATTATAAACACTCAATCGAGCATCTCTAGATACATTCACGTTTTGAGCAAATGTACCCAGAGCACCCAATACCTTGCACCCTGCAGACACCCGCCTTTCAATCTTCCGGTCAATACGTCCATCCCTCGAGAACATACTACCCAAATATACAAATTCATTCGCTTGTTCCAGTCTCACACCATTCTTCCTTAACACATCTATTCTTCCTTTTATATTTCATCAGGTATTCATCACGAAAAGTTCCTGGTACATCCTTCATATTCAAAACTTCAAATACGCCCCCTTTTTCTCCTTAGTCGCTTCTTTCACTTCTTCATTCCACCATGCATTCTATGTACATAAATCACGAAACATTAACCTGCAAATATAAAAGAAATAAATCAAACCAGTTACTTGTGCAGCAATTGCCTTCAATTAAGCGCGTTGTCCAAGATCTAAACGGAAAAAATAAAACGGACGAAAGCAAAAATAATCACATTCCACCGTTTACAGCGTCGACTCTCAACAGCAAAATAAAATAGGATTCGCTCTGCGCGATGCAGCCGACACAATTTGGCGTTATTTTCCCAAACAGATAATTCAGATTCACGGAGAAAATCCCAGCGATATCGGCCTAACAGAGTGTCATAATTTAAGTCAGTGTATTGAGGATGGGATCGCAGCGAATTTCCATAACAAAGAGATGGAAATTTTGTGCCAAACAGACAACAGTTTCCATCAGAGAACTTTCAACTTTTGTTACCGAAAAACTTTATTACTATCACTGCTGCGAAGTTAGCGTCGTTTGGGAAGGCGA
This sequence comes from Poecilus cupreus, assembly GCA_963942605.1. Classification (NCBI taxonomy): domain Eukaryota; kingdom Metazoa; phylum Arthropoda; class Insecta; order Coleoptera; family Carabidae; genus Poecilus; species Poecilus cupreus. The sequence goes on along the minus strand of OZ012733.1, from coordinate 7,155,044 downwards.
TCTTGTTTGAGAATATTCAACAATTGTATTAATCGAATGGGGACATTTATTCTGTCAGTGTGATAGTTTTATCGGAGAAAACTATTGGGAACTAATAAAAATATATAGCAGTATATAGACTTACAAACATTCGTCCTAAACTGGTGATGATTATACTTTATTTCACTTTATAAAATAGCGTTGATTTAATTAGGCGATGATGGCTTTGAAGTTGATTTTAGATGGTATTTCTGTCAGGTTTTCGAAGCATTCAACGATCATACAATTTTTATTTGACAGTTAATATGGAATTTACTTCTTCAATGACTGTTTTGTAGAGTTCTAAATATTCTTTTTAGAATACTTAATCCGAAATGACAGTTTCCTGTTCCTATTTTTGGGAAGAAAAGTAACTTATTTCAAACCAATGATGAAAATAGTATATTCATATCTGTTTTATAAGTGATGTAGAGGACAAAAATTATTCATATCCATTAGGATGGACCTTAAAAGGGGTTAGGTGGAATTTTAACCAGCCCACTCCCTAAAATAGTTTCAAATAAATAAAAAAAAATTGTGCTTGTTTTATTCCGCTGAATATTAATATTTAATCGTGTCTCAATGCACTTAATGGGGTCATTCACCATTTTTTAAAAAATTTTTTTATTAAACTTTATCTATAGGTATTGAAGACTAGTATATGAAAGTTTTTTAACTGAATGAAATGCGTTAACAATGTTTTTTCGCGATCGTCCAGAAAATGAGCTGTTTCTGAACGCTTCTTAGACCGGAAATTCCTTCTTTACCGAGCTAGCTCGGAAAATTGACTATATGAGATCGGAAAGCAATGTTTCCATAGTGATCCGTTCTTTATTTATTTATTTTTCATTCAAATGTCAAATATTGCAATAAAGTGTAAGAATTATTGTTTCTTTTTTTCAGGATCGCGAAAAAAATATTGTACCCAACATGACCTGAAAGTGTCTTCACTGGGCTCGCAAGCTTCCAAAGCTCTGGAATATACTTGATCACCCAGTAAAGTATCAGTTTCAGGTCTTGTTACGTAATAGTATATTACGTACCGTGAACTGTAAGTGATAGTTTTTAGGTCAAGAATGTAGTTTGGGATGTCGAGACCCGTAAGGTCGAGATTTCCTAAACATTCGAGGCCTAAAAAATCACTTACAGTTCGAGGTTAGTAAGTTAATTTTTGCAATACCTGCGTAAATATAATAAAAGGAAAAATAGGTATCAAAATTAACAGCTGTCAGATTGAGGTTAAAAATAAAATTTGAATGATATAGATTTATTTACCGTCCACCATGAACGGTAAGTTTCACTTACCATCCACTGTGAACGGTAAGTAAATGATGTAACCATGGAAACCAATTGTGCAATAAAAGTTCCACTTACTGTGTATAAATTTTGTTATTAATGGGTAACTTACAGTACAGGTATTGCAAAAATTACTATTACGTACAAACTTTTGGTGTGTATCTGGTTTAAAAAAATAAATTTGGTACCTATTTATTTTGCTTCTTTTCTATTTATCTTTTAAAATAGTATGTGGTACTTGATGAAAAAGCTTTATAAAAGCAGAAGTTTTGAAAAACCAGAAAATGAAGTATTTGAAAGCATAAAACGCGCAAAAAGCAAGTTGAAACAATCTTTCTCGAGTCGGCAGTCGAAATGGCGAATCAATAGGCTTCTCCCGCGCCAATGGCTTCTAATATGAGTGCCCCGATCGCGCCGCGCTACGCCACTGGCGCGATGGTGGCAAGGGTTATCTGATTTGAATGTTGCCATTTCCTGAAAACTGAAGTAGCTTCATCGGCCGATTCATTCAACAGAAAATAACTTTCTTTTATATTTCCTTCGCGCTTTCGTATATTTCAGGGTCCCTCGCGATTTCTCTCCGTTTTATCGTTATGTTAACTACGTACGAATGTTCGTGGGGCCCTGATAAATTTTTAATGGCTGCATGAATTCTTGCCAGGCTATAAAGTATCTTTCTCAAGAGCATTAATTTTTTGCTGCGCGGCTGGAGAATATTGGTTTGCTAATTAGAAAGGAGAATTAAGAAATGACAGTAATTTTTTCACTGCTTCGTAATGGCTTCTTCAATTTTAATTTCTGGAAATTTGAGTGTTTCATTATTTTAAAAGTAGGGCAGCGTGGCTTTTGTTCCGATGAAAAAGTATTTTTGGGTTAAGAATTTTCTTCGAAATTTTCAATCCCTAATTAAATTCCTTTTTACCTTTCACCACATATACCGTGTGTCTGTTTTAAAGGTGTACATAGGAGATTAACATGGAAAATCAGTTTTTTGCGTGCTGTTGCTCGGTGTTCTATCGGACAACAATGATTGTAGTACCAATCGAAAGATATCATTTTTCTGAATCAAACGATGTAAAATACACGACTATTTAGTAGTAATTTGGTTCCGTAAATTAATTTTTAAATTTAGAAAATCCTCCGATTTGTTCAGTTTTTATATCGAAAATAAATGTAGTTACCTATGACTGTTTTGTTTTGATTTCTTTTAAGTGATTTATTTGACGTTTCTGACAGTTTGTAATATATGGTTATTTACAGTAATGACAAGCGTATTTTTATAATTTTTGCGTAAAGATTTTATTAAATAAATAAAAGTCTAAAAACCCGTTTTCTTTAAATAATATTAATTTATTAAGAGTTAAGTTTTTTAAATCTATGATAAAATAATTTCATTTTTTTGTTTTGCATATCTTCACAAAATACTCTTCTACTTTCTTCGTCAAATGGAAAAAGTTCTTGATTGCAGTGCATTTTGTAGGAATAATAACTTTTTTTTCAAAATATTATGAACGATGTACACCCAATTCATTTCCAATAAATGTAGTGCTATATAATGATCTACATTTATCATTCCTTAAACCCTTTCTTCCAATAAAGCATGTTCTTCTGCTCTTGCTAAATTTTAATTACTAAGCTCACGTGTATTTTTCCTGGATACTGGCATTTGTGGTTGCACTTGGATTCAGTCGATTCATAAACTTAATAGAAAATAGATCTCGCACTCTGAGCTAAATATTTCCTCCAAAAAATATTTTTACTATAAAAATACGCTCTTCAGTAGTACGTATAACTAACCATATTTTTACAAATTGTCTTAAACAAGTCCAAAAGTCAGAAACGTCAAATAAATAGTTTGACAGAAATCAAAACAAAACAGTCATAGGTGACTATATTTATTTACGATAAAAATTGAATAAAGTCGGTGAATTTTCAAACTTTAAAAATTAATTTACGGAACCAAATTACAACTAAATAGTCGTGTATTTTACATCGTTTCATTCAGAAAAATGATATCTTTCGATTGGTACTACAATCATTGTTGTCCGATAGAACACCGAGCAACAGCACGCAAAAAACTGATTTCCCATGTTAATCTCCTATGTACACCTTTAAGACAGACATACCGGTTCAAAATTTCGATTGAGTGAGTTGAACATATATATATATATATATATATATATATATATATATATATATATATATATATATATATATATATATACATATATATATATATATATATATATATATATATATATATATATATATATATATATATATATATTGATAAAGGGTACGTTGTCGCCTCCAAAGTAGATACTGAAGAAACGTTGTCACCTCATATATGACGCTGTCACCTCCGACTTCGGAGGCGACAACGTTTTTCAATATTCTCGTCGGTTTTGGCCTTAGTACGCCATCTAAAGCCCTAAAACAAAAAATAGGTCGGAGGCGACAACGTAGCTTCCATACCCCCAAAACAATCTTTTAGTTCCTGTATATACCGCTGGCGCTAGTGTTGCACAAAATATATAAGGAGGGCACGTTGTCGCCTCCGATTATATAAATCTCATTTTTGTATCACATATGTTACTTTATCGCCTCCGCTAAATGGCAACGCCGTAGAAGAGGTGATAAGGGTGTTTTCATATGATTTCATTTCATATTTGCAGCTCGCGAAAAAAAATTCGTGCAGTGATAGTGTAATCTGGTTATGATGTCATCAAGGACTAAGGTGCTCTTAAAACTGTGCAGTATGTATTACCAATAAGCTTTTCAGTATTACGCCAACAAATTGGACATGTGTATATAAATACTACACTATTTAAAATATAAATATTTCATAATAACGTCATACGGTGTCTGAATGTTTTCATAATTCCCATTTGTTTTTAAATTAAAAGGCATTTAAATGATAATTTGTAAGGCTTTAATTTAAAACTGGTCGCTCGGTCCGTGCGCACCATAATTTGGGAACGCTTTAGGCAATCATGATAAAATTTTGTACGCAGCTTCTGAAAAAAATTCGTAGGTCTAGGTTTGTGAATGTTCCAAATTGGCCCAAGATTACTTAGTCATTTATTAAACGATCGAAACCTTTTTTAAAATGTACTGATTGTGATTTATTTCATGTAAAAACATGCTCGAATACCAAATTTGACAACTATATTTTAATTACAAAAAGTTTTTTGGTTGTTTTTAAAATTAAAAAGTTTGATGGGGCCAGCACATAACCTCCCGCCCACTACTACTCTTAAACGATATATAAAATATTATTTGATGATACTGAAATATACCTTCTTATATATTTATTTCGTATTTTTATTTTATTTTTTGACTAAGAAAACAGCTTCATAATCAAAATGACATATGTCACATTTCCTAAAAAAATTTAAAATTTTTAAATGTTTCCATGGTGTACGAGTACAAGGAATGCAAGATTTGTGAAATGTAATTGCTTTATATTTTATTATTTCTAAACCTAATGAAAATTAATAAAATTAGTGTAATCAAAACACATGTAAAATTAAATATTCTTCAACTTTCAAAATAACATAAATTGTCGAAAAAGGAAATTTAACCGTGTTTTTCACGAAAAACTGTTAAGGGCTTCAAGTTAACTGCTACTTCCGGTTTACCAATTTTATCCAAAATCTAATCAGCTCTTCATTTAAATATAAGAATAATAATAATTAGCAATAATTCACAAAATTGTTCACACAGACACACACACACACACACACACACACACACACACACACACACACACACACACACACACACACACACACACACACACACACACACACACACACACACACACACACACACACACACACACACACACACACACACAGTAAAACCCTAAAACGTGCTTATTCATTGAAAACTCACTATCCAATTTTTTGACCCAAAAACAATTAATACCTCCCAGTTAATTATAAACCGATTGTGACCAACTTCGCAGCATGTTTATTCAATGTGAAACCATGGCCGTATAACAATTTCAATAGCAATATCTTCATTAGAAAGTGTTCTTTCAGCATTTTTAAAAAAGCTGCAATTTCTAGAAAACCCCTTCCTTAGACAATTGCCACAAACTTTTATGGGCAGATTCTAATTTATTTATGGATTACCATTCAAATGATATATTAAAGGAGATGAAAGAAAAAATTTTAGAAGTACGAAAACATGACACAAATTATTTCGGTAAGGAAATTGAAATAATAATATTGACATAACACAAAAGTATGAAGAAGAAAGAAAAAGCGATGATGATCCAAGTAACTTAGTTAAGGTAACTGATATATAATTTACTTCTATTCAAAAAAATTACGCAATTTTCAGAAATGGGTCGAATTTAGTGACTTCACACTTTTTCAAATTCCAAAGATCCCAATGATAATGACGAGTCAAACTCAGATGCAAAAGAATATGAGGAGCTTTTGCCTTTGTAAGATCATGTTATTCAAGCACCTAAGATATGTAATATAAGTGAAGCATCTAATTCATTCTGCATAGAAGTCCGTAATGCTAAAATTGGATCAAATTCTTCTAAGCGGTCAAAAGAAATTAATGTACGTTAATCATGTAATTTGTTTAAAAATTTGGTACACTGCCAGCTATACCGGGTGTCTGTCTTAAAGGTGTACATAGGAGATTAACATGGGAAATCAGTTTTTTGCGTGCTGTTGCTCGGTGTTCTATCGGACAACAATGATTGTAGTACCAATCGAAAGATATCATTTTACTGAATCAAACGATGTAAAATACACTACTATTTAGTAATAATTTGGTTCCGTAAATGTATTTTTAAATTTTGAGAATTCTTCGGTTTATTCAATTTTTATCGTAAATAAATAAACCTGTGACTGTTTTGTTTTGATTTCTGTCAAGCTATTTATTTGACGTTTCTGACTTTTGGACTTGTTTAAGACAATTTGTAAAAATGTGGCTAATTATACCACTGAAGAACGTATTTTTATAGTAAAACTATTTTTTGGAGGCAATAGTCAGCTCAGAGTGCGAGATCTATTTTTTATTAAGTTTATGAATCGACCGAATCCAAGTGCAACAACAAATGCCAGTATCCATGAAAAATACACGTGAGCTCAGTAATTGCAATTTAGCAAGAGCAGAAGAACGTGCTTTATTGGAAGAATGTAGGAATGATACATGTAGATCCTTCGTATAGCAATAGATTTTTTTGGAAATGAATTGGGTGTACATCGTTCATATTTTGAAAAAAAAGTTCTTATTATTCCTTCAAAATGCACTGCAATCAAGAGCTTTTTCCATTTGACGAAGAAAGTAGAAGAGTATTTTGTGAAAATATACAAAATAAAGCTAATAAAAATGACATTTTTTGTCATCGATTTAAAAACTTAACTCTTAATAAATTAATATTATTTAAAGAAAACTGGTTTTTAAACTTTAATTTATTTAATAAAATCTTTACTCAAAAATTATAATAATACGCTTGTCATTACTGTAAATAACCATATTCTACAAATTGACAGAAACGTCAAATAAATCACTTGAAAGAAATTAAAACAAAACAGTCATAGGTAACTATATTTATTTTCAATAAAAATTGAATAAATCCTAGAATTTTCAAAATTAAAAATTAATTTACTGAGCAAAATTACCACTAAATAGTAGTGTATTTTACATCGTTAGATTCAGAAAAATTATATCTTTCGATTGGTACTACAATCATTGTTGTCCGATAGAACACCGAGCAACAGCATGCAAAATACTGGTTTCCCATGTTAATCTCCTATGTACACCTTTAAGACAGACACCCGGTATAAAGGAGCTATGTCTTATAATTTAAGTAATTTACTTAGCTAGGTTTATTTTACATACATACTTACTTACTACTTTTGCTACAAAAACACTGATACTATCAGCGAAACTCACACGGGGAGGGATCGCATAATAATTTGATCTTCTATGAATTTAAATTTGTTTAGTTACGCATTACAAATTTTAGTGGCTACTTTTTTATGGCCAGCAGGCCCTTCCATTACTAATATACAGCCTTTTCAGTGTAATCAACTTCCAATTGCAAAAAGCAGTATGGACTTTTTTTACGAACAATAGTTTTATTTCGTGATTATTTACGGGCATATCATTGTAAGTCCAGTCAATAGAGACGAAAAAGACATTTCCTTGCAAAAGGTCGGTGAAAATTTATACTTGGCAATTTTGTTTATTTTGGGGCCCTAATGAAATCCTGAAATTTGTTAACCCAAAAGGTTGCCGCTGGCGCCGCCATCTTGGATAATGTCGGCCAAAATTGGTTTTTTCAAAAATATTTGTTTCCGCTGCATTTTACTGTAAAAATTGTTGTATAAAAAGTTGTAGAGAATAAAATTCCCTATAACTTCTGAATAAAACAATTTTTTCTCAGGTCAACGGTCTACAAGTAATGGCAGAAGAATAGTCCAAGAAATCTACGATTTTACACAAAGAAATTGCAATAAAAGTTTTTTTACGGAATCCTGTTCAGAAAAATGCGCTGAACAACTTAGCAAAAGTTTCCGGATATCGGACCATGGGAACCTCCCGCAAATTGCTAAAAATGGTGGAATTTTTATGTCTTGCGGGTTTTTGACCATTTACTCGATAACAAGTATACAAAATTAAAAACTCAATATTTTTTACACAAAAAAAGATTCTTACACTTTTTACCTAGGACGAACTGTTAAAGAGATAAGTTAAAAATTATTTAACCAAAATAACAATGTATGAAAGAAATTTAAATTACTCAAAAATATACAATATTACGAATTTAATACCTGGTCTAACAGGTTTCACTATTTATAACAGATTTCATTCAACGTGGCATCAAAAGAAGTAAACTATGTATGTGTTTTTATATTTAAAATCCAGAACGCATATAAAGAGGTGTCTATGTGACCTCCGATAATGTGGCAACATTGTCGGAGGCAACAACGACTACAAGGTGTACGCATATATACAGTTTTCGGAGGTTACAGCGTACTTTCTGTGCTCCCCATATATGACCCCATAAAAACTTAAAAATCTGTACCCCTCTCAAGGAATTCGGATTGATTATCATTTCAACACCCCATATATACATTTTTTGTCGATGTAGCTCAACGGGAAGACCCGGAGGCCAGGTCGCCTTTTCCATACACCGGAGGCGACAAGATACCGTGCATCAATATATATATATATATATATATATATATATATATATATATATATATATATATATATATATATTTTATTAACTCAAATTATAAATCTACTTTTAATTATTATGGGATAATAGCTCAATGGTAACGTATCGGACTGTAGATCATAAGATCTTCATTTCGATTCCCACAGCCGAGAGTTGCTATTTTATTTAACCCTAGGTTTCCCCCTTTATTAACATATTTGGGGCTCGAAATTTGACGGCTAGTAACCGTACTTTGTGCTTAAAAATATACCGCGAGCCCCGCGAATAAAATAATATTTATTTTATATTGCGAATTTTGGGTCAGCTTCTAAAATACTTCAAAAATGAAAAAAGTTAGTTACCAATAATATTTGTAATAAACAATATTATTTTTCTACTTCTGTATAAATATATCCCATTATTTTAATTTTTTCGATGAATAATTATAGTACCCATAATTCGCAACAGTGAATTATGATTTCATAACTCACTCTTCTCGACCAATCACAGAACCAGAAATCCATAATTCGCTGTTATTTTAAAGACGTGATATGGATTACCTAGCAATGGCCATCTGATAGTTGACATATAGTCAGTTGTCATTGTGTACTTTAATGTTGTCGTTTTTTAACGTGTGTTTTCAACGAGTTCCGATCATTTTCAAAAGTGATTTCCGAATTTACAGGAGTAGAAAAAAATATAGTATTATATTCAGGATTATGGTCATTATTCACTCTGATGACGAAATTCATCTCCGTCTATTTAGAAATAATTTAAACAAGTCAATAATCATTAAAACTATGCAAAATATCATCAAATTTAAAATTGTAATATTTTAATTTTGTATTTCCTATGTCCTATAAAAAAACCTGATATGGCCAGCACATAACCTCCCACCCAATACAACTATTAAACGGTACAAAATATTGTTTGATGATACAGAAACATACTTTCTTATTTATTTTCTATTTACATTTGAGAAATTTACTTTTCTTTCGTATATTTATTTAATTTTTAAACATATGTATATCATTAAGAAAACAGCTTCTCAATCACAATGACATGTGTCACATTTCGTAAAAAATTAAAATGTTTTAAATGTTTCCATGGTGTACATGAAATGCAAGATTTATGAAATTTAATTTCTTTATATTCACCAAAACTAATGCAAATTAATAAAATTAGTGTAATCTAAATGCATGCAAAATTAAATTATCTATAATTTGCAAAATAAATTGTTGTAAAATTAACTTTAACCGTGTTTTTCACGGAAAACTATTAAGGGCTTCTAGTGAACTGCTACTTCCGGTTGACCAATTTTATCCAAAATCTAATCAGCTCTAAGAAGCAAAACTACACAAAATTGTATTTTTTGGTATTATAGTATTTGACTTATACATACATACAAACAGACATCATGGCAAAATTAGTAAAATCGTATTGTAGGGACCCTAAACCGTGCTCATTAATTGAAAACTCACTACTCAATTTTTTGACCAAAAACAATGCCCCCCTTACCTAGAGGTAGCCGGGAGGTAAAAAGTAGATACCCAGTATGTGCAGAAGGTAAGAATATATTTTAATAATCATAGACGGAACAAACGAACGAGATTTCCATCATATTAAGTGGATGTGCATTTCAAATTACGAGAACCGTATGCATAGTTAATAACAATAAAAATACATAAAAATATACATAAAAGAATACAGAATACAAGCACAGACAAAAGGAAAAACTTGACTTGCATTCACAAAACAAAATAATTATGATGAGCCATCTCATTGAAGTAGCAGCGCCTGCTACTTAAAAGGCAGTAGCTTGTTCGTTTTCATATGCATGTTAATTTCTCCCAAATAATACAAAAATCCAACAGTCCGCAGTTGTCTAGTTGTGTGTTTGCACGCAGCAGGCCGAGGCAGCACGAATCCGCAGGAAATCTAGCATCTCTGCTCGGCGTGCATTCATTGCATTTTTAATGAATAACGGTGGCTGCTTTGTACCTCCGACATATTGCGCAGCTGAGCCTGAGCCCGCGATACCGATACCATGGTTACCGCGCGGGTTTTTCTTGCTTCGTTTACGGAAAATAATGCAGTGTGCTCTGCTGCTGGTGTTTATTTTGCAATTTTATCATAGGTTTTGCTTTCAGTAAATTCCGCATTCCCTATTTGTTATACTAAAATAAAATGGGTCCCTGCGTACCTATAGCATTTATAATTTCAGTTGAAACTACAATTAAACTTTGTAGATTAATATAGGTATTTCAACCAGTTTTTAATAAGACATATATTAAGAAAATAGTATATTGTGTTATTAGGAGTAAATGTGATTTTGTATGCTTCGCATGTAATTGTTCGCCTCGCTTCGCTCGTCGTTCAAACTTACATGCTCAGCACCCAAAGTATCACATTTACTCCGAATAACACATGCTATTTTTCTGAAACATAGAAAATAGACATTGAAAAATTTAAAAATGCTCAAAACTTCAACAAATTTTCTGCCGTATCCAGTATTTCTAGTTGCCACAGAATATGTTATTTTGTTATTTTTGTTTATTTGTTTTATTCTGAACTATCAAATTATTGAATTACAACCTTACTATTTTGCATGATATTTTACTTTGTCCGCCGCCGGAGTAAATGTGTTACCAAGGAAACACTTTTACGCCGGCGGCGACAATATTGAACTTCTGCTTGTTGAATACAAATACCTACATAACAACGTACTTTTATGATGTTTGAAGAAAATAGTTATTTATGTATCAAGGCACTGAAGTTTTACTTTTTATCACGAATATGGAATAAACCATATAAGTGATAAAAAGGAACTTCAGTGCCGAGGTACATAATAAATTTGATTAGAAATCAAAAATTAGAAAAAACTCTAAAAAATAATTATATAGGTTAAATTTATACATCTGTCAGTTGTCAATTGAAACTGACATTTAGTGTTTCCAACCTCGAACATTTCAATGTTATCGTAAATAACACTCAAAATTATGTGTTTTTGTCCTCAATTTCTTAATCGGAATTAATTTTTAAATTCTTCTTGCACATATTGTTTCATTTTACATATACATTTATTACAATACGTCACATATTTGTCAAAATTATTCTACTTTTACAATAATTATTCAACTGTTGCCAACATGGCGTTACTCGAAATCATTGTATAATGAATGGGTTACTTTAGTGACTATTTCTGAGCTTTTAATGACGATTTTGGAGCACTTTAGTGCCGATTCCAAATAAACTTAGTTATTACTCTATTTATGACTGTGTTGCTAGGCAATTCTATATAAACACTTCCCATCCATGGGATAAATCTGTCATTTCCCATCCAAAAGGTTGTCATATTAGTAAGGAATGACGTATTTCCCAACTTCTAAAAGGTTAAGAATTGACATATTACTATAGTGATTGTGAATAAAATTTAATATGTACCGCGGCACTGAAGTTCCTTTTCATTACTCACATGGTTTATTTTCCTTGGCCCTACTGGCTTATCAGGTTTAAAACAAAAAGATGCAGGGAAATATATTATCTTCAAATATATTTGTAATAATAATCATATATTTAGAACACTAAAATTATTATTTTTTTTTTTTTGTAATGAAAAACAAAGTCAATATTTCTACCCAATCTTAATATGTTAAAGGGATTATGGTAGTCCATTATAAAGTGGAACATAATTTAATAAATGAGTGGTCGTTTTCATCAGACTTTGACTGTCTAATTTGCAAAGTTCTCAATGTACTTTTTTAATACCCCTAAATATCATTTCCATTTCATATGATAAATCAGAATCCACAAAACTCTGCTTAGTTTATGATTATTTTTTACAAATATAATAAATATAACACCAACCTTTCAATATTTTAGAACATGTATAATAATTTTTGTTGGTTCACAGCGTTATTCCAGAGCCTTAGACTTCCTTGCCTAGGCGGACAAGCGCAATAAGCATGTATTCTCTTAATTATTGGTTCGCCAATCAATATGCAGACAGCGCCACGATATGGCGGTGGTGGTTCGAAGAAGGAAACGACATTCTAACGACAATATCTGGAACACCTGACGAATTTGGTAATTTAAATATGTAATTCTTCTCTTTAGAAAACATTCAATACACTAGAATTGTATTTGGGTTATCACTAATTGTCAAAATCTTTCAATCACGATGTAATTTCGAATTACAATAAAATATTTATATTTATACATCTACTTTTATTTATTGGTCATGAGGACTACTTCAACTAGTAGGTAATGTAAAAGGATCTAAAAAATATATATTTTTAATTTATAGCAACACATTTTAATAATTTTACTTTTCATTCTTGCAATTGTTCCAATCGGAGAAGTATGACATTGTAAGTAAAAATTAACAAGAATAGAAAAACTTAAAAAGAATATTCAAAAATATATTATTGCAAAATGCAAACATAATGATTTATGGAAAATTTGATTTTTCATTTTCAGACTAAAATTTTTCATATGGAGGCTTTTTAAATTATTTGGTACATTATTGTAAGCTAAAGGACATTGGAAACTGTAGGCATTTGGAAAATAGTTATTTATCAAGGCACTGAAGTTCAATTTTTTATCACGAATATGGAATTTAGTTGCCGAGGCCCGTAATAAACCATGTGAGTGATAAAAAGGAACTTCAGTGCCGAGGTACATATTAAATTTTATCTGAAATCTAAAATTCGAAAAAAACTGTAAAAAAATTACAATATAGTATTATGATGATTGAAGCAAAGGGTGTAGACTGAAATAAAAAAGTTAGGATTTTCTGTAAATAAACATTTATTACCTAATACTATATACAATCAAAGTAACTGTCCACAATCAAGCCCTGAGGGATAGCCGGGTCGCTGCACTCCTGAAGTCAGTTGCGGTGCTGTAAGAAAATAAAGAAATATGAGTGAAACGCACACAGTGAGAAATCCACGCTGAAAAACAATTAAATAGCAAAATCATATAAATCTGAACTCTATAGTTAATTAGTCAAACACGCAATCACTTAATCACACAGGTGACGTAATGTAGCATACTGAAGCTTCCATCGCCTCTCACCCGTCTGTGTCCTAAGACAACTTACGTGACCGTGTGAGAGGATCTCACCCCACTGTGTCCTAAGACAACCTACGGAGGGTGAGCAAAGAATCCTCGTGGCCCCTGTGTCCGCAGACAACCTACGTGACCACGAGACTTGCCATCTTCTCTGAGCGAGGCTATGAGAGAACGGTTGAAAGCCGACTCTGAAACCATATCTCTCCTCCACTACTCTAAGATGCAAGCGAAAGGAAGGTCAACCCCTGAATGCAACACTATAGATGGCAGGAGGACACCGCTGGCACCGCACTAGTAATCGGCACTTCGCTGGGCACTACTCGGCTGGTCCCCACCCCTGGGGACAGCACCAATTAAGGATAAGGATAGGAATATGCAGCCACACACTTCCAATCGCTCCACATTTTCTCTCAACAACAATAATTAAAATACTCTCTAAAAATAGCAATGGATAACTCACTCTAAACAATCCCTGAATCCTGAAAGTAAATAGTCACTAAATCACCTATCACAAAACTACAACTTCACTGGCCGGAAGATCAAACTAAACTGAAAGACATAACGATTAAATAAACGTGGCGGCAGGGTTGTTACGTTAACAGCAGCGGCCAGATCGACACCTAATTAAATAAAAACAAATTAAAGTGATTAAATAATACCTCAGTCAAAAATTTCGTAACAGTCGGCTATCCTGACATCCTTCTCGTCCTCGAGAAGTTATTCTGCAACGCCGCAATTGTCGTCATCGGTGGTACTGTTGTCCTCTGATGATTCCGACAGTTCACGCGTCGTCAAATATGGTTTCATCCTATCAATCGCTATTACATTGGTGTATTTTCCTCTTCTGTTGTTTATGATAAAGGCATCTAATACAAGTGTCAATGTATGTCCTCACAAATTTTCTCATTCCAGGAACCCAGTATGTCTCGCATATTTTCCTTAAAGTTTTGTCGAATCCAAAATGTCCGAAATCATCATGACATGAACGTACTATCTGCTGCCGTTGTCCTCTAGGTACAACCCATTGAGTTCCTGTAGCAGTGATTCGGTATACTCGCTCGTCTCGTAAACAGTAATTTTGTAGACATTCCTCTCATAGTCAGTTTCAGGTGGTTTACTTAAGATGTCCTTGATGACTTGTAATTTTTCATCGGTCATTTGTCCGGCGAGTATCCAATCAGCTGGTTCAATGTGAAAAATTCCAAGCTCATCTGAAAGTCCATCTGCTGACACGGGATTTCAACTAAGTGCGTCAACGTGAGCCATCCGTAATCCAGGGCGATATTCTATGTCGAAAGAATATTCCTGAAGTTCAAGCCACCATCTTCCAATCCTAGGTACCAAATCCTTTTTAGTACTAGCTGTTCGTAGTGCATTGCAGTCCGTTACTAATTTAAAATGTATTCCCAAGAGATACACTCTAAATTTCTTCAAAGTTTCAACTACGGCTAAAGTTTCCATCTCATACGAATGGTATTTCATTTCCGTTGGAGAAGTTTGGCGACTGAAATAAGCGACTGGATGTAGTTTGCCTGTGTCCATTTTCTGCAGCAGAGTTCCTCCTAATCCTAGCTTACTGGCGTCTGTGTACACCTCTGTCTCGGCATTCGAATCGTAGAGTCGCAAGAGTGGTCGTTCTGTAGGTTTCAGCTTTAATTCCTCAAATGCTTCTTGCTCTTTTTCTTCCCAACTCCATGGAGTCTCCTTTTTAGTTAAATTGGTGATTGGACGTACAATCTTGGCATAATCCTTGATGAAGTGTCGAAAACAACTTGTCAGTCCTACAAATTGTCTCACTTAATGTACATTCCTCGGTGCCTGAAATTACGGTGAAGGCTTTTATTTTCTCCTGTCCAGGTCGAACTCCATCTCGATCAATCTGAAAACCTAAATAGTTGATGCTACTCTGGAAAAAGAAACATTTCTTCATATTCAGCGTCAAGTTATTTGTCCTAAAAATGTCAAACAAAGTTGTCAGTCTCTCAATTCCTTCTGTAAACGATGATGAAGGGCAGATAATGTCATCTAAGTAAGCCATGGCGATGGTATTCCGACAAGATCCTAAGACTTTGTTTACCAACCTCTGAAATACTGATGGTCCATTTGATAATCCAAAAGGAAGCCTGTTAAATTCGTACGGTCCATCTGGTGTTACGAAAGCAGTCTAGTACTTCGAGCTCTCCGCAATGGGTATCTGATAGTAGCCGGATGTCATATCCAAAGTTGTAAAGTACTTCGCTCCTTGTAACCGATCCAGTTGGTCATCAATCCTGGGTAAAGGATATCGGTCTTTCACTGTTACTTTGTTCAGATGCCTGTAGTCGATACACATCCGTGCTTCTCCATTCTTTTCTTCACGAGTAGAATCGGTGCAGAGAAGGGAGAAGTTGATTCGCGAATAATGTTGCTATCCAGAAGCTCCTGAACCATTCCTTGAACCTGTTTCCTTTCTGAAAGAGATAATCTATATGGCCTGTAAGTAATAGGTGTATCGTCGGTCAATAGGATATCCACTTCGGTCGCATTCGTACATCGAATGTCCTTCACAGATCTTGCGAAACAATCTCTGTATTCCTTCAGCAGACGTATCAGTTGTTCTCGTTGATCCTTACTTAAATCCGTTCCAACATGTAATTCATCCTCCATAAAATCAATTCCTTGATTTCTCTGTGCTTCTGCATTATCGGCCTGACATCTCCATCCTCTTGCTACAATTTTGTCCTTTTGAAATCCTAAATCAGAGTCTGACAGGTTCACGACTGGTAGAACACATTCCATATCTTCATCTACTGCTACAATCGTTCGCGGGAATACGGGCTCATTTCCTTCAGGTGTCCGTACGCTTAAATCCACAAAAAGTTCTCCTTTGTCCTCTAAATAACAGATCACATGTCCTACATATCCTGGAGGTATGACGGTTGCACGTTTCGCCCAGATATTTACCTTCTTGTGGGGTGTAGCTTCGATTTCACTGAAAGGTGAGTCATTTTTCCTGAAAAATCTTAGGTGCTTTGAATCCTTGTAGAGCACGACTTCCGGTGATTCCGTGAATGGTTGTCCAATGATGATGGGTATAGACTGAACTGTGTCTGGCACTATGTTGAATACTACCGCTAGCTCTACTTCGTCAATTTTCAACATCTGGAACTCAGTCTCGCCTAAAGTTTTCACGTATCCATTCCCGAAACCACGCAGGGTAATCGTTTTGTTCCTGTTGAATGGCAATTGCAGTTGTATAGCTGTTGATTCCTTCATAGTAATACAGCTGGATCCCATATCGACGTACGCTTTGACTTCAATTCCATTTACTTCAACATCTAGAAAGAATTTGCAGTTTCCGCTTACCTCAGTAGAAGTAGTAAGAACACTCCTCTCTGGTCGTTGTTGTTGTTGTTGTTGACGTCGAGGCTGTTGATGCTGATGTTGTTGATGCCGGTTCCTACCTCCACTAAATTCGCCTGCATCACGACCTCCGTTAATAAATCCGCGTTGCCGTTTTGTAAAATGTACACGCTTGTGTCCTAACCCTCCACATGTGAAACAACGAACGTCAGTCATTCCATCGTTGCGTTGATGAGCAGTAGAGTACGACCGTTTAGTTTTCTGAAAATTACGCCCGAAATCTCGTTTAGGGGGAGCTGAAAAGTTTTTCATTGTTGACTTATCCTTGATCGTCTTCAAAAATAATAAGAGCAATTCTGGCTTCTTAGAGTCTCTAGAAAGGGCAGCGGTTTGAATATTTTCGTCCAGGATTCCTCCAATGATGCATGAGACGGCTCGTTCTCCTGAGATGTCACAAGCGTTGAGTAGCGCAAGCTTCTCGTAATAATACTGCAACATTGGTTCATCCGATTTCTTGTTGCGAGCCTTCATTTCTTGAAGTAACTGAAAGTAATTTTTCTGTGACGGAAATGCCTCCAATAACATAAGTTTCCATGTGTCCCAAGAATGATTTATTCCTTGCAATCCCTTATACTCGTACCATATCTCCGCGTATCCTTTCAAGCGAGATGTCACATACATGATGGTAGTTGGTTCATCCCATTTGTACATAGCGCGCAGATCCTCAATTATCTGAACCCACTTTTCACTTGAAAGCCCTGCATCCGAAGGGTCGAAAAATGGTATCGTTTCACGGCTTTCTGGACGAAGAGAATAAGTAGATGGTTTGATTGCTAGTTGCGTTTCTTGCATACGTTGCACATTCTGGGAAAGTTGCAGCATGATGTCCGACATTCGTCGCAAACTATCTTCAGTACTTCTATCAGGTGAAGGACTTCTAAGAGAAGGAACATACTGAAAACGAGGACTGTTGTTAGGTAACGACATGATGTAATGTTCTTCCAGTTTCCTAATCCAGCTAAACATACACGTAAACAGTATCCGCTCTGTTCCTAAAATTATCCTGTTCAGATCCCACTTCTGAAATATTATGATGATTGAAGCAAAGGGTGTAGACTGAAATAAAAAAGTTAGGATTTTCTGTAAATAAACATTTATTACCTAATACTATATACAATCAAAGTAACTGTCCACAATCAAGCCCTGAGGGATAGCCGGGTCGCTGCACTCCTGAAGTCAGTTGCGGTGCTGTAAGAAAATAAAGAAATATGAGTGAAACGCACACAGTGAGAAATCCACGCTGAAAAACAATTAAATAGCAAAATCATATAAATCTGAACTCTATAGTTAATTAGTCAAACACGCAATCACTTAATCACACAGGTGACGTAATGTAGCATACTGAAGCTTCCATCGCCTCTCACCCGTCTGTGTCCTAAGACAACTTACGTGACCGTGTGAGAGGATCTCACCCCACTGTGTCCTAAGACAACCTACGGAGGGTGAGCAAAGAATCCTCGTGGCCCCTGTGTCCGCAGACAACCTACGTGACCACGAGACTTGCCATCTTCTCTGAGCGAGGCTATGAGAGAACGGTTGAAAGCCGACTCTGAAACCATATCTCTCCTCCACTACTCTAAGATGCAAGCGAAAGGAAGGTCAACCCCTGAATGCAACACTATAGATGGCAGGAGGACACCGCTGGCACCGCACTAGTAATCGGCACTTCGCTGGGCACTACTCGGCTGGTCCCCACCCCTGGGGACAGCACCAATTAAGGATAAGGATAGGAATATGCAGCCACACACTTCCAATCGCTCCACATTTTCTCTCAACAACAATAATTAAAATACTCTCTAAAAATAGCAATGGATAACTCACTCTAAACAATCCCTGAATCCTGAAAGTAAATAGTCACTAAATCACCTATCACAAAACTACAACTTCACTGGCCGGAAGATCAAACTAAACTGAAAGACATAACGATTAAATAAACGTGGCGGCAGGGTTGTTACGTTAACAGCAGCGGCCAGATCGACACCTAATTAAATAAAAACAAATTAAAGTGATTAAATAATACCTCAGTCAAAAATTTCGTAACAATAGGTTAAGTTTATATATCTGTCAGTTGTCAATTGAAACTGACAATCAGTGTTGCCAACCTTGAGAAGAGAAGTTATCGTAAATAATACTCAAAATTATGTGTTTTGTCCTCAATTTCGTCATCGGAATTAATTAGTTAATTCTTCTTGCAAATTTTGTTTCATGTTACGTTCAAATTTACTACAGTACGTTAATATATCTGCCAAAATTATCGTAATTGTACAATAATTATTTAACGGTTGCCAACACTGGGTTGCTCAAAATCGGTTACTTTAGTGACGATTTCTAAACTTTTAATGACGATTTTTGAGCACTTTAGTGCCGATTTCAAATAAAAGCTGTTTTGTGTTTGGGAGTATGCAAAAGAACATTGTTTTTGAGCATCCTATTTATTTACGAAAGAGATATATGTATTAGAAAGTCATGGGATGTTCTGTAAGAACGGTTCATATGAACCCAGTTTGTTGTGTTTCAGTTTTAGGAAAACATACAAGTACTAATATTTTCCTATATTGTTTTTCATGTCACAATGTGTCAGCCGTGAGTCCATGGTCCATGCTCGCAATTGTTTTCAGCAGGCGGCGGACATCATCAAATGAAGCGTACGAGAACAAAACAATATAAAACAAGTGAAACACAAAGGAAATAAGAACACCATGCACGTGGTTCCATCTTCCGCGAGATCGAATATAACGCAAGGGAAAACAAATGACAATGTCAATATCGGTTAAGGATGTGTGGTAAAAAAGGGAGATTTTATTTGCGGTCCGTCTGCCCGGAAGTTTACCCGTGAAATCAATTGATTATTGGACGGGAACACAGATAAGAACAGACGTGCAGTATTTCGATGTTGTGATGAATTGTCTTCATTATTTTGACTGAAATGCGTAAACTGTAAAGCTGTATTCACAACAAGAAATTAGTAGTTATTGATGACAATTAATCAGGATTGCAGTCAGGTAACCTTCTCTTGTTTTAAAGTCAACACATGGTATCATCAGTGCAAAAAAACTAATAATGATAAATCTTATATCATTACAGATGTCAGTAATAATATAACAAGAGAGTGAGAATAAATTGAAAATAATTTGGCAGATCTTTCGAAAACTTGTTGCCAGGCAATAACCACGAAAGCCCATAGGATTAGGTTCGTGGCTACAATACAACGTTTTAGCCAACACCACTCTTAAAACGTCTTAAATCGTTTGCATATTTTCGTTTTTTGTTTGACACTGACAAGACATTTGATACGCTATTTATAAAATATAGAAATTACAAAGTA
This sequence comes from Poecilus cupreus, assembly GCA_963942605.1. NCBI lineage: Eukaryota > Metazoa > Arthropoda > Insecta > Coleoptera > Carabidae > Poecilus > Poecilus cupreus. Next base: position 7,134,732 of record OZ012733.1, on the reverse strand, counting down.
GCCATGGAATGGTTGTTTTTGATGTCATTGTAAAATGTAAATACAAAAAAGGTAAAAAAAGTTAATGAAAATATGAAATATCTCTAAATATCTGTTAAGAAGCACAAGAAGCATGTCTGAATTTAATTCCGAAGAAGTCCTGAGGCATTTATAACAAAGAATTTAGTGAATTTAATTAGCAATTATTTTCTCCTAGAGTTTTCTATTATTCTCTCACTGAGTGAGGAAAGTAGGGTATTATTTATATCAAATAATCATAGTTACGGTTTAATTATAAGTCGATATTGCATAATAGTTATTTACTTTACAAGTGGGCAAAGTAAGGAATCACCCACGAAAGAAATTTTAGTGATAATTTTATCGAGTGTAAAGTATAACGTTTTATCCAACATCTCTTAATAAATGCAAAATTTATTAAAGAAATGTTATTTAACAGCGACATTTGCTTTAAATTTTCTAAATTGTGTGCTATTATTATTATTATAAATAGAAAATTACTCACTAGTAACTTTTATTAAAATCATACCCATTAGTGGGTAATCTGTTACATTTCTTGTTTAAAATCGCCATAGTTATAGAACATTTATTGAGAGGTGTTGGATAATAGTTATTTATGTATTAAGCGAATAAGACATATTTTAACGTTTGCCGAGTGATCTAATTAACGAGAGTGGTTAATTTGTCTTTATTCCCGTGTTGTATATAAATTTTTTCACCTTCCTTTAATATGTTTCTTAAGTAAATCTAAAATAATTTTTAATTAAAAATTTGACATAAACATATTTATATTTCATTTTATTTTGTTACCAATACTTACTTGTATAAGTTGCTATATAATTTAGCTTAAAATATAGAAAATTTATGCCGAATTCATGCAGCCATTTTCATTTTCATTTAATTTAATTTTAAATTTTAATTTAATTCTAATTTATCTTTTTTAAATGTATCATTCATGGTACACTTCAATATTAAATTAAATGAAAATGAGTGCACGTCATGTGTCATTTGTCACATTTTAGAGCTTCTTTATTTTTGAATAAAATTTCTATTTGTCGGACAGAAAATTGTATTTTCTCATATCTGTTCAGTTCTACTTAAGACGAATCATCAAAATTATTCATATTTAAGCAAAGAATTTAAATTCTCAATGATTTAAAACATAACCATTTCAATCACAAACGTCAAAATTTATCATTTTCATTTAAAAGATAAAAGTTGGTTATCTTATAAATTAAATTAAATGAAAATGAAAATGAGAACATAAATTAAATGATTGCATGAATGCTTACATTTGATAATACGTATTTATATTTTAAATTAAAATAAATTTAAATTAAATGTAAATGAAAATGGCTGCATGAATTCGGCATAACACATACCCTTTTTTTTTTCATTACTATAGCAACGTTACTTTATTCACTAGTGAATAAAGTTATACTTTATTCATCTATGCTATTAAAGTATTATTTTACTATCGAGAATTCAGTGGATTAAATACCACTTTACAAGTAGGTGTTGGACAAATAAATCTAATTAACGGTAATTTCTTAAACTAACTAGTCAAGCGTAGTGTGTAGGTGAATTATTATTATTATTATTTACGAGTCATCACGTTAACATAACCCTCAAGAATCAGGTTTGACTTTTGTTAAATAAGTATTGAATTATTTAATTATTGTTAAAAATTAGTGTCAGTGTGACAGGGTAAGCCTAATATAGAAAAGCGGAAACGCTATTATTAAAGTATTATTAAAAAAATTATGACTAATGGCAAAATAAAACCGAATGCATATTTTATAAGAAAAAAAAAATCACAGTTAAATTATAAAAAATAATGTGTGTGGTACTCTGCTCACGCAGATCTCGGTCAAATCATAGCCCCCAAAGATGTTAGTGGAGGGAGAGCCACAAGTGTAAATTTAAATTGGCAATTGTCGGCAGTCGGATTCGAACTGAGGATCTCACAATCCACAGTCCGACGCGTTGCCACGAAACTATTTTCCCCTATATCATGATTGATATTTATTTTTTCTGTACATAAAGTATTATAAAGATTTATGAAGGTGTTAATGTGATAGCATATAGGGTATAATATCTCATTTTAGTCGTAGAGTAGGTAAAAGTGTGATTTTAACCCTTTGAGGACAGAATTTTTTTTTTAATATAATATTTTGAATTATAAATATTATTTACTAGAGACAAAATAACACGTATTCTACAAAAATTTAAATTTAACAATTATAATAAAGAAGGGAGGATGTGGTTAGTTAGTCTTTTTTATGAAGAATATATACCCCCATAAACCATAATAAATTTTAATTTATTTGGTGTGGAACATGGAAAATAGGTTCTTCTTTCTTTGATACACTATATACTCTATACACTATAGGCAATCATGTGTGCATGATGCTTGCGCTACAGAACTGATAGGAAAATAAAGAAAAAATAATTTATGTGTGGTTGCGCCATGTCCTCAAAGGGTTAAATGAATTTTTAAACTTTAAAAAATGTCCGGAAAATAAATGATTGGCTATTAAACATCACCAATTATGCATTATACTTATATCCTTTATGCCTGAATATGCATATTATATTCGTAATACTACCAAAGAAACGTTCAACTGCAATGAGAAAATCTTAAAATATTGAAAATGTATTGGCATCGTTTATGATAGGTAAGCAAGGTTTCAAAGAGCTAAATATTTTTCATATGTTAAATATTTATTTCCAGTATTTGTTCAAAAAAGGCCTCCAATAACATAAATCCAGTCTTGATATATCTTCAAGTAAACTACTTCTGATTGGAGAATTCCTTCCAAAAGCTTAATATCCTGTAATTTTAACATTTAAATTGTAAATTTAAAATTTACATAAATAATCTATTAAATGCTAGTTTGATTCCCGGAAATTTACCTCTTGGAAAATTACCACAAGTTGAAATTATCCAGAAGGTAAATTTCTATCGGAAATCAAATCTAGCACGAAATAGATTTAGCTAGAAAATCGTATTTTATATTTCAACTGACAGAACTATTTATAAAAATAATTTATTTAGTTGTAACTATGGCAACAAAGCAGAATGTAAATGAACAATGGTAGGTAAAATTTGAAAAGGTTGCAAATTTAAAACGAAATGTCAACAAATAATATTAACTCTCGTTTTTCTGTAAAGTCCATTTAAGAAATCGACCAAGCACCTAAAGGTACTACTCCCCACAATACTCGTAAGCGTAAGTTTGGAAACAATTCTGTGAATTTATGTAGGAATTCTATAACAATCTATCATATTTGTGAGAATTTTTTACGTATTTACCAATTTGGAAATTATGCACCGTGCGTGACCAATCAAATTTTGATTATACTGGAAATCCTTCTTCTGCATACCTGGAGAAGAATTTCCAGTATAATGATTGGTAGATACGTCAAAAATTCTAACTTCTGATTGGTTTAAAAATGTAAAATACGATCTTCAAATAAAATCGTCGTAAGGTTTAAGTTGTAGATGGAAATATGAACACATACAAACTTTAAAGTAATTGTAATTTTTTTTAAACTTTTGTCATTATTTTGATCCTTTGCTAGTTGCATCGCAATCACCTATATATAGAAATGCAATTTTTATCCAATAAAGCTAATAGTGTAACCAATTTTTTTATATTTGTTATATTATGTTAAATAAAAGAATACATCTGTGGTTTTGAGGAAAAACCAGTAAAGTCACTTTTTTGTGAAATTGAGTAAATTGCGGAGTTTTATATACATATTTTTGTATATTTTCATTTAGTGACATCAAAATGATATCTGATATACATTGGTCGTAATTTTAACAAAACGTTTTTTTAGGAAAAAACCAGTTATGTAACATTTTTTGAGGGAAAACACCCGTTAAGTTCCATTTAGACACAGGTAAAAATTGTTTGTCAATTTCTGCATGTTTTTTTATGCTTTTCTTTAAAATACAAATGTTATCATATAGATCTTAGGAGCTAACGAAATTTCAAACGCAAATAACTCGAAATCATGTAATAGTGCCTTAACTGGTTTTTCCTCAAAATCACAGACATAATGCACATTATTAAAATTTTGTGAGGTATTTATTAGTTCACGTATTATATGTCTGTATCGCACATACATTAATTGTCCAGTGCATACAAAATACGCCAATTCGTAACAGTAATAACAGAGTAAAATATTAGAGTTTCATTGTCAAAATATCAATAATTTTCCTGAAATTATTCCAATTCATTTCTTTGTTGTTAGTCGGTAATGCAAATGCTTTCTCCGAGGGTTCGGTTTCTCCACTGTAGAACTGTTTCTTACTCAGGTGGTGTTTCTTCTTTTTCTTGCTTTCCTCATCATCATCGCCATCATCACCGCCATCATCTCCGCCGACACCGGCGCCGTCGTCGTCATCATCATCGTCAGCACTCATGTCTACTTGGGGTTCTGCGGCTTCAGGAGCATCTTTTAAAAGAGGAATGTCGTCTACTATCGATTTAGGTCCACAGTCATCTACTGATTTTAAGCCGGAGTAGACATTCACGATAGTTAACCTTGGATCTCGGTTGTCTGGTAGTGCGTGACCTGCGAAACAATCATTTTGTTTGGTGATTTATTCACAACTATTGTTTTAACGAGTAGTGGATACCGAATGTTAGATAGTTTGTACAATGGATTTACGAAGAAGCATTCCACCTCTGTTTAAGATATGTGCGTAGTGCATAATATAATCACACAAGTTTGCATACTCCAAACTTTTATGTTTATGTTTCTGCGTTAAATAGGGCTTTATTTGAAGACAGCTCGCCACCTGAGAATTATAATGTTCTATTTTTGTTGTTTACGAATTATAAAAACATGAGTTATGGCTCTCTTGTGCATAATACATAACTGAATACAAATTTATCCTTAGTAATTCTTATTTGCTTAAAGTATAGATAAAAATTAATAATAAATATTACATAGAACAAGTTGTATATTTTGGTAACATATTGTTCTATGTGAAACCTAATTATGAATCTAATTTTAATTACTTATTTTACAAACGATCATGAATTACTAAAATACAAAACAATGCATTTACAGGAAGATTCATAAAAGGGATTAGCTCTAAATCCATTTTTATTATTACTTGTAACTTTACTTTCCATTCTCAGAACATAATTATTTTAACTAAGGTTATAATGAAGATTTTTTATCATAAAATTTGACACATTTTGATAATATAATTAATTTAGAAACAAAGTTACAGATGATGAAAAAAATGGAGTTAACGCTAATCCCTTTTATGAATCTGCTTGAATGAGTATAAAAAATAAAAGTTAGTAAAAATTTTTAATAATTTTTATAGATAAAACAGTAAAAAAAAAAACAAAATAATTATTTCATAACATATATCACGTCAATTAACAGGTACGTAGCAGCCACCACATCGCGGACAAAGTGTAGGTACTATTAATAATTATAATTTGTTTTGTTTATTTTTCTTTTTTGTAGTTGTTTGTAAAGGTGCAGTTTTAATATCTATAAATAAAATAAAATAAAAGCAAAAAGAATAAAAATATCCTTATAGCTATACACTTTTTAGGATAAAATAAGATTTTGTTCTAACCAGTAAAGATGTCGTTCTATTTGTATGGGCATTATACATTCAATGTTTCATATACCTATTTCTATTTGGAAACAAATTATTTTGCTCTTTTTTTTCAAATAGTTGGGATTTATAATATTTTATCTAATAAAATACTCAAATTTTTTTGGTCATGCGGTAGATAGAATATTATATTTCCAAAACATTTAAAAGAAAAGCTAAATAATTGCACCCAAATAGAAATACGAGCATATGAACATTGATAAATTACTAGTTTTTTAACCAATCATGATACGAAATACTTTATAATTCAACCAATGGGAACAGTATTATACTTATAAATTCACACGATTATTTTTTGACGTTTCTTTTAAACCAATGAAATGCTTTATTGTATGTCACGTGTCTGCGTTTTAACCAATCCTGTCATTATTATACTGAGAATAATGCTCTTGTAATTATTCCCGGCAATTTTCACTGTAGTTTTTTTGTTTTTGTTGACAGATGTGAAATGTCAGATAGTTATCATCAACACAAGTAAAAATTAGCAAAAAATATAGATTTAGTGAGGTGCCTGATGATGAAATCAAAAAATAATCTAATTAAATATAACTCGAGAGTTCGATAAATTAAGAAAATAATTCTCCAGTATCTTTCTCAAACTTGTCGCCATTTGGCAATAGCCACTCAAGCCCTACGGGCTTTCGTGGCTATTGCCTGGCAACAAGTTTTCGAAAGATCTGTAAAATTATTTTCAATTTATTCTCACCCTCTTGTTATATTATTACTGATAAAATACCGCTACCCGGGTTACCCCAGATAATTTACCGCTACCAAGTAAATAAATAATTGTTACTGTCAATAACTGTCAGTGTGGCAGTTAATTAATATTTCAAGTAACATTTTGCTTGGTCTTTGGAATTCATCTCATCAAATACCACGCGACCTCTCTGATTTTCTCATATAAAATTTTATTTTCATGCACTAATTTTTTTGCTTTTAAGCAAAATCACTCAAGCAAACTAACATTAGGTAAAACCCCTGCTCCTTCGGAGTCTGCATTTAACATGCAGTTTGTGTTCGTGATTGTTGCTAAACAAAAAAAATTCGTGCAAAAATTAACATTAATAAAATCAGAAAGTCTTGTAATATTACCCCCGAATATATAATGCCCATACAAATGGAACAATATGACATTTTCACATCCAGTTTTTTATTTTTTTCATAAAACGTGCAGATAGAACATTATAATTCTCAGGTGACGAGCTGTCAAAATAAATGTGAAAGAGCAGGGAATTTTAGTTTTGTAACAATGAAGAAAGTTTGTAGCTAGTTCCATATTTATATTAAAATGTGTAAAAATGAAATTTTAGTATGAAAATAAAAGATTAGTTTTTGAAAAAAATTATTAAGTGAGATATGACTTTTAAAAAATTCATCAAATTATTAATAATCAGGCCGTGACGTCACAACCCCTACATCTAACTTCAGCATATGCTCATGGTTATGATATTGTCAAAGTCAATCTATAAGTGTCTCTTTGGTATGTTTGTAGTTTTCTTCTAATAATTATCAAGTGTTTGAAGAAAATTGGTCATAATAACACATACCTAGAATAACAAAATACAAGCAAAACCCAAACACATAGATATGACAAGAACAGAAGGCGATGTGACATCACAATTTTCAGGAGATTTTACAGTAGACTAAAAATTTCAGTTTTCAAACAAAAATTTATGAATGAAAGCATGTTTTATTGTATTTTCTCTATTGTATTTTGATAGAAATTATACAAAAAGTGATTAGTTTGGATAAATTCAATTACACCGGAATACCCCAATGGAACGAAGATTTTGTATTATTGATTATTACATTATTATATTTTATTGTTTAGTTATTGATGTTAGTTGAAAACGCTTTCATTATGACGTGTTATGTTCCTCTTTTCAAAAATGTAAGTATGTAAATAAAATGTGTTACCTTTTAATACAGATACTATAACAATAATTCCTAGAACAAAACACGCTCTGGGAACCATGACGAGAAGAAAGGCTAACTTAATTCTACAAAAAAATTTGCTGAGTAGGAAGAAATCAAGCAAAATCTAATTTAAATATGAACACACATAAATGTATCTGGACTAATTTACGATTGTAGGAAGATATAAATATTCAGAATTTTATTAATAAGAGGATCATAAATTTAAATTAATATTAGAATAGTTTTATTTTTATACATATATGATTATTCATTTCAAACAATTTTTAATTTATTTATTTATTTATTTTAATTATTAATTTTTATCTGCAATCTTGTAAAAAAAAGTCATTATGCATGGAATTTTCTTTGATTTCATTGGATATTTTGCGCACGTACTTACATAATAGCTGTTACATAATTTATAATAGAGTATATCTCATATAACGAAAATACAGTTATTTACTTATATAAACATTTATTATAAAACTTTAACATCGAATGCTTTTGCAAAATATATAGATATAAGTATATTAAATAAAACAAATGTTTCTATTTATTTCAGTAATTTGACATGTGTCAAAAGTTTAGGAAACTTAAATCCTAATAAAACAGCATTACATTAGAATTTTATATAACTTTATAATAAAAATCTTTCTGTTCAATATTAATATTGTAATTATTGATGTTTTATTGTAATTATAAGGTTTTATCAATATGTTTGACAGCACTGTTCAACAAATATAACACTACCTGTCCAAATATTATTCAACATATTGTAATATTTACTAATACACTAGGAAGATCGTGGATAAAATTTTGTATGATATACGTGTTAAAAGTAATTTATTTCGTTCATGGGGTGGTTTAACTCAGCTTCGCATCGTTTCATAAACTTCCCCACTTGCTCATAAAATTTCACTTTTAACACTTATTTATGTCATAAATAACTATTATATTTTATAAAACTTAATTATTTATTGCAGTGTTTCTGTGGAATGGACCTTATTGCAATAATTTTTTGTATTTACACTTTTGCTTGAAAGTGAATAGGTAATAAGATACAGCAACAAAAATAGCATTGAAATCCCTATATACCATAATTTATTGCTAGGCAATTCTATATAAACACTTCCCACCTACGGGATAAATCTGTCATACACAAAGTAGGGTGAAAATACAGGTTAGAAATACATTACGTCAAATAGGAATAACGATTTTTGAGATAAAAAATTACTGAAATTTTAAATTAAACACCGCGAAACATCAAAAAATAAAGTGTACTGTGCAATAAACTGATAATAATAATAATGTAATAATAAGTTCCGTAAAAATCTGGTCGTTACATTCTATTATTTTCCGAAGCTGGACAAACGTTTTATTTATAAAGTAAATATACGAATCATTTACATTATTGTAGTCGTTCATGGGAATGTGTGACATAAATTTTACAATTTGAAAATATATTCATGTATAATTTGCAAACAAAATTAGCTTTTTTAAATTTATTACAAAACTTTGGACTTTTATCTACAAATGTAAGTATAAAACATTATATGTTTCATTTATTATAATAATGATATATTGTTTCAGAAAAGTCACGTTCATGTTCAGCTATCTTCACCCCTTAATAGCGGTAGAAAAATCTGAAATGACTCTCGTTTAATGTAACCACCTAATGAATTTATCTAACCGAGATTGAAACAATAGGGCCTCATAATACCTAAACTTATTTGGTGTTTAATAAAAGTGAAATGCTATTAAAATGTGATTTCTTATCATTAAAGGTGGTTCATAAACGGTTAAATTATTATATATTTAAAGTAACTATATCATTTCTTAATTAGAAAACAACAATAAATTAAAAGTATTTAGTATTATTTTAATTAAAAAAAACCTGATATATTTTAATGGTCAGAATATAAAATTTAAGAATAGAAGAATGTTACCATAAATTATTTTTTAGTAAAGTAATTTAAAAGTAAAGGAATTAGTATCAAACTAATTATATGTTTTATGTAAAACAATAAAATTTCATAATTTATTTCTATAAAACATACTTTGTTTCTATTAATATTAGAATATTAACAGTTACCTAATTATATTCAAATCAGGGGTAATTTAAATATTACAAATTTTTTTCAAAGTTCCTTCGACAAATATAATTTAAAAAAATTAATATTGTTAATTTTCATTGCTGTTCATATCTTAATAACAATTAAAAATATCAATTTATTATATTTTCAAAAGCTAGTAAAATAAACCCATATTTCAAGCAAATTCATTTGTCAATATTTCATTGTTCATATGCAAAGAATTTATACTTAACAATCTTTTCCATAAAATATGTTATAAATACCAGATTCTTGAAGGGTTTAGTACCAACATAAAATTTAAATTCATCTCATTATTGTTAATATAAAAATTAGAATAATGCAATTTTCAATATATGTTAAAAAAATTTACCGGGTTCAGGAGATTAAACCTATGTTTACATGCACAAAAGTAGGCAGGGTAAGTATGTCATAACTTTATGCTGTACGGTAATATTACCATACTGACCTGTCAAAACAGTCATGAAAATGAAAATAAAAGACAATGATAATGTAAAGTTATTTATTAATACACACGTAATTAAGCTGGTCAGAGCTTCACCTGCTGCGTTCCAAATAATTTCAGGCAATTTAGCATTAGCATGGATGTTATGAGTCATAACAGGCCTTAGATGTCTTAAAATCCTCGCTCTACGAGCTCGGATTTCAACTGACATCTGCGGCTGTTATGATACTCATAACATCGCTAGGAATGTTAATAGATATAAATGGACAATGTATTGTCCATTAGTATAGATATAAATTTGTAGTAAATTTCACAACAAAAATATTTCATATTAGTGACATCTTTTAAAAGCAATTATTTTAATTTTTGCAAATAAAGTACTCGTTTTATTTTATTAATAGACATATTTTATAACCATTAATATTCTTCGTAAATTCTAAATTATATAAATTTGATTACTATTTATTCACATATTTTTGTAAATAAATAATAAATATATCATCACGCCTTTTACCCATTACGGGTGTGGCACTCTGCTTACACAGATCTCGGTAGGTGATATATTTTTTCGTATGAAGTGCGGTTAGCAGCCGTCAAATTATAGCCCCCAAGGATGTTAGTGGAGGGAGAACCACAGGGGTAAATTTAAATTTGTAACTGTCGGCAGTGGGATTCGAACTGAGGAACTCACGATCCACAGTCCGACACGTTACCACGGAGCTATTTACCCCATTTTTGTAATGCTTCTCTTTATATTAAATTTAATTCATGGTGTAGAATTGAAATGTATAATAATATTTGATGATTATTGTTTGTTTAATTAAACACAAAAAAAGTATAAATTAAGTACCGTTCCGTGAAAACAAGTAAATGGAACATCATCTGCTACTGGTACCAGAATTATATTTATCAAATATGTTTTTGGAATAATGTAGAAAATTGAACGGGGTAAAAATCATAGTGCAAATAAAATATTTAAATTACTAGAAATTATGTGACAATTCAGGGACATAATTGAGAAAAAAGAAACAGATGCAGTGAAATGCAGGCTAAGACAAAAGCATGGGCATATAAAACTGTTCAATTTTATTCAATATACACTTCAAGACAAAGATATGGAATTTATTTGAAATTTTTACAGGAAAATATTAAAAGAAAAACTTAGAAAGCTGAAATTTAAGGAGAAGGTAATTTGTATATTATTTATTATGTGGTACGTAAAATATAGAATATATTTTTGTATAAATAGAACTATAAAATTATACTGACATCATATTCCAATATACTATATAAATATCTACAAAATTCTTAAGATATTAATATCTCTAATATTGTCTTTATTTACAACTAACCATAAATTATTTGGAGGTTAAAAATATAAAATAACAGTAAAATACACTTTTTAGTTGATTTAGTAGGAGACTAAATTTATATTACCTTTAAAATACATTTTTTGTAAATAGTAGGTTACTTAAAACTTAATTTATATAATACGCTATTAAATATTAACATTCTTTTATAATACCGAGCCTTACAGCTAACATGTTATTTTTGACAGTTTGTTAGCTAACATAGGAGTTAAATTTTGTTTAGGGATGTGTGGTTAATGTTGGTATTAAAAACCTTTTAACAGTAGTGTGACGCCAGTGGTCATTATGTCAAATAGAAGATAGAAATTTCGATAGGTTTTAAATTAGTGATAGAAAGTTATGCTTATGCCGGTACTGTGATTTCCAGCGATTTTTAAAGTTTTGAAATGATCAAATAGTAAGTACGTATTAGTAGCATGATGTATATAAAGTTTATATAAAATTCTGTTCCATCTTAAAGGAATTTCACAAGGATAACGAAAAAATGTAGAGGTTTAAATAGCAAAGAACGAGAGACGCAAGAATTATTGAGGATAACAGCAAAATAAAAAATATAATTGAAAATAAAAAGACGGATTACGGGATGATACTACTAGGGTACAAAGGAAAAGTAGAAATCCAGCTATGAGGAAAAAATTCATTTTATTTCATTAATTTCTTGATATGATGGTATTTTTAGAAATATCAACTTCAAAAATGCCAGATGATGAGTAAGATTTTTTACGTGGCACACACACTTAAATGAGCCTTTTGCATAAAATAGAAGAGTGATAAATGGTTCATTGGATCAATTGTATGATTTCTACGTGTGTCTACAGTTAAATCATGGGCTATAGGTTTCAAAAGAAGTAAATCAGTATCTACAGAAAATCGGTATCTTTATTTGAATTCAGCATCATCGTACACATTAAAGGGATTTATACGATGCTAAATATTTTTGATCTGAGCATAAGATGAAATACATTTTTAGAAAGTCGTCTTCATCAACGTCAAATCATGTCTAAGCACTGTTTTAACTATAAATTCAACATAATAAATGTACGCTTCTAAAAACTAATTGAAATTATTATAAATCTATTTACGTTAAATGATAACAATGAGTTAAATATTAACAGGACCCGAGAGGTGCATTTAATTTAACAAGTTGTTTATCGCCTTTAATTTAACAATATTGTTGGCGAAATAATATTTGGCATTTACCTACACGTTAAACAATTTAACTTCATGTTAAAATTTAACAAGTGGCATTAGAGTATGTAATTAGCCAGACCTGTAAAATCTGTTTCTAGCCTTATTTAAAAATAATTTTTGAACCAAGACAATGGAATTTTAGAAAAGGTAATATAATATTTATTAATTTAAGGGCGCATTTGAAACCCTAACTGGTAATAACCGCAGTGCTTAAATGACTTATTTTATCTCTTCTAGCAAAACCAAGTAGTGCGCCAAAATGTACGGAATAAAGTTTTTCTCACGTCTTGAACTACTAGCGCTGTCGGTGGCAAAACGTTGAACTCAAATAACATTGCGCTCGTGAGGAAAAGAAACTTCATAATTTTTGCACAAACTACACAATTTTTAGTAATAATTATTACACAGTATTTTAGATAATATTATCCTGATTGTTGCAAGTTAAAATTTTATCTTTATATGTTTAATACATTCGTCATAAATCTACTTAAATATTTAGCATTTTTCTACTTACCATTTCTGTTTATTTTGCAAAGAATAATAATGTTTTTAAATTATTATTTTTTAGCTTAGAGCAATTTAGAAAGTCTAATGGTTTAATTTTTGTGTCATACATATAATGACTGCCCCAAATTGCTTAAAATTATGAAGTTATAGAAACATAAAAATTGCATGTTTACCGGCTTTCAAACGCGTTCTTAACACTGATACAAAATACAGTAGAACGTCAATTATCCGGACGATTATAATTGGGATTCGATTTTTTATATTTAGCTAAGACTTATTGTGCAATGCAGTTTTTTTTTCTTAAAATAAAACAAGTAAAATTTTATTAGTAATGAATAGTTTCATTAATTCGCTCCTTTTCTCTAAACATCACAATGATTTAGGACCGATTGCAGATAATATTTCGCGTTGAAGACACCCAAAAAATATTTTATTGGTTAATTTTGAAAATCCGGGCACGTCAAATATCTGGATGGGATCCGATATCAATTAGTCTGGATTATTGACGCTTTACTTTAGTAAATATCTGTATAACTTAAACACAATAGGGTAGAAAATAAATATAGCAGTGGTTTACTTAATACATTTAACATAAGAATAAATAAATAAGTAACTTATGACTGCTACGGACCTCCTACACATCAAGCAGCAAGAATCTGCAGAAAACAGCATATGCAGTTGACTTAGCTATTTTGGGAAGGAATAAGAATTTGAAGATCAGAAAGAAAGAGTGGGCTTATAGATAAATTTGGAGAAGACTAAATATGTGAAGGTATCAAGATCAGAAAAGAACGTATTAGTTATCCAAGAAAACATAGAAAAGGTTAAAGGTTTCAAAAAACTAAGAAAATCAGTTACTATGGATAATAGTCTGTAAAGAGAGGTAACAATAAAAAATATGGGAGCGCAACAACAACACTGAAAAAAAACAAGCAAAACAAATTAGAACCCTATGAGAGAAGAGTTTTTAGAAGTTTGGACCCATGAAGGAAAATGATAGACGGCTAGATCGAGGATGAAAGGCGAAAGAATAACCAAAAGAGTCTTAAAATGTAAACCTAGAAACCAAAGTCCCAGAGAACATTCGAAAGGAAGATTAAAGAATCAGGTAGTAAAAGAAGCTCATGGTAAAGGAGTTAGAGATTGAAAAAGAGACCAGAGACAGAAACAAATACAGAAACATTACGTCGAAAGCTTCCAACAAAGATAATATTGCGACAAAGTATTTGTTATATATGTTATATTATGTTAAATAAAAGAATACATATTGCACATTAATAATATTTTAGGAAGAATTTATTAGTTCATGTATTTTATGTGTGTAGTATACATACATTCACTGTTTAGTGTGTACAAAATAAGCCAATTTGTAATAATTGTAACAAAGTAAAACATTAGTGTTTCTTCTTTTTCAAATTTTCAACAATTTTCCTGAAATTATCAAATTTTCCATCGTCTTCGTTAGTCGATAATGCAGATGCTTCCTCAGAAGTGTCAGCTGCTCCGTTGAAGAACATCTTCTTACTCACATGATGTTTCCTCTTCTTCTTGGAGACCTGTTTTCGGCCTGCGCTAGTTTGTTGCGCTGCTATCTTAGGGTGGCTGTAGGTCATCTTACAACATTCTTCATCATCATCATCATCATCGTCATCGTCATCTCCGTCATCGTCATCATCATCGTCATCATCATCATCATCATCGGAACTCATGTCCAGGTCCACTTGGTTTGGTACGTCCTCTTCTTCTGCTGGAGCAGGCTTTTCGACTTCTGGCGGTGCTACTACAACCGCTCCAGACCCAGACCCAGTACCGTCTACTGACTTTAATCCGGAGTAGACGTTCACGATAGTTAACCTTGGATCTCGGTTGTCTGGTAGTGCGTGACCTGTTTTGAAACAATATTTTGTTTGTTAGAAAGCAACACAGATTTGCTGAAAACAATAGTATATTACTATAAAAGTGACGAACTTACGACGTTCTTTCACGCCTGTGCAAAGGCACACAAGCGAATGAATTAGTGCTTTATAGCATTTTGTTTAATCCTGCTAATGAATTAAAAAAAAATACATTTCTTATATCTGCTAGTATTTTGTATATGATTTTATAGAGAGTAAGTCAAAAAAACACGGCAGGTTGAGTTGCTATAGTTTGAGTAAATATAAACAATTGCATTAGTCCGAAAAATTAACTTAGCTGTAACGATGTGAAAGTACTTACAAAATATGGAAATATAGAGCAAGAAGACTTGATTATACGAGAAGATATTTTCTATAACACTGTTTTGTAAACTACACATTCCACAACTACAAATTATATTGGAACAACTATCATTGCATACACCGCGTATGGAATAAATTCGACAAAACTGAGCCGCATATTAGCGCGATATATGAAGTATCTATTTTATTTATTTGTGTTTGACGTTTTGAACACTTTTATATTTTACATTCTTTGCATAATTTCCAAAATCTTGTGATGGATAGTATAATCTACAACATGTAACGGAATGGCATATCCCACACTCGCAAACCGTTGTCCTCAGCTTTGACTCGGACTACATAATTTTTGAATATGTGTACATTGGTGACGCAAGCTCGTCACTTAGTTGAATTGTCACTGAGGCCGTTTGTGGCCAATCTCGAGGGCGACAAAGGATTTCGCGGACAAGGTGTACACACTATTTTTTGTGCAACCGTAAAAAAAAGTAATTACAAATTTTAAACAGTTTTATTGTAAAAAGAAAGTGGCTATGGGATTGACATTTGATAAACAAAACAAGTAATTTTGAAACAATGCCAATTCTCAAGTGTCAAAATAATTATTACCTCCCGCCAACCTCTAGGGAAGGGAGGTATTGTTTTTAGTCAAAAAATTGGGTAGTGAGTTTTCAATGAATAAGCACGTTTTAGGGTCCCTACAAAGCGATTTTACTATTTTCGCGATGATGTCTATATGTATGTATGTATGTATATGTGTGCGCGTGTGTGTGTGTAGTCTGTGGCAATTTTTTCGTCTCGCATAACTCAAATACTACAATACCAAAAAATACAATTTTGTGAATTATTGCTTCTTATATTTAAATGAAGAGCTGATTACATTTTGGATAAAATCCGTCAACCGGAAGTAGCAGTTTACTTGAAGCCCTTAACAGTTTTTCGTGAAAAACACGGTTAAATTTCCTTTTTCAACAATGTATGTTATTCTGAAAGTTGAAGTATATTTAATTTTACATGTGTATTAATACACTAATTTTATAAATTTTCATTAGATTTAGAGATAATAAAATATAAAGAAATTAGATTTCACAAATCTTGCATTCCTTGTACACCATGGAAACATTTAAAATTTTTCAATTTTTTATAATATGTGACACATGTCATTGTGATTGTGAAGCTATTTAGTGAAATATGTCAAATAAGAAGGTATGTTTCTGTATCATCAAATACAATTTTGTACCGTTTAAGAGTAGTATTGGGCGGGAGGTTATGTGCTAGCCACATCAGATTTTTTTTTACACTATTTCGCGATCGTTCCCACAAAGCTAGTAGTGCGACGGAGTATTTGTTATATATGTTATATGATGTAAAATAAAGAATGATACACATTAATAATATTTTAGGAAGAATTTATTAGTTCATGTATTTTATGTGTGTAGTGTACATACATTCACTGTTCAGTGTTTACAAAGTTAGCCAATTTGTAATAATTGTAACAAAGTAAAACATTAGTGTTTCTTCTTTTTCAAAGATTCAACAATTTTCCTGAAGTTATCCAATTTCCCTTCGTCTTCGTTAGTTGGTAAACCAGATGCTCCTTCAGAATTATCGGCTTCTCCGTTGAAGAACATCTTCTTACTCACTTGATGTTTCCTCTTCTTCTTGGAGACGTGTTTTCGGCCTGCGCCAGTATGTTGCGCTGCTATCTTAGGGTGGCTGTAGGTCATCTTACAACACTCTTCGTCATCATCATCATCATCATCATCATCATCATCATCATCGTCATCCCCGTCATCCCCGTCATCGTCATCATCATCATCATCGTCATCATCGTCATCATCATCGGAACTCATATCCTCCCCCCCTGGGCTTGCTCCGTCATCTCCTTCTGATGGACCGCCTCCTGGTGGTGCTACTACAGCCGCTCCAGACCCAGTACCGTCTACTGATTTTAATCCAGAGTAGACGTTCACGATAGTTAACCTTGGATCTCGGTTGTCTGGTAGTGCGTGACCTGCTTCGAAACAATATTTTGTTTGTTAGAAAGCAACACAGATTTGCTGAAAACATTAGTATATTACAATACAGGTGACGAACTTACGAATTTCTCTCACGCCTGTGCGAAGGCACACAAGCGAATGAATTTGTGCTTTATAGCGTTAGTTAAACCTGCTATTGAATTAAAAAAAAGTGTAAATCAACAATGACGGCAGGTTGAGTTGCTATAGTTTGTGTAAATATAAACAATTGCATTAGTCCGGAAAGTTAACTTAGCTGTCACGATGTGAAAGTACTTACAAAATATGGAAATATAGAGCAAGAAGACTTTATTATACGAGAAGATATTTTCTATAACACTGTTTTGGAAACTACTCATTCAACAACTAAAAATTGTATTGGAACAAATATCATTGCATACGCCGCGTATGGAATAAATTCGTGGAAACAGAGCCGCATATTAGCGCGAAATATGAATTATCTTAGTTCGATTGCTATGGTTACGTCTCTTTGTTCTAATTTTATTTATTTGAGTCTGACGTTTTGAATAGTTTTATATTTTACATTTTTTGCATAATTTCCAAAATCATGTGATGCATAGTATAATCTACAACATGTAACGGAATGGCATATCCCACACTCACAAACCGTTGTCCTCACCTTCGACTCGGACTACATAATTTTTGCTCGTGTGGAATATGTGCCATTCCCATTACTTGTTGCAGAATTTAAAGGAAAATATTTCAATGAGATAAAGTTCGTTGGCGAAGGAACGTTCCAGAATACGAAGACAGGAAACACACAGTTAGTTTTCAAACAAAATAAAAATTGAAAATCAAATGAAACTAGCTTATACCCGATATATGTTGCAATGCCACGCAAAGAAAGAAAGTGTTTTAATTCTGTTTATTGTAGTGCGAAGCAAGCTCGTCACTTCGTTCCTCGCTTCCATATCAGTACATTGGCGAAGCTAACTTGTCACTTCGTTCCTCGCTTCCATATCAATATATTGGCAAAGCAAGCTCGTCACTTCGTTGCTCGCTTCCATGTCAGTCTATTGCCGAAGCAAGCTCGTCAGTTTGTTCCACGTTTCCATATCAGTACATTGGCGAAGCAAGCTCGTCACTTCGTTGAATTGTCACCGATGCCGTTTGTGGACAATTTCGAGGGCGATAAAGGATTTTTCGGACAAGGTGTACACTATTTTTTGTGCAACCGTAAAAAATATGTAATTACAAATTTTAAACAGTTTTTTTGTAAAAAGAAAGTAGCTATAGGTTTGACATTTGATAAACAAAACAAGTAGTTTTGAAATAATGCCAATTCTCAAGTGTCAAAATAATTATTTTTACCCTATTTCGCGTCCGTTGTTAATGGTACTGCCGCGAAAAAGGGCAAAAAATAATCATTTTGGATTTCGCGGCCGACACTATAACAACAGCCGCGAAATTCAATTTCGCGGACTGTTTTGCGTCTGCGAGATGCTTATTTCGCGTCCGGTTGCACATCAAAATATATTATAGTATATTGATTTGTTTTGCTTGCAAATTTTGCAAATTATTTAAAAAGTTTTCTATTGTATATTGAAAAAAAAATAGTTGTTTGTTGCTTTCCATGGCAAGTGACGTATGTTAAGACTTTTGCCATATAAGTCTTAACGTCTGCTTTTGTGAAATAATGTAACTACTGTACCCATTATTTTTCCTATCCAAATTCAATTAGTCAGTCAAGCTTCATCAAACCATTCTTCTAAATCTCACACTTATCGTACATCCACCTAGTCACTTCTAATATACCCATACACTTCTGTTGAATACCTCATTTCCACAGCAGTTATACTTTGTACATTTCTTCATTACTAGTATACCATTATATTATTATCGGACTGTGGATCGTGAGATCCTTAGTTCGAATCCCACTGCCAACAGTTACCAATTTAAATTTACCCCTGCGGCTCTTCCTCGACTAACATCTTTGAGGGCTATGATTTGACGGCTGGTAACCGCTTTTCATATGAAAAAATGTATCACTTACTGAGATCTGCGTAAGCAGAGTGCCACACCCATAATGGGTAAAAGGCGTGATGGTATATTTATTTCTAATTTTATTTAACGAGCATGTTTCGAGCAAATATACCCAGAGCACCTAATACATTACATCCTGTAGACACCCACCTTTCAATTTCTCAGTCAATACATCCAATAGAAAATATACTACTACCAAAATATACAAACTGAAACATTAGAATCAGTTACCAAATCATTATTCTCATATATTAACACTTTACATTTATCAATATTCAATAACAGATTTAAACCTGGATATATAATAAGATGTTTCGATATAGTTCTCCAGATATAAGTTTATTTAAATTCAAAATTTCGAATTGTTCAACATAATCCTTTGTTTCTTGTTTCCTGAGAAAGAATTATGTTTAATTTTATTTAATTTAAAAAGTCTCATTTATATATTATGACTATTTTGAGTTCAGAAAGTGTTTTCCACTTATAGAAGATTTAAACTTTCCCTACTTCATTTATGCTCGCAATCATTGTTTTCAATTTGTCCTCAGTTTCACCCAATACAACATCATCCGCATAAACTAACGCAGGCACTATACGTCCACCAATACGTACACCATCAGTTCCATTCAATGCCTTTCGTAACAACACATCCATATACAAATTAAACAACCCAGGAGACCCTCCACAACCCTGTTTCATACCTTCTATATGAAACCATTCAATCAATCTACCATCAACTCTCACCATAGCCTCACTTCCTTCATGTAACACTTGAATCGCTCTCAACAAACTACCATCCACACCGTACTTTACAAGTACATCCCATATATTAATAAACAACTTTTGTAACAAGCGTATAAATTTTGACATCTCAATATTCAAACCTGTATAAATTCAATAAGAAGTATTAAGCTAATAATTAATTGTTTCAAATATTATTCCATTAACATTATTTGCTTAAAAAAAAACAGTAAATTATAAAATCCAGACTTAATTTAGCAAATATGTAAAGTATGGTGCCTGTCAGTTTTACTATTGTTAACATATAACATATTGTTAGCTGACAATGTAGTTAACTACGATTTTTGCAATTGGCTACAAAATACTGCAATGCATTTTATATACTAACCATATTTTGATAGAATGGGTTAATTGATGGTTACAGTGTACAATTCACCTTATACTTCTGTTTTATTGAAAATTAAAAAGACTTTTTGATATAGTTCTCTAAATATATATATTTATTTAAACCAAACGTTTTCAATGATTAATTATTATATATTTTTTCTATAACACAAAGCTATTACGACACCCAAAAGAGTTTCGTAACAGCTCAATCCTCAATCGAGTGTTATAAAAAAGCAGTACATTTTATATTTTCAAGGAAATTTAATATGTCCAAAAATATCAAATATCACAATTCGTTAATTAAATAAATACATATTTTAAGATGTTATTTTTGTATAATTTTGAATTTAAAAACAATTGTTCAGAATAGTAAGAATACATAAATTATCAAACTTCACATCAGTGATACCAACTAACAACACAAAATTCCCTGAATTGAAAACTTCAATTTTTTTTATTATAAAACAGCATAAAAGGTGCAAAATATAAAAATAGTATAAAGAACTCGTTTCATATTTGTTGTTTATTTTGTTTGAAAGGCTGGGTCAATCCGGCTACTAGTCGTGACCTAAACTTTCTTACTAAATAATATAACAATTGTGAAACAAGTTCTTAAATATACTTTATTGTTTAGTTATTACTTATTGGTGTTAGTTGGAAACCATTTCATAATGGAGTACATATTCCTTTTTTTTAACAATAAAAGCATGTAAATAAAATATATTACCTTTTAATACAGAAACTATGATAATAATTCCCAGTACAATACACCCTCTGGGAATCATGATGAGGAAGAAGGCAAACTTAGTGCTACAAAACAAATTGGCCAAGTAGGAAGGTGTATAGCAAAAATTTACTTTAAATATGAACACACATAAATGTATCCGGACTAATTTATGATTATGCGGAAATATAAATATTTTGAATATTATTAATAAAACAGGATCATAAATTTAAATTAATATAATGATATTTTATTTTTAAACAGATATGATTATTAATTTCAAACAATTTTTAATTTATTTTTTAAATATGTAACATTAAATGTACAGACAATTTTAATGAATTATTGAATTTTGTCTGCGATGTTGTAAAAATGAGTCATTATGCAAGAATTTTTCTTTAATTTTATTGAATATTTCACATAATATTTGTTACCTAAGGGATTGAGAAATATTTTGTATGTACAGGCTGATACATAAGGTACGGAAAAGATTCAAAATTTAGGTAATGCTTTTTACATCCCGCCTCTAAGTAAGGGAGGTATTATTTTTGGTCAAAAAATTGGATAGTGAGTTTTCAATGAATAAGCACGTTTTAGGGTTCCTACAACACGAATTTACTATTTTCGCCATGATGTCTGTATGTAGATATGTATGTATGTATGTATGTATGTATGTATGTATGTATGTATGTAGGTATGTATGTATGTAGGTATGTGTGTGTGTGTGTGTGTGTGTGTGTGTGTGTGTGTGTGTGTGTGTGTGTGTGTGTGTGTGTGTGTGTCCGAAATCGTTAAATTATTAATTAAAAACATAAATAAATAGTATTTAAAACGTCAGCTAGCTGTTGAGACGGGGATGGCTGTGATAACAAAAGTACTGTCAAAGTGTCAAATTTGGTTATAATTCCATTTTTATCTCCCGTCACATCCTGTAAGGGACGTATAGGAATCATACAAAAATTGGGTAGTGAGTTTTCAGTGGATGAGCACGTTGTAGTGTCCCAGAATACGATTTTAATATTTTTGCGATGATGACTGTCTGTCAGTCTGTGTGGATCTCTGGAGTTACAGTTTCTCAAAAACTACTAAACTAAAATTTTTGATAATTTGTATATATCAATCCCCTTTGGAAGAGCTGATTAGTTTTTGGCAATGATCCAATAACCGGAAGTAGTAGTTTACTTGAAGCCCTATCAAGTTATTTTAAAATATCTCAGTAAATTGTTGCTTAATAAAACTTTTGTTATTAGAATAATGTTTCAAATTATTGTTGAAATCATTTTCCTTTTTCTGTCACTATTTACGACTTACATGTTAAAGAAAAATTATATTTTCGTTTAAATCTGCTAACCTTTTTTTACCTCCGGCCTACCTCCTGGTAAGGGAGGTATTGTTTTTGGTCAAAAAATTGGGTAGTGAGTTTTCAATGAATAAGCACGTTTTAGGGTCCCTACAACACGATTTTACTATTTTCGCGATGATGTCTGTATGTATGTATGTATGTATGTATGTATATATGTGTGTGTGTGTGTGTGTGTGTGTGTGCGCGCGCGTGTGTGCGTGCGTGTGTGTGCGTGTGTGTGTGTGTGTGTGTGCGTGCGTGTGTGTGTGTGTGTGCGTGCGTGCGTGCGTGTGTGTGTGTGTGTGTGTGTGTGCGTGTGTGTGTGTGTGTGTGTGTGTGTGTGTGTGTGTGTGTGTGTAGTCTGTGACATATCGCATAACTTAAATACTATAATACCAATTTTTGCATCTTATATTTAAATGAAGAGCTGATTAGATTTTGAATAAAATTGGTCAACCGGAAGTAGCAGTTTACTTGAAGCCCTTAACAGTTTTTCGTGCAAAACAGGGTTAAATTTCCTTTTTCAACAATTTATGTTATTTTGAAAGTTGTAGAATATTTAATTTTACATGTGTTTTGATTACACTAATTTTATTAATTTTCATTAGATTTAGGGATAATAAAATATAAAAAAGATAGATTTCATAAATCTTGCATTCCTAGTACGCAACGGAAACCCTTAAAAAAGAGGATCTAACATTGACATTTTTTGTCTACCAAAGATTCCATCTTTATGAAGAATGGACGCAAAACATGCATCTTGCATAAATTATGTATATATTTTCTGCTATTTGATGTGTATTTCGTTAATTTGAAATATAACATTTTTATTAATACTTAATTTTTCTTTCTAATTAATTTTTATTCCTGTTCACATTTGAAATTTCATACTTTCCCGCCTATATACGACATTAGTTTGTGGTCTCGACTGTAGAGGCGCAGAACTTCTATCCTTGTCAATTTTGCTGTAGCTGTGAAGTCTCCTTTGTCTTGTCTCTGCTCTCGACTATGTGGACAGCAATGTTAAAAAATAGTTATTTGTGTATCAAGTGCGGATAGAGCATTGTTTGTTGCACGCGGCCTCGATCAACAACTCGACAAGTGCACCGAACAAGCTCTATCCGACGAGATACACACAATATTTTTTCTACAATCGTTGAACAATGTCAAAATTAATTTTCTAAATTATCTTTGGTCACGCATATAACAATTCAGTAAAATTGTAGTTACCCATGTCACCGTAATCATGACAACGTTTATAAACAAAATAAAAATTTACAAAGAAATCATAATTTATCACATGGAGTACATTTGACATATGGAGTACATTTAACATAAAGTCTACAGAGTGAATACGTTTATGGTGATTAAGTTGAAGTGTATGTACGTATATGCCTGTATTTGCAATAGCAAGGTTATTACCAGAAAAATCCAATGCATCATTTACTTCTTTTACCTAATTTATTTTTGTTTTGTTTTTGTCGCACTAGTGCGACAATATGTCACTTTGTCGCCCTAGAGCGACAATTTTGACAATTCCTAACCAAAAATGAAATAACAATGTCGATATTGTGTAACGATTGTAGAAAAAATATATTAATAATACAATACTACAATTTTTTTTAACTAAACTTTGTTCAACTAACTTCAAAGTATTCCCAGTTTCTATTTGGAACATATTTAACTGTCGTAGTTTGTAACAAGTATTTATTACTTCATTTAACGTTAACATACTGTAACTTTATTGTTATTAAGTTTTTGACAAAAGTTTATTAAGTAAGAGACATTATTTTAGCCCCCACTAGATACACATAAATTTTTTTCCGTACCTTATGAAACAGCCTGTAGAATTCTTCACTTAGGTAATACAGCCATGTGGAGTATATCTCTTATAACGAAAATGCAATTATTCATTTATACAAACATTCATTTTAAAACTTTACAATCGGAAGTGTGAAATTTTTCTTTTCAAGTGACTTTAAATTGTCTTTATTAGTGAACTTACGAGTTTATTTACATGATCAAGTTTTTGGTGAATTAAAATAACAAAGTGTCAAAAGTTCAGTTATACCAACATAACCGTATTAATTGATTGAAATTTTTAGAGGTATATGCACTAAGTTCCCAACTTTTTCTCTACTCCACTGTGACATTGTAAGTTTATTATTAATTAAACCCTTGTAACATAAAAAACATGAACACAAATTATATTTGATAGTCACTTGTCACTTCGCTTAGTTGGTAGTGCTGTAAAAGCTGTAATCTTTTAGGAATTTTTAAGAGAAAGTGCCCCAGTTTTTCGTTGTAAAGTTTTACGTGACAAGTCAAATCATCTATCTCTCTTTCACTTACGCCACTGTGCGAAAAAGAAAAACTTGAAAAGAAAAACTTCATCGTGTAATACACTTTCAAGACCTATATTCACTAAGAAAAAGATATGTTTGTCACTATGCAGGCTCATTGAATGTAAATAAAGGATTTCTTAAAATATGGCGAAACGAATATATATTTATCAGTAATAAATAGCATATTTAAACTAGAATAATAAAAATATAAATAATAAAGTTTTATTTAATATTAATAAATATATTAATAGTTAACAAATCACTGTATTAAATGTTACGTAAGGCAATTTATATATGAAAACAGCAATTATTAACCAAAATATTGCAATAATTTTCCCAAAACTTCTTATTTATTTATAATGAAAGCAAACCTTTATTATTAATGTTCAAGTTTTAAATATAAAACAAGAAACAATGTTAATAAAACTGTACTAATTTTGTAGTAAAATAATGGAATATTTAAAGAAAATATGATAATATGTTATATTGAACTTACTTTTTAACCGCACTATAGCATATTTATTAATTTCATATTTAATAACATAATTGGGATTTATAAAGCAAATCCCCATTTTTATGCTATTTTAATATAAACGATTATTCTTTGACGTTTTTTAAACCAATGAAATGCTTCATTGTATGTCACGTGTTTGCGTTTTAACCAATGTTGTCATTATTATACTGAGAATAAAAGGAGAATAATATCTGTAGCTTTTTTGTTTTTGTTGACAAATGTCAGATGTCAGATAGTTATCAACACAAGTAAAAAATGAGCAAAAAAGATTTAGTGTCGTGCCCGACTCGAAAGTTCGATAAATCAGAAAATATTTCTCCAGTATCTTTCTCAAACTTGTTGCCATTTGGCACTAGGCACTCACACCTTACGGGCTTTCGTGGCTATTGCCTGGCAACAAATTTTCGAAAGATCTGTCAAATTAATTTTAATTTATTCTCACTCTCTTGTTATATTATTACTGAAAATATTTTTATCAAACCAATCACGAGACATACATATAGAGTGCCGCGAGATTGCAGTTAGCAAGAACAAACAATAATTAACAGAAAACCTACTAGGGTTCATTCAAAAATACGTACACTAAAAATAGCATTTTAGACCCCCAACCCCTCTCTCCTTCGTACACTATCGTACAAAAATGATCTAACCTTCCTACGTGTACGTACACATCATAAACACCCGCCGTCCTGTGTTGAAATAATTAAATTTCGTACAAAACATAATAAAT
This sequence comes from Poecilus cupreus, assembly GCA_963942605.1. Lineage (NCBI taxonomy): Eukaryota > Metazoa > Arthropoda > Insecta > Coleoptera > Carabidae > Poecilus > Poecilus cupreus. Next base: position 7,108,517 of record OZ012733.1, on the reverse strand, counting down.
TAACATGTACACAATGTTCATTTTAATGTTTTGAACTTAGATGGCAGCATTGAGAACTTTTGTTAGAGCTCTAGAAGAATGTAGGTATTCTCGTCCGCCATTTTGGGTCCAGATGTCATAAATAAAACAAGTTATTGCAATCCAGTTACTTAAAAAATAACATTTAAAATTTGTATCTGTCAAATTTGAAAACATATTTCTTGAAATTTTGTAAAATCCAACTACACAAATCATACGGTAATATATTAGAAAGTATTCTGTACACTTACCTGTTAGATATGAAAAATAATAATTAGGAGAATGATATATCACAATTATTAATCAATATCAACTTCAAATTTGACAGAAAAGAATTAAAGTAATTGGATTCCAATAATTTGTTTTATTTATGACACTTGGATCCAAAATGGCGGATGAGAATACTCATATATTCTAGTGCCTTACTTTTGTTCACATGTAACATGGTGAATAGAGGCAAAAAACAAATCTAAATATTTACAAATAATGAGCAAAATTAAATTATACAAAGAAATAATGATGTACGTACACTTTTTATTGGAGGGGTACAAGTCCAATTATTTTAAGGTGATAAGAGAACTAAGAGAAAAAGACCCAATATCAGCCATTATTTTTAATAGTCCTAGAAGAAATAATGGTAAAACCGTAGTTTACGGCCAATTGTGAAGTTAGCTACGAATCGCCAATGATATTTGGTAGATATGACAGTTTGTGGTGATGCAACTCAAACAACAAAAACCTAGTAAATTTTTATTCTGAAAATGCCGTGTTTATTCAACCTCAAAACTAAAATAAATCTGAGCTTTTTTAAATTGTTCTTCTTTAACTATGACCGGCTAAAGAAACTAGGACCTGCAGCTAACTTCTCTTGTAGCCGTAAACTACGGTTTAGCCGAAATAACTAAGCAAGAACAATGGTACAGGTTGTTAACGAAGAGAAAGACATGAAGCACGTACATGTAAGTAATAGTGAGTGAAAATAGAAAAATAGAGAAACTAAAAAAGGCATAAGAAAAAATTTAAAACCTTGAGGAAATAGATATTTCAAAATTTGGGGGTTAGTAGAAGAATACGGTTGCTCTATAAAGTGTTAAAGTGCAAGAATGTGTCTAGTAGAGAATAAAAGATTTATAAAACGACAGTGCGTCCTATAGTAGTGAATGGATTTGAAATAAAGGTTCTTAGCAAAGAATAAGCGGTATATTTATAAAATAACCGAACTTTATTTTTTGAAGACAAGCACGGAGGTGATTTCTGACAATTAATAACAACCACAGTACACAAATTCATTAGATTTTATTTAAGAATTGAAAGAGGTCAAATGCAATTATTTTACTTCATCATCATTGGCTTAGTTTCCAACAAACGGCTACTCAATTTTATTTCTATTGTTTATTCACCAAATGAGGAACAAATTCTGCTGCAACTTGATGCATGTAAATTTTTTTTTCATGAAATAATCCAATTGAAATAATCTGACAGTCAATCGGTGATTTTCACGCATCAGATCGCTGATTTCTAAACGTGAATGACATCAGTTTTAGTCGAAAGCCTTCCTGGTTGATGATCATCTTCAATTGACTGAAGACCACTTTTAAATCACTAAAACCATTGCATACGACCCAGATCATCATCTCCGTAACCTCGTTTCAAAAGTTGAGACGTTCCGTGAAAATTATTCCCTGTTTCATATAAAATTGCATGTTGCTTTGTTGCTTCAGAAAATTGTACATTTCAAAAATCTCTATAAACAGAAATAAGTTACACCCAAATAACAATATGACAAAAACTAAACGAGGTACCAACAATTCAACAACATGTGGTATTGGCAACGAAAATGACCGATGGCGGCAGCACTGAGTATTTGCAAATGGCCGACGTCGTAGGTAACGTGCAGTGAATGACATACGGAGAAACATAAATAAAATTCATATAATTATAGTTATAAATAAAATATGAGCTTATTTGAAGTACGGTATTGTGTAAAGGGAAGTATTTGTGCTTTATTTATTTTAAAAATCACAGTTATGCCGTCTCTTTAATATATTTTTAGGCATGGGTAACTTTGACGGTGCTGATAAACAAGTTGGTATTTAGATGTCTCGAGGCGACGAATTCTACCAGAAATTTTATCGAGGGGGAAGAAATAGTTAACAGTAGCTTGTTATTTTTATGTAGTTGTGGAGGTAAATTTAAATAAGTGCAAGCTTTTTGGGTTATGTTTGCCGATCAGTGCTCTTACTACAAATCCACATGAGATACATGGAACCATTTATGTTGAAAATATTATATTACATAACTTGTGAACTGTATCACAAAATACATTTTTATATGTTACCCTAGTTACATATTTGAATAAAACTGCTAGTACAGCATAAGTAATGTTTAGTTTCATTTCAATAAGTGTGGGTATGATTTTCTCTAGTCGATAATTTGAAAATTTTTATATTAGGATAAGACTATAATTATTATTCCTTCAAAATTTGGTAAGCCAGTTACAGTATTTAATTTCTAATCAGTTTGTGTTGTACATTTTGAATTTGGATTTAAAATCCATACTAAGAGCTTTTCAGAAAACTTATGTTACAGAATAATAACAAAACATTAAGGGTATGGAAAAGGAGAAAGAATATATACAAAATAAGACACAAAATAAAAGAAAATAGCACAAAATTAATTCGATAACCATACTATATAACATGTACGCTACAAATGATTACCCAATGCAAAAGTTCATAATTTTGCCACCAGAGGGCTACGAGTTCATTTTCGTTGCCAATAGATACAGATACAGAGGAGGTTATGGACAAAGCAATGCTGCCAACTGCATCTGCATGACACTAAATATCTCTGTTGGCGCGTAATTCGAAATGTCCGATTTTTTCTGAACAAAACTGTGGATAGACTAGGCAGAAAAATGATTCTTAGAAGAATTCATAGTAATATAAAATTAGTGGTCAGGATTGTAGAAAGTAAATTTATAAAATGTTAGGGGAATATTTTTTTATGTAAAGAAAAAGAAGATGTAAAACAGTACTAGCTACTATTTTTCCCTATTTCTTAACAGGCAGAAGGTAATATGCACATCAGTTATTTTACCATAATTCTTTTACTTACTATGGATGAGAAAGTAAAGAACACTGTGAAAGGATTTGCTTTTTTATTAAATACATTTAAAATGTATGGATCTTTGTGTGTAATATTACAAAATTCTAAGTGAGTACATACAAATATTAATAATCATAAAAAATTAATGATATTGTTGATTTACATATTCCATTATCTTTTTAAATGAGTTCCAGTTATATGCTCTAGGCCAAATCATATCTTTATTCTTAATATATTCAATTTCTTTATGTGTCAAATATGAATTAACCTGGTCATCATATTTAGTAGGTCCAAGGCTCGGCGAATTCCTATAGTAAGGTTTCGATTTCTTGAGGTTATTCTGTTCCATTTGCTTATATTTGGATTTCTTTTGCAGCGGTGACATTTGCGGTCGGTTCCTTTTCGATAGTCCATGTTTCTGAAACTTCGACTGGTCCATCGGGTCACTAAACTGCAGTCGATTTTCTTCATATGGTAACTGAGATAAGTTATTTTCACGCAATAATTTTGCTATTGCTTCCTTTGGTGGCAATATTTCTGATGAAATAGATTTTCTACCTTCGTTTGCTTCATTATCCAAGAGAACCTCTGGGTCACTTTTATCAAGACTATTATTTACATTGTTCACATTCTTTAACCCAGAATAAATGTTGATTACTGTTAATCTAGGGTCTTGGTCCTTAGGGGGATCGGTTTTAATAAGAGTACCTAAAAGGCAGACCATAGTCATAATACTGTAAACATTGCTATTATTAAACCTAACATAAATTGAAAAAACTTTCAGAAATCTTTGGTTTAATTTCTGTAGAAAATTTATAAAATCGTATTTCGATTTAATTTTATAAATAAATAAATAAAATAAATTTATCATCACGCCTTTTGCCCATCATGGGTGTGGCACTCTACCTACGCAGATCTCGGTAAGTGATATATATTTTCGTATAAAATGCGGTTACCAGCCGTCAAGTCATAGCCCCCAAATATGTTAGGGGAGGAGGAACTACAAGGGTAAATTTTAATTGGCAACAGTCAGCTGTGGGATTCGAACTGAGGATCTCACGATGCACAGTCCGACACGTTATCACGGAGCTTTTTACCCCACTTTTATCTAAGGAAGAAATACGAAATTCGAAACGTTACAATTTAATAAATTTTCTACTAAACTTAAACCACGAGCGCATAAATAAGAGAAATTTTTGGAGCCCAGTTACTTTGAAAAAGAAAATAGTATAAAATACATTAAGGGAGAGAAGTGTATGATTTTTTCCCGCGGAATAAATTGAAGCACGAGCCGTAGGCGAGGGCTACAATACGACAAGAGAAAAATACACTTCTCTCCTGCGGTGTATATACCAATTTTTACGACCCCAATATTTACGATGGTTTTTATGTATTTCAAAATCATTCGAATTGTAAAACAATTTATGATTGTTTTCTTTGATTTGTTTAATTCTGTTCATATTTCGCATTATTTGAGCACTTTCCCTCACGACGGGAGAGAAAGTGCAACAAGCTCCCATCGATGTGAAATTGTCTATTTCTGTCATGATTTTGGCAAAAATCTAGTTTCTCTCCCGGTCGTGAATAAAAAAACTCTTAAAATTTTTATCTGTCAAATTTCTTGAAATTCTGTAAAATCCAACTACACAATAATCAGAAACTATTTTTACACGTACCTGTGAGATATAATACAATCATTAAAGGAATATAAATTAATTTTTGACAGATAACAATTTTAAATATATATTTTTTTCAAAGTCGATTCCAAAAACTTATTTTATTTATGACACCTAGAACCAAATATAAGGTAAATAGCTCCGTGGTTACGCATTGAACTGTGGATCGTGAGATCCTCAGTTCGAATCCCACTACCGGCAGTTGCCAATTTAAATTTACCTCTGTGGTTCCTCCTACACTAACAACTATTGGGGGCTATGACTTGACGGCTGGTCACCGCATTTCATACGCAAAAATATATCACTTACTGAGATCTGCGTAGTGCAGAGTGCCACACCCATAATGGGTACAATACTAGATAATATATTCATTTATTTTTTTATTTTATTTGGAACCAAATGACGGAAGGGAGTACTCATTTAATCTAGTTTTCTAGTACTTTACTAGTAATTATTATAATAGTTCATATTTTAATCGGTATCTCTAATATGCTTTAACCGATTGCTAATTCGAAATGATAATTGTAATTAATTATAAATGAGTTGCTCTGAACGTAGCTTAAGATATTTTTTTAACACTACACGCTTAATGCACATTATATGCAAATGAAATGTAAGCGAATTTTGATACAAGTCAGTGAAAGCAATTTTGTTTGATTTAAATAATACAAATTCTACCAAAAATAAATGGTTGTGATAATTTTAACCAAGGAAAATAAAACAACTATAACAATACTTGTATTAATAAGATTTTTATGTTAATTATATTATGGTTGTTAACTATTAAGGATAGGACAATTAACTTTCGGATAGTCGAAGCTATACATAAATATTTTTATGTTCGACTGTATTATAACTATTTGTTTAGCGTCCATAAAGTAGCTCTTTATGGACTAGTCCCATAAAGTAAAAACAATTACCAATATATATATTGGTAACCAAAGCACACAAATTTTTTCATGCTAACTTCATGTGTTAAATACAATTGACATTCTAAGTTATGCAAAATAAATCTGCATTGCAGTCGAACATAAAATATTGTATGTAACATGTACATAATATAGTTGTGCTCACTCGGCCCCTAAACTGTCTCGTCCATAAAACCCTAAATTACGTACTTGTTACATTAATATCTATTAACAACAAAATAAAGATTTACCTTTGGCGAAACTTGTAACAAATATAAAGGAAAGTAATAGTAACTGTTTATTATACATATTGAAAGGTCTTAACAAAATGAATTCAATAAAAGTAAAAGAATTATTAAAAGTATTGAAATTTATATACCTGTTGTTTTTATGATTCTGTATACACTCACATAAATTTGGATTTTTAAAAAAGACCATAAATTTCAGCAACATTTAGTGCATAATTCATTGCTTTTATATATTTTAGTCCGTATTGTTCACACAATCGTAAAACGCCTCAGACATGGTTATTAAAGGTTATTTATTAAAGTTTATAGTTAAATATGTGAAAATTTAGATTTCAATCTTTATCTAATTATAATTTATTTTGTATCGAAATTAAATGTCTGGAATGTATTTCGTGTTTATAATCACTCCTCCTTTAATTTATATACATCTAAAAAAAAATTTAAATAATAAATTGTGAAATAATTAGATTACAGGATATTTATAACTATAGAGCTCAAATATACCTATGTACGATATACCCACTGTCCAATTCGCAATGAGCGAATGACCTTGAAACCCAATATTTATATATAATATTTAAATTGTTACTTTAATTCAAAAACATCTATCACATTAACATTAATTAAAACATAATTTATAACACGCAACAAAATTTTAATCATTCCTAGTACTAAGAAGCAGAATACTTAAATTGGTTGCACAGCGTAATAAATAATGATAAAAAATTATAAACATACACATCATAAATATAAATGCAATTACTTTTTATTATAACTATATTTTAAATAATTATTGATTACATACGTTTATTTGTTTATAATATAAATTAGCCAACAATTGCTTTTCATAACAAATACTTATTTTTTTAATTGGGTATTTCGAAGAAATTTACAAAATAAATTGTAACCAACTTGACACAACTTAATATTTATAGCGTTATAAAAACTAAATTTGTATTAAAATAAGAACAATAATAATAATAAATTCTGGCGCCCTTAATAGCGTATAGGTTACAATCCTTGAAGAAATCCTTCTTATGTCCAGATAGTTTCGGGTTCGAATCCTTACTGACTTTAGCTGAAATATTAATCTAATGCATTTTATTTTTTAACTTTATTTCTATTACAATTTGCTTATTTCTAATGTTAGTAATTTGGGTAACAATCCATTTGATTCAGTTTTTGTTAAAATAAACTGTATTTAATATAAATTAAAATTATAAACAACTAAAACCCAGACGTATTTAGTTAGTTCACTAGTCTGTCAACAGTTGTCACTGCTAGTTACTGTTAATAAGGTACTAGAATTATGAGTATTCTCATCCGCCATTTTGGGTCCAAGTGTCATAAATAAAACAAATTATTGGAATCCAGTTACTTTAAATCTTTTCTGTCAAATTTAGAGTTGACACTGATTAATAATTGTGATATATCATTCCTTCAATTATTATATTCCATATCAAACAAGTAAGTGTACAGAATACTTTCTAATAATATATTACCGTATGATTTGTGTAGTTGGATTTTACAGAATTTCAAGAAATATGTTTTCAAATTTGTCAGATACAAATTTTAAATGTTTTTTTTTTTAAGTAACTGGATTACAATAACTTGTTTTATTTATGACATTTGGACCCAAAATGGCAGACGAGAATACCTACATTCTTCTAGAGCTCTACTGTTAGTGGTTGTATTTTAATTATTTGGGCAAGATAGAAAACAAACATTTCTGTCAATGGTTAAATCAAAAAAGTACTTTAATATTTTAGTTGACTCTTGTAAGAAGCTAAACTAATTCAAAACAATAAATTTGGTGTGCCCAGCATATAATCTCCTGCCTAAAATTTTCTTAAACGGTCAGAGATTAATGTTTCAAATAAAAATTGTAGCCAATATTATATTACAATTATATTATTATAATAATATTTGGCATAATTTAATTATTTACTGAAACATGGAAAAATCTCATATAACTTCAAATAAACTACCTCTTCTATATCACTTGAACATCAAAATTCCAAATAATCGTAGGCAGTTTAAAAATGATATCGATTATTATATTTTGTGTTATCGTGATACAAATACCCACGTAAATGTTGGTATTGGCAGTTAACATGTAAAATCAGTTTTTTGTAAATAAAAAGTGTCCGGCAAAAAATTATGCATCCAAATTTTATATCACAATACTGCCAATATCCCTACATCTTATTAAATACAGAATAATTTATTTTGATACCGCAATTTAATGTAATTAATAATAATAATTCCTAATTTTCCGTCTACTCTTTTTATTGCTACTGACGTATAGAGCTTGCAATTTGTTTTAAATATTTTAATCTGTCACTGTCATCAAGAATACATTATATGTCGAGAACCGTGTAAATATTATTAGAATGTGTTATGGAGGCGCAGTGCAAGACAAATATCTGAATACTTCACAGGAATGAACGCCGAATGGTTTCCATCGCCAGAAATTGACAGTGACAGATTAAAATATTTAAAACAAATTGCAGGCACTATACGTCAGTAGCAATGAAAAGAGTAGGCGGAAAATTAGGAATTATTAGGTTTGTTCCAACTGGTTATTTCTGATAAGTTTGTGACATGTTTGTGACAATGTCAATGCGCCTGCGAAAAATGTAAACAAGTTAACTTTGAAACATTTCTTTTTTGTGGCGAAAATTGTATGAATTTCTTTATTTATATTTATATTTAAGGTTAGCTGTCAAAACAAAATATGAGCATGCACATGCGCTTCATTCCATTCGCCGATCCAGTCTATGTTTCAAACAGGGGGAGGCAACTTGGATGACAAAAGTCAGCACAATGATATGATTAGTGGCACACCACGCCACGAAGTTGGGAGGCGCCACTTTATAGAGCACATATAATAAAACATGTTATTGGAATCGAGTTACTTTGGAAAAAGAAGAAGAAATCATAGTGAATTTACTTGTCAAAATTTATGTGTTGACAATTCGTTCTCCTTGCTATTGTTGTTAATTATTATTGTGCAATAGGTACTTTACAACGGGTAAGTGTAAAATTTAATATTCTGTTTATCCATTATGTATAATCCAATTCCTTTATTTCAATCATTTTCTCTCTCTATCTTAGAACATTACAATTATTGTTGTATAAAGAGATGCCTAATGGAAGTAAATGCAACAATTTTGGATGGATATACTTGGGTTAGACGTAAAGTTGGATAAAATACCTAAGTGCTCTGAACACATCCGTCTGTCCTGATTCATTCACCTTTTCCTGGTCCCAATGCTTCAAGCTCTTCGACCATCACCACCAACCGGACAATATATAACAAACCGACCAGCAGAAAAATATAATTCAACCCAACGATGAACAAATGGGCATAACCATTTACAAACTAACATTGAAAGACCTTTTAAGAGAAAACGTGAGACATCCGAGCATGGTATAGTAATAAATTATTTTTTTATAATAAACATTATTAATAATTTAAACTACTGTAGGTATTTTGAAAAAAATGCGATTACCAGTGCCTCAGTTGAGTGGCCGGGAATGAACATTCTACGACGAAACTGTAAAGAATCGGCTGAAGATTGTGACCGGGAACAGTACTATTCGAGAACTTAGGGCTTAGCAGTATTACAAGAAGAGACCGAGTGCACAGACTGAACTATATAACTAATTGTTTAACAAAGGATTTTCTTTTCACCTATACAATTGGCTCAAAAAAAATTAGACGTTTTTCAACACAAGACAAAATGTAATACTGAAATCAAATAGAAGAATATATAAATGTAGATAATTGAAGGGGAGAGATTACGAAGAACGAAAAATAAAGAAAATTTTATAATGAATTCATAGATTTATGGATGTTAACCAATTTGTGAAGACGAATATCGATGATGCGAATCTACGGTAAACTAATTCTAGAAGTAATAAATTTCATTTTTATGAAATAGGTATATTTGTTTCAGAATGAACAACAATATTTGGTTATCTCCACCACGTTGAGAAGTATTTATATAACACAAGTATTTGGATGCATCACAGGCGTCGGTTAATCATAAAGGAATAATGATTAGTGCTGGTTATTAAATGGAATTTGACAAGATAATTTTTGCGAGAATGATTACTGTTTTAAGTACAGTTAATTATTAAGGATAATTCCTGGTTTCTCTTATAAATTCACTTTTACAATTTAAATATGTTTATAGTGACACTTAGTTAATAACAAATTTATTCATATAATCACAGACAACAATAATAATCACCACCAATTAATCGTTCGGCTCTAACTACAAATACTTTGAAATTCGCTGTTAATTGCAAGCACAAATGCAGATATTTGTTAAATGTGAAAAGTTGGGTTAGAATAAAAATATTGTTAACATAATCTGTTAAAATTCGTTCTTAAACTTGAACATCCTATTAAAAGTGGTAATATACCTATTTAACTCTTATTTTATAGTAAAGATAAAAGGTTTCTAATAATTATATTAAATTCTCATTTTTAATATTTTAAATGAAGCTTTTCATAGTAAACTTTCTTTTTTAAACATTAAATTAAATTTATTAGGAATCTTTAATAATATATTTTTTGTCTACACGTTTAAATATATGTAAACAGTATTTAATTGAATAAATTTATTCCATACATTTATTGTTATAATTTCGAAATAATAAAAATACATTTAAATATAAAATAAAAAATATCAAGGAGGCTAAAAAGCAATCTACTATCCTTCTATTGTCATCCTTGTCTAATTTTAGTGGCACACCACTCCCACGCGGGTGCAGCACTTATGCTCAAGACTCGTAACCATAGAGAGGGCGATCTGATTATGTTTCTAATTTGTGGTTTCAAACTTAACTTGTTTACATTTTTCGCAGGGGCACTGAAATTTGTCACAAACATGTCACAAACTTGTCAGAAATGACCACTTGGAACAAACCTAATATTATTCCCATTTAATTAAGAAAGTTGTAATCCTGCATATTTCAAACCATTGTAATCATTGTAATAGTGTTGTAAAATTGAAATTGTAACCTACCTCCTAGCTCTTAAAATTCCTGAAATAACAATAATGGCACACTTAAATTGAACAACCTGTATAAAAATGCGTAATGTATGTAATTTATTAATTACTTTAATGATTTTATTATTCATTACATATCATTCAAATTATTATACGTGTGTTTTAAAATACAAAAATTTAAGTAGATATTACATTTTGCTTCAATGAAACTTAGTAGTTAGTAAACTGGTTACACGTACTTAAAATGTATTAATACAGGACATTGCAGGATATAAATATGGCTACTTTGACGTTGTCTCCAAGGAATTGTCAATTTGACAGGTTTCAGATGAATTCGCGTTACATATCTTGTATACGTCGTTTCGGTATTATTCCTTCCATAAGAATCACTCTGCATATGATTATGACCATGTTGTGCTTTCGTACTAAATTTTCCAAGAGCTTCTTTATTGTTCGTTTGAGGTACTATTAAATCACCGAGCAAAGAATCTGCGTCAATAGGATTTTCTGTTACAGGCTCTTCAATATATTGCTTCCTTCGTAATTTAGTAACTTCTTTTCGACGATTCTTTAAAGAGGGTGTCAAATCGTATACTTTTGTTAGCTTTGGGTCAGGTTTCGAGTATAATCTCTCCGCTACGTCTTTCAGCCCAGAATATATGTTGACTATTGTTAATCTGGGATCCGATATTGGTCTTGCGTATTTCATCGAATCTGTCACAGTAACATTATCAATATATTATTTGAAAACATGTAAAGCAAGTGAATTTAATTTCATGCATAAGGTAACAAGGATTTCAGGGGTAGGTGAAACTTAACAAACTAAGAATTTCGCTCACACATGTGTCAGTTTTTAACACAAAGAGTTAGCCACATAAGTGAACGAATTCGTTTCTTCACTAATGTTGTATAGCGTTTTATTCAATCCTGCTATTGTAAGTACGCGCCCCCATCCTTGTGGTCCACATACTCAATGTTAGGTTAGGTTCAATTTGGAAATGACAGATGAGTTGGTGAAAGTAGTGAGCGAAAATACTTTCGCCCACTCATCTGTCATTACCCATCCCGTTGCCATAGGAATGAGTTGAACAGACAAAACATAAGGTTTCGAGCACTGTATCCAAGTAAGAAACAACCAGGTTCAATAGTAGGATTGAACAATAGGAATTTTGATATCAAGGCACTAAAGTATAATTTTTTATTACAAATAATTCATGTGAGTAATAAAAAATACTTTAGTGCCGAGGTATACATTATATTTTTCCGAAATCGTTAAATTATTAATTAAAAACATAAACCCCATTAATGGGGTAAATAGTTCAGTGGTAACGTATCGGACTGTGGATCGTGAGATCCTCAGTTCAAATCCCAGTACCGACAGTTGCCAATTTAAATTTACCCCTGTAGTTCCCCCTCCACTAACAACTTTGGGGGCTATGACTTGACGGCTGGTAACCGCATTTCATACGCAAAAATATATCACCTACCGAGATCTGCGTAAGCAGAGTGCCACACCCTTAATGGGTAAAAGGCGTGATGATATATTTATTTTATTTATTTATAAAAACATAAATAAATATTAGGTTTGTTCCAAGTGGTCATTTCTGACATGTTTGTGACATGTTTGTGACAAATTTCAGTGCGCCTGCGAAAAATGTAAACAAGTTAACTTTGAAACATAAACTTCATTTCTTTTTTGTGGCGAAAATTGTATGAATTTCTTTATTTATATTTATATTTAAGGTTAGCTGTCAAAACAAAAAATGAGCATGCACATGCGCTTCATTCCATTCACCGTTCCAGTCTATGTTTCAAACTTAACTTGTTTACATTTTTCGCAGGCGCACTGACATTTGTCACAAACATGTTACAAACATGTCCGAAATGACCACTTGGAACAAACCTAATGTATTTGTAAAACGTCAGCTAGCTGTTGAGACGGGGATGGCTGTGATAACAAAAGTACTGTCAAAGTGTCAAATTTGGTTATAATTCCATTTTTATCTCCCGTCACATCCTGTAAGGGACGTATAGGAATCATACAAAAATTGGGTAGTGAGTTTTCAGTGGATGAGCACGTTGTAGTGTCCCAGAATACGATTTTAATATTTTTGCGATGATGTCTGTGTGTGTGTGTGTGTGTCTGTCTGTCTGTTTATCAGTCTGTCTGTCAGTCTGTGTGGATCTCTGGAGTTACAGTTTCTCAAAAACTACTAAACTAAAAATTTTGATAATTTGTATATATCAATCCCCTTTGGAAGAGCTGATTAGTTTTTGGTGATAATCCAATAACCGGAAGTTGAAGTTTCCTTGAAGCCCTATCAAGTTATTTTAAAATATCTCAGTAAATTATTGTTTAATAAAAATTTTGTTATTAGAATAATGTTTCAAATTATTGTTGAAATCATTTTCCTTTTTCTGTCACTATTTACGACTTACAACATGTTAAAGAAAAATTATATTTTCGTTTAAATCTGCTAACCTTTTTTTTTTACCTCCCGCCTACCTCTAGGTAAGGGAGGTATTGTTTTTGGTCAAAATATTGCGTAGTGAGTTTTCAATTAATAAGCACGTTTTAGGGGCCCTACAATACGATTTTACTATTTTCGCGATGATGTCTGTATGTATGAATGTATGTGTGTGCTTGTGTTTAGTCTGTGGCAAATTTTTCGTCTCGCATAACTCAAATACTATAATACCAAAAAATACAATTTTGTGAATTATTGCTTCTTATATTTAAATGAAGAGCTGATTAGATTTTGGATAAAATTGGTCAACCGGAAGTAGTAGTTTACTTGAAGCCCTTAACAGTTTTTCGTGAAAAACACAGTTAAATTTCCTTTTTCAACAATTTATGTTATTTTGAAAGTTGTAGAATATTTAATTTTACATGTGTTTTGATTACAATAATTTTATTCATTTTCATTAGATTTAGAGATAATAAAATATAAAGAAATTAGATTTCACAAATCTTGCATTCCTAGTACACCATGGAAACATTTAAAAATTTTCAACTTTTTACGAAATGTGACACATGTCATTGTGATTGTGAAGCTGTTTTCTTAGTGAAATATAAGTCAAAAAATTAAATAAATACACGAAAGAAAATTAAATTCTCAAATATAAATAGAAAATAATCAAATAAAAGGTATGTTTCTGTATCATCAAATATTATTTTGTACCGTTTAAGAGTAGTATTGGGTGGGAGGTTATGTGCCACATCAGATTTTTTAAAATACAAAACAACGGTTGAAAAATGTCATTTTTTGATAATGTGTTATAATTTTTTGAAGGGATGAGCGTTTCTTGATAGTGGTGGTACATATTTCTGCATTGTTCGATAATAAATCTAAGAGGTATTGTGGTGCTAACAATAGATTTTTAATATATGTTTTTAGACGTAATCTGCATGTGATTTGCATTAAATCCGATAAATTATTGTCAAAGGTAAATTTCATGTAACAATATCCAGTACTTTAGTATCGATTTCGGAGACTGTGGAATAAGTTTTTCAATTCTAATCCTACAGCTGACAGTTGACTTTTAAACTTTAACCCCATGGTAAAAATATTTCACTTATTGAGTTCTGCGAAAACAGAGTGCCACACCAAAAATTAGTAAATAGCAGGATGATATATTTATTTAATAATGAAATCTATATATCTATATAAATGTAAACGTATATATGTATATAAGTATTTTTTGTATTTTGTTTCTATAACAAAGCTGTTAAAACACTCAAAGCAGTTTCGTAACAGCTCAATCGAGTTCTATAATGGAGCAGTATAATTTATATTTTCAAGTTTGGTAACTCTACTGAAATGTTATTTGTCAAAAAATATGTCACACTTCGCTGAATAAATAAATAAATAAATACAAATTTAAAGAATGTTATTTTTGTATAATTTTGAATTTAAAAGCAGAAATTAAGAATAGTAGTGTTGAATTTTCAAACGTCATATAAGTGGCACCAACTAACACAAAATTCCCAGAATATTGAAACTTGAAATTTTTAATAAATAAGAGCATAAAAGGAACAAAATATAAAATATTGATTTGATATAACAACAATAAAAAATATAGTATAAAGAACTCGTTTCATAATTATCGTTTATTTTGTTCGAAGAGCTAAATCACTCTGCTGCCCGTCGTAACCTAAACTTCCTTCTCACAAAATAAAATTACAATTATGTAACACGTTTTTTAATATACTATGAATCATGTCGCACGAAATGTATCAAACCAAGCACTTATACAGCCAGATAAATATAAAATTTAACTTGCATTTTTCTCACATATTTTTCTATGTGTATTAGAATATGATATGCTTATTTATATCGTTGTATTCAGAAAAAAAAAAACTAAATCGAATAAGCAAAATACGAAAGGAATTTGTTCTATACTAAACTTTAAGAAACATGATAGAAAACATACTATTTAATCTTATTGTAATATTCTTGGAAAATAGATTTTGTTTGCTGATATAACTAACTTCGTAACTCCAATAACTTCACTTCAATTAAGCATCCTTTATATTTTCAAGACCACAATAGGTATTTCATTGGTTTTTTTGGAATTGAACTAGAACTTTCAAATGAACCACTAAATTTAAACCTCATTTGATACTTTGCTTTAAAGGTAGTTGTTTCAACAAATATTAAAATAATTTTCTGGCCTCCTGAACTGTAAACATAACAAACAACCATCATTTATGTTTGCGGTAACTACGATTTTACAGTGTTCATGATTTTTTAAACACCGCGGTGCGGGAACGCGCACCGATATTTTTTAGCTTTTTGAGGCCATTAAAATAAAAAGTAACTTTGTAATAATAAAGAATAATTTTAAAAACTCTAGTTACCGCAAAAATCGTTAAATAAAGTAACATAGAAATAAATAAAACTAAAAATTTTATATAAAAATGACATTTGCCAGCAGCGCCATCTCTTAACACTTATCCTAACTAAGTACAGATATTTCACAGTTGGTAAATATGACACAACTAATAAAATGTCAAAAGATAAAACTGATTGATTGGATTGATGAGAATTGGTGATTTATTTTATTTTAATTATATTAAATGAATTGTAATACAGAATATCGAGAAAGGTAGGTAACATTTGAATCGCTCATGTAGTCTATGCGGGAATTATTAAATTGTCATATTTTTAGGTTATAAATGGAAATCTTTCTTTTCAAGTAGTAGGTATATCGGCCAGAAAATGTAATACATTATGTGTGCGTTAAGTTTATTATACATCGCTCAGTTTTATTAAAGCACTCCGCTGCGCGTCGTGCTTCAATACAAAACTTCGCGCTGTAAAACTAAACTTACCGCACGTATAATGTAAATAACTATTATTCGTTTCATGAACTTTACAAATAAGTGTTAATTTTGCTGTAAATTTATTATACAATACAACATAAACCGTAAATAAAAGGTACTTACCCATATACGATGCCCATCTACAATGTGTAGAAGACAGAAGAAGGAAGAAGAGAACGACCAGAATATCTTTGTGAGGCATTGTTGAAGATGAACCTCATCTTATTTCTTCATGTATATAAATTGCATATTCCACCACTCAGGTTTTTCGTTCCAGTGGTGTAGTAAAAATAACATAATTGAAATGGATTTTATTAATTTGTTTTATATTAAATTATGCTAAATTATTAATAATTCCTTTGAACAAATTATCACTTGTTAATTACAAAACTTTGCGATGTAATTAACGCAGCTATATTATAAATAATATTGTTAAAATTTTACAGAAGTTCAAAAATTGTTACGCTACTGAGAGCAAACTGTTAATATTTTACAATAATAACACACAACAATTTATCGCTAAATATGGATATAATAAGTACCTACATAATATATATGATTATAATATTAAATCTGAGAAAATATCTATTTGTCGGATTATTTATGAAACTATTTCGTGCAATATTTGTAAATATTTATAAAATTATTTTAAGATAATATCTATAATGTTGTAACAGTGTAGAATAAATTATGGGAATAATACGGGTACAAATAACTTTAAAATATAATTCAGTTCGTTAATAAAATTTTGTATTCAAGATAATTTACTATTTTTAAATTATAAACTAATCTATTATTATGTTACTTGAATGTTCGTAACTGCTTTTACTACTAGTTCCTGACTCGTTTTCCTTTCTATAAAATTGATTTCTAAAGATCTTTTTCAGCAGATAATTTCCTAAGGATTACCTCAATAATTTATCAATGAGAAACTCTAATGCCCAGTTGCACCGCCCATCCTTAAAACTAAACTTTACTAAGTATTACTTATTACTAAGGAATCCTTATATCTTAAGTTTGTTGCTTACGTTGAATTTAGGCATTGCTTAGCTAGCCATTGCTTAGTTCTACATTCTGTATCTAAAATTTGAGATTTAAAACTGAATTTCAAAAACGAAGAAAAATCTTTGGTAACTTAACATTAGAATGCTCAGAATGTCTGTGACTAAGATATTTTAAATTGTATAAATGGTTATTTTGAGCTGTCCGGGCATTCTAATGTTACCGAAATTTTCATTTTCTAATGTTAGAATCTAGTAAGTTTAATACGAACTGTCAAGAAGATTTGTTTATTGTTTGTGACATTTCAAATGTTCAGGAAATTCATTTATTTATCTAGAAGGATTACCAAGTAAGTTTATAAATTTGTAATAATATTAGCAATCACAGAAATACAATTTTAGTATTCTAGTAGTTTTTGTTAAACGGAATCGTTCAAAAAATTGTCCATCCGACAAATTATGAAAATTATCAGCTCGTTCATATATTATTCTCGGACAATTATTTCAAATCATCCAAATCGTCATCGTCATTGGCTATGAGCTTTCATATCACACAGCATTGCTAGTGATATGCAATTTCCAACTTTCAGTAATAGTTTAGCATGTAAATTTATGTACTTTTCGTAGTGGTCGTCGGAAAAATAGTTTTTCGCGCCGCCGTCCGACATTAATACAATTACATATCTCTAAAGCGGTCGGAAATCATGTTTTTGTCGTACTAGTTCGACAAAAATTGCTAACTTTTTATGGTTATATGTTGGCATCACTTCACTAATTTTAGCTAACTTCTGACGCTAGAAATGTCAAAGTATTACATTGACATACAAATATTATGGCAATATATCTACAACTGAGTATTTGCAATACAAGAAAACAGAATATTTATGGATTTTAAACATATTTGTAAGTAATTATAATTGAATTTACAGTGTAAAATCCAAATAAAAATATGTAGATATTTTTGGTTATGATATTGGAAAATGAGCATAATTGACATTCAAATATTGTGAAGTTAGCAACATAAAAAATTCCCTGTCATTAAGAAAATGAGTAATAAATTAAATTTATTTATTAAATTTACATAAATGTTGACGCGAAAAATCTTGTGTATCCCTCGGTTGGAAACTATTTTGCGAGTGCTCGTATTTGTAGGACTCGCCTACGGCTCGTCCTATCAAAATAAACTCGCACTCTCAAAATAGCAGTTTCCAACCTTGTGATACAAATAACTATTAAATAAGAATTGTATAATTTTTACAAAATATATAGAATAAAAAAACAAAATAAATAACACAAAAAAGTGTTTGCAATTTTTGTTTTTTCAAAGCACGTGTACGAGCCAATGACACTTAGTGAAGATAGCTTAAATTGGCAATAAAATATATGGAATTGGAGTAATACCAACTTTTCATTTTTTTTACTGGAATGTACTTTTTTATTTTAATGTTGACAATTTTTATTGTATTGCAGAATACGACTTTTCTAACTTTTGAAATCGCAATATCGCAAGGATGATGATTCGTAGGAAAAAAGTTATTATCATAAATTATTGGAGCTGTTGCTTTGATTCATATCCATTGTGACGAATTATTACCGCTCGTTGTTATTGGAGACGAGCGACAAAGTGAACTTCCTTACAAAACATCAACAGTGCGTTGACAAAATGAAAGCGCAATTACCAACTTTTTATAGGAGTCATCAGAAAAATAAATTTTCATTAGGCAATAATTATAAAATTTTGCTATTAAATGGGGACCATAATTTTAATAATTTCAAATATTTAGTCTAGTTTTATGCGTAATTAAATATGTATAACGAAATTATGACACCATTTGTTATTGTTTTTCAAATTGCGATAAAAATCTATTCCAATTATATTGCGTTAAGAGTGTCAAAGTAGAAACCGTCCTTACGATGTTCTACAAGATTTTGCTGTATTTTGTCTTCGCCTTTTTATTTTTCCAAGGTAACCAAACACATATTTAGTTCAATCGTAGTACAATTATTAGATTTTACAAATTATTTAATTAAAACAGCGACGAAAATAAATTCTTTAATTTTTATGGACAACTTTTTAAACGTACTGTACGGCAAGAATAGAGACATCCGAGGGTCGTTTTCTCTCTTGGTTCGAATACAGGTGGTTCATTTTAAGTGGTACACTATTGCTATTTCGAAAACTATACGAGCTACGCGGTCGGTTAAATTAGCAAACAATTTCTATATTATAAGACAATTAAAATGAGCGAAACAAGAATTTTTTTAGACCAGTGGTTCTCAAAATGCGGAGTGCAACTTTCTTATTTTAAATGGCAACCTATTTTTTTATTTGCTTATTCGATTCAGTATTTTTTTCTGAATTCAATGATATTCACATGTAATGACCAAATAATACAAAATATTTGAGAAAAATGTAAAATTAAAATTGTATAATTTTTATTTAAATATGCATATACAAAGTTTGCCATGGAAGAAAACAAATAAATCAAACAATTTTTAATATTAGTTTTTTGAAGTGTACTTCAGTATTTCTGTAATGTAACAACAAAATGAATAATTATTCTCATAATTACAGTTTTTTCAATTATTTCTGCATTTGATTCATTTGTTTTCTTCCATGGCAAACTATGTATATGCATATTTATATTAAAATGATACATTTTTAATTTTGCATTTTTCTCAAATATTTTGTATTATTTGGTCATTACATGTGAATATTATTGAATTCAGAAAAAAAAATACAGAATCGAATAAGCAAATAAAAAAATAGGTTGCCATTTAAAATAAGAAAGTTGCACCCCGCATTTTGAGAACCACTGGTCTAAAAAAATCTTGTATCGCTCATTTTAATTGTCTTATAATATAGAAATTGTTTGCTAATTTAACCGACCTCGTAGCTCTTATAGTTCTCGAAATAGCAATAGTGTACCACTTTAAATGAACACCCTGTATACACCGCTAGTGCGCGTTCTAGTATTACTACATTTCATTGGTAAAGTATTACGATCCCGAAAATTTTCGGTTTTCACATAAATTAAAAACGGTTAGCTGTAGAATACTGAATATTGAATTTGTGTATATGGAACTGTAATAACATCTAGATGTTAGTTGTACAACATTTTTTTCTTTTAATTACTAGTGCATTTTGCTCGAAAGTTTTTTTTTAATTATAAAATAACTAAAACAATTACCAACATAATTTTAAAATTTAGTTTATTGAATTTCTATAGAATCTTATTATGCACCCCCATTTTTTGTTCCAATCGGACTTCTTAAAATGGTACATAAATAAATAAATAAGTTTAAATAGTGTGGTGTACACATCAAATTTTAAAAATTTGTTTTTCAAACAAGATCTTTGTAATTTTTTATTACGTCAAACATTCCTATTTTCTTTATTCAATAAACTTTTAAGGGCACTACAATACCTCCCTTTATAGATTTCTTATCAAACAATGCAAGAACACGGACCGCCACGATCAAGAACGCTTATCTTAAAAAAAAATTTGTATGGCACATGCCAAAAATAGTTATTTATGTATCAAGGCACTGAAGTTAAATTTTTTTATCACGAATATGGAATTTAGTTGCCATGGCCCGTAGGGCCTAGGAAAATAAACCATGTGAGTGATAAAAAGCAACTTTAGTGCCGAGGTACATATTAAGTTTTATTTGAAATCTAAAATTCGAAAAAACTGTAAAAAAATTACAATATAAGTTAAATTTTTACATCTGCCAGTTGTCAATTGAAACTGACAGTCAGTGTTGCCAACCTCGAGAAGTGAAGCTATCGTAAAAAACACTCAAAATTATATGTTTTGTCCTCAATTTCGTCATCGGAATTAATTAGTTAATTTTTCTTGCAAATTTTGTTTCATGTTACGTCCAAATTTATTATAGTACGTCAATATATCTGCCAAAATTATCCCAATTGTACAATAATAATTTAACGGTTGCCAACACTAAGATGCTCAAAATCGTCGTATAATGGATTACTTTATTGACAATTTCTGAGCTTTTAATGACGACTTTTGAGCACTTTAGTGCCGATTTCAAATAAATAACATGTTTTAAGCGTTGTTATGTTTTTTTTTTCAAACTGCACAGGTTGGCAGATATAACGAAAATTTCAAAATATAATTTTTCTTTAAAGTGTAGTAATTTGTAAATTGTGACAGTAAGAGAAATATTGTCATTAAACCATAATTTATTGAGATATTTCAAAATAATTTGTGGGCTTCAAATAAATTACCACTTCCGATTATTGGATTATCAACAAAAACTAGTCAGCTCTTCCCAAAGGACAATTGATAAAACAAAATAACTTAATTTTCAGTTGAGTAGTTTTAAGAAACCTTAACTCCAGAAATCCACACAAACAGACATCATCACGACGTTACTAAAATCATATTCTAAGGACTCATACACTGAATACTTATGACCGAATTTTTAGCTTTCAACTTACTATAAATGTTTCCTTGGCAACTTGTTTCCAAATTTTAACAACCCATCTTGATCTTGAATTTGATTACATTTTTATTATGATTCTAACAGAACATTTAAACTTTTTTTTTAATAAAACAATGTTGCATTTGAATCTTGAAAGCTTAATGGTATCTAATTATATAAATACTTGTATTATATTATTACAGATGAAACCTGGGCCCACCGTCAAAACAGCCGAAAAACGAATTCCAAGTTATCTGTTGAGAACACGCATTCAAAATTAAAAACACATCACGGAAAATGGAAGGATTCCCATCGAAGTGATCGATGGAGCCATACGAATGTAAATAAAGATCACAAAATATCGCATGTACGAAAACATCCTAACGAAATCCCTCTTACGGAGAAAAATAGTAAATCTCTAAAATCTTATGTAATAGATGTATCTATACCTAAGCCATGGAACAATCAGAAAAATAATAAGAAAGATCATAGTACCAGTAGAGACGACCCTATAGAATCTTACTTAGTTGAAGAGATTGATGAAAATGACAATGAAACAGATGACGTAGATGAATTTGAAGACGATTATGACATCGACAAGGTTATTAACGACGAAATATATGAAGAAGACAATGAAGATGATGATTTTGATGATTATGACCGCCTCAAACCATATGAAGAGGTCAGCGAAGATGAAGCTGCTACTATAAAAATATCTAATGGAGATATTGAAGACATGCTATCCGATGATGATGAAGAAAGCAATGAACATTTCTTTGAAGAATATGACGATGATGATACTTCTAAAATATCTATTGGAGAGGACAAAAAATCTCATGTAAATAATGTAAATAGTAATGAATATGTAGACCACTATATACCAGATGAAAAGCACATGTCAAGGTCAAAGTTCCAACACAGATGGTACTTACTTTTCAAACAAAACCAAGAATGGAGACAAAATTTATCCAATATTTTGAAGAATGTGCAAGATCCCAAAGATAGATATAAGTTATCTAAATATTATCAAAAAAATTCTAAATATTTTGCGAATACAATTCCGAACATGGATTACAGTTACGGAAGTAAAATTCACTGCAAAGAAAATGAAGATGTAAGTGAAAAATCTAGGCAACTTAAAAGATTTCACTCAAGTTATGAAATTTGCCAGCAATGCAGAATGCATTATAACGAAAAACAACAAAATCTAGTGTTCTGCCGTTACCTATGCGATGATGAGGCTGAAAATAAGAAAGAAAATAATTTTAAAATGTATTATACAAATGAAATTCAACACAAATCTAATGGTAATATCAATGAAAAACCTGAGAATTATCAAAAATCTAAAACATTCAAACAGGAATGGAAAGTGGTTCCATCTGCAGTAAAATCACCATTAAAGTATACTAAATATAACAACATACGCTCAAGAAATATGCTGTACTAGAATTTGATTAAAATACAAAAATATATTAAATGTAAAATATAACAAAAAAAAAAAAAACATATGATATAAATAAATGTAAAAATTATAGTATCTCCCTTGTTATGGTACACCCGTAGTTCTCTGTCCATTATCACCTTTGGGATTGAAATTTGATGGTTGTGTATTCGAATTAGTTTAAGTGTAAGATAAACGTGGAATGTAAAAATACGAATGTATGGAGGAAATAGATTATTAGTAGGCTTGCAACGAATATTCGGCAACTATTCGGTATTCGGCCTATTCGGCCACATTTTTACTATTCGGCCGAATACCGAATAGTTAAGCATTATTCGGCCGAATACCGAATAGTTTAGAATATAGAGAAAAGTGGAAATTTAGGGTATTTCATTCGGTAATTTTTGCTTGAAATAAAATAATAAATGTAAAACACATAAGGGAGTCTATTCTGTAATTTAACTGTTAATTTTTAACGGCCTGTTAAAAATTTTAACCAGTGATAACTGACGGTACTGAATAAAAACTGAAAATTTCATTTGCCGCATTTCTATTAGTTAAAATATTTATTTAATTTAATAGGCCCCATACATAGAGGACATAGGTAATAAATAAAGATACATAGGTATACAGTAAAAAAATTATAGTTAAAATTAACAAAATTTTAAGAAAATATTTAGTCCTAGACGATCCACCGTTAATTTATGTTAATTTAACAAGTTTTAAATTTGTTAGCAGGTAATAGTTATTTACTTTACAAGTGGGCAAAGTAAGGAATTACCCACGAGAGAAATTTTAGCTCACGAAGCCGAAGGCTGAGTGAGATAATTTTATCGAGTGGGTAATTCCACTTTGCCCACGTGTGAAGTATAACGTTTTATCCAACACTTCTTAATAAATGAAAATTTATTAAAGAAATATTATTTGACAGTGACATATGCTTTAAATTTTTAAATTAAAATGTCAATCGAAGTAGTTACCAAGGTGTTGTGTGTTATTATTATTGTTATAAATAAAAAAATACTCACTAGTGGCTTTCCTCAAAATTATACCCACTAGTGGATAATCTGTTACTTTGCTTGTTTAAAATCGCCATAGTTTTAGAGCATTTATTGAGAGGTGTTGGATAAAAATTATTTTTGTGTATTTCTTAACAAAATATATTTGTAAATATAGTAATTATTAACATTTATTTTTATTTACTTTTGACAAAATATTTTAGTAATTATATAGAACCTGAACAATAAATCATAGTTATTATAACAAATTAAGTTATTACGAACAACAATTTCAATTTGATAAATTAGCTATATTTACTTTTTATTATTGACGAGTCTATTTATTAAATTTTATAAATATAGCAAATAAATAAAAACAACAATTATTCTTGTTAATAATTCAGAAATGACAAAATTTTAATTTAACAAATTGTTATATTTGTTTAAATTGTTAATTTAACACAAGATATTTGTCAATAATAACTAAAAATACTGAGTAATAAACAGAAAAAACCAGCCGAATACTATTCGCCGAATATTCGGCTATTCGGCCAAGGAATCCGCCGCATATTCGGTATTCGGCCTATGGCCGAATACACTATTCGTTGCAAGTCTAATTATTAGTTTATTATCAATAATAATATAACAAGAGAGTGAGAATAAATTGAACATAATTTGACAGATCTTTCGAAAACTTGTCAGGCAATGGCCAAGAAAGCCCGTAGGGCTTGAGAGGCTATTGCCAAATGGCCACTTAGCCTATTTCAATATTGTAAAATTATTTCTGATTTTTAATACTATTTTTCTCATAATAATTGTTATACAACCTCATATCATATTTATATCGTCGAAATTATAAAAAAATTCTCTATCTAATGGAATAAAAATTTATATAGGTTACTATTCAAAAATATATAATTTTATTCTATCGTTTGAGAACCACTAGTTTAATTTTCTGTTTGTTATTTCTATTAAATAGGGCTCTTTTTCCTGGTCATATTTTATAGATAACATTTTTCTCTAAAGTCATTAATTAGCCCAAAAAATCGCTGATTGTTTTAAAGGAGACAGCCTGTATATTGGTTGATTGTTTCAGAGTCCGTGTTACTCCAGTGTGTAATATATAATATGTATGTATGTGTGTGGGGGTGGTCCTTATTTTGGTAAATTCGGGAATTTGTTGCTCTCACCCTTCAAACTTCCTGCAAATAAATAAAAAATTTCTCGAACTTCCCAGACCCGTCAGATGAAGGTTTCAAATTTGCATGTAGTTAAAATAAGATAAATAAACAAAATATGTCAGAATACTAAAAAAGTAATTGTTTATTTATTTATTTATATATTTAATTATACACTATTTTGAGAATAATAAATTACAAAAAAAAATTGCAATAAAACATTGCATACATTAAAGATAAATAAAAAAACATGGTACCTACATAATTAAAGAAAGCAAAAGAAATATATTTAACATATTTTGGATTCTACAAGCAAAAGAGAATTAATAGCGAAGAAACATAACCGTTAAAAAAATTAATTTTGAGCCACAAAATTTGGGTTTAGCCTAAAATCCAAAATCCCAAAATTATTACAAATACTTCAAGAACGTTACTTAAGTGTGAAGGCATCAGGCGGTTACCAAGCAACGTTCTTTCGATAAATTTTGGTAATTATTAATGTCTTGGGGATATTATAGCTGACTTACCCTCATAAAATTTAAGCCAATTAGAATTCTGACATTTATTGATAATTCGCACTATTGCAAATTACTAATGTAATTCTGACTTGCTGTCAAATGATGTTTTTATATTTTGCTTTATTTTTTATGAGAGAAACAGCGTTTGGCTAAATTTTAATCGGGAAATAGTCCTTCGAATATCCCTCGTGCATGTAATTGTCGATAATTTTCTTTCGTGCGCCTTCGGGCACTTGAGAAAATTACCGGAAGTATGTAAATGATAGTTTAATGAAAATTTTGTTATTAGAATAATGTGTCAAATATTATTATCTACATTTATTGTTTGAAACATTTTTCTCTTACTGTCACCATTTACGAATTACAACACGATAAAGAATTATTATATTTTGATATTTTCGTTAAATCTGCTAACCTGTTTATTGAAAAAACAAAACAAGGGTTGAAAAATGTAATTTTTTGACATGTGTCATAATGTTTTGAAGGGATGAGCATTTTTTGATAGTGGTGGTCCGTGTTCCTGCATTGTTCGATAAGAAATCTATGGCGGGAGGTATTGTGGTGTCCAAAACAGATTTTTATAAATATCTTTGATGATTCCTATACTTCGTCATACTATGTATAATAAAGTAATAGATAACTTAGGTTTCTCAGAAAAATACAATTTGTTATTTATTATTTTTTATGTAGTTTGTTTTTGCAATTATCAGAAAAATGTTTGAATTATTCACCCGCTATTAACTTTAATAACTGTATTGAGCAATATAATATAATTTATTATACCTATTCAAATATAATTATGTTTACTTATGACTATATATACAGCACTAAATATCATAAACGGTAATTTAAATATTATTAAATAAGCAATTGAACATAAAATATCGGTAATTTATTGCAAATAAAATATTATATATCACCCATTAAATTAAACCATAAAAAATGTTTTCAAAATGATAATTTTATAGATTCCTAGCAATCTGTTCATTAACTCTAAGACTATTCTCATTAATATTCATTCATTTACTAATTCATAATCATTTGCTTACTTATCTTTATCTTAAAACTTTCTTTCATTAATTATAAAAATTACAATTGTTTTCAAATATATATTTATTATAATATGCTACATGAACTATGGGGGTGTAGATGAAACAGAAGTATAAAAATTGTGATTTATACGTACAATTTGAAACTACCGTATTAGGGGTAACAAATGTTTATTTTCTTTTTCCTATTGAGCATAAAACTTTCATTGCATATCTTATAAAAATTTCTGCACAAATTACTTAGAAGATTTAAAGCATTCTAGTAAGAATGATTAATTATATTAAAGTAAGTTTAATTAGCATTCATAAATTACAATATGGATAAATCCGTAAATAAATGTGATCAAAATAATAAATTCACAATAATTTATATTAATCTATTAAAGTGAGTTATATTTACTCAATCAATTATATTTTTTTACTATTTTATACGTAGTATACGGAAATATATTAAACATTAAAAAATCGATGGTGAGATCAATATTTTCAGGTTCCCTAATTTACTTTTAACCATTTCCTCTATGACGCCTTCATAATTATTAGTTAAGTTAGTTAATATTGGTCATAGTTGTAAAACCGTAGACTTTTACTTTTCTTACATCTTAAGTTGAAAAGTTTTCAGAACTTATACTAATAATTATGAAAAATTTCGTGCATCTAATAATTCGAAACGTTGCATTTTACAGAAAAAAAAAAACAGAATATAAGGGGGGAACCTAGTGTAGACGTTTCGAAAAATCGATGTTTTTTTATTCCATGTATTGTTTGTAAAACTATTCAAAAATATATCCTCTAAGTTTCATAACAAAATTCAGATACGTTTCGATGTTATTAGCAAACTTAGAGAATATGTTATTCATGTAGTAATTTGTTCAAGTCATCACGAAGAAGTATTGCTGTATGCTGGATTAGTTGATTAACCGTTTAATAATTTCTATTGATTATTACTGATTCGAATTTCTCGTTTATCGGTAACTTTGATTTCGAATGAGTGTTTTTCAACTTACGGGAACTCTAACTCAAAAGTTACCGATAAATCTTTCTACAAATATCCGTAAAGAATCTTTATTAAATTACGCTTGACTAAACTCTGGGATGATATTCTTGTCTAAAATATTTTTTTAATACAAAAAATTAGAGAAAAGTAATACTATTTTGTTGTTAAAACATCCCTAAGACTTCAAATTTTTGCATTGGAGTTTAGTTCATATTCTTAAAAAAATATGTTGTTATTGAAATTACAAAACGGTAATGAATCCCAAGTGCATGTCAAATTATCGACAATTACATGCACGATGCACGAGGGATATTCGAAGGACTATATCCCGATTAAATTTTACCCAAACGCTGTTTCTCTCATAAAAAATAAAGCAAAATTTAAAAACTTCATTTGACAGCAAGTCAGAATCATATTGGTAATTTGCACTAGTGCGAATAATCGATAATTTGCACTAGTGCAAAACTATCGTGTAATTCTACGTTATTTGGACGACATTCAGAAATGTCAGAGTTCGGATTGGCTAAAATTTTATGAGGGAAATAGTCACATTTATTTCAAAACATGATTAAAATATTTTCTTATTTTGAAAAAATTTCAATTATTCCTTCAGTGTATAAAATTCATGCTCCTGAACTAGGTTCCTACTTAAACAAATAATCTTTCCATTTTATAAATTCCCTTTATTTAGAATATGAAATCAACTGTGAGAAAAATATTCAACTAAAAAATATTAGTATAATAATATTTATCTTGTACGAAATATTGCCACAACACAAACAAGAAAGATAAATCAAATAAATTAAAAGCATGTATTTTTAGTTGATGTAATTTATATTAATCTGATTTATGTTTCAAAATAATTATTATATATATTTTTCTACTTTTATGACAATAAAAATTATTTTAAATTAAACTTATTTTATATTTTGTACTCATAATGTATTGTTTCGTATTTTATTATTCATAATCGTATATAATATATAAAAAAATCTGATGTGGCCAGCACATAACCTCCCGCCCAATTCTACTCTTAAACGATACAAAATAGTATTTGATGATACAGAAACATACCTTCTTATTTGTATATTTTCTATTTATATTTGGGAATTTTAATTTTCTTTCGTATATTTATTTAATTTTCTGACATATATTTCACTAAGAAAATAGCTTCACAATCACAATGACATGAGTCACATTTCATAAAAAATTGAAAAATTTTAAATGTTTTCATGGTGTACTAGGAATCAAAGATTTGTGAAATCTAATTTCTTTATATTTTATTATCTCTAAATCTAGTGAGAATTAATAAAATTAGTGTAATAAAAAAACATGTAAAATTAAATATTCTTCAACTTTCAAAATAACATAAATTGTTGAAAAATGAAATTTAACCGTGTTTTTCACGAAAAACTGTTAAGGGCTTCAAGTAAACTGCTACTTCCGGTTGACCAATTTCATCCAAAATCTAATCAGCTCTTTATTTAAATATAAGAAGCAATAATTCAAAAAATTGTATTTTTTGGTATTATAGTATTTGAGTTATGCGAGACGAAAAAATTGCCACAGACTACACACACACACACACACACACACATACACACACACATACATACATACATACATACATACATACATACATACATACAGACATCATCGGGAAAATAGTAAAATCGTATTGTAGGGACCCTAAAACGTGCTTATTCATTGAAAACTCACTACCTAATTTTTTGACCAAAAACAATACCTCCCTTACCTAGAGGTAGGCGGGAGGTAATAAGTAAATAATAATTAAATTTATAATTACGCTTCACGTAGAACAAAATGCTACAAAAAAATCTAATTGGAAGAGTCAAAATGTTCTATATAATATTTATTATTAATTTTTTTACCTCCCGCCTACCTCTAGGTAAGGGAGGTATTGTTTTTGGTCAAAAAATTGGGTAGTGAGTTTTCAATGAATAAGCACGTTTTAGGATCCCTGCAATACGATTTTACTATTTTAGCGGTGATGTCTGTATGTATGTATGTATGTATGTATGTATGTATGTATGTATGTATGTGTGTGTGTGTGTGTGTGTAGTCTGTGGCAATTTTTTCGTCTCGCATAACTCAAATACTATAATACCAAAAAATACAATTTAGTGAATTATTGCTTTTTATATTTATTTGAAGAGCTGAGTAGATTTTGGATAAAAATGGTCAACCGGAAGTAGCAGTTTACTTGAAGTCCTTAACAGTTTTTCGTGAAAAACACGGTTAATTTTCTTCAACAATTTATGTTATTTTTAAAGTTTTAGAATATTAAATTTTACATCAGTTTTGATTACATTAATTTTATTAATTTCCATTGGATTAGAGATAATAAAATAAAAAGAAATTTAATTTCGTAAGTCTTGCACTCCTTGTACACCATGGAAACACTTGAAAATATTCAATTTCTTACGAAATGTGACATGTTGTTGTGATTGTGAAGCTGTTTTCTTATTGAAATATAAGTCAAAAAAATAAATAAATTTACGAAATATAATTAAATTTTCTGAAATATAAATAGAAAATAAATAAATAAGAAGATATGTTTCTGTATCATCAAGTACTATTTTGTATCGTTTAAGAAAAGTATTGGGCGGGAAGTTATGTTGTTTCTGGATATGTTAGAAATAAAACGCAACCTTCCCATTATTGAGGAAGTTTATTTAAATTAGTCATGTTTACAAGCCTGTAACTCAAAAACAAAACGAGATATTAAAATGGGGCCATCAGCATTCGAATCAGCGTTTCTTAGTTAATAAGTACCCATTATATGATTAATACAACAGTACTGTTATAATTTTGGCAAACAGTATTATGAAAATCTGTCAGAAATGATAAAAATTAAAACTTATTTCAGGTGTATAAGCTTGTAATACAAAATCTGTTAGTAATATTGTGTTTTTAAGCAAAACAATGAATACCACATTCTTCTTTTTCATAAATTTAGGTATTTTTGATACGAATTATTGACCCATAATTAATTGATGATAGGTGATGACAAAATAGATAGGTCATATTAAGGTAAAAAATTTTTTTTCTTCAAAAATATTTGAAATTCCACACATGGTATCTACTTGTAATGAAACCTCCATAATTTGAAAGTAGAGTTCCGCAGCTCATTTAGTTCCCGAGATATGACATTTCAAATATAGGTCAAAAATGAGTATAAATAGGCCTGTATCTCAAAAAATAACAAAGATACAAAACTGGTGACTACGCCATTCGATTATACGGAAAAAGTTACATAAGTATGCAAACTTTCATTACAATCGCTCTGCGGAAAAAAGTTTTACAGCAAAAAGTCTGAAAATCGCTCAAAATCGGTAAAAACTAAAATTTTCATCTCTCAGAATTTTGATTTATATACACTATCCCCCTATTTCCGACCCGAAACTTACAAAAAATATAGTTTTAGCCATATCTGTGTCTTAGTTTTGAAAATATTTGCAATTTATTGAACGTGGAGTTGAGCGCAAAAGTGGCCATAAAATATATGATGGGCGATATTTTGAAAACTAAAAGAGATAATTGAAATCTGATTTAACGAGCCTATTTAGCACACTTTAGTCCTCTAGGATGTACATTTTTATTATAATAGATCTTGAAATATATGTTTTATAAACAGTCAAACTTGATAGAAATTATATCGAAAAAATTCAATAATTGTCCAAATTTCGTAACCTGTATCTTTACAACCATGAATGATATTTTAAATCGGATTCAAAATTTGAATTCCTCATACCTTAATTAGCTATGAGCCATAGTATCATTATAATATTTTTTTAAATTTTTACAAGTTAATGGCATTGTATTTACGACAATTTGTCATGTGTGAATTGCTACAAATGGAATATCACATATTCAAATTAACAAAATATTTTCCACCAAAAGTCTTGCACTCCTTGTACACCATGGAATTTTGAATGTGAAGCGAAATATTTGTCAAAAAATTAAATAAATATACGAAATAAAATTAAATTTCTAAAATATAAATAGAAAATAAATAAATAAGAAGGTATGTTTCTGTATTATCAAATACTATTTTGTATCGTTTAAGATTAATATTGGTCGGGAGGTTATGTGCTGGGACCATCAGATTTTTTTTTTAATATTATAGGCAAATAAGAATGTTTCAGGATAAAATTTATATTCAGTTATACCTAACAAATACATAAACATAAAAGTCATGCTTTTGTAATTCCGAAAAAAATAAAAATATAAAACTCTTATTATTCAAAACTAGTAAAAATGCACATAGAACATTATAATTATCAGGTGACAGGCTGTGAGCACAGGCAATAGAAATAATAATATTGTATATCGTTTGTTAAATATCGTAATCAAATTTTATGTGGTCCCCTAATTTACATTTCAATAATCGTAATTTATTTGAGAGTAAACATATAACTAAAACCTTTGTTCCATATTGATTGAATTTATGTATACAAAATTGTTATGTATTGAGACACAAGTTTTTTTTTATATTAATTTCATTTGAGATTTA
Source organism: Poecilus cupreus (assembly GCA_963942605.1). Lineage (NCBI taxonomy): Eukaryota > Metazoa > Arthropoda > Insecta > Coleoptera > Carabidae > Poecilus > Poecilus cupreus. Next base: position 7,076,041 of record OZ012733.1, on the reverse strand, counting down.
TGAATCATGTTTTGGTGTCATACTTAAAATGAGTATTATATTATAATTCTTATGATAATAGTAACTTCAAATAAAAATATTATGGGTAGGAGGAATATCTATTTCATGTGTTATTGTTTAAAAATTATTCTGTCAAACTTATTTTATAAGTAATTAATTAAAATTAAGTCATTAATTTCTTTAATTAACTTATTTGACTGTAAGTAAATAATTTTTTATATCTTACTTAAATCTTAAATGTTTTATTACCCGCGTAAACATATTGTAATTTAGTGCTTGAAGTCAAAATAAAGAAGAAGTAGAAAACTACAAAACGACGATGTTTATTCAATAATATATTACTCCACTTATATTTACTGCATTCCTGTATATTCGTTATTCTCATCATTTCTACCAGCCGTTTAGAAACCCTTTCCAATAATTTCTTCGTGTGAAATAAATGTGAATCGAAATTGCATACATGCTATAGTAATTATCATCAATTTGCACTAGATATTTAACAAAAGCAGAATTGAAATATGGCATATAGGGATTTAAATTTAAATGCTACGTTTTTTATATACCTGATAATTTTTATTTTTTCATTTTACAGCAAAATTCAATCAGATAAAAATTTATTACAGATTTATGACAGTATTCTATTATATACTGTAGGAATTGTAATGATATTAAGGTGAATTTGAGATTTCATTTCTTTGTGTTAATAGTTATTTATGTTTTAAGTGACTAAAGGAATATTTTAACCAAAAGCGGAATGTTTAGCTCACGAGGCGTTAGCCGAGTGATCCAACTTTCGCGTAAAATAATTCTTGCAACACTTTCCTTTAGTAGCTTTTTGAATAAAACTGAAATGACATTTAATTAAAAATGTGACTTAAATATTTATACCTCATCTTAAGTTGTTACCAACTCTTACTTGCATACTTTATAAGTTGCTGTAATTTTGTTTAAAATTTAGAAAATATACACATCTACATTTTGTCATTACTATAGCAACGTGTTACTTTATACACTAGTGGATAATAGTTATTTATGTATCAGGGCACTGAAGTTTAATTTTTTATCACGAATATGGAATTTAGTTGCCGAGGCCCGTAGGGCTGAAGAAAATAAACCATGAGATTGATAAAAAGGAACTTCAGTGCCGAGGTACATATTAAGTTTTATTTTAAATCTAAAATTCTAAAAAACTGTAAAAAAATTACAATATAGGTTAAGTTTACACATCTGTCAGTTGTCAATTGAAACTGACAGTCAGTGTTGACAACCTTGTACAGTGAAGTTATCGTAAATAACACACAAAATTATGTGTTTTGTCCCCAATTTCGTAATCGGAATTAATTAGTTAATTCTTCTTGTAAATTTTGTTTTATGTCCAAATTTACTATAGTACGTCAATATTTCTGCCAAAATTATCCTAATTGTACAATAATTATTTAACGGTTGCCTACACTGGGATACTCAATTTCGTCGTAAAATGGGTTACTTTAGTGACGATTTCTGAGCTTTTAATGACGATTTTTTATTTCAAATAAATATGTCTATCTAGAACTTATTATGAAACATCAAATATATTTCGCATGTGTTTTATTTTCCAGGGCTGTGTTAGAATTAAATTTAATAAACATTGATCTTAAATTAATTGATATATCGTGAAATACTAATATTTTAATTCTGAAGAACTATGTACACTTTTGGTCTAAAGTGAATAGATAAAAAGTTACAGCAATATCAGAACAAAGAAATTTCTATACGCCACATTTAAATTCTATACACGGTATGCAAATCGCAATGCTATGAGCCAATATGTTTAGTATTATGGTTAATAAATATTTGATGATATGCGAGAACAAAAGAAATTAGGTGTGCACCATCTGGTACGGTAATAGAAAATTTATGTTTTGTTATACTTGGGTAATTGTTAATGTAATTATCGCTCATTAAGTCGTATATCATAATTATGTGTTATACTTAATCGGTCTATTCTCATCGGCAGAGACGAAATAAGGAGTGGATGAACTCGAAGATCCACGGAGCAATAGATGTGCAATTGTTAATAGACAAGAGTAATAAAAATAAATATTTGAAATATTTTTCACGACATGCCAGGGAACCTCTGTCTCTCTATTACCTTTGTTCTCCTCAAATAGTGAGGAAAATGTGTTTTTCTTCTCTAGAGAGGAAAACAGAAAAGTTATCAATAACAATGTTATTTACAAAAAATATATTGTAAAAATTATAAATAAATACCTAATATTTTTGAAAATTCTTTATTTTTAGTAATATACATACTTTACATAATCTTAAAATCATGTCTTATATTTTTTTTTTCTTTAGTATATTAAAGAACAACTTTCATAATTGTCATTTTATTTTGTGAGAAGGAACAAATTAAACGACAATTATGAAAAGAGTTATTTATGCTCTTTTTAAATAGTAAATCTAAATCTCAAAATTGAGACAATTTTTGTTAGTTGGTGACGTTTGAAAATTCAACACCTAACTTTTCATTTCCTATATCTTCTTCTTTTTACTATTATTAACTTCTGATTTTAAATTCAAAATTATATAAAAATAACATTTTTACAATTTGTATTTATTTAACGAAGTGTATCATTTGATTTTTTTTTACTTATGACATTTCACTAGAGTTATCAACCATGACTACTTAATTATAACACCCGATAGAACTATTACAAAACTCCTTTGGGTGCCGTAACAGCTTGGTTATAGAAGCAAGATATAAGAACATAATTTTTGACGTGTCAGTTGTATTGTCTAAGTGTATTAAAGGTCCGAGCATATCGTTTTTAGAAAAATTTTATGCTTAACACAAGAAAGTTCTTCCACTTTCGCTCGAATTGCCTCATTCGCTATGCCCATGAGGGAAAACTTGGAGCTCAAGTGGGAAAAAGAAGCGATTTCTTCTCTAGTTTTACAAATATTATTTTTGTCGGATAATAAAAAAAATCATTCATTTGCCCCAATAAAATATTTAAGTAGCATATTACCAAAAAATATTGTATTATAAAAATGCTTCTTTCATATTATTAAATTATTAGTTTTAATCTCACACTTGACAGTTGCCATTTTGACTTGAATACCGTTGGGTGTCGTAAAAATATATTGAGTATCAAAATCTGCGAAAGCAGCTTGCCACCCTTGAAATTGGTAAAATTCATTTAGGTAAATCTAAATTTATTTTATTATAAATCTTATTATGATAGTAGCTTCAAGTTAACATTATGATACAGAGGAATATCCGTTACCAAAGAGGGTACTCATCTTGAAATCATAATTGGCTTGTGCCGGCTCTGAACTCCGTAATTATTTTCCAATTTTTATGTATGAAAATCACAAAATATTTACATTCTTCTGACACATTCATGTGCTTATTAGTTTGTATATAAATTTGTTTATTGGATCACTTACAAATTGTGTGTTTGTTTTAGCTTAGTGGCTCATTTTTTCATAATGGTGTCCGCAATTATAGTATTCTTCACTTTCTTCATTATCGGATCTGTGATACAATGTGAAGGTAGTATTTTTATTTTTATTTAGTTTTAAGTTTTCAACAAATTTACAAGTAAAATAGTAGTAGTTCATAAACGCATGTACCCAGCAATCAATCTCCTCTCAACATTCATTCCTTGGACAAAATTTTGTTTCTTGGTACCATTTGGTCCTCTATCCTCGAAATATGAATAAAATACTAAATGATAAGGACTGCTTTTTGGCTGGATGATAGATATAAATCAGACTCTTGGATATCAACCATAATTTTTTTTTTTATTGAATACTACCTCGACCGATTTCGACGCCACATGCGTCTTCTTCAGGAGGTGGTATTAATAGAGAATAATGCAAAACATGCTAAATTTTAGTAAATAAATATGAACAACACAACATGGATGAATCTCCTCATCAGAATTTAAAACAATAAATACATTACAATAAATAAAATATATAAAATAAAAACGTAACTTTTCCACCCAATGGAAAAAATTGACTCTGGCTGATATCCAAGAGTTTTCTTTATACCGGGTGTCTGTCTTAAAGGTGTACATAGGAGATTAACATGGGAAATCAGTTTTTTGCGTGCTGTTGCTCGGTGTTCTATCGGACAACAATCATTGTGGTACCAATCGAAAGATATCATTTTTCTGAATCAAACGATGTAAAATACACTACTATTTAGTGGTAATTTGGTTCCGTAAATTAATTTTTAAATTTTGAGAATTCTCCGGTTTATTCAATTTTTATCGTAAATAAATATAGTCATCCATGACTGTTTTGTTTTGATTTCTGTCAAGCTATTTATTTGATGTTTCTGACTTTTGGACTTGTTTAAGACAATTTGTAAAAATATGGCTAGTTATACTACTGAAGAGCGTATTTTTTTAGTAAAACTATTTTTTGGAGGAAAAAGAGGAAAAGAGTGCGAGATCTATTTTCTATTAAATTTATGAATCGACCGAATCCAAGTGCAACCACAAATGCCAGTATCCACGAAAAATACACGTGAGCTTAGTAATTGCAATTTATCAAGAGCAGAAGAACGTGCTTCATTGGAAGAAAGGGTTTTAGGAATGATAAATGTAGATCCTTCGTATAGCATCGATTTAAAAAAAAAACTTAACTCTTATTAAATTAATATTATTTAAAGAAAACTGGTTTTTAGACTTTAATTTATTTAATAAAATCTTTACGCAAAAATTATAAAAGTACGCTTGTCATTACTGAATATAACCATATTTTACAAATTGACAGAAACGTCAAATAAATAGCTTGACAGAAATCAAAACAAAACAGTCATAGGTAACTACATTTATTTTCGATAAAAACTGAATAAATCGCAGGATTTTCAAAATTTAAAAATTAATTTACGGAACCAAATTACTACTAAATTGTAATGTATTTTACATCATTTGATTCAGAAAAATGATATCTTTCGATTGGTACCACAATGATTGTTGTCCGATAGAACACCGAGCAACAGCACCCAAAAAACTGATTTCCCATGTTAATCTCCTATGTACACCTTTAAGACAGACACCCGGTATAAATAAAACAAGAACTTTTAAATATTTGCAGGTCGAAAACCAGATATTCCATCAACCATTTTTAATATTTACCCATCTTTAAAGTTATTAGGTAAAAGGGCTTCAGGTGCGAATTTGAAATATTATGAAGATAAAGCAGTTGCTAGCAACTTGGTCCCTTGGAACACAGAATATTTTATAGAAGAATTGAAAAGTGAGTTGATATGCTTATTGTTTAATAGTACTTCTAACATAGAATCAGCGATAGATAACGAATATCATTTGTTGTAATTTTCAATATTGTATATTTAAAAGTTGATAAATTTATACGCTTTTCTGTTATTACACAAATAATTTTTAGTCTTGGAAACTATAATACGAAATACGTATTTAGATTTACTTTAAGGCTTAGAGGATAAATTTAATTAGCCTTTGAATGTTACAATGAATTCTGGAAACTACAATTGTGCTAGATATTTTCTTGATATCAATTATATGTACTTACTAAATATAGTTCATATCACTCGACGTCTAACAAAGGTCAGTTTTCAAGCGCTATGACCTACCTCAGTTAATTGTTAGCCGTCAATAGCGCGACTTGAAATAAATTTAATTACAAATATCATAAAATTATAATTATATATCATGAGGCAACATTACGGTTAATTTATTTATTTTAAAATTAGTTTCTCTAAATTAGAATATGGTTATATACCTTGATCATTTTATTACAAAACAACCCTATTTGAGGAAATGACACTAACGTTTGATTTGATGAAACGAAACTATCATTTGGCAGAATAATTTTCTGTTTGTAACGATATGTCGTTGTCAATTACCTAATGCAGATAAAATTAAGATTATCAACTTGCAAAATGGTTCACTTCCTTAAACCAGGCGTAGAATATAGATGTGAAATATTAGGATTTTAATGCTATTTTTTGATAATACATGCAATAAGGCCCATTCAATTACATAAATACTAATATTTCACGATATATCAATCTAATTAAAATCAATATTTATTAGAAAAATTGTAACACTGTCATGGAAAATTAAACAAAAACAATAGTTATTTTTCTACAATCGTTGCACAATATCGACATTGTTATTCCATTTTTAGTTAGGAAATGTTCAAAATTGTCGCTCTAGGGCGACAAAGTGACATATTGTCGCACTAGTGCGACAAAAACAAAACAAAAATAAATTAGATAAAAGTAAATGATGCATTGGATTTTTCTGGTAATAACCTTGCTATTGCAAATACAGTTGGCATATACGTACATACACTTCAACTTAATCACCATAAACGTATTCACTCTATAGACTTTATGTCAAATGTACTCCATATGTCAAATGTACTCCATGTGTCAAATTATGATTTCTTTGAAAATTTTTATTTTGTTCATAAACGTTGTCATGATTACGGTGACATGGGTAACTACAATTTTACTGAATTGTTATAGGCGTGACCAAAGATAATTTTGAAAATTAATTTTTTCTACAGCTTGACATTGTCAACGATTGTAGAAAAAATATTGTGTGTATCTCGTCGGATAGAGCTTGTTCGGTGCACTTGTCGAGTTGTGCAACAAACAATGCTCTATCCGCACTTGATACACAAATAACATTTTCTACAATCGTTGAACAATGTCAAGCTGTAGCAAAAAATTAATTTTCAAAATTATCTTTGGTCACGCCTATAACAATTCAGTAAAATTGTAGTTACCCATGTCACCGTAATCATGACAACGTTTATGAACAAAATAAAAATTTTCAAAGAAATCATAATTTGACACATGGAGTACATTTGACATATGGAGTACCTACATTTGACATAAAGTCTACAGAGTGAATACGTTTATGGTGATTAAGTTGAAGTGTATGTACGTATATGCCAACTGCATTTGCAATAGTAAGGTTATTCTTCTTCTTTTACCTAATTTATTTTTGTTTTGTTTTTGTCGCGCTAGTGCGACAATATGTCACTTTGTCGCCCTAGAGCGACAATTTTGAACATTTCCTAACCAAAAATGGAATAACAATATCGATATTGTGCAACGATTGTAGAAAAAAAATATTTGACATTTCAGGAAACAGATTTAGATTTATTTATTGTTGTTTTATTTTCTGTGGAATTTTCAGAGAAGATTGTAATGATATAATGGCGAAGTTTAAAATTCATATCTTCCCATTTCATTTTGTTAAATAAATCATCATTTTCACCTAATTTTCCATGGCCGTGTTACAATTTTTCTAATAAACATTGATTTTAATATGATTGATATATCGTGAAATACTAATAATTAAAACCAAAATACATGCATTTTAAAATTCTGAACATTTTTGTATTTAGACTTTTGCTGTAAAGTGAATAGGTAAAAATTTACAGCAACATAAAAAAAAAGTATTGGAATCTCTATATTCCACATTTAAATTCTACACCCGGTATATCCGATGTTTAACATTAGTATCTCTTCTATATATACCGAAAAACAAATGATTCATTTATCAATTTCTATATTTTTTGCAATATCTGCTCGAAACAAACATACTTTCATGATATTTTAGAATTTTAGAATGATCCTCTTTGGAGAAGCAAAATTGTTGACGTGAATATCCTCATATCTGTCCAAGGACAAAAAGGAGTGACGTAAATTAAAAAAATTATACATATTCTAATAGGAACTATTATTTATAAAATTTATTACAGTTGGTTTCTTTTGCGAAACTTATCAGAAGTAAAGTTCTATAAATAAGTAACAAAATGAATAATAAAGAAAAACAGTAAAACAATTTTACCACAAGTGTTGCAAAAAATATCGTGTGCATCACATATTTTCCGACCCATATTAAAACAACTGTGTTTTTCTACAATCGTTGCACAATATCGACATTGTTATTCCATTTTTGGTTAGGAAATGTTCAAAATTGTCGCTCTAGGGCGACAAAGTGACATATTGTCGCACTAGCGCGACAAAAACAAAACAAAAATAAATTAGGTAAAAGAAGTAAATGATGCATTGGATTTTTCTGGTAATAACCTTGCTATTGCAAATACAGTTGGAATTTACGTACATACATATGTCAAATGTACTCCATGTGTCAAATTATGATTTCTTTGAAAATGTTTATTTTGTTCATAAACGTTGTCATGATTACGGTGACATGGGTAACTACAATTTTACTGAATTGTTATAGGCGTGACCAAAGATAATTTTGAAAATTAATTTTTTCTACAGCTTGACATTGTCAACGATTGTAGAAAAAATATTGTGTGTATCTCGTCGGATAGAGCTTGTTCGGTGCACTTGTCGAGTTGTGCAACAAACAATGCTCTATCCGCACTTGATACACAAATAACTATTGTTCGTAGGTAGTATTCCAAAAAGTAAAATCACTGTTTCATTTTAGAACCAATTCATGTGACAATATCAACGACTACAACGGAAAGGCCAAACAGTATTAGAGTATCCCAACTACTAAGAAAGAATGTGGACAGGAACACGAAAGTCAGAAGAATTAAAACCAGTATAATTTACTTATCAAAGAAGGAAAACACGTCTCGTGCACCACCGTCAACAACTTCAATCACTAAAACAGAGCAACTAATGAGAAAGTACAAAAATATTAATATAGGAGACTTAAAGAAGCATCACATTCGTCCTTCTTTCCATGATATGCTGCAGTTACTTAAGAATCGTAAACGTCATTAAGTACTTTATTTGTAATCCTTCTAAGTACTTGTTATTACTTTACGCAGTAAATGTACTGTATGTATGTAGTCAGATTCTAGACTAAAGGGACTTCCTATAATCTACTAGCATTAGATACCATACAGGGGAAGTATGAATATAGAAATGTAGATATAGAACGAATAGACAAATAAAACCATTATTTGCACATTTACATATTTATTTTGTTTCTTTCTTAATCATTTTATTTGGATATACGATTTTAAGGTAAGTGAACTATAATAGTTATTTACTTTACAAGTGGGTAATTCCACTTTGCCCACGTGTGAAGTATAACGTTTTATCCAACACTTCTTAATAATTGAAAAATTTATTAAAGAAATATTATTTGACAGTGACATATATTTTAAATTTTAGAATTGAAATGTCAATCGAAGTAGTTACCAAGGTGCTGTGTGTTATTATTATTGTTATAATTAAAAAAATACTCACTAGTGGCTTTCCTCAAAATTATACCCATTAGTGGATAATCTGTTACTTTGCTTGTTTAAAATCGCCATAGTTATAGAGCATTTATTGAGAGGTGTTGGATAAAGGATATAAATAATCCCTCTCGATAATTCCAAAACAGCTAATATTTGAATACAATTACATATTATCACTAAATTCTCCAAATTATTACCACAGCTCGTATTGCCACAATATACTGATTCTAAATGTATTGTTTATTAAGAAATTTCTCATTATAACAATATGTTATTTGCAGTTCAAAAATAATTAACCTACAAACCTATAATAAACATTACGGAACAGATTTAAACCCTTCTGGTTCGTGGATAAACCTTTTCTTTCGTGACTAATATATCACATTTCACACTAGTTCAATAAATTACTATTATTCAACACCGAATCATAATAAGCCTGTAACTATGGTTATTTGAAATAAATAATGTCCAGTCTTCCTTAATCAGTGGGAGAATAATAGAGAAGTCAAGCAGAATAGTATATTCTACAACAAGTAATAGAATGGCACATTTCCACGCGAGCAAAAAGTTTCTAATCCGAGCCGAATGTTTGCTAGTGTGGAATATGTCATTCCGTTACATGTTGTAGACTATACTTTCTATTACAAGATTTTGGAAATTATACAAATATAAAACTGTTGTAAACGTCAAACTCAAATAAATCAAATTAAAACAAACAGACGAAACCATAGTAACTGAATCAATATACTTCTTATATCGCGCTAATATGCGGCTCTGATTCGTCGAAATTATTCCATACTCGGCGTAAGGAATGATAGTTGTTCCAATACAGTGTTTAGTTGTAGAATGTGTAGTTTCCAAAACAGTGTTATAGAAAATAATTAGGTACTGATGAATTTCACTAAATTCATTGTAATAAATGCCTCTGGACTTCTTTGCAATTAAATTCAGACATGCTACTTGTGCTTCTAATCAGATATTTAGAGGTATTTTCGCATTTTCAACTATTTTTTACCTTTTTTCGTGTTTATATTTTACAATGACAAATCAGAAACAACCATTCCTTGGCTACTTTGTAATTTCTATATATTACATAGCATATCAAATGTCTTGTCAGTGTCATACAAAAGACGAAAATATACAAACGATTTAAGACGTTTTAAGTAGTGTTGGATTAAACGTTGTATTGTACTCTTGTGGTATGCATAATAGTCACTCAAGAAAAGTAGCCACTCACCCTTCGGATTCGTGGGTAATTGTCAAATTCCACACTAGTACAATAAATTACTATTTATCACTTGCAAAAAGTTACCTTCCTATTAATCCGCTGTCAAAACAATAAAATTATTATTTGCTCTTTGGAGTTTAAATACCCTAATTTATTCTCCCTTCCCGTAGAGTAAAGTGTCAGTTTTAATCTCGGAAGGATTAAATTTCAAAATTTAATCCCAAAGGATGAAATAGACAAGTAAACAAGTAACCACAGTAACAAGTAATATATTTATTATAATTATTTTACATAAATTACATTTATTATTAATAGTTTTTTACAGTTGATAAAACAGAATATATTTAAATGTTCTTGATAAAATTAATTACTTTGACCATTAAAAATTTCTTGTCAAGTACATCTTTTAAGAATTGGTCAACTTTTTCTGCTGTAATTTTGACTTTTTAGGTTAATAGCCACCATTTCTTCTTTTAAAGAAAGTAATTAATTTCGGGAGCTTGCTTATATTAGTATTATTTCTAACCACCAACATTCTCTTCAATATTGAATATCGCCCAAATGATAGCTTGCACAGTTTTTAAACGTTCATAAAAATATACTAGCAGCACAGATTCCATGTATTTTTAACTTCTTTATTGTCGCACCACTTGCTAAAAGCTTCGAATTGCTTTTATATATATATATATATATTTATTTCCTCTGTGGCTTCTACAAATTATCTATAATGAAACGTCAACAAAAAAAAAAAAAAACACACAAAATGTCACTTTGTTTATGGTATTTTTACTTTGTTCATGGTAGCCTACAAAATTTGAATAGTGCTATCGTTGTTATCAAAGCCATCTATTTTCAACATACGAGCATGTATGTTAAATCCTATAAAATTAATCATTATTTGTAATGTATTGCGGAAACGAGGGTTGGAACTACAAAAAGTACTGTATATACCACAGGACTGAAGTGCCTTTAATCGCTCAGGTGATTATTTCACCCTCGGGATTAAATCATGCACTTCAGCCCCTTGGTATAAACTACTATTTTCTTGGCTAACTTAATATTGGAGTTAAAATGTTTTGCATTAAGGTTGGTTAAAAACTAGTGGCAGGAATTTTTCGCTCTGATAGATACGGAACTAAGGAGATTCTCAATATATCACGTGACTATTAATTACAATCTCATGAATGCATTTTTAAATTAAAAATCTTTAAATCTTTATAAAATATGTGCATATTATAATAAGTTTTGAGGGGAATATAAATGGATTTGCAGTGAAAATCATTAATAAATTTAAGCTAATAATAATAAGTATTATTCAATGGTTCAAAGATTAACTGTTGTTAAATTCATGTGAACCAATTACTTCCTATTTCCCATAAACGAAACCAGTAAATATCTGACTTTAATGATTACTGTATAATTCTAATTAAATCATATTTCATAAATGTGATATAGTTAAAGTTTTCGATATATAAACATTACTAAATTATTACATATTGAATTAAAATTATTATCAAAATATTTATAATTTGGAAATTATATATATATGACTGTTCCTTTCACAAAACAAAATTAATAGAATTGAGTCCACACATATTTAACAAAATGGTGAATAATATACTCGTAATATTAAGCTGCATCTTCTTCGCTTACTTTGTTGATTGTGGTGAAGGTAATTTGATTTATAAATTAATAATTGTTCAAGTTTGTGAACAGGTGTCTATTCTGAGATATTTGACACCCAATACAAATTATTATGGCCTGTATCCACGGTGATAGAAATGGGTCCAAGATCGCGGATATAGTTCTCGAATCAAAAACTCGGATCGTGGACACTACCAACTTGGATGAAAAAATCGAATAGAAAACTATGATGAAAAAACGCGTTCTGTCCGATTTTTTTTCATACTAGTTGCTAACTTCATGTAGATGTTACCAAATTAAAGTTTTGACGTTTGACGTTTGAAAAGCTGAAAAATTTTCAAACCTGAAAATTGGTATTTTCAAACAGTATATATTTTATATTTATTGCTCAAATAAACAAATTTAATTTACTTATGTCAGAATATTTCTTGAGTAATATTTTATTAAATTTTAGTATTGGTAGAATTGACTGAAGCCAACTTCATAAATTCGACTAACCTGACATCTGTAGTCATACAAGTTCACTATTTATCTTGGACCGATGTCTATTACCGTGGACGCATGCCTTAATCTAGGGTAATACCACTAGAGGTGAATATTTTTTGATTTTTTTTTTGTGTTTTTGTAAATTATTACGTCAAATTTAGCGAATAAACAATTTCGTATTTGAGAAATTTTTGATAAACGAAATTTGTAATAATTTGCAAGTCAACACAAAAAATTTTCTGAAAAAAATATTTACCTCGAGTGGTATTTGAATAGATACGCTATTTTCATCAATTTATTAATAGAACCACTTCAAAAACGCAAATTATCACACAATTTGCAAAAAAATGACACTGACGTTTAAGTGAAAAGAATGATTTATGTACTCGTATAGCAAATTTCATACGTATCATCATAGAAATTTAGTAATTCTGATACGTCTGAAATGTCGTACAGTTCGCTTAGTACATTGATAAGAAAATATAAAGAAATTAACATTCCATAATTTTGAAATAAAATGTTTAATATTAAAATTACATAATGCATTAATAAAACTAAGTTTAGTTCCATCTAGTGAGCAATGATTACAATACGACATTTGGTATGGTTCGCCTTCGACATTTGCAAAATTCGAGAAATATATTTTCGAGGATTGTAATATCCAAACGATTCGACAAATGTATTTTCGAGATTTTGTAACATTCGTCATTTATAATATTTCCAACATTTAATTCAATAAATAAATAAAATGAAAAATGAACTCCTAAAACTTCTATGTCATGCGCTATAAAATGTAATTTCAGTTTTCATAAAAAATTAGAAAATTAACGAATACTCTTCTATTTTATAACTACAGCTTCAAGAATGAGCATACATGCATCAAATTTGGTATATTTGTAAATGAAGGTTGTCCACAGGCCGCTTATTCATTATTTTATAAAAAGTATATTTATATTTGTATTGAATTTGTTGTCAACAAAAAAAAAACAATCTTTTCCCATGAGTAAAAAATTAATAATTAGAAGTCAGCCCACTTTTTTTATACATTATGAATATAATAGTGAATAAATTAATAAAATATATTTGATAAAGAAAGGAAAGACCAAGAGAGGTTTTATTGCTTACTGCAATACTAGAATTGGGTAGAATTAGATAAGTTTGTTCCATCTAACATGTATGCGTAAAACATAATAAAATAATATATATATACATATAATATTTTTTATTTTACAATTTGTTATCTTAGAATTTGTATGTCCGCCACGTCAGCAGCACCGGTCTGCACGGCAAGCAGATCCGTGCCCTCCAGATGTCACCGAGCATTACAGTAAGTTTAGTTTGATATCAAATTAAAAATCTGCAACGAGCAATTTAAAGTTAAATATCAAAATAACATGTAAATATCTTGATTAGACTTATATTAAAATACAAATAATTTCTAGATTGAGTCAGTATTATAAAATTTTATTTCATTCTCTAAATATCAAAACATTTTTGAACTAAACAAACAACTGAATTATCTTTTCAAAATTTATTTTTAATGTAATAAAAGTAAAAAGGCATGGAGCCCAATAGCATGCTTATAGTTATTTACATTACAAGCAAGGTAAAACAGTTTTTACTGCTGAATGAAGGAAATGACCGGCGAGCCTGTCACCTCCTTGAAGCAGTAGAAACGAATACCTTGCGTGGATTGTACAACATTTGACTTGTTAAGGAAAATAGTAATAAGTCACTATGTAGTTATTGGATGACTTGGCTTTAAGTAAATTTATTTAAATTTATTTCGTCTTTGACGACGTTTCGGCTGTGGTTACAGCCATCTTCAGGTCTAATTTTAAATTACAAAATATATTTGAATGTAGTCAGTACATGTTGAAATTGAAGTTAAGTTAAATATATAAAAAGAGTTTTAACACTAAATAATTACATTTTGTAATGAAAAGTTAGTTGGAAGTGTACACAACATGTACTGACTACATTCAAATATATTTTGTAATTTAAAATTAGACCTGAAGATGGCTGTAACCACAGCCGAAACTAGAGCTCTAGAAGAATGTAGGTATTCTCGTCCGCCATTTTGGGTCCAGATGTCACAAATAAAACAAGTTATTGGAATCCAGTTACTCAAAAAAACATTTAATATTTGTATCTGTCAAATTTGAAAACATATTTATTGAAACTCTGTAAAATCCTACTACACAAATCATACGGTAATATATTATTATAAAGTATTCTGTACACTTACCTGTTAGATATAAAATATAATAATTGAAGGAATGATATATCACAATTATTAATCAATTTCAACTTGAAATTTGACAGAAAAGAATTAAAGTAACTGGATTCCAATACTTTGTTTTATTTATGACACTTGGACCCAAAATGGCGGATGAGAATACTCATATATTCTAGTGCCTTACCGAAACGTCGCCAAAGACGAAATAAATTTAAATAAATTTACTTAAAGCCAAGTCATCCAATAACTACATAGTGACTTATTACTATTTTCCTTTACAATTTTTTCGGCTTAATATTCTTTTCCATTTTACTTGTTACTCATAAATAATTATAACCAAATCCTGTCAGTTACCCAAAATTGTTCTGTCAAAAATTATTTGAAAAGATTTCGAATAAGCCTTGTAAGCATTACTGTGGCAACGTGCATTGTTTACCTTGTTTACTAACTGTATAGTTATTTGTATCACAAGGTTGGAAACTGCTATTTTGAGAGTGCGAGTTTATTTTGATAGGACGAGCCGTAGGCGAGTCCTACAAATACGAGCACTCGCAAAATAGCAGTTTCCAACCGAGGGATACACAAGATTTTTCGCGCCAACATTTATGTAAATTTTATAAATAAATTTAATTTATTACTCATTTTCTTAATGACAGGGAATTTTTTATGTTGCTAGCTTCACAATATTTGAATGTCAATTATGTTTATTTTTCAGTATCATAACCAAAAATATCTACATATTTTTATTTGTATTTTACACTGCAAATACAATTATAATTACTTACAAATATGTTTAAAATCCATAAATATTCTGGTTTCTTTATTGTAAATACTCAATTGTAGATATATTGCCATAATATTTTTATGTCAATGTAATACTTTGACATTTCTAGCGTCAGAAGTTAGCTAAAATTAGTGAAGTGGTGCCAACATATAACCATAAAAAGTTAGCAATTTTTGTCGAACTAGTACGACAAAAACATGATTTCCGACCGATTTAGAGATATGTAATTGTATCAATGACGGACGGCGGCGCGAAAAGATATTTACAATACTGCTGTCAATTAGTAACTTGTAAATATTTTCAAAGGCAATAGAGGGTTTGGGTAAATGGTGTTTACAAGTGAGAAACAAGTAAAAATATTAACAATACTTTTTAAATTTATTTCCATACCACAACAAGTATACTTAATTGTTTTTATGTTTACAGGAATGGCGTGCTGTACAGGTAAAATGAACTTTATTTTTTCTTTAATTAAATATTATGAATAATAGAGGGCTTAAAATTCCAATCTGGAATGTAAAATCGATTATATATATATATATATATATATATATATATATATATATATATATATATATATATATATATATATATAATATTAAATATTATAGCCTGTTCGGAAATTAGCTTCAGATATTAAACAAAGTTTACGAGAATAATATTGGATTTTTGTCAGGGATGCGACAAATAAATGCACCAGAAAAATGAGATATAACTTTACTGTAGTGGTCTTAGAATTCCGTTTGTTTTATATCTAGAGCAATATTTATTTCTCTAGCAAGAGCAATTCAGCAATACAATTTTTGATAATACGTTTTAATCAGGAGACAGGTGTATTAAGGCGCCACTGGAATTTGTTTAAGGGATTTATTTATTACTCCAAGCTCATTTCCGAAGGGACTATAGATAATTTTGAATTTTTAATCTAAACAATTTAATTTTAAACACATTAGTTGCTATTCACAGGTCTATACTAAGAGCTACTAACTAGTACATTTTAAAATTTGGCATTGTTACTTTGCAAAAGTTGTTGATTACCTTGGAGATCAACAACTTTTTTTATAGAAACACTGTTAAACTTAAAAATGCCCTAGTTAGTAGCCCTTAATATAGACCAGGGGTGGGCAACCTCCGGCCCGCGTAAAGTTCCAATCCGGCCCGCGAGATCTTTAGAAGATATAATAAATAAATATTTTCAAAATCAAAAATTTTAAATTATGTTAGTAGCCAACATAAAGAAAAGGGGAGATTTAAAGTTTAATTTTCGATATAATTCGTCTAGTTTAAATTAAGAAATAAATGTAGTACTTAGTTAATTTTGTTTTATTATTGTTTTTTATATTTTCAGAAAAAAATTATAAGTAACAAAAATGTGTCAATTAACAACTACGGCCCGCGTACGAAACGTAAATCTTAATCTGGCCCCTGTTATACCAAAGGTTGCCCACCCCTGGTGTAGACCTGAGAATAGCAGCGTTTTACTATATTTTAATAGCAACGAAATATATGTTACATAAAATATTATTTCTTTATTTATGAACTAAATAGCTCCGTGGTGTCGTATCGTATAGAAGATCATGAGACCCTTAGTTCGAATCCTACAGCTAATATTTTCATTTTAATATTACTCCTTAAGTCCCTCGTTCACTAACATCTTTGGGTCCTATACTTGACAGCTGATAACTGCAGTTCCAATACAAAAATATATCACTTATGGCCAGTCACACCAAGAAAACAAATTTTAAACTTGGTTTAAATAAATAAAAGCAAATCGAAGTTATATATCATATGAAATATTTTACATTGTTGTGAAACATTCGATTAGCTTTTGTCCATTTAATCCAAGGTTAAAATTAAATTTTTGTTGGTGCAACTAGCCCTAAGTAAGATCTTTAAATCAGAATGCCCCACTTAAAATGAATAAAAAACCTGGTTAAAATTAGAGTGTCCTAAAAAAAGTTTACTTACCTCATAAAACAATCTTAAATTTGATAAAAATAAAGTTTATCACCTTCATTAATGTGTTCCTGTATCTCCTCTATGGGAGCATAGGGCCGGAATTCCACCGGTTTCAATGGCCGAATGTTTTACTTGCATTAACGATGTTGCTGATGGTCAGTCAACAGACAACTGCAAGGGACCGCCGGCTTATAGTGACCTCCGAATCACTCAGACCCATCTGTGGTCATTTGTCAGAGCTACGAATTATAATTATTTTTTATAATTCGAGATGTATCGTGCGGGACGCGAACCCCGACCGTCAGATTACAGACTGTAAACCTGAGCGCTCTTAGCCTCTTGACCACCAATGGCTTCATTAGTCATTTAAAAGGGAGTAACTTGACCCACGGGCTTAAATCAAGCATTTCAGCTCCTTGGTATATAAGCTAGTATTATATTTCATTTTTGCTTTCTTCGATGTTCCGGTTCCATTCTATTTACCCTTTTCGAATACTTTTTGCTTTATCTTAACTTATTCTTCTCTTTACTATAATATCTCCCATATTTGTATTCCTCCTTTGGCCTGCCGATCTTGTTCCATTTATTATTGTTTCTCAAATTGTTTTGATTTATTTATCATATTCTATTTATTTTTTAAATATTTGTAGCAAGAAAACCATACGATCCTTCAACTGTGATAAATATATACCCATCTTTAGCACGTTTGAATAGCAGAGTTCCAGTAGCAATGAGTGCTGATGAAGAACTTGAGGATTGTGAATCAGGGTCATGCGCTTCTGCTTCGAATCCCCAACACGCTTGGGCGAAAGAACCCGAGCCTTTAGGTAAGTTCTATCTGAAAGTTAGTAACAACCATAGGAACAAAATATCAGATTTTATTTAACAATTGAATAAATAGAAGGAAAAATTATTATTGGAATCCAACTATAATTGTAATTAACGTATCAAGGGCGTTATAAGGACAATTATACGTGAGGTTAACAGTGTACTTTCGAGGGCCTCTGGCCCGAGGTGTGTACGTTGACCCAAGGCATTATTGTCCGTTTAACTCCCGTGGTCTGTTCAACGTTTAATGTCCGATCGATATCTTATTTTATAAATTTTGTTATCCTACCATTGTGTTTTGTTAGAGAGGTTAACTAGGTAACGTGTTATTATTAATGTGGTCATACACTTAAAGAAAAAGTTGTGTTTTTTACAAATTATAAAAATGTAGATCATTTCAGTCACAAATTATTCAATATTTCTTATAATTTTATAACTTTTCATTCATAATTTTCTTTTTGAAGTTTCGCGGTTGCAAAACCGTGACGTCATCTTGTAATATAATATACAGCATGGCAAGTCAAAAGAGGTGTTGGTAATAAATAATAATTTGCTTTTCAGGATTGTAATTATTACTTATTTAAAATGAACACTCCGATAAATTAAATTAGGTATTCGTTAATTATAACGTTTTTAGACAAAGAGTTTAGGACGTGTTAAAATAAAATGCTTTGATGTACTATATTTTCTCGCTTGTCGGTAATGTCGGTAGTCTCATTATCACACCTGTCATCTCAAGTTATATGTTGCAGTTAACAATGATTTTCAGCTATAATATCCCTAGGCCATTGATAATTCAAAATAATTTTATCACAGTTACCGAAAGAACGTTGCTTGGTAACCGCCCGACGCCGTAGGCGGAGGGCTGTTACCTTCAAGCAACGTTCTTGAGGTAGTTGTGATCAAATTATAAGTATTTATCAATGGTCGAGGGATATTCGGTGAGAAAATTTTTTGCGATAATTATTATTATTTTCATTCACATACCGTGAAAATGACATTTTGAAATTAACAAATCAAATATTAAATTAACTGTCAACCGACTGTCATCAACTGTTACTTAGCAACAAGGGAAATTATCAGTGTAATTGTGACCTGATTGGTTACTTTTGCACACGTGATCAGAAATACAGGGATTCAATTGGATATTTTTTTAACCAAAAAATTTTCAGCTATAATATCCCTAGGCCATTGATAATTCGAAATAATTTTATCACAGTTACCTTCAAGCAACGTTCTTGAGGTAGTTGTGATCAAATTATGAGTATTTATCAATGGTCGAGGGATATTCGGTGAGAAAATTTTTTGCGATTATTATTTTCATTTTCTAACCGCGAAAATAACATTTTGAAATAAACAATTTAAATATTGAATTAATTGTCAACCAGCTGTCAACGGCTGTTACTTAGCAACAAAAGATAATTTCCCGGGGAAATTATCAGTGTAATTGTGACCTGATTGGTTACTTTTGCACACGTGATCAGAAATACAAGGATTTGATTAGATATTTCTTTAACCAAAAAATTTTCAAATTAACATTATGTTTATTATAGGTATTTGTTATATTATTTTGCCCAGGTAATGTGAATAAACTATATTTGTAAAAACCGCTCAGTAAATAACAATGACAGATAACAGTCAGTTTGACAGTTGGTGTAGTTCCTCGCTCTCCGCAAGATGACGCCAAGAAGCGAAAAATTGGAAATGGGATGCCAATTTCAAAAAATCGTATCTTAATAACTAAATGCCTTTTAATATTAAAATTAGTATCTATATTTATAATTTTACTCAAATTTACTGAAAAAAAAAAATGGAAAAAGGTGTATGACCCCGTTGTATACTTGATACGTTAATTACTATTAAAATACATATAAAATGTATCCCACTGCCGACAGTTACCAATTTAAATTTACCCCTGTGGTTCCCCCTCCACTAACATCCTTGGGGGCTATGATTTGACGGCTGGTAACCGCACTTCATACGAAAAAATATATCACTTACCGAGATCTGCGTAAGTAGAGTGCCACACCCATAATGGGTAAAAGGCGTGATGATATATTTATTTATTTTATTTATGTGTTCAGAAAATAACCGAGCATTATTAATAATTTTACAGATTATTAGTCCTGTCCCCTTTAAAAGTACTCCTTTCCCCTATTTACACACTCTTCCCAACTGTGTTTCCCTTTCGTGAAGCAGTCTAAAATCATTTGAAATGGCCTTTAAGGTCTGTGATTCAATTGCTTTGATGCCATCAGTAGTCTAAAAACGGCGTCCTTTCAACATTGATTTTAATTTCTGGAATAAGAAATAATCCACGTAGGAAGACTGACAAACGTTCACTCGATTTTCTTTATACTGTTCGGTTATTCGTATGATACAAAGTTTGCTCAAACTTGATGCATGTTAAATTTTTTAGTAAAAATTTCAAGTCATAACCCAATTTCTTCTGAAATTCCGCTGACAGTCAATCGATGATTTCACGCACTAGAACGTTGATTTTCTGAACTTTTAAATGTGAAAACTATTCGTAACATTGCGTTACATCCAAAGCATTATCCCTGTTAGCTACTTTAGAAATTTGAAGCATTTCTATTAAAATTTTGCCCAGTTTATGTTGCATCGTTGCCCCAGAAAATCGCATATTTCGAAAGTTGCTACTAACCCTTAAACATATTTCACACAAGAAACAATATCACAAAATCTAAACGAGATATCCATGTGGTTACTCGAAACATTTGGAGTTTTCGATTTCAGGTTACTTTGTTTCATGTCTTCAACTGAACCCTGAGTAGTATGAAACTTGAAAAACAAATTATTCACATTATAATAGAACTTTCCAGTTTATTTATTATTTCTATATGTCCTATGCGCCTTTAAAGAAATCCGTGGCGACTTACATTAATTCGTACCAAATTGATTTTTCCTTTTCTTTCTTACATTGTACTATACCGTATGTCTATCTTATAGGTGTACATAGGAGATTAACTTTGGAAATCAGTTTTTTGAATGCTGTTGCTCGGTGTTCTACCGGACAATAGAGATTGTAGTATCAATCGAAAGATATCTTTTTACCTCCCGCCTACCTCTAGGTAAGGGAGGTATTGTTTTTGGTCAAAAAATTGGGTAGTGAGTTTTCAATGAATAAGCACGTTTTAGGGTCCCTACAATACGATTTTACTATTTTCGCGATGATGTCTGTATGTATGTATGTATGTATGTATGTATGTATGTATGTATGTATGTATGTATGTATGTGTGTGTGTGTGTAGTCTGTGGCAATTTTTTCGTCTCGCATAACTCAAATACCAGAATACCAAAAAATACATTTTTGTGAATTATTGCTTCTTATATTTAAATGAAGAGCTGATTAAATTTTGGATGAAATTGTTCAACCGGAAGTAGCAGTTTACTTGAAGCCCTTAACAGTTTTTCGTGAAAAACAGGGTTAAATTTCATTTTTCAACAATTTATGTTATTTTGAAAATTGAAGAATATTTAATTTTACATGTGTTTTGATTACACAAATTTTATTAATTTTCATTAGATTTAGAGATAATAAAATATAAAGAAATTAGATTTCACAAATTTTGTATTCCTAGTACACCATGGAAACATTTAAAAATTTTCAATTTTTTACGAAATGTGACACATGTCATTGTGATTGTGATGCTGTTTTCTTAGTAAATTATATGTCAAAAAATTAAATAAATATACGAAAGAAAATTAAAATTCTCAAATATAAATAGAAAATAAACAAATAAGAAGGTATGTTTCTGTATCATCAAGTGCTATTTTGTATCGTTTAAGAGTAGTATTGGGCGGGAGGTTATGTGCTGGCCACATCAGATTTTTTCTGGATGAAACGATGTAAAATACATTACAATTTAGTTGTAATTTGGTTCCGAAAATTAATTTTTAAACGTCAAATACATAGTTTGACAGAAATCAAAACAAAACTGTCAAAATGACTATATTTATTTTCGATAAAAATTGAATAAATCGAAGAATATTCAAAACTTTAAAATTCATTTACTGAGCCAAATTACTACTAAATTGCAATGTATGGTAAATCGTTTAATTCAGAAAAATGATATCTTTCGATTGGTACTACAATCATTGTTGTCGGGTAGAACACCGAACAACAGCACGCAAAAAATTGATTTCCTATGTTAATCTCCTATGTACACTTTTAAGATAGACACGCGGTATATCTTTCTCACCCTATCCTAAGCCTTCCTTCGAACAGCATTGTAAAACATACACTTCCTTACATCTAGTTCTCTGCTCTATGATCTATCTAAGATTATGCACAACGCAATGCTACCAACCGCATATCACTATCTCCGTTGGCGCGTATTTCAAAAGATTTGGGTTTTTTCTGTACAAATCTCATATGTTCCACATCCAAAATATAATTAAGTATGTATTATAATAAAATATGGTTAATTTTTCAGTTCCCAAGAAGCAAAAGAAATATGAGCTGCTCAGTAAAAAATATATCAATTCCCAGCGTCAAACAAAATTCACAACAATGCCGCCAACAACCACTACCTCTGAAATAGAGTGGAAAATAAGGAATCTTGACCAATCAGACCCGCAGGACATGAAGAAGCTTCACATCAAGACTTCCTTCCAAGATATTTTAACGTTACTTAAACAGAAAATTTATTATTATAAAAATAATCTAGATAACATGAAAAAGAAAATTTTGCGAGTAAGAAATGACTTGCCGCAACGCAAAGCTTTGTTTTGAAACCCTTTTACTAAACTACTAAAAATATATTTAAAATGACAGCGATTTATATTGATAACAATTTGATAAATAGAAACTCTAAAATCGAAATGACCTTATGTGTTGGAATTATTTTCGTTCAAATTAATATATTTTAGCAATTCTGCTGTCTTATACGAAATAGTCCGTAGTAGATAAGATGGGTAGTATTAATACTTATTAAATGGTTTATTTAGCGAGCTACAATGCACAACTCCCTTAGTAATAGCTGCATATTACATTTATCTTTATTTCAGTACTTTGGAAAATGGATTAAATGTAAAGATTTAAATGATTTTCCAAAGTAAACTATATCTATTTATATATTTAGAGCGCAAAGTTAAATTTCGTTGCTTGAACAAAAATATTGCAACGTGAGCTGTAGGCGTATGTTGCAATTGTGTGAGAGACATAAATACTTTGTGCTCGAATTATACACAATATAAATCCCACGACTTATTATATAAAGAAAAAAGTTGATGAAATCTCATTAAAATAAACGCATGTATGACATTCTTGTCATAGATTGATGTAGCTGTTCTTTTACTTTGTATCTATGATAATGAACTGTTAAAAAAAAACTTTTATCGCTCGTTGTTTTAAGGGTCGAACGACAAAAAATTCTTTAGAAATCATCAACTTTGCGTAGACAAATGTAAGCGTCAAACGCAAATTTCTATAGCAGTCGTCGGAAAACAATTTATCTTACGTATTTATGTATTTACTGTATTTTAACAATAACACTATGGAAATTCTTCTTAAATAATATAATACTTTAAGTTTAACTGTGAAGAATAATTAATTCCAAACCTCATTTAAAAAATATGTTTGTTCCTTCTTTTGTCATACCTTATGAGTCCAGAGTCATCTCATTTGGTCCAGTGAAAATCATACACAGAAATTGTTAATTTATTTTTAATTTTATCATTTTTTACTTCCCGCACATAATATATGTAAAGGAGGTATTATGTTTATGTTACGAGTTGATTAGATTTTGGAAACAATTCATCAACAGTAAGTGGTAGACTATTTGAAGGCCTATCAGGGTTTTGGGGCATATCTTAGTAAATAAATGAGAGTTTGTAAATTTCATTGGATTCAAAAAGAAAGTAGAATAATATTACCTGCAATCTTTATTTGAAACAATTATCTATATTTTGTTGTCATCAGATTCAAAAACAATATTACTAGTCAATACATTTGGGCCAAATGAAATCTTTATGTTAATGATTTTTGTTAATTTTTTTTTATGAAGATGAGAGGCGGACTAACTTCTATGGTCATATGCCACCTCATGATTTGTTGATTATGAAATTATGTGAACAACACAGACGACCATGCTCTTCAGTGGGATTCGAACCCACGACCCCTGGCGTGCTAGGCTAATGACATAGCCATTACGCCACCGAGATCGGCTGTTAATTAATGATTTGAAAACACTAGTGGAAATTTGCTACTCACAAGGTTTCTTTTCCTTTGATTTCAAGATCTTCCGACAAAAGAAAGGTTTCAGGTCTCTGTGCGACTATAGAAAATTTGGTTATGGATCAACTTTTAGAAGCGTTCATGCCGACTTTACCGTTCAGAGTTCCATTCATAAAAAAAAATGTGTTGATGATTTGATCACAGCATATAACAACTATGTTACGAATATTCAATGGCTGCAAGTTCACAGTTCACAATAGAGTCTGTAATGAATTATCTAGTTAACATTGTTTTCAATGAAATATCTAGAAGTCTGTTAATTTTGTTTATTATTCATATTATCATCACGTCAAGATTTTACGTATTATTATGTTAAATAAAACCTTAGTTTGGAAGAATTAAAAGATTTATTAACAACAATTTATTTAACATAATATTAATTTTAAAACAGAGACAGAACACAATATTTTGTATAAGAATTCTTATAGTGTGATTGTCCCTCCCTGACACGTGATAGTCAGAGACATCTATTTAATTTTCAAAATATTTGGTTTGTCATTTTGTTATTTTATTTGAACAATAATTATAAGTTATATATTTTGTGTTTTGTGTGTGTATTTGACAACAAAAGTCGTTAATCTTGTTCACTGTAAGTATAAAAATATATTAATATAATTCAAGTTGTAAACTATCTGGAAAAGTAAAAGAGAATTACCAATTTCTCTTTGGTCGTTCCTATGGGTTTAAAAAATTTAGAAATGTAGTAGTAACTGTTCAAATATATAGCGAAATTTATTCATTTTTTTAATAAGCGTACAGCA
Organism: Poecilus cupreus; assembly: GCA_963942605.1. Taxonomy (NCBI): domain Eukaryota; kingdom Metazoa; phylum Arthropoda; class Insecta; order Coleoptera; family Carabidae; genus Poecilus; species Poecilus cupreus. Next base: position 7,050,631 of record OZ012733.1, on the reverse strand, counting down.
TTCTATTAGAAAACATGGTTTTTACAAAATAAATTTGTGATTTAACCCTGTTTGCCATTTTTACCCACATAATTCTATTTCAAGTTACATTGTTTTAACATTATTTTTCTTTGTTAATTGTGAGCCCTATATTTCAGTGTTGGAATACGTATATATTCTTATGCTTAATATTATTCCAAATTAATTATTTTAAATAGATATTTTGTCACTGCGAATATTCAATACTAATTGTAAAGTACCGATGTTTACAAAGTGCTCAAAAAATGTGTTTTTTTATTATTTTTAGAAAAAAAAATTTTTAGTGAACGAAAGCTGAACATTACCATTATAGTACCAGTTAAGGAAAGAGGCCCATTATTTTATTATCCTCGGGCAGATGATTTATACGTATATATTATTCTATTGTACATTTTTTAAATATACATTTAAATCTACATACGACAAATATTGCTGTTTTACTTTACATTACTTTCAAAATATAAATCCGATGTAAAAATTACAACATACAAAATTTCACGCGTCCAAAATAGTTCTTGGAGACACCGCAAGGAGCGCTGAAATCAGTTATTTTTGGAAGCACTGTACTGTCAAGTCTTTCAGTGTAGTGGTCGTTGATGGTCTCCTTCAGTATTTTTACTTTCTTATACAAAGTATAAGGAAGTATTGGAATCACGAAATAAATCGTTGACGAGATTTTTGCGGAAATACATATTTTGACGTCCACTGAATCCGTTAAGACCAATTTCTCAATGATGTCTGTGATAGATGGATCGATGGATGGATGGATGGATGTCCGTGTGCGCAATATCTCATGAACGAAACAAGATATGTAACAAAACTTGGAATTTACAAGTTTCATGAAAAAATGAAGAGCTGAGTTGATTTTGAATGAAATTGAATAACCGGAAAAAGAAGTTTACAGGACATACAAGACAATGAATTCCATTTATTTCAAAAATATAATCAGCTATGAGAAAAAGTTTCAAATGAAAGATGTTACCAAAAATATTTGGACTATAAAATGCTATTTGCTCTTTTCTTGCACATGCGTCTTATTTTGAGAAAAACTAAATTGTATGTTTAAGAATATATTTCTATAATCTTAGTTACAATGGGAACAGAAACTAAAACATTTTTAATACTATATATGTGTCAAATGTGTCAAATAATTGTGAAGTGTCAAAAACATGTGTCGTGTGAAATGTTATAAAAGTAATATTTATTAGTTAGAAATTTTGAAGATATTAATTAATTTCTATTTTAAAATAAAATCATGGTTATAAGGAGAACAGGTTCAATATATATATATATATATATATATATATATATATATATATATATATATATATATATATATATATATATATATCAAGTAATTGTCAAAATAGAGTCACGCAAGGAAAAAGTCATACATGTTCAGTTGGTTTTATTTGTATAATAAAGTTGTGTGGTGCCCACATCAGATTTGTTTGTAACTATAATAACAAAGAAAATAATGGCGGTGGTTGGTTTTGGAGTTACATCCTGTATAAGTATGGTTAATAGCGAATGTTAAATTAGTTTCAATCCTCGAAAGTTATTGTAAAAGTTAGTGAGCAAGCAATACTTTGGATTATATAGCGTCAAATTATTAAGCTCATAAAATTATTTTTTGATATATATAATTTATTTTGCTTGCTCGTTATAAAATATTTTGTTATTGTTGAATTCGTGGGAACCAACCGCCTCCGCACAAATTTCCAGTCATTTGAACAGAAGTCTTTTTCTAAATACTCCTCGTAATCGAGTTCAAATATTCAGCGACTACGCTACCCTTGGTTATTCATTTAATCAAGTAAAAGTTATTACATTATTATTGAGCTGCAATATAACATTATATTATGAAACCTTTTCGCTTTAAAAATGTAAGTAACTTGAAATGATTTTATTCACTTTTAATAAAATAGTTAAGTTTAACAATGAAAATGTTCCCGTTAACTAAATTTTCCATATTACCTTTTTCAAATATTGTTACCAATTAACAAAGTGAAACGGTAGATATTAAAAACATACTTAGAATTTTATTTCTGCATCTCTAGTTTCTGAGTATTCAAAAACTTATTTATACGATAAAATTATCACACTCAGCTTTCGTGTGCTAAATTTTATTTCGTGGGTAATTCCTTACTTTGCCCACTTGTCAAATAAATAACTATTAATTCACTAGTGAATAAATAGTTATTTACAGTTGTTGTTATGGAGATAATGACAGTTTAAAACGTTAAAATTGAATAACAAATACAACTTATGTCAATTTTTTGTTTGACGCATATGCACATTTTAGTCAAGAATTTCAATGTGCATTTTGTTTTGTTTGTATTTAACCTAAATGGTAACGTCAGTTGATGCATAATATTATTGTTATACTCGTATGTTATCATGGACAATGAAGATCTCTTGACTTTTGTTTTAATTATACTTCTTCAAATTGTATTTATCTTAACACAAATCACAGCCAACTTCAAATTGCACTTTTCAGCTGCTCGTCTGACGATTTTCATTTTGCATTTTACGTACAAAAACACTGAAGCAAATAGAACATGTTCTATTTTTTCATTGACAACTAAAATCATCAAAAATATTGAACGATTTTAAGTGTACGATACATTTAATTTTTAACAAAAAACAAAAAATGACAAGAAAACAAAATAATTGGGCTTAAAAATTATGTAATACTAAATAAACTTATTATTTTTAAGAAATGGTTGAATTTTTTTTTAATAGTGATTGGCTGATACCCTACAAAAGAATGAAGAATAGCTGTAATTCGAATGTTTCAAACGAATTAATTGTTAAATATAATAATTTAATAAGTAGATGTACATTTGAGAAAAAAATCCTCCATTTATAATTTATAATTATTTATTATAATTATTATATAAATAACATTATAATACTTTAATTTTATAGCTATAAATGTATAATAATATATAATAAATTACATTTGTTTTTATTTAGTTAATTTTATTTTCTTATTTTATTAAAATCTAAGCATATGATTCTAGGTTTTGTCCTAATTGCTTCAATTTCAAAATAGAGGTACAAATTTCTTTCAGACAAATATAAATAAATTGAACTCATATTTCAAGAATATAATATAACTAGAGTATGAATGTTAACGAAAAATTACTTTATGATCGATTTGTTTTTCACAGGAACTAAATAACTGTTTTCAGATACCCAGTCGATTGTTTAATTTGGAAAATTTGGGAAAAATCTTAACATATCTGTCCTAAAATAGAGATGAATGAGCAAAATAATTTCAAGTCTGTTGCTTGGCAGTGTGTAATCATTATATGTAGGAAAGAACATAAATTTTTTTTCTTTTTTACAATTATATTTTTTCGTAGCAAAATACATAAATATCATAGCGTATACCTATTAATATAAATCACAGAATGTAAAATAATTGAAATTAGATTGGATACAGTTTTGAATTGTGGATACAGAACATACGTCGGCAACTTGGAATGTATGTACCTATAGGCGATATTAGCCACCTCCGATGTCATCTCCCAGGGACTCACATTAGGTCCATCACCTTAAAGGAAAAATATAAAACTTTAAATTTCATACATTTTTAAATAGAATTCATATGTTTCCCATTAGATATATTTATGTCACTGATATCTAGATATAACTGGAGAACCTTCGTGGTTACCAAAATTATAATATATCACGATACATAAGTTATATTAAAATTTATATTAATCAACAAAATAATAACATGATCATAGAAAACTATTGTAACATCTTTATAATTAACTGAAAAAAATATCTATTACTTAAAATATATATACAGGGTGGTGAATTGATATGGGGTAAATAGCTCCGAGGTAACGTGTCGGACTGTGGATCGTGAGATCCTCAGTTCGAATCCCACTGCCGACAGTTACAAATTTAAATTTACCCCTGTGGCTCCCCCTCCACTAACATCCTTGGGGGCTATGGTTTGACGGCTGGTAACCGCACTTCATACGAAAAAATATATCACCTACCGAGATCTGCGTAAGCAGAGTGCCACACCCATAATGGGTAAAAGGCGTGATGATATATTTATTTATTTTATTTATTTGTGAATTGATTTGTGAAATATAGGAAATACAATATTTTTTTTTTTTTTTCATATAGCGATATGTCGTTCTCTATTGAGAGCAAAATACTTCAAATAAATCTTGTAGATAATTGAATTCTGCGTCTAGGGCACTAATCATATTTTATTTTACACTGTTGGTATCAATCAAGTTTAAAATTTTATAAAAATCCTCATTTGTAGTGATAGCCATGGAATTTAAACAAAAATTACAGACATTTGCATATAACAACTATCAATAGTACAACAGTTCGCGCATTTGGATATGATATCCCTGGGTGATAGGGCTAAAAAAAAAACAAATTTATTGCTGTTCAATACAATGGATAAAATACACCAGATTCCATTTCTTTAAATCTATGCAGTAAAGAATTTAAAGTCAAAATTGACAAAATTTTAACAAAAATTATTTGTGAATATAGTAATTATTAATATTTATTTGTATATGCTTTTGACTAAATGTTTTAGTAATTATATAAAAGCAGAAAAAAATCATAATTATTGTAACAAATTAAGTTGTTACATGATTCAAACTTTCTTTAATAATTTCAAATTGATAATTTTGCTAAATTTATTTGTTATTATTCACGCGAGTCTATTTGTTAAATTTTATAAATCCAACAAATAAATAAAAACAACAATTTTTCTTATTAAAAATAAAAAATTAACAAAATTCTAATTTAACAAATTGTCATATTTGATCAAATTGTTAATTTAACGCAATATGTATGTCAATATTAACTAAAAATACTTAAAACCTCAAATTTAACAAATCTCGAATAAATTTTTTACTGTGTACAATTTGAACAAATATGACAATTTAAATTAAAATTTTATCAATTCCGAATTTTTAACAATAATAGTAGTTTATATACCAAGGGGCTGAAGTGCATGATTTAATCCCGAGAGTGAAGTTTATTTCACGAGCCGTTAAAAATTCAGAATTGACAAAATTTTAATTTAAATTATCATATTTATTCAAATTGTACACAGTAAAAAAATTGATTTGCGTGTTGTAAATTTTGCGGTTAATAAGTAATTTTAGTTAATATTGACAATTATATTGTGTTAAATTAACAATTTGAACAAATATGACAATTTGTTAAATTAAAATTGTGTTAATTTTGAATTTTGAGTAAGAAAAATTGTTGTTTTTATTTATTTGCTGGATTTGTAAAATATAACAAATAGACTCGTCAATAACAAGTAAATTTAGCTAACTTATAAATTAGAAATTATTAAAGAAAGTTTATATCCTTTGTGAAAACTTAATATGTTATATTAACTATGATTAATTGTTGCGTGAACGAATGATTCCGAGTGTGAAGAATAAACGAGCATGTATGAATCGCACTATGAATGTGGACGAGGAGAAAGTGGTGTGTCAGGATAGGAATGTTTGGAGGAGATTGATTGTTGGTTGACTGTGTTTCTGGATTCGTGCTACCCCACTAAGTGGGATATAACGTGATGTTATGTATGTATGTAATTGTTCTGCTTCGATATAATTACTAAAACATTTAGTCAAAAGCACATAAAAGTAAATATTAATAATTACTATATGCTCAAATATATTTAGTTAAAAAATACACAAAAATAATTTTATCCAACACCTCTCAATAAATGCTCTATAACTATAGCGATTTTAAACAAGCAAAGTAACAGATTATCCACTATTGAGTATAATTTTGAGGAAAGCCACTAGTGAGTATTTTTTTATTTATAACAATAATAATAACACACAACACCTTGGTAACTACTTCGATTGATATTTTAATTTAAAAATTTAAAGCATATGTTACTGTCAAATAACATTTCTTTAATAAATTTTTCATTTATTAAGAAGTGTTGGATAAAACATTATACTTCACACGTGGGCAAAGTGGAATTACCCACTCGATAAAATTATCTCACTCACCCTTCGGCTTCGTGAGCTAAAATTTCTCTCGTGGGTAATTCCTTACTTTGCCCACTTGTAAAGTAAATTACTATGATGCTTGCTAACAAATTTGAAACTTGTTAAATTAAGAAAAACCTCAATTATGAAACTTGGACTAAGCATTCACAGATTACCTTATAATACTTATTTTTTAATATACTATCTTAACTTAACATTAATATGATGAAGTGATTCTACATCTGTTACCGTTAAAATTTGGGGTTTTAATTGTTGTATTTCTCCCCAAAATATTTCGCAAGTACCACGTCATTCCCTTCCTTCTATCAGACGTTGCGCTGCTTCTTCATAGTTACCTGTACATAATGCACAGAATTCAAAATAAAACTAATGAAACTTCAATTCCACGTACAGCTGCAAAATTTATTACTTCCGTATTTTTCAGAACACATTTCCTTGTTACCCAACCAATGACATTAATCATATCGCTAATTAAACCGTAATTCATAATTATGCGATGTACTTAATATGTCGCTTTTAATTAAAGCAATATAAAGTATTATTAAATATAATAAAATATAATAATAAATTGTCAAAATATTTACATATTTTTGACACATTCATATGCTTATTGGTTTATATATAAATTTATTTGTTTGTTGGCTCTTTCATTCCGGGCGATGTCAATAGCTTAGTAACTCAAATTATACAGTATGGTGCACAAAATTTTCGTAGTATTGGGCCTCGCCTTCTTAGTTTCCTTAAGCCACTGTGAAGGTAGTATTTTTTTCATTTTTAAAGAATTTCTTTATTTCGTTTCAAAGTTTAAGACAAAAAAATTTATTGTTTTCTCTCTGGCAATAATTATTTTGTGCCAGGATCAAATAATTTTCATTTAAGAATTTTCGGAATAATGTATATCCCGTACAATATATCGGGTATAGAATTGAAATTGTAATTGTATATTGCTGTAAATATTTACCTATTCCCTTTATAGCAAAAGGGTAAATATAAAAATTGGTCAGAAAAATGCATGCAATAAGGTCTATCAATATTATTGCAAACATTTTTTAATTCTGATCAACTTTTGTATTTACACTTTTTCTATATAGTAAATAGATAAAAATACACAGCAACATAAAAAATAGCAAAGAAATTCCTATAAGCGGTATGTAAAAAAAGTATTGCGATGGGTCAAAATTTTCGTTACTGAATAGATTTCACTATTTTTACGAAGATGACTGTTTGTGTGTATGTATTTCTGTGTCGCTTTTTCGTTCAAGATAAATTTAAATTAAAATTTGCTTAAGGTTTTGTTCTGCGCATACAAAGTTTTTTTTACTGTAACCAACAGAAAACACACAGACACAAATTTAAAATTTAAAAATTTGAACAACTGTTTTTTATTAATTAACTTTATTTGTACAGTACCAAAAAGATTAAAACAATTATTAAATTCAATAATATATCTAATTTTTTAATAATACATAATAATATGATTTCTTTTTTGTTTTCAGAGAAGTGCGATGGGAGCCAATGTAGAGGTAAAGCAAACCATAATTTATTTTCATGATTACTAAAACTTTAACAAATTATACGAACACCATATTTATTATATTCGTTACTCACTAATTAAACTACAATTCCTTATTTTAACATTCACTCTAAACAAGTAAACGTTGTAGTTTTGCAAAACAGGAGGATTTCACCTTATTTTCATTAGACGTTTCCTAAATATGTCTGAATCATCTCAACAAATTATTTTTCAACCTTACGCACATCATACAAAAGGACATGATCCTGTCTCGAGCACCCCAACACAAACCTGTAACAAACACTTAAATAATTATCTGTCAAAGCATTGCCAACATTCTATTCAAATGTGTAATCTCACAACAATCCTTGAAATATTACAAAGTTCATTTACAAAATACTAACATTTTTAGTACATACATTTTAGTGCCAAAAGTATTTTAAAGAACTTCAATTACAAAATTTGTAGTTTGCTTTTAAATAGAATAATTTAAAATATAAGAATATACTTTGATAATACGAGTCAAGCATATCTTTCGTTTGACATTTTAGAGCAATCTAACCTCACTTTCTAAGTGAAGTCTGTCTCAACCTTTTATTGGAAAACGTCCCTTAACTCTTCACAACAGACAGTACTGTTTGTCAAAAAAATAATTTTTACTCACAACCTTGGAAACAATATTTGTCGCACTCTATGGACAACCAGAATCTTTCAAGTCGCGCACTCGTGCGGTGTAATATACAAAAACTACTGTCTTTCCCTAAGCATTCTACAACAAAATACTCTTAAAATTAATACAATTTAGGTTATGAAATGATACACAGATATTGGTTTATCAAAATCTTCGAAATAATTTAATAAAAAATATGTATACAAATTGTTTTTTCAACTTTCATACCATCGAATCCCTTAGCAACCGGAGAATGCTGGAACTTTGCTGTTGCGAATTAGTAAATTTCCCAGCGTATTGTGTAAATTTCGTTAAAAAATTGTTCGGTACAAAAGCAATACAAACCTCTTACAGGAAAAGTCATGCTTCAAATAAACGCTCATGCGGGAAGAATGTATGTAAAGAACTATTTCCACAGAACATTTCTTAAATGTAAACGTAATTGTAAACCTTAAAATTAGTTGCTTATGTGAATGAGGCTTAGTTAGACACCATCCTGTATAAATAAAATAATAACCTCAAAATTACTATCATGAAAATTGCAACAAAAAGTAAAACAGATATTAGAAGACTTCAGAAAACTTGAAAGATACAGGAATATGGGGATTGGAAAAGATTGTAATCTATGAAGTAAATTTAATATTAAAAAAAAAAAAACTAATACTTTCTTTACCTATAATCGGTTTTGTTATAAAATTTCAAGGGCTGTTCGCAATACAAAGATCCAAAATACTAATTTGTTACTACAGTGTAGTACCCAATTGAAACCACATATTATTTACAGGAAGGAAACCCTACGATCCATCAACTGTCGTAAACATATACCCATCCTTAGAAAAGTTAGGAGGGGGCGGAAAATTGTTAGACATGTCTCCAGATGAAGATGACGACGATAGCGATGGAGATGAAGACTGCGAATTCAGCAAATCTGGCGCATGTGCAGCGGCGTCAAATGTTCAGCCTACTTATGTGAAGAAAGCTGATGAAAACGACCCAAAAGGTGAGTTTTCCCATAGTTTTTCTTGCAATAAGAATATTGTAGATGTCATTTTGAAGGCAGTCGACTTTGCAAATATTTAATAACGATCTTATAATTATCGATTTAAAGACAAAATATATAGCTCCTTGGTAACGCGGGACTGTGGATCGCAAGATCCTCAGTTCGAATCCAACAGCTAATAGTTGTCAATTTAAATTTAACCCTGTGGTTCCCCCTCCACTAACATCTTTGGGGGGCTAAGATTTGACGGCTGGTAACCGCACTTCATACGTAAAAATATATCACTTCATAACGGATCATTTTAAAAAGCTAATTATGTTTTTCAGATACTAAAGTACGTGGTATCACACCTGGAAATAAATCAAGATAAAGTAAAACTTTACAGACTCTTATGTCATTTTACGGACTCATCTGTCAAACTTGAATTATAAACCTAAAATAACAAATATATTATTCTATAATACTATTGGTGAATTTATTTATTATTTACCTTTTATTATAATTTGTCGGATTTAATGCAGATCACATGAAGAACACGTCTAGTAAAAAGATAATTAAAATTATAACCAAATTTGATACTTTGACAGTACTTTTGTTATCACAGCCATCCCCGTCGCAAAAACTAGCTTTCGTTTTACATAATGCTGTTTATTCATATTTTTAATTAAAAAGTTAACGATTTCGGAAAATATAAAGTGTACCTCGGCACTAAAGTATTTTTTATGATTCAATTGGTTTATTAAAAAAGAAATTTCATATTTGTAATAAAAAAATATGTTTTAGTGCATATTTTTATACCATATAAATTATTTTTTCGTTTTGAAAGCGGATAAATAGGAAGGTAACTTTTAGCAAGAGATAATACGTTACTTACCTTTCTCCTAGCAACCAGATCAAAATAATAACTATATTAATGTCATTTGCATTATATGTAAAAAAATATGATAAATATAATAATTTTAATTTTAGTTCGACAACTCAATATTGTAACCTGACAGCAATTTGACTCGAAAACTATTTTTAAAATTAAATTACTCCACCTACGTGTTTTTATTAAAACAGTTGTCAACAGAAATTTATCAGATAAAATGAAAGCTCTTGTGTAATTACAGTTGACAAATTACATCTTCAGTCTAATTATGATATTTAGTTATATTCAAAGTATCTCTTAGTTATATTTTATAATCGAGATCGAGAGTTGTAATACAAATACATTTTTATATTAGCTACAGGCTCGGCCCCCGCAGCTCCCGTGAAGGAAGATCCCAAAACCCAAAAGGACAGTAAAACAGCAAAGGTGGCCGTCAAGGGAAAATTTATGAAAGGCGATACTAGCGTCACGCCCCATTCAGTGGAATCAAAAACAAGTTCACCGGCTAGTTCCAATGCTGATCCATCATACAAAATTAGGCAACTCCATGATAACACCAACGACGAATGGAACAAGGTCCACAACTGGAGCAATTTCCAAGACATGCTTCAATTATTGAGAAAACGTAAACACTAAATGGGACTAACGGCTCATTGTATAGAACGGCTTTTGGTTTATTGCACTTCTCACACAAAATTATAATTATTTTCTTTACAATAATTCTAACCTGTACACGAAACTATATTTCATTTCGAACTAGATTATTTAATTAAAATTTGTACAATTGAGTAGTTCGTTCGCGGACTATTCCTCATTATTATGTAATAAATATTTTATTTGTATTCTAAGGATTTCTATTTGTTATACCTACTAAATGTACTATTTATACCCAGATTCTGGGTTAACATGTTTCCTGCAATCTGGCCATAAGCGTGATTTCTGTATGTGTAGAAATAAATGTAGATTGAAAGTATAAATGAATACGAATATTTAGTTGTTTTTATTTGCACTATTATTCTTCCATTGTAACCAGTAAGGCACTGACTTTAAAAACCTAATTCATACAATAAATAAGAACAATGTAAATGTTAACAATACTAATGCCAATCTCGGTGCGGTTGCGACTATGCAACTATATTCCATTTGAAAATGAGAGTAATAATCAGTCTGTCAAAGACATTCCAGTGGCGCGCCAATAATCGATTGATCTGGGATTGAAAGGAATTATTTAAACTAATATATTCATAAGCCTAATTTACTTTAGTCAAGTAACTCGGCTCAGTGAACTGTACCCAGTAATTCGGCCCAGCACTCGATTCGCCCACTTTTTACCTCCCGCCACATCCTGTAAGGGAGGTATAGGAATCATGTTAAAAATTGTGTAGTGAGTTTTCAGCGGATGAGTACGTTTTAGGGTCCATAGAATACGATTTTCTTAGTTTCGCTATGATATCTGTGTGTGTCTGTCGGTCTGTTTGTCTCTCTGTCTGTCAGTCTGGCAGCCTGTTAGTCTGTCAGTCTGTCTGTCAATCTGTGTGGATCTCTGGAGTTACGGTTTCTCAAAAACTATTAAACTGATTATTTTTTGACGTTTCTCTAAACCAATGAAATGCTTTATTGTATGTCACGTGTCTGCGTTTTAACCAATCCTGTCATTATTATACTGAGAATAATGCTCTTGTGATTATTCCCGGCAATTTTCACTCTAGCTTTTTTGTTTTTGTTGACAGATGTCAGATGTCAGATAGTTACACAAGGTAAAATGAGTCAAAAAGATAGATTTAGTGGCGTGTCTGATGATGAAATCAAAAAATAATCTAATTAAATATAACTGGAGAGTTCGATAAATTAGAAAATAATTCTCCAGTATCTTTCTCAAACTTGTCGCCATTTGGCAATAGCCACTCAAGCCCTACGGGCTTTCGTGGCTATTGCCTTACTACAAGTTTTCGAAAGAACTGTCAAATTATTTTCAATTTATTCTCACCCTCTTGTTATATTATTACTGAAAATTTTGTCTATATCAATTGTATCCCCTTTGGAGAGCTGGTTATTTTTTTATGATAACCCAATAGTCACATCATGTAAGGAAGATATAGGAATCATGCAAAAATTGGGTAGTGAGTTTTCAGTGGATGAGCACGTTTTAGTGTCCCTAGAACACAAATTTAATATTGTCGCGATGATGTTTGTATGTGTGTCTGTCTGTCTTTCAATCTGTCAGTGTGTCTGTCAGTCTGTGTGGATCTCTGGAGTTACGGTTTCTCAAAAACTACAAACTGCAAATTTTGTATATATCAATTGTATACCCTTTGAAAGAGTTGATTAGTTTTTGGTGATAATCCAATAACCGGAAGTGGTAGTTTACTAGAAGCCCTATCAAGTTATTTTAAAATTTCTCAGTAAATTATGGTTTAACGAAAATTTTGTTATTAGAATAATGTTTCAAATATTCTTATCTACAATTGTTGTTTGAAACATTTTCCTCTGACTGTCACCATTTACGAATTACAACACGTTAAGAATAGTATGTTCTATAACAAGTAATGGAATGGCACATATTCCACGCGAGCGAAAAGTTTGTAGCCCGAGCCGAAAGCGGTTTGCTATGATCGTCTCAATATGTATGTACAACTTATTACCAAGTTTTGTTAAAGATTGCCAATTTACAAATATGTTGTTAAAATGTTGAAATATGTATTTATTATCATTAAGAGAACAATAATGTAAATTTAGATAATATTATTATTATTATTATTATTATTATCAACTCGAGATAGATGGCGGTTGTTTAGGTATACTGGGGGGCATGTGTCTATTCTGGTGGTAAAGATATTATAGGTGCATTTAATTTCGTTTTATGCCAACATTAGATTTAGGTTCTTTTGTACATAATGATAGGGAAGCCAATTTTAGGTCCGTATGAGATTTCAATCGTGCAAACGCAGAGTAGGAAGATCAGTAGCATAAAATATAGAACCAGCCTTATAACACTTCCTTGAGGTACACCCGAATTTCCTAGATGGAGACTGTTATTACTTTTCCGCATAATCTGCATAAATATTAAGTGCATTTCATTTTCATCAAATGGTAAAATAATTTCGTACGTCTTTCATCAAATGAGTACATTTGAGATGTTGAATAATATTTTATGTACGGTGAAATAAATTATACTTTCGTATAAGAATTTTTTGTTTTACCAGTACTTATAGAAATTAGATGAATAATAGTTATTTACTTTACAAGTAGGCAAAGTACGGAATTACCAACGAGCGAAATTTTAGCTCACGAAGCCGAAGGCTGAGTGAGATAATTTTATCGAGTGGGTAATTCCACTTTACCCACGTGTGAAGTATATCGTTTTATCCAACACCTCTTAATAAATGAAAAATTTATTAAAGAAATATTATTTGACAGTGACATATGCTTTAAATTTTTAAATTAAAATGTCAATCGAAGTAGTTACCAAGGTGTTGTGTGTTATTATTATTGTTATAAATAAAAAAATACTCACTAGTGGCTTTCCTCAAAATTATACCCACTAGTGGATAATCTGTTACTTTGCTTGTTTAAAATCGCCATAGTTATTTAGCATTTATTGAGAGGTGTTGGATAAAATTTTTTAACATAAAATAGTGGTTTGACGAACTTCGAATGGACATCTTGTTGATTGACTATATTTTGTAAACTTACTGAATTTACATGTAAATTAGAGTAAATTTCACAACAATTTAAGATTTAAATTATAAGAAACTTTTTTTATATTTTGTACTGTTTCAATAAATATTTAGGCGAAAGTTTGTGTTGTCCCCATCAGATTTTTAAATTTTCAATATGTCAAGAAATATTAGAAATACATTGCCGAATAAAGTCATAAGTTCATAAATACACAATAGGGTCCCAAGAAGAGAATTTCACTATTTTCGTGAAGACCTCTATGTATAGGTATGTGTGATGATATATTATCCGCAACAGATCAAATTCTAATGCCTATGATATAATTTTAAATTTTTTTATTTAAAATTTGGATATTTGAGTTGTGTGCAGATTACATTTTGTTAGTCCATCTGTCGATTGTGGTAGTATATTTGAAGGCATATCATGTTTCTTGGGCACATCTCGGAAAATAATTGAGGTTGTAACGACGTAAAATGATAATAGTTACAATAATTTTGTTTGAATTTGTTTATAAAACAAACAAAATATAACTAATACTTTAATATTCTTTCAAAAAATAAAATGTCATCCATTTAGTTTATTTTATTTTATGTAATATGTGATTTGAAGCTAATGATTTGAATGTGAATGTAGTTTGAATTTAATTTCAATAAAAAATCATGATTTGAATTATAAAAACCATATTTGGAATTGTTGAAAATAGAGACAAATATATATTTTTATGAACATGTTTCCTTATTTTATTCGTGGTTATTAGCTAGATAGTCATGACAGTAATTAAATTATACTTATATAATAATTATGCGATGTACTAAATGTGTCACCTTTAATATTAATTAAGTAAGGAAAATATAAAATTATAACGTATAATATGTTCTATACCGGGTGTCTAATAAAAACAGAATATGATATAGGTATAAAAAGATTACAGTTTCGTTTTTCTTTCTGTAATACAAAATAAGGTCGACCCTCTGTTGTGCTACTTCACCTGTGATTTGGATGAAACTTTGTAGCTTGATCTCATTTTTCTAGAAACACTAAAATGTGCTCATCCACTGAAAACTCACTACCGAAAGGTATATGGCGAGAAGTAAAAAGTAACACTTTATCTATTTTACTGCGTTCAAAAGTTATTTATTTGAAATTGGCACTAAAGTGCTCAAAAATCTTCACTACGGTAACCTATTATACAACGATTTTGAGCAACGCAGTGTTGACAACCGCAAAATAATTATTCTACAAGTAGGATAATTTTGACAGATGTATGACGTATTGTAGTAAATTCATATGTAAAATGAAACAATATTTTCAGGAAGAATTAACTATTTAATTCCGATGAAGAAATTGAGAACAAAACACATAATTTTGAATGTCATTTACGATAACTTCAATGTTCGAGGTTGGCAACACCGAGTGTCAGCTCTAATTGACAACTGACAGATGTATAAACTTAACCTATATAATAATTTTTTACAGTTTTATCTAATTTTATATTTCAAATATAATTTAGTATGCACCGCGGCACTGAAGTTCCTTTTTATCACTCACATGGTTTATTTTCTCGGCCCTACGGGCCTCGGCAAATAAATTCCACATTCGTGATAAAAAGTTAAACTTCAGTGCCTTGATACATAAATAACTATTAGGCGAGAAGTCATGTGCTACGTATTTATAAATAAAGAACGAATCGACACTCAGTATAATAATGACATATTGACTTTACATGTAATATTTTATTAATACAATTGTCAAAACAAATATAGACTTGTTAATTTATGTATATATAAAAATTTATTTATTTCACCGCACTTGCAGTCCGTGTGATGTCTTACGAGTAGTGGTTAAAATTTCTCAGAATGGTGCAGAAAATTCTTATATTATTAAGCTTCGCCTTCTTTGTTTCCTTAGGTCAGTGTTTCATTTTTTGTAGAATTCATATTCCTTAGTTGAAAGCACATGAATAGTTTATTTATATTTAAAATATTTCCCTGCACAAATGATTTTCTTTTTGTAGCAGTATCAATTTAACCCTTCGAAAGTGTATTAAGGTATATCATACTTCAACATGTCTTATTTATTTCAAAATAGATTTGATATTGTTTTGAATAATTATTGCTATTATTTATTACTTAGAGCCATATGTTTGATTTATTTGACTCACAATGAAGTTTAAAAACATATTTATCCAACACCTCTCAATAAATGCTCAATAACTATGGCGATTTTAAACAAGGAAAGTAACAGATTATCCACTAGTGGGTATAATTTTGAGGAAAGTCACTAGTGAGTATTTTGTATTTATAACAATAATAATAATAACACACAACACCTTGGTAACTATTTAGACTAACATTTGAATTTAAAAATTTAAAGCATATGCCACTGTCAAATAATATTTCTTTAATAAATTTTACATTTATTAAGAAGTGTTGGATAAAATGTTATACTTCACACGTGGGCAAAGTGGAATTACTCACTCGATAAAACTATCACACAGCCTTCGGCTTCGTGCTAAAATTTCTCTCGTGGGTAATTCTTTAATTTTCCCACTTGTAAAGTAAATAACTATTGATCATTTAATTCACCAAATTTGACAATTCCTGATTATTTTAGTGAACTTTAATTCAGGGTATGATATACCCCACAACACTAACCGCGTGACTTTTTTCCACCACACCAATGATGGGTTAGAACCAAGCTTACTTTACCAAAAATCGATATGCGTAAAAATTTGTCGTGTATAAGAAATAAATAAATAAAATTATTATACCTAGCATGCTAGTGGTTTTGGGTTCAAATCCCACTGAAAAGCACATGACCATAACAGTGAATAATGAAAAAAAATATATTTATTAAAGAGTTTAGTCCATAATCATACCATTTTCCAAATTTAGATATAACTATATAATTGCACCATTCAAATATGTTTTAGAAAAAATTCCGAACGATCCATCCACTATAATCAATATCTATCCATCGTTTGCAAATTTGGATCCAAGCATAAATCAGGAAGTAATAGAGCCTGATGATTCAGATGGAACATCTTCAGACATCGACGAAGAAACTCTACCACCGCATATTTTTTACAATTGGGAGGACAAAAATGGTAATAACTGGTATTTTTCTTAGAAGTATGGAAGTTAAAAATGAAATAAAACACACAAAAGTCGTGGCAATGCTCATTTAAAATAGTATATTGTGTCATTAGGAATAAATGTGATACTTTGGGTGCTGAGCATGTAAGTTTGAACGACGAGCGAAGCGAGTCGAACAATTACTTGCGAAGCACCCAAAGACACATTTACTCCGAATAACACATGCTATTTTTTCTTCAAACATAGAAAATAAAATTATAAATATTATAAAATGCTCAAAACTTCAAAAAATATTCTGTCTTATCTAGCATTTCAAGTTGCCGTAGAATATGCTGTTTTCTTATTTTTGTTTATTTGTTTCATTTTTAACTGTCAAATTATTGAATTACAACCTAACTATTTTTCATAAAATTTTACTTTGTCCGCCGCCGGCGTAAATGTGTTGTCAAGGAAACACTTTTACGCCGGCGGCGACAATATTGAACTTCTGCTTGTTGAATACAAATACATAACAACGTACTTTTATGACGTTTGAAGAAAAAAATATTTTATGCCATTTTCGTTTGAATATGATTTTGGAAAGATGGACGCTCGGGCTGGTTCGAATATGGCACCATCTGGAAATATACTTTTCAAGCACTTTTTGAGAGAGTTCGGGGCCGTTTAGCTGCAATAACATGGTGAATGTTGGATTCCATGTCGTCCGTCATCTTTGGTTTATGGCCGACTTCAAATATCTCCGAAGAAAATGTTAAATCACAAAATCTTGGAAGCCAATGCACAAGTTCATTGCGCGATACTATTATGCGATTAAAGTGAACGCTGTGTGACATGTTTCGCCGTCTTGTTTAAACCAGCGCTCTTGCACATTAACGCCATTCAATTGAGGAACGAAAAAATTAGTTATGATGGCTCTATAGCGGTCTCTATTGACTGTAACGTACTAGCCAATAACCAAACAGTAACTTTTTGTTTATCTAATGCTGTCTCAGTAATTTCTTGTGGATTTTCTTCACCGTAAGACGGCAATTTTGATTTTTGACGTAGCCAATAAAAAATGAGCCTGATAGCTGCATAAAATTTTCGAAATAAATTTGCACAAATTGCAAGCATAATTCTGGCTTAAGAGTATATTTATGTTAAAATGCAAACTGAGCACAAAATAGCTGTCAGCTGTCAAATAGGCTACAACTGGAAAAAACCAAACCTCTAAGAGAACAACCTTTATATAATTCTGATAGCAGTAAATTCAAATTAAATTGAAAAACTTTCTGGTTTCTAGTTGATCAGCAAGAAATGTTTTTGAAATATATATCTAGATTACAAGTTCCATCACATAAAAAGATTTAGATTTAGTCAGCGATAGTAACCATAAAAATTATCGATTACGTTTTCATTTTGGTCATTGTAGAAATAAAATTTCGGGTTTGGTTAAGTTTTCGTTTATTACACAACAATCGATTTATGTAAACCGATTTTTTTATAGAGTTGCAGTACTGCAAATCATACTAACAATTTTAATTAATATATTTTTACTTCCCGCCAAAAGGGTAGTATAGGTTCGTGAACAAGTACGTTTCAATATCCTTAGAACTTAGAAATAATTTTCACGACGATGTCTGTGTGTGTATGTGCGTTCGTGTGAATGGATGGGTGTGGAATTTTGTTAAGAAACATTTTCTCAAGTAACTACTTGAAAAAAAAAAAGTATAAAAAGTAGTAAATAGTCTTTATTTGTTTCTCGGCTTAATACTATACATTTCTATCCCTTAAATAAATAATAAATATGTACATGTCATTTCATTTCATATTACAGTTGTAGTGTTTTCATTCTTTCATCTATCCTAACCCTATTTCCGAATATTCTAGGATTTCTGCTCTGTTTCTTCTCTCTTCTTTAAGTTCATCGCATTCCTTTAACAGGTGTTCTATTGTTTCCCATCCTTCTCCAAATAGTCTACATCTTCTCTCTTCGTCTGTTTTCCAGTAATCGTTGACTTTCTCTTCATTTCCGCTCCTGTACCTTGCTACCTTCCTGATGTTTTCGATTTTTTCCCATTTCAAATATGCCGAGAGTTCTTATGTTATTATATTTTGGGTTATATCTGGAGGATTCGATGTTAATTAATCTTTCCTGGTTCTGGATGCCTATGCTTCTTTGTTCTATTCTTCCTTTTATATCATATCCTCTTTCTCTCTCATTGTCTATTTCTGTCGGTGCGTATTCTTTGCTTTCAGTAGATAAAAGAGTTTCAATCACCAAATTATAATTTATAATAAAGTTCTTAACACTGTGGATATTTAAATAAAAAATAACTAAATGAATGTTTCAGAGTCATGGAAAGAAGAGGGCCATAAACATCATAAAAAGTATTATTATGGAAACATTGAAGTAATTCCAGTACCAACCACAACGACTGTGGCACCGACAAACTTTACCGAAATTGAGCATAAAATAAGACAACTCGATCATATCAGCATGGCTGACTTGAAAACGCTTCACCTTAAGACTTCTTTTATTGATTTGTTAGATATACTTAGAAGACATAAACATTAAATACTTGTATTGGAATTTAATCCATTTATTTGTAAATATATATTGTAGGTACCCTCTAAATATAGTTACACCTAAAACTTAATTATATTGTTATATATTTCAAATAAAATATTATTTTGTACCAATGGTATTATGTCTTACACCTTATACACGAGATCACTCACTCAATTCTTCACCGATGAGGACGAAATTTTCAGTTCTGAAAAGGAAATTGATAGGGCTTTGTGACAATCGAGTTGAACAACCCCCTTAAGACAGGATTTTTTGGAGCTACAAGCCTTCAAACTTTGAGATTTTTCATTGCTGAGATATGACATCACATAAAGCGATTTTTCAGGGGGTTGGGGGGAGCGAATCTCTTCGGGATTTTTGCAGAACGTAGAGGAGGAATGTATCTCCAGAGGGAATTTCCAGATTTTGGTTAACATGTCCCTGAAAGAAATGCTCCACATTTAAAAAACCGTCATTTTCTTGGTTCGGCCAAGTGACTCTATTTTTTTTTGAGCAGTGTAATTACCTGTATATTGCTTTCAAAGCTAGAATATAGATTTATATCGTAGAACAAAAAATTGAATAAAACAATAATAATAATAATAGAATGGGATGAAGGTCTTTATGTAATAATTTAAAATAAACATTTTTTATTTCTACAAATATATTTTCCTTGGTAATACCAATGGGGTGAAGAGCTCCGTGGTGACGCATCTGATTGTGAATCACAAGATCTTCAATTTGAAGTAGGTCTGCCAATTATCCGTGTATCCGAGTATCCGGATATCAGGATCTAAGATCCGTACATTTATCCAGTATCCGGATAATTGTAAGATCCGGATCTCGATTTTTTTATATATTTGAAGGGAATGCATGTAAGATTTTCTAAAACTCTTTTTATACAAATAATAATATTTCTTGAATATCGACGTTATCTTATTAGTGTACATACATATTTATATTCAAGATCAATTTACTGTTTTGAAGAAAATGTAATTAATGACCAATGTTTAACAACAAAACTAATAAGAAAACGAAATTACATTTTTCATACGAATAATATACCTAATACTTATAATTCTACCAATCAATTTGGTACAAGAATGTTAGCAAAATCCCGGATCCGGATACCCTATACTCGATTCCGGACCCGGATACTAAAGACCCGAGATCCGGTTCTGAGATCCTTAGAGAATCGAATATCAGTAATCCGAGTATCCGGACCCTATTGGCAGCTCTAGTTTGAAGCCTACAGTCGATAGTTGCCATTTTAACTTTACCCCTGTGGTTTCCTCTTTACAAATACATGTGTGGGTCGTAATATGAATTGGTCATGCGCAAATATATATTATTTATTGATATCTATATATTCCCTTCCACAAAGTTTCTATTGGAAATAATTCGGGGCTGCTAGAAGGCCATTTCAACTATGGAATATTATTATTATAATTATTATACAGTTAAAAAAATAAATAAAGACACAATGCATTCTGTCCGTGTTTTGATTTTTTTTACCCCATCATATGATACTTCATAAGATTAGCATATTTGTCATTAGGGTTTATGTGTAGCTTGGTCACTAAGTTTACGAACTTCTTTTCATTGCACCATTTTATTTGATATTCCACCTTTCATTTAAAATTTGCAAGACAGTCGACCATTCTTTGACCACTATTTTTGGTAAAACTGCAAAATGAGGGCAAGAAATATAGGACTTTACATTGCTTAGAATCATTTTTTTCATGAACCACAGATTCTAAAATTTCAAATGAAACAATTCGGATTCTTAAAGTTTATTTAAAAACAAAGAATTTCAGCTAAATTTAAGCAAAATTGATTAATTTTAATAGGTTGTTTGCTATCGGAGATTGAAATATCTGTATTTCTTAAATTTATCTAGAAAGAAGTAACAAAATGCTATGTTTCAATAAAAACCGCGTTATTACTGCTTTGGACTGAAAATCCATAAAATTTGACATTTTTGATAATAAAATAAAAATAATAAAAGCAATATCACATGGTAACAGTTGTCAAAATCATCTTTACTGCAATTTATAAAGAAATGCTTAATTTTAACAATATTAGTAATTTACTTTATCCAACACCTCTCAATAAATGCTCTATAACTATGGCGATTTTAAACAAGTAAAAAACAGATTATCCACTAGTGGGTATAATTTTGAGGAAAGCCACTAGTGAGTATTTTTTTATTTATAATAATAATAATAACACACAACACCTTGGTAACTACTTCGATTGACATTTTAATTTAAAAATTTGAAGCATATGTCACTGTCAAATAATATTTCTTTAATAAATTTTTCATTTATTAAGAAGTGTTGGATAAAACGTTATACTTCACACGTGGGCAAAGTGAAATTACCCACTCGATAAAATTATCTCACTCTGCCTTCGGCTTCGTGAGCTAAAATTTCTCTCGTGGGTAATTCCTTACATTGCCCACTTGTAAAGTAAATAACTATTACTGGGTGAGCAAGCTTGCAACCGGTCAGCAAACGCATAGCAACCGTCAATAAATACATAGCAACCGTTCAACAGAAGCATGGCAACGTAATTTGACAGCAATAACCTCCAAAATATCTGTATAAAATAATCACTAAATTAACATTAATTCCAAATCGGCAAAAAAAATTATGTGTTCAACTCGGCACCAAACACAGATTTATAGCTTCGGCAGCATTCATTGACTCGGCTTCGCCTCGTTAATGAAACGGCGGCCTCTGCTGTAAATCTGGTATTTTGATGCTTAGTTAAACCAATAACTATTTTTGAAATGATTGGAATATCATTAAATTCAATTTATTCATCATTTATTTATTTTTTTATTGTCATGAAAAACTTCAAATTTTATGGATTCCAAATCTAATAGTATATTGTGTTATTAGGAGTAAATGTGATACTTTGGGTGCTGAGCATGTAACTTTGAACGACGAGCGAAGCGAGTCGAACAATTACATGCGAAGCACCCAAAGACACATTTACTCCGAATAACACATGCTATTTTTTCTTCAAACATAGAAAATAGACATTAAAACATTAAAAATGCTCAAAACTTCAAGAAATATTCTGCCGTATCCAGTATTTCTAGTTGCCACAGAATATGTTATTTTGTTATTTTTGTTTATTTGTTTTATTCTTAAGTGTCAAATTATTGAATTACAATCTTACTATGTTGCATGATATTTTACTTTGTCCGCCGCCGGAGTAAATGTGTTGCCAAGGAAACACTTTTACTCCGGCGGCGACAATATTGAACTTCTGCTTGTTGAATACAAATACGTAACAACGTACTTTTATGACGTTTGAAGAAAAAACATTTTTTACGAGGTTATTTTTATTGTACATAGCATTTTGTTACTTTTTTAAAATAAAATTGAAAAATACAAATTTTTCAATCAAAGTTATCGACCTCTTAAATTTGATCGATATTGCTTACAATTATTTAAAAAAATGTTTTTAAATAAACTTGAACAATCCATATAGTACCATTTGTAATTTAAAAATCAAAGTGTTTGAATTACCCTAGTCCCTAATTTGGGTTCATACCTACAAGTTTATGAAAACATGTAATACGTTTTGCAGTTTTATGATTACATCTCTTGAAAGTTTTAGTAGCCTGTAAAAACTTGATAATTATTAACAGTTAGTTAAGAATATCACCAATAAAATTATAACTATCAACTGTGATTGTTATTTTTTATTACTAATGAGCCAGCGATAATTATCGCTAATTAATAGCAGCACCTAAAAAAAAATAAAAGAATAAAAAACTTTTTACTTATTTTTAGATACATAGAAATGTAGAAATTTCTATAGAAATTCATGCCTTTAAGACACCGAAAACCATTTTGACCATTTTCTCAATGACATCTGTGTGGATGGGTAGATGTTTGTGTATTCGTATGTTCTGCAATTCACGAATGCGAAAAGATGGAGTAACGAAATTGTCTAATTATAAGTTCCATGAGAATAGGAGAACTGCAATAATTCTGATCATAATTGTAAAACGGAAAGGAAAAGTTTATTATAGGATATGCCAAATAGTTAATTCAGTTTATTTCAAATATAATAATACCTAGGACAAAAGTCTGAAATAAAATGTGCTAAGAATAAAATTGTTATAAGTAAAAATCTTGTACCTACTTCCAAAATTCGTGAACTAAATAATATATTCAATATTACATTCTCGTATATGAGAACTAGTACCTGAAATATCTATTCTATAGGTTACAAAAGCAAGTGTATTTATTAAACAATAAAATTCGCGCTCTCTTCATGAGGTGATTACAAAGGATTTTTAATGAAGATTTATTGGCATATGATTAGAATAACGATTATATTTCAAATCGCTAATTAGTCTGTATATAATAATAATGTGATGTACTTAATGTGTCATCTTAAATTTTAATAATTTAATGAAAACGATTAATTTATTAATATAATATTGTTTTATTGACAAGACTGTCAAAATATTTATATACCAAGAAAATTATCAGGTGCTTATTGCATTATATATAAATTTACATATTTCTCAGTCGCATTGTGTGCAATGGTTTTAGCTTAGTGACAAAATTTCTCAAAATGGTGCACAGAATATTCATTTCACTGGCCTTCGTCTTCTTCGTATCCATCCTTCAATGTCAAGGTATTAATTTGATTTTTAATATTTAGTTTTTACACAATTAGACTATATTCGCAATAATTTGTATTCGTTTTTGCTTTATTATTGGTAAATGATTGCAAAGAATTGAGGAACTAAGTAAAAGTGCTTTTTGTTTTCAAATTAATATTCTAAATGAATACAATTTTTATCTAAACTTCTATGAGGTAGTATGTTGCAGTTTATGCAATTTAAGAAATACATTGCAAATTTTTACTTTCTTATACAAAGTATAAAGAAGTATTAGAATCATAAAAAATCGCTGAGGATATTTTTGCGGAAATACATATTTTGACGTCCACTGAATCGGTTAAGAGCAATTTCTTTATGATGTTTGTGTGTGAGGATGAATGGATGGATGGGTCCGTGTGTGCAATATCTCATGAACGAGTCTTATGTAAGCGAAACTTAGAATTTATAAGTTTCATGAAAAAATGAGTGTTTATTTTGAATGAAATTGAAAAACCGGAAGAGGAAATTTACTTGAGACACAAAAGAATAACTCTATTTTTTTCAAAAATAGGATCAGTTGTGAGAAAGAAATTTCAAATGAAAGATGTTAACAAAAATATTTAGAATATAAAATGTAATTTGCATTTTCCTTACACATGCTTCTAATTTTGAGTAAAACTAAATTATAAATTTCAATAATCTTAGTTACAATGGGAACAAAAACTAAAATATTTTTTATTATACCTGCATCATAATCCGTGTTTAAAACACGCTACAGCGTTCATAAACGCAAGATTAAAACACCCCGTGTTTTAAAGGTTACTAAGCAACAACAAAAATATTTTCTATTAATATCTGTCAAAACTGTAAACGTAAACAATAAATGCTAACCAGTATCCATGTAAACAATATACGTCAAACGTCACACGCGCAAAATTATGAAATGAATCAAAATCAAAATTTTGCTTTCCAGTTTTTTCCAGAGTATGATGCAGGTATAATAAAAAATAGCGTATGACACACGTGTATAAGTGCTTTTAAAGCACTAGCGACGTTAAAAGCACTCCGCTTCGCGTCGTGCTCTTAAACTCGTCGTACGTGCTTTAAAAGCTTACTTATACACTTGTATCATAATATACTATTTAACATTTATATGGCAATTGTCAAATAATTGTGGTGTCAAAAATATGTGTCGTTGAAATATTATAACAGCAATGTTTGTATTATTAAAATAGAATAGTATATTCTACAACAAGTAATGGAATGGCACATATTCCACGCGAGCAAAAAGTTTGTAGTCCGAGCCGAAGGCGAATGAATGAAGAATATTGTTAAAAAATTAGGAGTGCGCTAACTAATCTAATTTGGCCATCGAACACATGTCGAAAGAAAGGTTGATAAAACTAATACATGCGGGCAAGATTAAGGGTGAACGAGTGAGTGAGCATTCGAGGAATAAGGGTTTCAATACGATTCAAGATTTGTTGTGCGAAAAAATGATACCGAGTGTGAAGAGTAGACGGACTATATGAATACAGAATATGCGAAAGTGAAGGAGAGGAATATTTGGAGGATGTTGTTGGTTGAATGTGTTCCAGGATTTGTGCTACCCCACTGTTTGAGATATAGCGTAATGCTATTTATGTACAAGAAGTGTAAATAAAAGTTGACTATCTAAAAAATTTATTTCAAGCTATTTACTTTAAAATCAATGGGAAACGACACATCACAATAAGAAAAATTTACATTGTGTTTCCAATATTGTATACATCAATTCACCATCGTATTATTATAATTAAATAAACTATTCACAGATCATTTATAAGTTTTATCATTAGGTGAAGCACATTACTGTTATTGGTATTTAAGTTATCAGGCGCTTAAAACTGTAGATGGTAAAATTATAATTATTAATTTTAAACATATTCCGAAAATTATCTGGCAATACAAGCTTTATTTTGGGTAAGACAATTGTTTTACAACTGTAAAAATTGTGTATATTATTTTTTCTTCAAACGTCATAAAAGTACGTTGTTATGTATTTGTATTCAACAAGCAGAAGTTCAATATTGTCGCCGCCGGCGTAAAAGTGTTTCCTTGACAACACATTTACGCCGGCGGCGGACAAAGTAAAATTTTATGAAAAATAGTTAGGTTGTAATTCAATAATTTGACAGTTAAAAATGAAACAAATAAACAAAAATAAGAAAACAGCATATTCTACGGCAACTTGAAATGCTAGATAGGACAGAATATTTTTTGAAGTTTTGAGCATTTTATAATATTTATAATTTTATTTTCTATGTTTGAAGAAAAAATAGCATGTGTTATTCGGAGTAAATGTGTCTTTGGGTGCTTCGCATGTAATTATTCGACTCGCTTCGCTCGTCGTTCAAACTTACATGCTCAGTACCCAAAGTATCACATTTACTCCTAATGACACAATATACTATTATGCTTCATGTAAATATTGAATATAGTACATTTTTTTGCAAATTTGAAATATTTTTCTGTAAAATAATTTTAGAACGTTGAATAGTGATTTTAATGTACCAAATAAAGAGGACTTGTGTTACTAGTCAAAAAGCGAAACTGCCCTACAATTTTTTTCTGTTATTATATTACATATAAATAAATTTTCCTCAAATAACTTCAGATACAAATTAAATGTAATTAAATATTCCAAATATTAGTGGTATATACCGTGAGTTTCACCTATGAAGCAACATTTACTTATAACTACTGATATCAGTTTATATATCACCCGTACTGTTCCAGATAAAATGCAAAATAGGTTGCAAATATTAAATAAATTAGTCCTCATAATTTAAGATGTATACTAATGAAGAAATAATTCTGACCTATAAAATTACTCAGCAATCAATATCTTTCAAATATTCCAATCCTGGCACACCACTTTTGCCTCATTCATATTCATAGTGCTTATGTATGTGTATTCTTCAAACGAAATTCGAAAAATTAATATTAATTTAATTTTTTCGTTTCAGCTGAAAAGTGCCCACCGGGAGGATGCAGAGGTAACTAACTTTTTTTATATAGAAATACACTCATTTAATAAATAAATAAATATATCATCACGCCTTTTACCCATTATGGGTGTGGCACTCTGCTTACGCAGATCTCAATAAGTGATATAATTCTACGTATGAAGTGCGGTTACCAGCCGTCAAGTTATAGCCTTCAAAGTTGTTAGTGGAGGGGGAACCACAGAGGTAAATTTAAATTGGTAACTGTTGGTTGTTACCTCATTTAACATTGCACAAATTAAAGATGTTTATTAGTAGTCATAATCAATCATACATTTTCGCTTAACTTAGTAACCGTCTTATATTATAAAAACTATTTAAAAGTATAATAATTGTATAAATATCTAAATAACAATAAGAGAAAGGGTGGTATTCCATATTAGGACCCTGTTCCATATTTGGTTACGTTCCTCTACTTATTCGAAATATTATTGCTAATGGTTTTTACTTGAAACGTTTTTAGTAGCTCTTTCTATATTTGGAAAATTTTTTTTATTTTGCAATCATGACCAAAATCAACTCAGTACTGAGTATTTTCTTATATACATTTAGTAACTTCTTCGAAATATTGACATAAACCCAATTGAAATAATATAACACTTCCAGGGAGAAGACCATACGATCCATCCACCGTCATTAACGTATATCCATCGTTATCAAAATTAGATACACCAAAAGCCTTGGATATGTCTGCAGATAATGATGATGATGATGATGATGGTGATGGTGGTGATGATGGTGAAGATGACTGTGAGTCAGGATCGTGTGTAGCTGCGTCAAACCCCGATCCCAACTGGGTAGACAATAGTGATGAAAATGATGATGCAAATGGTAATACTAATGGTGATACAAGTGGTGATACAAATGGTGATGTAAATGGAGACAGAAATGGTGAAAGAATCGACGATAGAAATGCTAAAACAAATGGTGACAGAAATGGCGATAGATATGGTGACAGAAGAAAGAAAGGTAAGGAGACATACACATGATTGTAATCTTTGATTTGTTCAACTTTGCTAAACCTTCTGTTTTGTCCACTCAACTCATTCCTGTGGCAACGGGCTGGGTAATGACAGGTGAGTGGGCGAAAGTTCTTTTGCTCACTACTTTCACAGCATTAAACATACATATACAACATTCGTGAAGAAACGAATTCGCTCATTTATGTGTCTTTGTCCACTCGGCTGGCGTTTCGTGTTCAAAATTCTTAGTTTCTTTACTCGTATTGTAATATACTATTTTAGTAAGATATAATAACAACTGAATAATACTTTAAAAAGTTAAAATTTTAGAATAATATAATTCATTTTATTTCATACTGGTTACTTATGTTACATTTTTCGGACTATTTATCATACGAAAAGTGAAACTTTAAAGTCCTAGGACTTTAAAGTAAAATTTGACTTTTAATTGGTTCATTATTTATAAACAAATACTTGTTCCTATTGAAATTGTTGTATCAACTCATATTTCTACGAATTTTTGATAATTTCTGTTAATAAATCCTATAATTTAACAACTTTAGTAACCAGTATGAAATAAAATTTTGTATGTACCGCGAACGAAAAGTGACTTTAAGGTCCTCGCAAGTAATTACGGCCTCGGCCATAAACAACTTGCTCATACCTTAAAGATTCACTTTTCGTTCTAGATACATAAAATACTATTAACTTATTTTCATATTTAATAATAAGATTATTCAGTTTTTATCACAGCTTACTAAAATTATATGTTTTTGACATTAAAATAATATAACATCAATTTTAAACTCCGTCATTTTAAATAATATCGTTAAACATTATTTGAAATTAATTGATTATAAAATGTAGACTCTCAAAAAAAAATTATCTCAATGTACATAATAGTTATTTACTTTACAAGTGGGCAAAGTAAGGAATTACCCACGAGAGAAATTTTAGCTCTCGAAGCCGAAGGCTGAGTGAGATAATTTTATCGAGTGGGTAATTCCACTTTACCCACGTGTGAAGTATAACGTTTTATCCAACACTTCTTAATAAATGAAAAATTTATTAAAGAAATATTATTTGACAGTGACATATGCTTTGAATTTTTAAATTAAAATGTCAATCAAAGTAGTTACCAAGGTGTTGTGTGTTATTATTATTGTTATAATTTAAAAAATACCCACTAGTGGCTTTCCTCAAAATTATACCCACTAGTGGATAATCTGTTACTTTGCTTGTTTAAAATCGCCATAGTTATAGAGCATTTATTGAGAAGTGTTGGATAAAAATAAATATATCATCACGCCTTTTACCCATTATGGGTGTGGCACTCTGCTTACGCAGATCTCGGTAAATGATATATATTTTTACGTATGAAGTGCGGTTAGCAGCCGTTAAATCATAGCCCCCAAAGATTTTAGAGGAGCGGGAACCACGGGGGTTAATTTAAATTGGCAACTGTCAGCTGTGGGATTCGAACTGTGGATCTCACGATCTACAGCCCGACACGTTACCACGGAGCTATTTACCCCATACAATATACATTCCCTCTTCAAAAAATTTTGAAACCGCTTTTTCGCCATTTTGAAACAAAAGAAGCTTAAAAATTTTCAGCAAGTTTTGCAAAACTTTTCAGCAGCTACAATTTATCTTGTTACCATTTCTTTAAATTTTCAATAATAATGGAGCTAATCGAATGAGAAGAATTCAGGAAACACCTTGTATACTACTTATACGTAGTACAATTCAACATACAATGTCAATGTCAAATGAACTTATTTTAATAGTACATTTCGTAAATGAACCACAATTCTGGTTGTAGTTTTGATGTGGTACGCATGGTCAAGCTGTGGTTCTTGAAATAATGGGTGTGATTAGGAACATTCTGGTTAATTTTTGACGGTAACAGGGATTTCGAAATTTTATCGTCTTTAGTTTTGTATTTATGAATAAAGAATTGAAAGTAACAATAAGATGAGAAGACTTTCAGAACTCAAAGTAAAATTATAAAAGACTTTTGGATTAAGTTCTATAATAGTTATTTACTTCACAAGTGGGCAAAGTAAGAAATTACACACGAGAGAAATTTTAGCACACGAAGCCGAAGGCTGAGTGTGGTGATAGTTTTATCGAGTGGGTAATTCCACTTTGCCCACGGGTGAAGTATAACGTTTTATCCAACACCTCTTAATAAATGAAAAATTTATTAAAGAAATATTATTTGACAGTGACATACGCTTTAAATTTTTAATTAAAATGTCAATCATAGTAGTTACCAACGTGTTGTGTGTTATTAATATTGTTATAAATTTAAAAAAAATACTCACTAGTGACTTTCCTCAAAATTATACCCACTAGTGAGTAATCTGTTACTTTCCTTGTTTAAAATCGCCATAGTTATATAGCATTTATTGAGAGGTGTTGGATAAAAATAATTTCATAACTTAATAAAAAAAATCTTTTGTCATGTTTAAGTAGCTATGTATTGATTATATTTCACTATAAATTTAATTTTATATACATTTAATATTTTCGAAAAAAAAAAAAGAAAATGTCCAGAACAAGCCCCAATAATTTCTGGCCGTCGTGTTCTTGAAAAAGTAACCAAAAACTTCAAGAAACACGTTCCGAAATGTAACCAAAATCCTGAAGTTATTTTCTGGTTACATTACGGAATGCTGAACTAGAACCTTGGTCGCTGTGGTTCAATTTCGGAATATGCTATAAAGATGTTTACTAATGAAGAAAAAATTCAAATGGTTACTTGATACAATTCAGGTTATTTCTGTAGTTTAAGATTATGTTTCTTCATTTAACATTGACAACCCATATTACATTTTCTCTGGCATAACAGAATAGTAAATATTGAATCTTAGTTGGAACTCATTATAAAATCAACAAATGGTTAATTCAATTATTTTAAAAGTTCCAGAGCCTAAACCAACACCAGCACCGCAACAAGAGGAAGAGGAACACAAAATCCGTAAAGAATCAAAGAAAATGAAATTGAAATCTAAGAAGAAATACATTAAAGATGAACTTGCAACCACGCCCTCTTCAGAGACCCCAGAAGAAACCAAACAAATTTTCCCATCAAGTTCCAACGCTGATGCAATCTATAAGACCAGACAACAAAAAGATAATAAAATTGATCACTGGAACAAGGTGCACAACTGGAGTTCTTTCCAAGATATGTTGCAATTACTTAGAAAACGTAAACATTAAAACATAGCATTGCATTTTGTATATTTTGAAATGTTTGTATTTTCTGTACCCACTGCATGTAACGTACTACACATAAAATATAGGCAATAATAAACGGAATTTGAAAAAACACCTATTTATCTGTGTTTAGTGTTTTATTACCTATAACTTTTGGGGATGACTCTACGGCTATTAAACTCAGTTTAAAAAAATAGTTATTGATGTATCAAGGTACTGAAGTTCCATGTGAGTGATAAAAAGGAACTTCAGTGCCGTGGTACATTTTAAAATTTTATGTGAAATCTAAAATTTGAAAACACTGTAAAAAAAATTGCAATATAGGTTAAGTTTATACATCTGTCAGTTGTCAATTGAAACTGACACTCAGTGTTGTCAACCTCGAACAGTGAAGTTATCATAAATAGCACACAAAATTAAGTGATTTGTCCTCAATTTCGTCATCGGAATTAATTAGTTAACTCTTCTTACATATTTTGTTTCATGTTATGTATAAATTTACTATAAAACGTCAATATATCTGACAAAATTATCCTGCTTATACAATAATTATTTAACAGTTGTCAACACTGCGTTGCTCAAAATCGTCGTATAATGAGTTACTTTAGTGACGATTTCTGAGCTTTTAATGATGATTTCTGAGTACTTTAGTGCGGATTTCAAATAAATTATCATATGCTGAGATCTGCCCTATCAAATTGCTACACTACACAAGAGATGCATATAAAAATACAATCATAACCCCAATATCCACTTTTTGGCGTGGTATTTTTCTTTGGTTTACCTCGATGATATATTTTTGCGTATGTAATGTAATATCGTGGTCGTAGAAAAAGTATAGTGTACAACTCGCATGGAATGTCCATTTCATACTCGTATGATTTGCAGCATTCGCCTTCGGCTCATACTACAGACTCGTGGGAAATGGGTACCATTCCATGCTCGTTGTACAATATACCGAATACTGGCAAAGTGTTCCCATACGAATAGCTTTTCAAATAAATTTGACGCTTGTGAAAATAAATAAACAAACCATGGATACGCTATCCTCAGATATTTTTTTAACAAAACAACACAATATTTTTATGTCTTGTTGTTTCTCTGACGTTTATAAATGAAATATAAAATAACTAATTATTTAATATAAATCCATCGAAAAACAAAGTAAAAGTTAACTTTCAGGACTCCTGGTGTTGCAGGACGAGTCGTAGGCCACCATCGTCTTGGAATATATCACTTTTCCTACTAGATACACAATATACTATTTTTACACAGAATGTCATATACCCAGTTACATTCAAAGTTGTTCGATAAGGAGATAATCAAATTCAAATAAAAATTAAGGTAACTAATATAAATTAAAAACTTATAAGGCCTTCAAGTAAACTACATTACTAGTTGATGAATTGAACTTGAACATACAAATTTGAAATATTTAATTTAAAAATGTTCAAGAAGAAAGAGAGATGCAACTGGTCCATTGGTCCATAGGTACATAGATACTAGCGCCGATTTAACGACTAGCAGGTCTCATTAGAATAATACATTTTAGGCCTTTCATTTATGTTCAAGAAAAAATACAAAAAACAGATTCAAAATCTTATAAGAACCATTGCTAAATATTCTTCCAAATTCAATTACTCAGACACGATAAACTTGGATATGGAGCAAAGTGGAAGATATTACATGAGACATGAATTACGAAATAACAGAAATTAACCCAGATCAAGGATTTGTAGGGCTAAGGAACACTTGCTAAGCGAGAATTAAACGCGAAAGGGAGAGACGGAGCCCTAGTAACGAATTACATCAGTATTACACACGTTATTAATGAGACAACTTGTCTTAACGCACCCTAAATTGACTAGTTTGTTTAATTCATCACTGCTTAATTTAATTAATAATGATTGGGGTGTTCTTAATATATGTGCTCTTATTTAAAATATATATTAATGAATACAATAAAATCCATGTAAAATCGAATAAAATTAGTTTCATATCTTTGTCAAACACGTGCGAGAAATTTTGAAGAAATCCATCTAATGAATTTTTCTTGGAAGAAGTAATAAACTATAAATATTTTATTTATTACAATGTTTTTCTTATATAAATTGATTAATAATACAATTACTGAATATTTTATTAGTGTTTTGAATTTAATAAAATTTTATCACTCAACTAAAATTATATTTACGAACGAACCATTTTATTAATATTCATAAAGTTTATACCATAATTTATTTTCAATATATGGACATATAATTAAAAAGTATAAACACTATCATTCACTATTTAATTAATATCTTGTCCTCGAAATTTCCACTGCTACATATCTGGTGTGGAGAGTCCATGTGAAGAACAGGGATTTTAAAGCGTTTTTTTATTGCTGTATATTTTTACCTATTCATCACATATGACAAGTTAAAATTATTTCTTTGTTGTTTATTACACATGTCAATTTGAAGCCTAATCTTGATTGGAAGATTTCAAATATAATAAATTCAGTATGAACCAGGATGATAATTGCAAATATAAATTCTAAATTTCTAAATCTAAATCTGTAAATAAAATCTTGAATAAACCAACCATAATATTTAGGTAATTAAATATGCCTTAATGCATACATTTTAAAATTTGTATTTACACTATTTCTGTAAAGTGAATATATGGAAATTTACAGCAATATAAAAAAAAAACAGATGTGGCCAGTAAATACTCTCCCGCTCAATATAACTCTTAAACGGTACAAAATAGTATTTGATGACACTTTCTTATTTGTTTATTTTCTATTTATATTTGAGAAATTTAATTTTCTTTCGTGTATTTATTTATTTTGTTGACATATATTTCATTAAGAGAACAGCTTCACAATCACTATGACATGTGTCACATTTCATAAATAAAATTAAAAAGTTTAAATGTTTCCATAGTGTACATGCAATGCACGATTTATGAAATTTAATTTCTTTATAGTTTGTTATCTCTAAATCTAATGAAAATTAATTAAATTAGTGGATCAAAACTGATGTAAAATTAAATATTCCACAGTTTTCAAAATAACATAAATTGTTGAAAAATTAAAATTAAGCGAGTTTTTTCACTGGCTTCTAGTGAACTGCTATTTCCGGTTGATCAATTTTATCCAAAATTTAATCAGCTCTTCATATAAATATATAAAAAGCAAAAACACACAAAATTTTATTTTTTTTTGGTATTAAAGTATTTGAGTTATGCGAGACCAAAAACTCTGGTGCGGGCACCACAGTACTTTCTTATACAAATAACTTGTTTACTAGAAAATAAATTAAATACTCCTCCAAACTTAACTTGAAATTTATTACTTATGTATAATTTAAACATGAATAAACTCATTGCTGTAGTACGCATCGTAATATGTCTTATATTTATCGAAATATGCCGATTTGTAATATTTTTCAAAATACGGAAATTTCCCCAAATATGACTTAAAATTGTAAATTTTTTTTATTACAGTTCTTTATAATATTCGCGCTAGGAAACCCATTGCAGCCGAGCGCATCGTCAAATCTCTAATACTTTTCGAGATATGACGATTTTTTATATTTTCCGAAGAGCAACTTTGAGGGGCTGTAACTCGAAAACTATACAAGATATCGAAAAATATCTCCAGTTTTGTGTTTTTTGTGTCATTTATAATAAATTAGTAAATTTTGAAAATTTTGAAATATTTTTGAATTATTTTTCAAAATTTCGATTGGAGATATCTTGACAAATATGAAAGATACAGACTTGCATTGACGTGTCGGACAAAAAACGCCATTTTCAGGCATTTTGCTCTAACTTTCCATCCCGTAAAGCGATTTTTATGAAACTTTGCATATTTATGTACTTTGTCGAGCTGACTCGATTGGTGAACACTGCAAATTTGTATCTTTAATATTTGTCGAGTTATCGCCGATCGAAATTTTGAACAAAAATACAAAAAATTTCAAAATTTTTAAAATTTGCTAATTTGTTATATAAGGCACCGGAAACGCTAGACTGAAGAGAATTTTTAGATATCTCGTGTAGTTTTTGAATTACATGCCTTTAAAATTGCACTATGAAAAATAACAAAAATCGACGTATCTTGAAAAATATTAGAGATCTGACGATGCGCTCTGCTACAATGGGTTTCTTAGCGCTTATATTATAAAGAAATGTAATAAAAAAAAATTACAATTTTAAGTGAGGATATTCTGTGAGTCAAATTTGTCTATCGGTATGTGAATCTGTATTGAATGATTAATAATTACAGTTTATGTTATTTGTTTCTTTCCATAGCAACTAAAATTAGTTTATTAAACATATAATTCGTTTTGTCAAAAGAAGCAAACAAAATCTGTTGTGGGCACCACACTACTTTTTTTTCATTTTATTATATATTTTTTCCTACTTTGGTATTTTGATACTTTCCTTGCACTCTTCACTTTCGAATGTATATTAAACATTATTGTTACTTCTATTGGAAAATAATAACATAGTTTCAATAGATCATTATCGATAATTTTATTAAATGAAAAGACATATCAACAAGACCAGGTTTTTGAATAAGGTTCCCTGTAGCGGTAAAACCCGAAACATAACATTGAATCTACCAAGCATATGCTCGATGTTTTGAGTCTGACATTGTATGTAAGGTATTGTCTAGTTAAAGAATTCCACAGTCCATAACATCAGCCCTGCGATTTTCACCTGCTTATGGTCCGAAACGCTACAGATCCACCTGAATACAGACCCATATTCAATTGAAGCACTAGTGTAGAATGTTACAGTGAAGTACGAAGGTAATCATGCTCGCTTGAAGCAACCGGTAGACAAGCAGACATCGGGCTCAAGACAAGAATAATACTCTAGGCTGATGTTTGATGGGCTCACAACAATTGCAAGCATTCATTAGCTAATTACTGGTGGCGCTGTGTAGTGTATACACACGCATGTTGCGCCACCGTAGCAATGTCGAGAACTAACGTCGACTAGGCAGAGAGGCAGTCCCGAAGGAAGGCTCGAGGGTTGTGAGGAAAGCTTGTTACAGACTTGGGAGACAAAACTTAGCAGGACAAATTTTAATTGGTTAAATATAAACCCATAAAAAGAATTTAGCAAATTATTTACTTAAAAAAATAATTGTACTAATTAAGTATTTCACCAATATTTTATATTGATAATTTAACTCCAATATTTAGTAAGACATAAATAAAACAATTTTTATCGTTTTGACAGCGGATAAATAGGAAGGTAACTTTTTGCAAGTGACAAAATCCCACGACTAGTTTTTAACCAATCATAATGCAAAACACTTGAAAATTCAACCAATAGAACCCGTATTATACTGAAAATTTTTTGATTAAACAAATATACAATCAAATCCCTGTATCACGTGTGCAAAAGTAACCAATCAGGTCACAATTACACTGATAATTTCCCCGGGAAATTATCACTTATTGTTAAGAAACAGTTGTTGACAGTTAATTTAATATTTGATTTGTTTATTTCAAAGTGTCATTTTCACGGTATGTGAATGAAAATAATAATTATCGCAAAAATTTTCTCACCGAATATCTCTCGACCATTGATAAATTTTTATAATTTTATCACAACTACATCAAGAACGTTGCTTGAAGGTAACAGCCCTCCGCCTACGGCGTCGGGCGGTTACCAAGCAACGTTCTTTCGGTAACTGTGATAAAATTATTTCGAATTATCAATGGCCTAGGGATATTATAGCTGATAAATTCCCAGGACTAGTTTTTAACCAATCATAATGTAAAACACTTGAAAATTCAACCAATAGGAACAGTTTTATGCTGATAAAACCCCGTTGCCCGGGTAACGGTAGTTTTACCGCGGTAAAACCCCGTTGCCCGGGTTACACCGATAAAATTCCCACTACCAAGGAATCAAATAATTGTTACCCCCAATCACTGTCAGTGTGACAGTTAATTAATATTTCAAGTTTTTGGAATTTATCTCATCAAATACCATGCGACCTCTCTGATTTTTTCAGATAAATTTTTATTTTTAAGCACTTATTTTTTTTTTTGCTTTTAAGCAAAACCACCCAAGCAAACATTAGGTAAAACCCCTCCTCCTTCGGAGTCGGGATTTACCATACAGTTTGCTTTCGTGATTGTTGCTAAGCAAAAAAAAAAAATCGTGCAAAAATAATCATTTACCGATAAAATCAGAAGGTCTTGTGATATTACCCTCAATAAAACCCAGTTACCCGGGTTACCCCGATAAAACTTCCGCTATAAAGGAAATAAATAATTGCTACTGACATAACAAGAAAATTTTCTGAAAATGCATCTGATATAGGTAGGTAATGTTTTCCGTATAGTTTTGAAATGTCTACATCAAAATCATCTAAAAATTACAAAAAAAAAAAACAATACGGTAAATTGCAATCTTATCTGTTAATATTTAACGGGTTGTTAAAAATTTTGTCCAATAAAAATGTATGTGACAAACAAAATTTTCAATTTTTATTCTATTCCATCTGTTATCATTGGTTAAATTTTTTAATAGGCTGTTAAAAATTAACAAGTAAGTTACAGTATAGACTCCTAAATTCGTATCTAATGTATTATAATTAACTAACGTATTATGTTGATTATAATTCGCAATAAATGTTTAATATTGAAAGGTTATAACAGTTGATGATACGAGAAAGAAAGTAACAAGTTAAAATAGCTAATATTATGGTATGACGTTTCAAGAATACGTGTGAAGTTAAAAATGTGCAGGTGTAGTAGTGTAATTTAGAAAAAAAAACTTATTGTAAGTGTAAGAATATCGGTATTGTAATTAGTCCTATGCTAATAAAATTTATACTTCCACTTATGAACTTTTCAAAGATAACCTACAATTTTCTTCCGCAGCAAACCTGAAACAAAAGCAACATACTACACATAACGTAAATCAATTCTGAATAATAAAATGTGAAAGATATTCATTAATACCAAACTCAGTTGACGTTTGAAGAAGCAACAGTAATTCCCAATATAATTCTAACCTTAAAACATCAAGAAATTTGAAACGTTCGTTATGAGAATATTGGTCTTCTGTCTAAAGCAAACCATAAATACATGTTCCTAAGAATGAACTGCTTAGTTGGAGATTGTCATGGACTTACGAATACAAAACGCATATATCTACATGTAAACAATTCTCCAGCTCGACTATAAATTCCCCACTGGATACACACGAAGCATTTAATGACACGGCAATAAATTGCGAAAATAAATGTTTACATTACTTGGATATTAATAAATTATATTTCCCGGAGAATTTCTGTGTTAATTAAAACATTTACGTGAGTTAATGGGCTTTAAGAATAACTTGCCCTGTACAAAGTTTCACAGGACGAGTACGAGTAACAATGTACAAAATGTTTTACGTAAATGTAGAAGCACGCAGACTCTAAAGTTAATTTTTATTAAAATTGTGCACTTACCTTAAAGACAATGTGGGACATACCTTGAGAGTTTCAATTAAGACACAATGTTTACTTTTCTGTCACTGTTACACTAATGAATGTATTAATACGGATACTTGTTATACCTAGTAGTGTTCTAGATATTGGGTATCCAAAATTTAAATACGCTAACTAGTGGTAGAAAGCTGAACTAACCATAAGGTACATAAATTTCATTGTATTTTGAAATTCAATGTTAATTTTGAAAATTAATGACAATCGTAGTTATTTTAACAGTACTCCAATGTAAGTATTACATTTGCTTAAGCCGTATTATTCAAATAAGATGTAAAAATGAAAGGAACATTGTATTTGAAGATTATAGGTTAAGATTGAATTATCTCCAAAAAAAACCTATAAAACAGGAAAATTTGCACTGTATATGGATACAGTTCTGCTGTCAATACAAGGAAACTACCAATACTAATGCAAGCATTCGCCATCATAAGATATCATAAAAAATGAAATTGTCATGTAGCTTATGTGAATTGTGATCAACGCCATCTCTTGATAATTTGGAAGCCCAATAGGATGTTAATATCAAATGAATTTATTATCATACTTTAAAGATGTTTAGTAATAAAGAATAAATACGAAATTTACTTGGTACAATTCTAGTTTGTAATATGTTACTATTCAACACTGACAACCTATGTTGTATTTTGTATGGAACAGTACGGTAATGAATATACTGGATGTTCAAAAAGTTCCGGGACGGTGCAATATCTCAAGAAATACACATCGAATCAAAAAACACGCGTATAATATTTTTCAAAAACCTACCTTATGTCAACAAGCACGATTTCCCACCGCCACTCCTTGAGGGTAGAGCGGGGGGCAACTTTGAAATCTTAAATGGTAAGCATGACAATAACTATTAGGTTTGTTCCAAGTGGTCAATTCTGCTGACAAGTTTGTGACATGTTTGTGACAAATTTCAGTGCGCCTGCGAAAAATGTAAACAAGTTATCTTTGAAACATAAACTTCATTTCTTTTTTGTGGCGAAAAATGTATGAATTTCTTTAATTATATTTATATTTAAGGCTAGCTGTCAAAACAAAAAATGAGCATGCACATGCGCTTCATTCCATTCGCCGTTCCAGTCTGTTTCAAACTTAACTTGTTTACATTTTTCGCAGGCGCACTGAAATTTGTCACAAACTTGTCAGAAATGACCACTTGGAACAAACCTATTATTTATGATGAAAGTATAAAAATTGGATATTCATTTGTCAATAAAGTGACTTTGAATCAAGAACTCTTGATATCTTGATAATAAATTTTTTATCAGACTATCAATGACATCAATCAATTCCACCTTAAAAACCATTTCAAATGAAGTTATCCAGAACACCAAAACTGCTTCTCGAAATGGGAACACCTCTGGAAAGAGTGTATAAATTGGGAAAGGGAATACTTTGTATAGAATAAGGAGAAAAATCTCTAAAATTAATCATAAAGTTGGGTAATTTTCTAAACAGACGTCGTATCTCTACTACTCCACTCTCGTATAATTTTCTCACTTTTAACGAGTTAAATACAATTCTGTATTAGTTCTAAATGTTAGAGTAATAACAATTACCGCACAAACTTTGACACATGTTTGTACGTATAAAACTTGTGTAATTCGTAGTAAATTCCCAGTGCTAGTCTCATATGGACCATAAATGTTACAATATATTTGTCAGTGCAATTTGTTAATTGGTATTAGGTAAATTTGAGTGGATTTCCAAATGCAAAAACTTCGAATTGCTATATTCTATAAATCTAGGCTGTTTTCAAATACAATAACTTTCAATTCGTTTTCACTTCTTGCAAAGGGATATATTGTTACGATTCAAGAATTTCTATTAAGTTAAGTACTTTTAGGGTCCCTAGAATAAATACTACATCAATATTTTCTCAATGACACTATTTATATTTAAATCGGTGTGTTTGAATAACAAGCGGATTTTGGTAGTGATCATCAACCAAAAGTGGTATTGTACTTTAATTGAAAGCAAATGAGGCTACAGAAAAAAATTATTTTAGTAAATAATTTTGCTACATTAAAACATGTAGAACATCATTTCCTTCCGCACATATACAGGATGAAACATTGAGATGTGGCGTATAGGAGTATCAATCCTTTTTTATATTTTTGTATCTTACCAATTTACAGTAAAACCGTAAATAAAAAGGAGTTCAGAATTTAAAAATACATGCAATAAGGCCCATTTAGTTATCTGATTATTAGTATTTCATGATAGATCAATCGAATTAAAATTAATACTTACTAAAAAAATTTCAATAGACCCTAGAATACCATTTCAGTATTTTAAACCATTTTTACTTTCTTATACAAAGTATTGGAATCACGAAAAAAATCGTTGAAGTCTTTTTGCGGAAATACATATTTTGACGTCCACATGATGTCTGGGTGTGAGATTGAATGAATGAATGGATGGATGGATATCCGTGTGCGCAATAGTTCATGAACGAGACAAGATATGTACACGAAACTTGGAATATATAAGTTTCATAAAAAAAATGAAGAGCTGAGTTGATTTCGAATGAAATTGAAAAACCTGAAGAGGAAATTTTCTAGACACAAAACAATAAATTCCATTAATTTCAAAAATAGAATCAGCTATGAGAAAAAAATTCAAATGAAAGATGTTAACAAAAATATTTGGAACATATAATGTTATTTGCACTTTTCCTGTATACGCTTCCAATTTTGAAAAAAAAAAACTAAATTATATGTTTAAGAATATATTTCTTTAATCTTAGTTACAATGGGAACAAAAGCTAAAACATTTTTAATATCTATGTATCAAACGTAGAGCTCTAGAAGAATGTAGGTATTCATTTTGGGTCCAGATGTCATAAATAAAACAAGTTATTGGAATCCATTTACTTAAAAAAAAACATTTAAAATTTGTATCTGTCAAATTTGAAAACATATTTCTTGAAATTCTGTAAAATCCAACTACACAAATCATACGGTAATATATTAGAAAGTATTCTGTACACTTACCTGTTAGATATGAAATATAATAATTAAGAGAATGATATATCACAATTATTAATCAATATCAACTTCATATTTGACAGAAAAGAATTAAAGTAACTGGATTCCAATAATTCGTTTTATTTATGACATTGGACCCAAATTGGCGGATGAGAATACTCATATATTCTAGTGCCTTAATCAAACGTGTCAAATAATTATGAAGTGTCAAGTGTCAAGTATCGTGTGAAATATTATAAAAGTAATATTTGTATTATTAGTTAGAAAGTTTTGAAGACTAGATATTAATTAATTTCAATTTAAAAAAATTCATAGTTACAATGAGAACAAAAAATTAAACAAGTTTAACATTTATATATCAAATAATTGTTAAAATACAGTCATACGCAAGGAACAAGTCATACTTGTTCAGTTGGTTTTATTTATATAAGAAAGTAGTGTGGTGCCCACACCAGATTTTTAAATTGTTTATTTAGAATATGGATGTTTAGTTAATAACCTAATTTGATTTTGTTAGCAATCAATTTAACGGAAGACACATTTTGTACCGTTTAGATACTTTATAATTATATGGTTAGTTTTTTTGATTCCTTGGTGATAATGTATAGAACTATGGAAATAAAAATCCTAGTTCAAACGTAAACTAACTAATTTTCTCCACCAATTTCTTTGGACCTTCCGGATCTATGAAAAGTGCATTTTGATAAAAACTGTTTGACAAATAAGCAAAGTCATGCCAACTTTCAATATAGGTAACTATCTAATAAACGAATAACTTTATAATCGCGTGATTCGGAAAAATGCACCAAACGGATTCCATTATGAGCACATTTAACGGATAAGTTGCTATTTATCAATGTCCTGAACACCGTCATTTTTTCTTCATTAATTCTTGAATCGAATCTTTTAATAAAATTGATGCGTGCTTTCTTTGTATCGAATTAGATACGCTTTATAGCAGAAGGAAGCCAAATCGCCATAATTCAAAGTAATAGCCTATTGTTAGTCAGAGTGACTATAAGACTAGACATTTGCATTTTCAAATTACGTCGGAAATGTTCCTTTAAATAATTACACTACAATTATTATTCAAAGTCGTTTTAATATAAAAAAAATTCTAACGAAAGATATTACCTGTTTATTTCATTGTACATAATTTAAAATAAATTCACAGGATTCATCTGCTATCCAACACTTAATAGAACCTTAAACAAAGTAATTTTCTAGGCCCATTTGA
The DNA here is from genome assembly GCA_963942605.1 of Poecilus cupreus. Lineage (NCBI taxonomy): Eukaryota > Metazoa > Arthropoda > Insecta > Coleoptera > Carabidae > Poecilus > Poecilus cupreus. The sequence goes on along the minus strand of OZ012733.1, from coordinate 7,007,593 downwards.
GGACCACAAACGTAATTTACAGTTTAAATATACATGCAGACTGTGGAATACTGTTTAACCGCTTACAACGATACGCATTTACCTCATTTAAACGTGCGCATTATATTATATCATAATTTCATACAGTAACAACAAAATTACTGAATTTCATTTCATATTCACTATGTGATTAATACAGTCAAAAATCAATCAACATATTAATTCAGTTATATATAGCATTGTAACCAAAACAGTTTGTTAACTGTAGAACAATTATTGAATTGGACTTAAATAAACCAAATTTCTAATACATAGTTATTTACTTTACAAGTGGGCAAAGTAAGGAATTACCCACGAGAGTGTGATAATTTTGTCGGCGTTTTATCCAACACCTCTAAATAAAAAATAAATGAAAAATTGATTTAAGAAATATTATTTGACAGTGACATATGCTTTAAATTTTTAAATTAAAATGTCAATCGAAGTAGCTACCAAAGTGTTTTGTGTTATTATTATTGTTATAAATAAAAAAACACACACTAGTGACTCTCCTCAAAATTATAGCCACTAGTGGGTAATCTGTTACTTTCCTTGTTTAAAATCGCCATAGTTATAGAGCATTTATTGAGAGGTGTTGAATAAAATAAATATAGAAGTTTAATATATCGTAAACTCGTAGAATAAATGAATAAATGCTTGAGTTATTCATTTGTTTTTATTTTTTATTTATTTATGTAAATATTTGGGAAAGTATCCAATTACAAGTTTCCATGGAATTACATGAAAATACTTATATAAAACAATGTACATTATAATAATAGAATAATAATTATGACACTTATAGAGCTTTTTGAATTTGGTATAATGTTAATGAAAATAAATCTAATTGCTGAAAGTTACTATTTTATGTTAAAATAAGACTATTAAGTTGAGAATTTTTAAAATTGTTTGTTTTACAGTTATTGACATAGAAGAGAAGTAATTTGTTTTGAATTGATTGACGGTACATGGAAATTTAATTTATCAATAATATTATAACTATCAAAATGATTATTGACAATTTTGTATAAAAATATATCAGCATTCATTCTTCTTGATTCAATTAAATTCATCAAGTAATGATTCGTAGCTGGTATTAGAATAATTAGGTAAATTTATATTTTAAAAGAGAAATTAAATGTTTATTTAATTGACTCATTTCGATTAATATTTGTTATACTGAGGATTCCATACTTGGGAAGCACATTCAACAATAGAACGAATTAAATAATGTATAACAATATTAGAGATTTAATCCGGCTCGAAGGACCAGTTTGTTCGATAGCTCAAGGATCGGAGAGCTAGGTATATTTCAAGTATGAGTATCGCAAATGTACACGTATATTTACAAGATATATTTACAACGCTAACAGTCGAACAACCCCATATTTGTAGCATAACATCCCTTAAATACCATTGGTGTATGTGGGGTTAATGGTAGGGAGTAAAGATACTCAGCGGTTCTCAACCTCGGACGTAACTAGATTCTTTTCTTTAATAGGATTTAACAGTTCTATAAATAAATCCTAGTGTTCCATATGCTTGAGCTACAATATGTTCTATATGCTCATTTACTAACAATTTAGTATTAAACAGTTTCCTCTTTAATTTGACACCCAACTCTAACTTTGAAATAAACAAATGACGATCGTTGAAAATGTGGTATTTATCTAAACATTTTTTTTTATAAAATTAAATTTACCATAATATAATAGGAATGCTTAATAAACATAGTGTAACCCACCAACTTTGCTTTAGAGGCAGTGGCGCCGACTGACAGGATCGACGATAGATGGCTCTGGATGTATTCATTTACTTATCAGTTCCATTTACCACCCTGTTAAGATCTCGTCAGTTGGTGGGTTATACTACGCGGATGAGTTTCAATGAGAACCAATATTAGTTCAATAATGCATTAAACTATTAATAATGGCTAGAAATATTACTGTGCTAGAAGATATTGTTTACCTACAATCATATCATTTTAAACTTTTAATTATGTCAGCAATTTTGAATGTAGTGCTAACTTTTAACATATTGCTGGTTACTAAATGCAGTTAACACCATTTTATCCAGCTGGTCTATTTTTTGAAATCATTCAATTTCAATCATTAAATTTTCAGTTATTTCTAATAATCTGTAACTATTACTATAAATACTAAAAAGTAACTTGTTTCTATTTAAATGAATTTTATAAATATACTATACTTCACTGTTATGCATTTGAACTAAAACAAGTATTTATCATTATAATATGGTTATCAAGTTATTATCAATATAAACAAATATTAATTACACATATATTTTATAATTTATATCTTTCACAACAAAGTATAATCATGAAAATTTTAATACTTGTTGCTCCATCGCTCGTGAATAACTAATACTCTCCAGTGTATCGAAATTTACAGAGATGGCGCTGGTAGCTTGGATCAATAATAGCTAACTTCATTGTGAAGGTATGGTCGTCATCCTCCATTTGTGTTCGTCCCTTTTTTAACAGTTTATTTAATAATTCTAAGGTATTTTAAAGGACTTGTATTCATATTCGGCAATATATCAAGAAACATAATTTCTTACAAATTTTTATAATTACATCACATCAAGTAATATAATTGTAATATATTTTGCGGTCATAAAGATTTATTTTGTGAAAATTTTAGCCATAGCGTAAGTATTATCCAAAATATATATAGATTTATTATAAGGTTACAAGGAACAGTGCTGCATTTATTAATGAAAGTGAAGTGCTACTAAAATAATTGTTTGGTTTCCTAGGCATAACAGGATTAACAAAACCCTTGAATAAAACCATAACAGACAGATTCACAAAAAGAATTAATCCTAACTCCATTTTTTCAACATTTGTAACTTTGTTTCTAAATTAATTAATTTAACAAAACATGTCTAATTTTATGCTAACCAATCTTATCTATAACCATACTTAAAATAAATATGTATGTTCTGAGAATGGAAAATAAAGTTACGACTAATAATAAAAATAGAGTTACCGCTAATCCCTTTTGTGAATCTAATTATAAGGAATTATTAATGTGAATGCTAGAGTAACAATTGTAAACAAGATATTTAATGGAGGACAATTTAGAAATAGTACTATACTCTGTTTTTTAACTAGGACCAAATGCTGACATCATATTCAGACTGTAGAAGAACTTCAGAAAAGTTACAAGAAGTTTTTCACTGCATATTTGAAATTTACGGGTAATTTTATTTTGGTTAATCAATAATATTTAGAAAATGCATTGGTAAAACCGTAGTTTACGGCCAATTGTGAAGTTAGCTACGGATCGCCAATGATGTTTGGTAGATATGACAGTTTGTGGTGATGCAAGTCAAACAACAAAAACCGAGTAAAGCATTCTGAAAATGCCGTTGAACAAATTCGTATTTATTCAATCTCAAAACTAAAATAAATCTTAGTTTTTTGTTTATTAAATTGTTTTTCTGTAACTATGACCGGCTAAAGAAACTAGGACCTACAGCTAACTTCACAAATGGCCGTAAACTACGGTTTAACAAATGCATTATTTAATTTGTTAAATATAAAACTGAACATACAGAACTGATTATTATAATTTATTATAATTACGAATGTTGTTGTATTTTGTAACAATAACTTCAACTCAATAATAGCTTACGGTGTTGTAAATTTATATTTGTTAGCTTAGATTTTGGAACTAAAACTGAAAATGCTCCTAATTTAAAAACAGAATGTAGTAACCAACTAAAAAGCTATTTAAGTATTTTCATTCTTTATTTAATAAAGTTTAATGAAATGTAATTAATAATGTATGTTTATTGCTTATCGAATGGTGGATATGTCCAGCGAATGGAATGTTAATACACTACCATTGAATTTTCAAACAATTTGTGTAGATCTTCTTCAGACTGCTTCAAGGGTGCCATGGCTGTAATTCGTGTCTACAAAATATAGTCAAGATAAAATGTATAGTTAAAATCTACAAAGAAGAAAATCATACCAATGGTAACGTCCCTTTTACCAGCTTAGGAATATCTTCTTTAGTAAAATTCAATTCCTTCAGCCCATTCTCAAGTTTCATATCCAACATGTACGAACGAAGAGTGTCCGAGAGGATCTTCCCCGCGTCTGCAAGCTTGGCGTTGGACACATCGGCACCGAGGAGTTTGGCGGCCTCCAGGTGGCGCTCTGGACACGCAGTGGACGTGAAGGCAAACACTGCTGGTGCCGTCATTACTACGGCTAGACCATGGGGGATAATTGGGTGGGAAGCGCTTAAATGAAGAAGAACGACAAGTTGTATGCATTGTGTGTATGTAAAGAAAAGAAAATAGTAAGTAATTCACTTTGTGTTATTGAATAACTTGGCTTTAAATAAATTTATTTCAACTTATATCGTCGTTGACGACGTTTCGGCTATGATTACAGTCATCTTCAGGTCTAAATTACAATTACAAAATATATTTATGTATATTATAATTTTTTTTATCAATTTTTGGATCTTCCGCCATAACGAATTTAATCGTTATCGATTCTTGGAAGTGTACACTTCCAATTAAGTATATTACAAAATGTAATTATCTAGTGTTCATATTTTTGGATTTATGCAGACATTTACATTTACATTTAATTTAATTTTCATTTAACAGTTAAATGTATGTAACCTAATGCACCCATTCATGCAACATTCTCATTTTCATTTATCTTTGATTTTAATTTAATTTATAAGTTGGCCAACTTTTAACTTTTAAATGAGAATTATAAATGACCTATGCGTTTACGAGTAGCCGCGAACGATCAGCTGATTGTGTTTGGTTTTTAGTAAGGTTATGTATTTATTGCAATTAATGCATTGAAAAACAAATTCATAACTTCGTCTTCGCTATCACTGTTATTGAACATCGTCACTTGTAAAATAAATAACCCTAAATTTTATTCCATGCCCATATTTGACATTTATTGCCTGTTTTTGTGCGCATGCGTTCATTTTCATTTATATTGTTGCCAGAGCTGGGAGTATCTTATAGAAAAAGATATTCGATAATATCTAAGATACTTAAGGTCAAACATACGCGTCGAAAGAACGAACCCTTTATTTTTTTAAAAAACAGCAAATTCTGTATTCTTTATTTATTTTCATGTTCTTTATGGTCCAACAACCTCCATTCGTCAAAATATCATGGATTTTTTACAGTGACTTGTACATTGCAATGTCAGATGAAGAACATATTTTCGTTGGGTTCGTTCACTCCCATGAATTTTGTTTTGCAAATTCAAATTTCAATAAATTATTTCTTACAATTATTCTTATCGAAAAACAAAACAATTATTACTGTGAAGTCTTTGAACATTCTATTATTTATATATGTGGATGAAAAGGATAACTGAAACATTCAACTATAAAAAAATATTCGTTGAAGTCTAGTTGGTCAAAAATTCAGAACTTTGATACTGAATTTCTAATTCCCATGAACGACGACAGTAATGAAAATAATTCGTATATTTATAAATATAATCGTCTATAACATACTAAAATTATTTTACATTTGAATTTACAGTTTTTGAGAAACAAATAAAAATATACCAAAAAACACACTTTTTGGTATATTTTTATTTGTTTCTCAAAAACTGTAAATTCAAATGTAAATTAATTTTAGTATGTTATAGACGATTATATTTATAAATATACACATTATTTGCATTACTGTAGTCGTTCATGGGAATGTGTGGCATATATTTGACTACTTTGAAAATTATGTTCATATAATATATGTAAACAAAATTAGCTTTTTAAAATTTATTACAAAACTTTGGACTTTTATCTACAAACGTAGGTATAAAACATTATATGTTTCATTTATTATAATAATGATATATTGTTTCAAAAAAGTCATGTTCATCTTGCGCTATCTTCAGCCCGTATGGTTCACCTTAAAGTATCTAAGATACTTTATCTTAGATACATTCTATTTTATGTAAAATATATCTTTCATTTAAATACTTTTAAAAGTATCTGTATCTTTTATCTTATAAGTATCTTTTATCTTAAAAAAAGTGTATCTTTTGTCTTAAAAAGTATCTATTAACTAAAAAAGTATCTTTTATTTAAAAAAAGTATCTTATTTACAAACATTTAAGATATGTGCCTGTTAAATATTTTGAAATATCTAACACATTTTTTAATGTTTAAGCTTTCAGTTATTAAAAATATTTAAAATTTACTCATATATTTCTTAAAAGTACCTAACTAAGATATTTAAAAATATTTAAGATATTTAAAAGTATCTAAAATATCGAAAAGTGTATCTAAGATATTAAAAAGTATCTAAAATATTTAAAAGTATCTATATTAGATACATTTAAGAAATATTTGTATCTTAAGATACTTAGAATAAAAAGTATCTAGATACTTAAGTATCTTTAACAAATTTATTATCTTAGAAAAGTATCTAGATATTTATTAAAAGTCTCTTTCCCAGCTCTGCTTGTTGCATGAATTCGTACATTTGAAAAGTATATATGGGAATGAAAATTAAATGTAAATTTAAATGGCTGCATTCCGGCTTTAGGGGTTAACATTAGCAACTAATACCGACCAGTACTGACAAACTTTCGAAAATTCAGCTGCTAGTGATTGAACTACCAGCCCTTACAACTCACCTGTACCCTTCAGGCTGAAACATCCTCACATTCCCCGAAATAGGATAAGACAACCCATGACACAAATGCACCCCGGCATTTCCAAACCCAACGCCAACCATCGCCGAAGCAAGCAGCATACTCCCCCTCGCTTCTAAATCATCCGGACTATACACCGCTCTCTTAAAATACTTCCTACACGTATCCAAAGCAAACCTCGCCCAAACATCCGACAATGGATTCGATCCCTGATAAGCGGGCCTCAACTTCGGAGTGGCCGGATAAGGCGTCCTCTCGTTGTAGGGTATCGCTGTGAAGGATTCTAGAGCATGGCAGATGACATCGAAACCGGAGTATATGCAGACTTTCTCTGGGAGGGTGAGTGTGTGCAAAGGGTCGATTATTCCGAGGGTGGGACGGAGGGCGTTGTAGGAAATGCCGGTTTTGACATGGAGGGGCTCGTAGTCGAAGATGCTGACGCCGGTGGTTTCGCTGCCTGCACCAGAAGTTGTTGGGACTGTTTCCACAGGAAAAAAGAAATGTTATCTATACTTTTCTTGTACATGCTTCTAATTTTGAAGAAACTATAGTTATTTATTTTACAAGTGGGCAAAGTACGGAATTACCCACGTGAGGAATTTCAGCACATGAAGCCGAAGGCTGAGTGTGATAATTTTATCGAGTGGGTAATTCCACTTTGCTCACGTGTGAAGTATAACGTTTTAATCAACCTCTTAATAAATGAAAAATGTATTAAAGAAATATTATTTGACAGTGGCATATGCTTTATTTTTAAATTAAAATATCATTCGAAGTAGTTACCAAGATGTTTTGTGTTAGTATTATTGTTATAAATAAAAAAATACTCACTAGTGACTTTCCTCATAATTATACCCACTAGTGTGAGCACCACACTACTTTCTTATACTTATGAAACCAACTGAACATGTATGACTTGTTCCTTGTGTATAACTATTTTCTCACATATTTTTGACAATTCACAAGTATTTGACATATAGATTTTGAATATGTTTTAGTTTTTGATCCCATTGTAACTAAGATTATTGAAATATATTATTGGATAATTTTATCCAACACCTCTCAATAAATGCTCTATAACTATGGCGATTTTAAACAAGGAAAGTAACAGATTATCCACTAGTGGGTATAATTTTGATGTATGTCATTAGTATTTTTTTATTTATAACAATAATAATAACACACAACACCTTGGTAACTACTTCGATTTACATTTTAATTTAAAATTTTAAAGCATATGTCACTGTCAAATAATATTTCTTTAATAAATTTTTCATTCATTAAGAGGTGTTAGATAAAACGTTATACTTCACATGTGGGCAAAGTGGAATTTACCCACTCGATAAAATTATCATACGCAGCCTTCAGCTGCTAAAATTTCTCTCGTGGGTAATTCCTTACTTTGCCCATTTGTAAAGTAAATAACTATTCCTATGACATAATAAAAATTTGTATATAGCTGCTTTATTTTTTAGAATAACTAATAGTTTAAAAATTATTTAAAAATGAAAAAATCAACGAAAATAGGGTCTTTGCTAGAATTCTTCTACTAACCTATACATATTTTCGAGAAAACAAAAACATCATTATATTGGCCTACTAGATTGGCAATTTTTATTTAATTTTGTAGAAGATAGCTAACTCAAGCCAGTTTATATGATTAAACGCGAAAAGAAATCTTGTTTTAATTCGTCCGTTCTATTTGAAACAAATTCCAATGACTCATCAATATTCTACTGTATTTATTTAGTAGTGTTTGTGCTTTCGAAGTGAACATATCATTATTTTATAAGTGAAATATATACCTGCAAACAGTGGCTTTATCGGACGACACACATCTTTAGCCTTTCCAATGGGTGCATTAACAAAATCCAAGAACTGGGCATCAGGGTAACAAGCATACAAATTCGCAGCCTTACATGTGTCGATGACGGAGCCGCCACCAACAGCAATGTAAGTATCGAAATTTCCTTTTCTTGCGAAGTCTATTGCCTCTAGTAGACTGAAATATTTATTTGGTGATAGGTATCGATATAACATGTAACACATGATTGCTATAAATATAAATGTGATACACATTTTACCGTTTACGTGTACCAGTTTAATTTGTACCTTCCCAATAAAAAGTACAGTTTTGTAGCACACAAAAATAATATTTCAGTGTATGATTAACGTTACCCCATACTAAGATAGTTAAAAGTGCTCTTGAACCAAACGTCATGGTGTCACTGTCCACATATTACGGAATAAAATAAATAATTTCTCATCTGCTTAACTACCGCCTATCGTCGGCTTCTTCTTTAATAAATAAAAAATAAGTTTTTTTTTAAATAAATTTTTATATTGCAATACTTTGTGACAGTAAAATGACCGAATAGACATCCAATAGTTATTTGTATCACAAGGTTGGAAACTGCTATTTTGAAAGTGCGAGTTTATTTTGATAGGACGAGCCGTAGGCGAGTCCTACAAATACGAGCACTCGCAAAATAGTTTCCAACCGAGGGATACACAAGATTTTTCGCGCCAACATTTATGTAAATTTAATAAATAAATTTAATTTATTACTCATTTTCTTAATGACAGGAAATTTTTTTATGTTGCTAACTTCACAATATTTGAATGTCAATTATGTTTATTTTTCAATATCATAACCAAAAAAATCAACATATTTTTATTTGGATTTTACACTGCTAATTCAATTATAATTACTTACAAATATGTTTAAAATCCATAAATATTCTGTTTTCTTGAATTGCAAATACTCAATTGTAGATATATTGCCATAATATTTTTATGTCAATGTAATACTTTGACATTTCTAGCGTCAGAAGTTAGCTAAAATTAGTGAAGTGATGCCAACATATAACCATAAAAAGTTAGCAATCTTTTGTCGAACTAGTACGACAAAAACATGATTTCCGACCGCTTTAGAGATATGTAATTGTATCAATGTCGGACGGCGGCGCGAAAAATAATATTTTTCAATCAAAAAAGAACTACACATTATTAAGAAGAAAGTCTGATTTTTAGAGAAAATCTTTGACCAAGAATTGAATTGTCTATCATTTCAATTATTTTTTCAGATTTTTTACAAAATCTTATAAAATATGAAAAAATAGTTATGTATGTATCAAGGCACTGAAGTTTAACTTTATCCCGAATATGGAATTTAGTTGCCGAGACCCGTAGGGCCGAGGAAAATAAACCATGTGAGTGATAAAATGGAACTTCAGTGCCGTGGTACATATTAAATTTTATTTGAAATCTAAAATTAGAAAAAACTGTAAAAAAAATATTATATAGGTTAAGTTTATACATCTGTCAGTTGTCAATTGAAACTGACAGTCAGTATTGCCAACCTCGAACAGTGAAACTATCATAAATAACACTCAAAATTATGAGTTTTGTCCTCAATTTCGTCATCGGAATTAATTAGTTAATTCTTCTTGCATATTTCGTTTCATGTTATGGCCAAATTTGCTATAGTACGTCAATATATCTACAAAAATTATCCTAATTGTACAATATTATTTAACGGTTCCCAACACTGGGTTGCTCAAAATCGTCGCATAAAGGGTTACTTTAGTGCCGATTTCAAATAACCACATTTTTGTCAACAATTTAGGTACTTACTTCGAAAGAAAATGTTTTGGGATAAAACGAAATACATTTTGAAGTAGTTTAAAACAATAAGTCAGTACTCAAAGTATAATAAGATTAGATTTTATATAAAAGAACGACAGAAAAATTGTGGCTTTTTTTATGTTTTTATTATTTACGTTCCTGTCAGCAGTGACTTTGCATCGACAATTGTTGACATCTCTATGACAAGAGTATCAATAATAAAAACAATAACTTGTTTTGTTCCACGGCCTACCTAAAGTTCTATACCTATTTCATGTTAAATATGTTAATGTTTCTTTGAACTTTGTGACCTTGACTTTAACTTTAGGTATAGGAAGATGTTATATTGTTAAAAAATAAATACTTCGAGCTATTCATTTCAATAAGAAAAGTACCCCATTCCATTTAAGAAAATATAACTTTCATTTCCCTCCGCCACAGCCCCCTAATAATTTTATTTTGACAATCATAAATTTGTGACTGCCTCATCGCTGTGTAAGTCTGAGTATACACTCAGAAAAATATATATTTTTCTCTAAAGTTATTAGTTAGCAAGCAAAACTGATTGGTTGTTTGAAAAACTCACTCTGTATATGTGTTACGCACCTTTTGTCGTTTGGCTCGACACGTACATTATCAAACACCTTAAATTTGATTCGATTCCTTGTTAGAGAATCAATGGTTGTTTTGACGGGCGGTAGATTTATTAATCCCTTGTCGGTCATCAAACAGACATTTTTTGCTCTTCTCTGACATAAATCCATTCCAATTTCTTTTGTTACTCCTGGTCCATAGCGAACTGCGGAGCTTTTAAACTGTTGGATAGAAATTGTTTATTAATTTATAATAGGAGGAATTTTAATGAACAGGTATAATTTCCCAATCTTTTAAAGTCCTATTCATCGTATTTGCTGTTTAACTGTTTCATTGCAATTTTAAACCAAATTATCAATTACCCAATAGCAATTTTTAGCAGTAGAGCCTTGGGTTATGAGAACTAATGCTAAAGTTCACACCAACAAAATTTAGGCGAATATTTATAAATACTGATTGCGAGGCATTCAAAACGAGGTCTTTCACCATTTTTTTTTTTATGAAACCTTATCTATACTGAAGACTATCTACACTTTTAAAAACTCTTAATTGTTATTCATTACGCCATAATGATTTTTTTTTAAATGTTGTGACGTCATAGTAGAGGTGTTGCTGGATCTAAAACAGTACAGATTGTAAATAATTGTGGTCATGTATTTTTTTACTTATTTTATTATTATTATTACAATAAAATAGAACATTTATGTAACAAAAATTATTTAAATCTCTACTGTTTTAGATCTCTACTATGACGTCACAACATTTTTAAAAAATAATTGTTGCTAAATGAATAACAATTAAAACTTTTTTAAAGTGTAGATAGTCTTCAATATAAATAAAGTTTCATAAAAAAATATAAAAAAAAAAATGGTGAAAGACCCCATTCTAATTTTCCACTTCAAGTTGCACGATAGAGATAACATGCTCCTTCTTTTGTCTGTCAGAAATGTCAAACAGCATAGCACCTAACCGTACTTTTATCAAAACAGAAAATTGCATTACCTGATTTTATTTATAAATATTACACATAATATGTTTATTTTATACAACAAATAGATACTATTTTATTTAACAGTGTACGATAAAATTATTGAAACGGTTTCTGATTACTTCAACAATATTTCAATAGATGGCATTTTAACAAAGTGGTAATTCTAACTGTAAGTGTAATTCACATTTAAAATCGGTCATTTTTGGATGCTTCGACCGATTGCTAACTGTAGTACGAGGTAATTGTAATTGATTAATAATTGAATCGCCCTGAATGTAGCTCTATATTAATATTTTAAACAACTTGAAATTGTCAAATCTGAAGTAGAAATGTTAGAAAGGCAATATATAATCATGCATTAAATATGTACCGTGTGTTCCACGTAAATGTTGGCATAGGCAATTAACATGTAAAATCTATTTTTTGTAAATAAAAAGTGTTCGGCAAAAAATCATGCATCCAAATGTTATATCACAATACTGCCAATATCCCAATATCTTATTTAATACAGATTAATTTATTTTAATACCGTAATTTAATGAAATTATTAATAAAAATAATACCTAATTTTCGCCTACTCTTTTTATTGCTACTGACGTATAATGCTTGCAAATTGATTTAAGTATTTTAATCTGTCACTGTCATCATGAATACATTAAATGTCGAGAACCGTGTAAATATTAGAATATATTATGTGGGGCGCAATGCAAGACAAATATCTGAATACTTCACAGGAATGAACGCCGAATGGTTTCCATCGCCAGAAATTGACAGTGTCAAATTAAAATATTTAAAACAAATTGCAAGCACTATACGTCAGTAGCAATAAAAAGAGTAGGTGGAAAATTAGGAATTATTATTATTAATTTCATTAAATTGCGGTATCAAAATAAACTAATCCGTATTAAATAAGATGTAGGGATATTGGAAGTATTGTAATATAAAATTTGGTTGTATATTTTTTTGCCGGACACTTTTTATTTACAAAAAACTGATTTTACATGTTAACTGCCTATGCCATACGTGGGACACACGGTATATATTTGGCATATCCGTTAGATATTAATTAACATTGGAATGGTTATTTCCATTCATTGTTTATAAAATAATTAAAAATCTATATAAGCGTAATAGTGCATATAAAAATAAAAATACAAATTTTGTTATTACTTCGAACGCATAGTCCTTGGATTTTGGAGATCGGCTGAGAATCCGACCAGATCCTTGCGAATGCGCTGGACATCGACATCTAAAACGTATAGTAAATCTTAAGCATTTCGAAAATTTTAGAATTAAATGTAACCTATAGCCGTAACATAAATTTCGAAAACACATGTTTCAAAACAAGTCCAATCTATGTTGAAGTCCTATATATTTTAAAATTTATGTAGAAACGAAAATATTTAAAATGTGTTGAAAATTTTACTATTATAACGCTTGTTACAAATTTTATTAACACTAGTGCCTGTAAAACGACATAACTATAGATGCAACAATCAATAATATTGATTTTTGTTAGAAGCTTGGAACAATGGAACTACCAAAACAAATTTTGACAGTTAAAGTATGGGTTTGTCAAGAAATTCTAATACATTATCAATAAATGATATTTTAAACATAACAAATGATCAACTTACGATTCTGTAGAAACTACTTGAAGCAAATCTAACACTCTTTTTCGTGACACCATTTTTCAATAAAAATAATGTTTTAAATATCAGTTCTGATGTTCTGGAGAATTATGGAAAACGCAATTCTTGTTGCAATATGATATGAAATTCACTATTATTTTTGTCTAATATTATATTAATTGCATGTAAACATTATCTGATTTGTCTCATTTTTGACAGTTTTGTCATTTGACAATATAACCTAAAAACATAGGGTTCAAAATTGACAGCAAATATTTTGAGCATAAATATTCTATTGCGTGCGTATAATCAAGAATCTAGTTTCCATAGAAGCTCTAAAAATGGAAATTATTAAGTTTTCAATATAATTACACGTGAGAGGTATGTCTAATATTAAATATTTTGGAATTAATTGTGTTTTAGGTTATTGCATGTTTACCTTAATATAAATATATCGTTTACTTTTTTGTCAGATATAATAATAATAAAAGAACTTTATTGGCAAACTAAAGTCCATTTAAGGGCGAATTGCAATACATAAGTAATTGTAAATAAATGAAGACAAATACAATAAACTTAACAAAAGTAACTATAATACAAGCATTTATTGGAAGATGTTATCAAATATTGTCTTCGGTATATTACATAGATAGGAAAACGCTGAAGAACGTCAGTATGCGACATTGATAGGAAGAACGTTCTGGGAATATGGAAAAAACACACACGTGATAATAAATATGGTACACAATTTTATTTTGAAGCATCATACATACAAATCTTGTAGAAGACATTTCTGTTCTGGATGACTAAGAGCCCATGGAATAGACGAATAGAGTCTTAATTTTAACCTCTTTTCATGGCTGCAGTGAAGAGCTACAAAATTTGGTAAGAATAGAAAGAATTCCATATTAGAATAGCGTACTCAGTTTTGCACATTACATCGACAAAATATAACGAATTTAATACAGTGACACACATTTTTGATACTCGCATTAAGAAACCCATAATTCTATTTGATGAATTGCATACATAACTTATTAATAACTCAACGTGTATACGAGATAATGCACCATCTATCAATATTTAAGTGTGTTGTTATAAATTATTAAATATTGTAACACCAGCTAAAGATGTATAAAATAGTGGAGCAGGGACATAATAATTAGACAAACTTGAAAGACGATAAAAAATCAGCGTGTCTATACACATATCTAATAATTAGATGAAAAATGAAAATTCAAAATATGAAAATTTATTACTTGCATTGTTTCGTACTCCAATTGAAATATTACCGGACAAATCTCAAGGTGTAATTTTAGGAACTCAAGTTAAACTGAACTGAAGTAAGAATTAACATTATCCCCTTCAATACACACCCCTTTATGCGAATTTTACATTGGTCAACGAAGTTCTGCATATCATTTTTTTTAAAGCATCTTCATGGTCTTCAATGTCTTTTCTTTCACTGTTTCTACTGCTTCAAATCTGGTTATTTTCAGTGCTGATTTAAACTTGGAGAATAAAATACATTACAAAAGGCGAGATCCGCTGAATAGGATGGATGTCAAGAGGTCTTGAGATAATGAACGACTAAGATAACAACGACCTGAATTGTGGAAAAACAAGTCATGGTTACTTCATCATAACATTCGGTCCATACTGCGATGTTTGCCAAAAAGTTTTTGACCAAGCACGAGATACCTGTATTGGAATATCCATCCTATTCAGGAAGCAGAGGGTAGAAGAAAATGCGACGGATACCATCAACTTACCTTCAAAAAATTATTTACAGCACTATTTTAGACAATAGAAAATTCGCATGGAACGGTGTATATTGAAGGGAACAATGTTAAAATAGTGAAAGAAAACCAGTAAAGATATTATATTTTATAGTCACATCTTGGTTGTTTTTCACCCGTCCAATTTCAAGTCGCGTTTGCAACATTCCTTACCCTCAATATGATGACAGTAATCCTTCAAGTATTCTGGTTTGTTGCGGGTCCTACTTGAACGTCCAGGACCTACTGGAAGTGCTAGTATTTTCTCCGGATTTCTTCCGGTAAGACTTTGAATGGGAAGTGTTGGCCATTCATTCGAACGAACTCCTTTTCGATTATCTCTGGAATACTCGGGGCATCCTCGATATCTTCTGTTGGACCATATAGTTCTTACTCTGGAACTGGTACAGGTTGTCCTCGATGAGCACTGAGTTCAGCTACTTTTTATTTGACCAATGTTATTTCTGAATGCCCTTTGGAGTTCTAATTAACAGATATCTTGTTCCGACCTTTTCTACAACTCTTGGCTTTTGGTTTTTGTTACCAGGGAGTGATGATTCTGGATGAAGTCTGTAAAGCAATGTTGTAAACCTCTTTCCAATGAAAAGTTTTTTTTTCTGCAATATTTAACTATTTGAATCCCTTCACCTCCGTTGTGACGGATGCGGCCCAAAATCCCGAACGCCCAAAATCCCGAATGCCCAAAATCTCGAATTATCTTCATACTTTCTCTTGTGCTTCTTCTCAATTGCAAAGTATAAAAGTTTAGTAAAAATCAAATTAAGTTAAAATTTGGCATGTATATAAAATACAAAAAAGTTTTTGTAATTCCCAAAATAATTCGTCAAAGGTACATACAATAGTTGTCACTATTCATAAGTAGAAATGAATTGGCCACTTTTTGTATCAGCCAGAAAACGACAACAAGAACTGCACTAGAATGGTATCCACTAGAATCTTACCAAGAACTTCAAACGATAGCATCGCTTTGTGCAGCCCTTATCTTCCTTAAGGAAGTAAAGGAATATTATACATGTTATTACATATGATGCATGGACGTATTGACCGGGAGATTTAAAGGCGAGTGTCTGCAGGGTGCAAGGTATTGGGTGCTCTGGGTACATTTGTTCGAAACGTGAATGTATCTAGAGATGCTCGATTGAGTGTTTATAATAGTGTGTTAGTTAATGATGGGTGTGAATGAAGAAGCATTAACGACGTATAACTGCTGTATAAATGAGATATTTGAGAGGAGTATGTGGGTATACAAGACGTGATCGTATACGGAATACATTGATGTATGATGAGTGTGAGATTGAGAAGAATGTTATTAAGAAAGTGGGAGTGAGTCAGTTGAGGTGGTTTGGACATGTTGAGCGAATGTCGAATGAAAGGTTGGTGAAACTAATATATGTGGGTGAACGATTGCGTGGGCGTCTGAGGAATAACTGGTTGGGTATGATTGATGATTTGTTGCGTAAACGAATGATTCCGAGTGTGAAGAATAAACGAGCATGGATAAATCGAACTATGAATGTGGACGAGGCGAAAGTGGTGTGTCAGGATAGGAATGTTTGGAGGAGATTGATTGTTGGTTGACTGTGTTTTTGGGTTCGTGCTACCCCACTAAGTGGGACATTGCGTGATATTATGTATGTATGTATTACATGTAACAATGTATGTTATAGTGAGTTTCAGCTGATGTGTAGCATTTACTTTTCAGTCATTAATGTATTACTATGGATACCAGTTTATACATCACCGTACTATTCTAGATAAAATACAGCATAGGTTGTCAATGTAAGATGAATTTATCATAATTTAGAGATATTTACTAATAAAAAAAATCTTTCGAATGGTTACTAGGTACAATTGTGGTCATGGTTTCAAAAATATTCATGTTTATAAATCAATAAATTATATAAATTAATTTAACATTGTCAACATTTGTTGCATCTTAACTGAAACTAATGATATAGGTGCTTTAAGCAGTAGTCTCACTCTGTCGGCACCTTTGATGTTTTGTAACGCCAGATTTTCTTGCGCATCCTATGCACCGCCCTGCGGACTGAGCGGCGCAGCGGTCAATTTAAATAAACATCAAATTCAAATTGAAAAGTATTGTGGCGGCAAGCGATGTTACTGACATCAACTGTCGACATTGGAACTATCAGTAACCGAATACTAGGATTAAATTAGGGAGTTGTACAATAAAATAAACAGCGAAATAATGTGGAAAATCGAATATCGTATATTACGTAATACAATCGAAAAAATAAAACAAATTATTTACTAAAATTAAATTCACGTACTAAACTTACGTACTGTATAAAACAATATAAATTTATGTACATATAATTAAAGACATTTGTAAACAATTAGTATATTAATATCAAAATATGTAATGAAAAATACTAACTATCGATTAAATATAACAAATTACTTTTATTGCAAGAACTTTTTTGGCACTATTACATAAAGCATTTTTCTGTGAGCTAATTCCACTAATATATAAAAAAATATAAAAATAAATTGTCTCTTTTTAAGAACATTATGATGGAACATTAATTCTATTCAACTTAATGAAGCACTGCTTCATCAATGGTGCCATTTTTAAGATAGAAATTCTGTTTTTCATTACACCTATTTGCCTAAACGGTTTCAGTCTTCTAACCTTCGCAGTCGTGGATGAAAGTTGGACTTTGTCTCGGCTTCGCAATTTATATCTCTTTTTTGTTTCGATTTTGATAATTGCAGTCAAATTCAGTTGTTCGAGAAAAGCATATTTATTATATTTAGGATGATTCATTATATCGCTTAAAACTACAACAGGTCTTGGCATTATCTCCAGCAAACTACTTTCCTTGATACAAATCCTCCTTTCTGTATCCTCCACTTTTGTATCACTTTCCAAACATTCTCGGTAGCCATTTTTTGTTATGTTTGTTTTATAAGAAGCACGAATTATTTGCAGTAAACTCCAAAGAACATTGGATGAATTTGTTATTTTGTAACAACAAATTAATACTCGTAGCAAATCATTTTTCCAATCTTCTTCTGTGTTATGTTCATCACGCGTCATAGGATGGTTAAATGTGACACTTGAAGGCCACCATTTTGGTTTACAGTTGCTGGAATTTTCTTTTCGATACACTTCTACTGTGGTAAATATAACAGATTCTAGTTGTTGAATTTTCATTTGCGTAAGATAATGAAGCACGTTTAAATACACCATATTTGCTATGTATTTTATTACACTTGATTACACTAACAACGTGTTACTATGACAAACAATGAATCACAACTGCACAACAGCAACGAATCGCCACAGGCTACAGTCATAACGTGTACTGGTGATACCAACATAAACCTGACAATACAAAATATTACTATATGTTCTTGTTTCTCACTGGTGTAACTAAGGCACTAGAATATATGAGTATTCTCATCCGCCATTTTGGGTCCAAGTGTCATAAATAAAACAAATTATTAGAATCCAGTAACTTTAATTCTTTTCTGTCAAATTTAAAGTTGATATTGATTAATAATTGTGATGTATCATTCTCTTAATTATTATATTTCATATCTAACAGGTAAGTGTACAGAATACTTTCTAATATATTACCGTATGATTTGTGTAGTTGGATTTTACAGAATTTCAAGAAATATGTTTTCAAATTTGACAGATACAAATTTTAAATGTTTTTTTTTAAGTAACTGGATTCCAATAACTTGTTTTATTTATGACATCTGGACCCAAAATGGCGGACGAGAATACCTACATTCTTCTAGAGCTCTAGTGTAACTAACTGTCAAGCGGTTTAAAATTGATTAAAATGAAATTTTAAAAATTGTCCAGTGCCAGTTTATTTATTTTTCCTATGTATATAAAAATTGTCATTTAAATTCGGAAATTTATATATCTGTGTTGTACACAAGCTTCAAACAAAATAAAAAATAATTTTTAATTTTCTATAATTGAATGTATTTTTTCTACGATCACTACTGAAAATTACACTTTCTCCACTTTAAACAAAGATTGAAAATTGTATATTTCTCGCAGTCGTGTGGAATAGCGAGGGCAATTGGGTCTTTCACCATTTTTTTTAAATTTTTTTTTATGAAACTTTATCTATACTGAAGACTATCTACACTTTTAAAAAGTCTTAATTGTTATTCATTAAGCCACAATGATTTTTTTAAAAATGTTGTGACGTCATAGTAGAGGTGTTGCTGGATCTAAAACAGTACAGATTGTAAGTAATTGTAGTCATATATTTTTTTACTTATTTTATTATTATTATTACAATAAAATAGAACATTTATGTAACAAAAATTATTTAAATCTCTACTGTTTTAGATCTCTACTATGACGTCACAACATTTTTAAAAAATCATTGTGGCTTATTGAATAACAATTAAGACTTTTTAAAAGTGTAGATAGTCTTCAATATAGATAAAGTTTCATAAAAAAATATAAAAAAAAATGGTGAAAGACCCCATTATTCCACATGCAAGTGTGACCAACTTAATACTATTGTCTTGTACCAGAGAAGGAAGAACACTGATACACTAAAAGGAATCGGTATATACCTGGCTGACAGTGAAAAACAGACTAACAATTTTTTGGAATATATAATATATTCAATAGTTGTGCTAAGAATTTAATCGATTAAATTTGACCTGTCTAGCGTATGCAATAAATTTTGCTTAAAAAGTGTTTAAGTACATAATCATTTGAAAAAAAAAAATTTTTTATTATACCTGCATCATAATCCGTGTTTAAAACACGCTACAGCGTTCATAAACGCAAGATTAAAACACGCCTTGTTTTAAAGGTTACTAAGCAACAACAAAAATATTTACTATTAATATCTGTCAAAACTGTAAACGTAAACAATAAATGCTAACCAGTCTCCATGTAAACGATATACGACAAACGTCACATTATGAAATGAATCAAATCAAAATGTTGCTTTCCAGTTTTTCCAGAGTATGGTACAGGTATAATAAAAAATAGCGTATGACACACGTGTATAAGTGCTTTTAAAGCACTAACGACGTTAAATGCACTCCGCTTCGCGTCGTGCTCTTAAACTCGTCGTACGTGCTTTAAAAGCTTACTTATACACTTGTATCATAATATACTATTATCTAAAATTTTATCTTAAATTATTATGTACGATAACGCTTTATTAAAAGCAAAATTTTGTAAATAAGCTAGACAACAAATTTAATCGATTCAATTCTTTAGCACGAGGGGTATATGTCAAGATCATTTCATGAATTCATAGCATAAACTTTAATATTTGCCGAAGAAATTGTACTAAAACGTAGATTTTGACACATTTTCATATAAATAAATCGGTACACACATAAACAAAAAGCACCATAAAATTATGTTGTTATAGTGTAACTATAGCATATTGATTGTTTTTCATTTCACTTGTCAAATAAATGTCAAAAATTTGTAAATAAAAATTGCTTTAATTAAATAATTCAGCATGTTTAAAGATATAGAATACCAGCAAAGGTAAAAAACATGTAAGTATCTTGCTTCTGCAACTAATTATCCGGCTCAATATGCCTTCAAAATGTTCAAAATTTGCATATAAAGATAGCTTCAATTTAATTGCGATTAAACAGCATGGTGCTGTGTAATCACTTATCTAAAATGCATAACAATGGAAAACGAGACATTCTGATCGGTCAACCAGCAAATGTGATACATTACAAAGGTCATGTACACGTAATTACTCATTGGTAACCCTAATTACAATGGTATTATTTATAATATTTGTTACATTATTTAGTTATGAGATCAAGTGGCTTTGTTCTTTTAAGTCTTCGAATTTGTAAGTTAACACAAAAAATTTTCTTAAAAAAATATTTTTCTACAATCGTTGCACAATATCGACATTGTTATTCCATTTTTGATTAGGAAATGTTCAAAATTGTCGCTCTAGGGCGACAAAGTGACATATTGTCGCACTAGCGCGACAAAAACAAAACAAAAATAAATTAGGTAAAAGAAGTAAATGATGCATTGGATTTTTCTGGTAATAACCTTGCTATTGCAAATACAGTTGGCATATACGTACATATCCTTCAATCACCATAAACGTATTCACTCTGTAGACTTTATGTGAAATGTACTCCATATGTCAAATGTACTCCATGTGTCAAATTATGATTTCTTTGAAAATTTTTATTTTATTCATAAACGTTGTCATGATTACGGTGACATGGGTAACTACAATTTTACTGAATTTTTATAGGCGTGACCAAAGATAATTTTGAAAATTAATTTTTTCTACAGCTTGACATTGTTCAACGATTGTAGAAAAAATATTGTGTGTATCTCGTCGGATAGAGCTTGTTCGGTGCACTTGTCGAGTTGTTGATCTCGGCTTCGCCTCGATCAACAATTTCTCGCCGCGTGCAACAAACAATGCTCTATCTGCACTTGATACACAAATAATTATTACCTCGAGTGGTATTTAGATAGATTATTCAACAATATACTCTTTTTTCATTAATTTTAATGATGGAATCACTTCCAAAACATAAATTATCACACATTTTCCGAAAAAATGACACTGACCAAGTAAAAAGAATTATTTATTTTTAAAAATTGTCATGGTAACGGGATATATTACTTAGATTGGTCAAAATAGATGACGTGTAAGCCTCCTATTGGGTTATCTATTATGATGTTGAGTAATTACTACAAGAATACTTGAGAACCATATAATTGATTCTTAACAACTAAGGTGCGAAATTTACTTTTTCTTTTATGAGTTACACCAAGTTAATAAAAATTTAAATAGATTATGGGGCATATTCTGTAACTTATCTGTTAATTTTTAATGGCCTGTTATAGCTATTAACATTCCTAGCGATGTTATGAGTATCGTAATTGCCGCAGATGTCAGTTAAAATCCGAGCTCGTAGAGCAAGGATTTTAAGACATCTAAGGCCTGTTATGACTCATAACATCCGTGGTTTGTTCAATAGTTTACCGGTTTCAGAATATGAAGACGTTAATGTCATTAATAAATATTATTTATTGAAATTCTTTTATGAAAAACGTCTGTCATAATTTTAGAAGGTGATCAAGTAAGTCAATTTCTTTTTATTTATCACCATGGTTATACTTCTTTTGTATCATATTTAAAATAATATTTCTATAACACTGTTTTGGAAACTGTGCATTCCACTACTAAAAACTGTTATGGAATCACTAACATTCCATACGCGGCGTATGGAATATTTTCGACGAATCAGAACCGCTTATTAGCGCGACATATGAAGTATCTTGATTCAGTTACTATGGTTACGTCTGTTTGTTTTAATTTGATTTATTTGAGTTTGACGTTTTCAACAGATTTATATTTGTATTTTTGTATAATTTCCAAAACCTTTTTATAGAAAGTATAGTCTACAACATGTAACGGAATGGCCTATCCCACGCTCGCAAACCGTAGCCCTCGCCTTCGGCTCGGACTACAAACTTTTTGCTCGCGTGGAATATGTGCCATTCCATTACTTGTTGTAGAATATACTATTTTACTTAAACGTCAAATGTGTTCTTCATGGCTAGATAAAAATTGGATTTTGGCGATGCTGAATTACCTGAAAATATTTGGAACGCAGCAGGTGAAACTCTGAACAGCTTAATTCCGTGTGTATTAATAATTAGCGTTATATTATCATTGTGTATTATTTTCATTTTCTTGACTGTTTTGACAGGTCAGTAAGATAATATTACCCTAGAGCATAGAGTTATGACATACTTACCCTGACTACTTTTGTGCATGTAAACATAGATTTAATCTCCTGAAACCGGTAAAAAATTTTAACCAATAAAAATATATGTGTCAAATGAAATTTTTAATTTTTATTCTGTGCCGTCTGTTGTCATTGGTCAATTTTTTTAACAGGCTGTTAAAAAGTAAAAGATAAGTTACAGAATAGTCACCTATATTCAATATAAGCCCGATCTATCACAAGAGAACATTGCTGGTATATAACGAAAACCGTATATGCGAAGCATACAAAGTCAGATTTACTCCGAATAACACATGCTATTTTTTCTTCAAACATAGAAAATAGACATTAAAACATTAAAAAATGCTCAGAACTTCAACAAATATTCTACCGTATCCAGTATTTCTAGTTGCCACAGTATTTGTCTAAAAATTTTCTGTAATTTAAACTAAATTATAAAAGCTTTCAACTATATGACTACATCTAAAACCATATACAATTCCCGAATCAGATAAATGCTGGGTGATTCATTTGGTTTGAAAGTATGAGTAATTCAGCTATACACAAATAGATGGCACTCTATATACCAAATAAATAAAGAATATGAATTAATTGATAATCTTTCGTTGTAATTAATACAGGATAGTCTCGATAATAATAAAAAAAATTTGGTGTGGCACCAAACTACTTTCTTATACAAATAAATCCAACTGAACACGTCTGACTTGTTCCTTGCATATTGGGCATCCAAAATTGAAATACACTAACTAGTGGTAGAAAGCTAAACTAACCATAAGGTAATACATTTCATTGTATTTTGAAATTAATAGTTTTTTTTTTTAATTATAACAATAATAATTATTTTAAGAGTATTCCAAGGTAAGTATTACATTAGTTTAAGCCGTATTATTTAAATAAGATGTAAAAATGAAAGGTGCATTGTATTTCTAGATTATAGGTTAAGATTGAATTTTCAAAAAAAAAACCTTGAAAATCAGGAAAATTTGCAGTGTGTATGGCAACAATTCGGCTACTAATAAATGCAAACTACCAATACTAAAGTACGCATTCGCCATCATAAGATATCATACACAATGAATTTGACATGTACCTTTTGTGAATTGTGATCAACGCCATCTCTTGATAATTTGGAAGCCCAATAGCCTTACTTTGACAATTATTTTATCTCATTGTAACTATGATTTTATTTTAATAGTAGATTGTGTCATTAGGAGTAAATGTGATACTTTGGGTGCTGAGCATGTAAGTTTGAACGACGAGCGAAGCGAGTCGAACAATTACATGCGAAGCACCCAAAGACACATTTACTCCGAATAACACATGCTATTTTTTCTTCAAATATAGAAAATAAATTTATAAATATTATAAAATGCTCAAAACTTCTTAAAATATTCTGTCTTATCTAGCATTTCAAGTTGCCGTAGAATAAGCTGTTTTGTTATTTTTGTTTATTTGTTTCATTTTTAACTGTCAAATTATTGAATTACAACCTAACTATTTTTCATAATATTTTACTTTGTCCGCCGCCGGCGTAAATGTGTTGCCAAGGATATACTTTTACGCCGGGGGCGACAATATTGAACTTCTGCTTGTTGAATACAAATACATAACAACGTACTTTTATGACGTTTGAAGAAAAAATATATATTAATAACATCTTGTCTTTATAAGTTTCTAACTAATAATACTAGTATTTCTCTTATAATATTTTAAACGACACATAATATTGACACTTCACAATTATTTGACACGTAGATGTTGAAAATGTTTTAGTTTTTGTTCTGCTTGTAAATATATAATTTAATTTTTCTCAAAATTAGAAGTATGTACAAGAAAAGTACAAAAAACATTTTATATTCCAAATATTTTTGCTAACTTCTTTCATTTGAAACTTTTTTCACTGCTGATTCTATTTTTGAAAACAATGGAATTTATTGTTTTGTGTGTCCAGTAAACTACCTCTTCCGGTTAGTCAATTTCATTCGAATTCAACTCATATTTCAATGAAACTTATAAATTCCAAATTTCGTTTACATATCTTATCTCGTTCATGAGACATTGCGTACACGGATATCCATCCATCCATCCATCCTCACACACAGACATCATTGAGAAATTGGTTCTAAGGGATTCAGTGCACGTCGAAATATGTATTACCGCAAAAATCTCGTTAGCAATTTTTTTCTTGATTCTAATACTTCCTTATACTTTGTATAATAAAGTAAAAACAATACCTACCAAAAAGATCTTCAAAGGATGAAAAATATAATTAAAAATATCCTGACGAGAGAAATCAAAATAATAAGAGCCATGAAACATGATTCTCAAAAGAATTCAACAAGATTTGAAACACCTCATAAATTTTCTGCACTTTTATAATTGTATTTTTAAAAAGGAAAATATAGCTTAAAATTTATTTTGACGTATATTTTAAGGAGTATAATGTATTAAGAGATACAGAAACAATAGTGGGTTCAAAAGACAATATTATAGCTTTATTAAATCATACATGAATACCAACATTAAATTTAATTATTCCCTATAATTTACAATTACAGCAATATTCGGTGACAATTAATATTAAGTCACAGATAACTTTACAGTTTTCCAAAGAAAAGATAACATTACATTAAAATATAATCAGTAATAAAAAAATCGTAAGATTCCCATTTTATTTGACATTAGTTTTGTATTTTGGAGGTCTGTCACTTATTCCTAACAACTAGTAACCGTACTACATATGTGAAAATATAATTACCAATCAAGATCTTCGAAAGCAGAGTACCATATCCATAAATGAAAAAATGGCTTGATGATATATTACGTAATGATTTTAATCATTTACCGAGAGTGTACTAGTGTAAAACATATTATTATATTATAATTTAATTTTCAAATAACTGCTTCACTTCAGAGTTAATTTGGAGGTACCTTTTGATCAGATTCCAGTGTAAATTTTGAATGCTACTACACAGAGCTGGCGAAGTATAGTATATTATTCTACGAGCGTATTATGATAGTGCCGTAAACTTCATCCGAATTAATAATAACCATAATACGCGAGTTGAATACTATACTTTATCCACGACCATTAAACCGGAACCGGAAGTTAAACTATTAAATGTACTATAATTTGGCAGTTTCTAAAATGTCCGGTGGTGCACAAACTTCATCATTTGCATCACTAGTATTCATATTTCACACAAAAACAATAGTAAACTGTTCCACTACTTACAAAACGTTTGACAAGTTGACAAGGCAACAAGCATGAAGTTGGCTCTTATATCGAAGGGCATGAAGTGAGAGTCACTTGACCAAGATTTTTGTCAACAATCCTCTGTTTTTATAATTCCATATTATAAATGTATGAAAATTGATAAGTTCACGTGTTTTTCTTTGATTGTACTGATATATAAATTATAAATAATATAATGTATTGTGTCAAACGTCAAACGTCATTCAGTAGTTGTTTTAAATTTCGCTAGATGGCAATCTGTAATGTTTCATTATTCAACATTAGCGTTGCGTTGTTATAGTAACTGCGATCTGATTGGCTACCAGCAATTGAATAATGGGCTTATTATTCAATAGTCTTTTCATTATTCAACACTTTTTAATAATGAACCATATTATGTAACTAAAAGTGCACTTATAATGAATATGTTATTTAATGGTCGTGGATAAAAGTTTTTCGGAGGTATGGACTAATCGTCGAAAATATTAAGCGTTTCGCATCTCTAAAGATGAATTAGTTATTTTTTTCCAATTTTCTGATTTAATTATTATATAAGTTTTGCGCCTCGTTGCCAGTTCCTTGTTGTTTAATATTAATGGTATCTTTTTTGGAATATAATTGCTCTAGTTCCTCAATGCTCTTCGAACCTAATTCCGAGATCGAAAAACATACGTAGTTCACAGTTAAATATTTGTAAGTTCCATAACATGGGTCTACAGACTGATCATCAACATTTATGGAGCAAGTTGAAAGTCCAGTACATCTAAAACAAAAAACTACATTAATGTAGTACATGAAATATTTAAAATGGTTAAAAACAATTAATTATATACTAATGCCCAGTTGCACCACGCTCATTTAAACGTTAAGAGATCCTTAAAATTCTATGTAAATATAAAAATTTCGTTGCACCAGCCAAATTTCAGCACTTAAGGAATCCTTAAATTAAGTGTCCAACATTGGCCACTTAAAATCTCCTTAATAAAGGAACTGTCAAATATTTGTATTTGTGGTTAGGAAGAATGTTAAATTATCATGATATTGATTACGACGATGACGATATGGATGATTTGGAAGATATTCGATTTATAAATAATCGTCTGAGAATAATATATGAACGGTATTTGGGTCTTTGGCATTAAATTGATTAGCGATAATTTCCCTTACTTCTTCATTCTTTTTATTCGTCATTGCATTTGTCGTTTTATTTTCAATAATATTGTACTTGAAATAACTTTTTGTCCATTGTGAAATTTGAGGAATTTTTTCTGTCCTTTTCATTTTCCGGTTCCATTTTAATACTAGAATCGTATTTCTGTGATTGCTAATATCACTAAATAGTATTATTATAAATTTATTAACTTACTTTGGTAATCCTTTCCGATAAATTAGTGAATGACATGAACGTTGGAAATGTCACAAACAAAAACAAATCTTCTTGGCAGTTCGTATTAAACTTAATGGATAACATTAGAAAATGATACTTTCGATAACACTAGAATGTCCGGGCATTTCAAAATGACCGTTTTTACAATTTGAAATGTTGACATTCTAATGTTTGTTACCGAAGACTCTTCTTCGTTTTTGAAATTCATCTTTAGATCTTTAGTTATAGATACAGAATGTAGAACTAAGTAATAACTAGCTAAGCAATGCCTAAATTTAACGTGAGCAACAAACTTAAGATATAAGGATTCCTTAGTAATAAGTGTTGCTTAGTAAAGTTTAATTTTAAGGAAGGGCGGTGCAACTGGGCATAAGACTACATGCGAAGTTGCATTGAGATGTTAGTAGTTTGTAATTTAGGGAGTATAAATATTGAAAAAATCTTTCAGAACTCATAGTATTACAAATAACAATAACTGGGTTTAAGTTCTGTAAATATTTATTAAAGTCACAACGTTTCGACAGCAAAGTACTGCCTTCTTCAGGTGAAATATAAAATATATATAAAACAATAAATAAAAAACTAAATATGTAGTCAAGGATACAAGACAAAATAAGGGCCAGTTTTACAATCGAAGGTTAACTAAGAGTTTGCAGTAAACTAGAAGTTAACCAACACTTACCGTTTTACAAATAAAGATTATGGGTTAACTTGCAGTTTACTTTTACCAAAACATCAGGTTGTAGTTAACTTTAAGTTTTACTTTGACTATCAGCTTGTAACCTCGAATTGTGACATTTTGAATATGCGAGTATAAAAATGAATGATTTTGAAGTAAATGCGTTTAGTGACGATGGAGATGAATTAGTTCGACGCACAAAAATAATTAGATATAGACCAAACTTCATTGAAGAATACGTTTATTAGGAATTTTTTAATCAGTTTTGATTGACAAAAAGGACTATAGAACACGTATTAGATGAAACTGGAGAAGTTTTGCAGCATCCAACAAACAGGTATACTCGTAATGGTCAAATATTGGTTAAATTAAATAATTTTAGAAATGATTGTCTTGTCTCTCACCAATAAATCAACACTGACATTACGATTTTATGCAAGTGGAAGTTTTTTTGAGCATTGCAGGACATTTTACAGGTGTCAGTGCAGTTTTAGGTAATTTGAGACTACATTATGTAAAAAAGCCTCAAATAAAGGAGGAATTCACAATTTGCAGACAAAAGTTTTTCGAATTTGGTATTTGTAGCAGTTCTTGTTGTTGTACGGGAAGAAATTTCTTCTTTAATTATCTTCCTCGCATGTGCTTTCTGCTGCCCTTGTCTTTTTGTTTTTAATAACATCCTCTTCATATTTATTGAAGTTATCACATGTTTTATATTTATCAGTTGATTCGTTCATGTAGGTATATCAAATTTTTATTAATATACTCACTTCAACATTTCATTATTAATATACTACATTTATTAAATTAAATACTGCCGAAATATTAATGCTTTTGACAGTGACTGTCCTCCAATAAACAAATTGTTTCATAATTTACAGAGTACCAACATTCGGTAAACTTGCAGTTAGTAAACATTCATTAATAAAATGATTGAAAAACACTTCCCAAGTAAACTCGAAGTTAACTTGCAAGTTAGGTTCAGCTTACCAAAAAGTTAACCATCGATTGTAAAACCGGGCCTAAGGGTAACATAGATCAAAGTAAACAAATTATAAACAGAAAATTAAGAAACAACAACAGTTAACCATGACTTAAAGGCAGCACTTTGCTGTCGAAACGTTGTGACTTTAATAAATATTTACAGAACTTAAGCCCAAATATTGTAATTTGTAATTAGGGAGTATATTTTACACTAAAAATCTTACTTCGGATAATCTACTATAGGCATTAGTTTTTGTGGGAAGTCGTGGTTTGAGTTATCGAAGTTTAACTGTATTTTCAGATTTTTTAATTTATTAAGGGCCGGTTCATCAATCTACTGTTGTGTTACTGTTATGGTTAACCTCCTGTTAAATTGAAATAACCATGTATTATTTATGTTGATGTTAGTTTAAATTTGATTAACAGTCCGTTGATAAATCGGTCATAAATTATATTATTATACTCTCCTGCATATTTTGTATAGCAGGTATTGCGACGGTTCAAAATTTGAGATATGTCTTTTTTATTATTATTACTTACTGCTTAGCATATTGTTGGGTTTCATCATAACTGCACTGCGTGTTCTGCATAGCACTTTTATAGTAATAAGGACACTCAGTAGTACTGTGTCTCCCATAGTCAGCGGACAAGATTACAATAATGGTGTCAGAAGGACATGTTATAGTTAGAATGTTGTGAGGACATCCAATTACCTGCGTTGCATCCCCTAGAATAGAACGTAAAATTACTTGCAAATTGAGGTTGTTTGGACATAGTTAATGCAATGTACATGACGACATAGGCGAAGGAATATACCTACTGGGCTTCCAAAATTAAAATACGCTAACTAGTGGTACAAAGCTAAATTAGCCATAAGGTATATAAATTTCATTGTATTTTGAAATTAAATGTTATTTTTCAAAAATTAATAACAATAGTAGTACTTTAAGAGTATTCCAATGTAAGTATAGCATTTGTTTAAGCCGTATTTTTTCTTTATTCAGATCTTATCTCAATAATAGACAACAATGTGTTACGCTAAATGGATATAAATCTGAATATTTCCCTGTTACTTCTGGCGTCCCGCAGGGATCCCATCTTGGACCACTTTTATTTATTATTTTTATAAATGATATTAAGAAATGTTTTCTAAATCTCAACTTTAATATGTACGCTGATGATTTAAAAGTCTATATGCGAATTAATTCATTATCTGACTGTTTGGCACTTCAAGAGGACCTTAGCAGACTTGACTGCTATCTTAATTCTAATGATTTAACCCTTAATTTCGATAAATGTTCATGTATAACATTTTCTAGGGACAGAAATACATATACTTATAATTACTCTTTCGACGGAAACAATGTGAACCGAGTAAATCATGTAAAAGATTTAGGAGTTCTCTTAGATAGTAGATTAATTTTTGATTTACACATTGACAATGTTGTAAAAAAATCATATAAAATGCTAGGATTTATTTTAAGAATTGGGGATAAATTCAAAAGTTGTGGTACTTTCATATCTTTGTACTATTCACTTGTTCGTTCTCATCTTGAATTTGCCGCTATTTGCTGGTCTCCTTTTTATCAAATATACATAAATCGAATTGAAGGAATTCAAAGAAAATTTTTGTACATTTTAAGTAAAAAAATTCCAAATAACTCTATTGTATTAACATCTTTACAAAAACGTCGAACAATTATGGATCTAACATTTTTATTTAAGTTGCTAAACAATATCATTGATAGTCTAGCATTACTTAATAAAATATCATTCAGAATACCGTCATATTCCACCAGATTGCGAAATTTATTTACTGTTTCAAGCTGTAGAACTGACTCAGCCGCCAATGCCCCACTTCTTAGAATGATATCCACATTTAATAATTTATCAATAATGTCTAACTTTCCTAACATTTATAACTGTACATTGAAAACATTTAAGACTTTTGTATTTAAGCATTGTACTTGAATTTTCTTTTTTTCTGTGAATCTGAAATTATTTATATCTGTTGTTATTTTTCACTTTTTAATTTAATTTCATTTAACTTCGGTTAATTAAATTTATAATATGTACCTTTGTGTATAAATATTTTTTGTATTTGTTTTGACAATAATGTAGAAATGTTTGTATGTTATTAGTGCTGCACGGTTATTGGGACTTGTCCTGTTGTGCGGCCTTCTTCTTATAAATAAATAAATAAAGTATTATTTAAATAAGATGAAAAAATGAAAGGTACATTGTATTTGTAGGTTATAGGTAAGATTGAATTTTCTCTAAAAAAAAACCTATGAAAACAGGAAAATTTGTAGTGTGTATGGCAACAGTTCTGCTGCCAATAAAAGCAAACTACCAATACTAATGCAAGCATTCGCCATCATAACATATCATACAAAATGAATTTGACATGTACCTTTTGGGAATTGTGGTCAACGACATCTCTTGATAATGTGGAAGCCCAATAGGTGGGATTGTGGGAGAGGAATTATTGAAAGGACTTATGAGGAGTAAATGTTTAGTTGTGATTGATGCAGTTGTATGAATGCCACAATAGATATATTAAGAGGTTAGTGAATTTTTATTGAATGTACATATGTAAAATGGTTTTTTCTAGATACATTAAGAAAAATACATTTCCCTCACTGAATTTAGTGGTAAAAGCAGTTATTTTCTTCGCGGGTCATGGACGTGAACTTAATATTAGTAAAGAAAGTAATTTTTTGTTTGTGGAAAATTTGAAAATTTATTGTCACAACAATTAAAAAATCTTGAATATTCTTTGAATTCTTGAATATTATTCCATTATTTGTCTAACATGGAATTTGAATATTGAAATAAATGATTTGTGCAGATTTAGCCTATTTTGTGTTTATATTATAATTTTTTTTTGTCATGAATTGTAAAGATATATATTATAATTGTTTAAATAAAATAATAAATATTATATCAAAGAAACACATACCTGACAATAGTTTCGTTGATAATACAACGACGACGAATAAAAACGACAGCATGTTTCGTAATATTCTATAATTTACTAACAAAAATAATAGAAATTCAAATGAACTTATATACAGATATATTATCAAATTGGGTTATTGCTCAAAATGTGCTAATGAGTACAAGGATATAAAAACATATGTATATATCTTAATTATATCCAATTTAAAATGAATAATATACTCGTTTTTCTACTTATTTTGTAGAATAAAATATAGTAAACTTTATATAGCAAACTTTCTGTATAATAGAGGATAGAACACATGTTGAGCCAAATACACAATTTCTTTAAGAATTCAAATATATCCCTATAATTCGTCCCCCTCACAATGATGATGGCTGATCGACACAGTTTCGAAAGCTAAAAAGAGGAAAGAGGAATGTGACCAAATATGGAATACCAGTTTGTTTTCTTTACAAAAGAAAAAATCATTGTATAAATGCTTTTAATGATAATTATAATCAGACATACGTTTTCGTAACAGTTTTTTGGCATATCGACTGAAAAAATGAAATATACCTACAATAAACCTCTTTACTTATCTGATAATCGGTATAATATAGTGAAACAATGATTAAATGCGCATTATTTTTAAATCGGTACAAATATTATTTTTATATTTAATAGATGTATTGTTCGTAATTCTAAGAATTAGTTTGAGGACAAATACATTACATTAAAGAGGCGAATAAAAATGAAAAACATACATATTTGTAATTTTAGTTCTATGATTTATATTAAAGTTTAAAGTGGCTAATTTTTAGGTAAAAAATAATAGAAATTTTTTGCGATTATTATTATTCTCACTTTCATACCGTGAAAATAACATTTTGAAATAAACCAATATTGAATTAACTATCAACCGGCTGTCACCAACTGTTACTTAGCAACAGGTGATAATTTCCCGTGGAAATTATCAGTGTAATTGTGACCTGATTGGTTACTTTTGTACATGTGATCAGAAATACAGGGATTCGATTGGATAATTCTTTAAATAAAAAATTTTCAGCTATAATATCCGTAGGCAATTGATAATTCGAAATAATTTTATCACAGTTACCGAAAGAACGTTGCTTGGTAACCGCCCGACGCCGCAGGCGGAGCGCTGTTACCTTCAAGCAACGTTCTTGAGGTAGTTGTGATCAAATTATAAGTATTTATCAATGGTCGAGGGATATTCGGTGCGAAAATTTTTTTGCGGTAATTATTATAGTTTTCATTCACATGCCGTGAAAATTACATTTTGAAATAAACAAATCAAATATTGAATTAACTGTCAACCGGCTGTCAACAACTGTTACTTAGCAACAGGTGATAATTTTCCGGGGAAATTATCAGTGTAATTGTGATCTGATTGGTTACTTTTGCACACGTGATCAGAAATACAGGAATTTGATTGGATATTTCTTTAACCAAAAAGTTTTCAGTAATATAACAAGAGAGTGAGAATAAATTGAAAATAATTTGATAGATCATTCGAAAACTTGTTGCCGACAAGTTTGAGAAAGATACTGGAGAATTATTTTCTAATTTATCGAACTCTCGAGTTATATTTAATTAGATTATTTTTTTATTTCATCATCAGGCACGCCACTAAATCTATCTTTTTTGCTCATTTTTACTTGTGTTGATGATAACTATCTGTCATCTGACATCTGTCAACAAAAACAAAAAAGCTACAGAGAATATTGCCGGGAATAATCACAAGAGCATTATTCGCAGTATAATAATGATAGGATTGGTTAAAACCCAGACACGTGACATACAATAAAGCATTTCATTGGTTTAAAGATACGTCAAAAAATAATCAGTGTAATTATAACCTGATTGGTTAATTTTGCACACGTGATCAGAAATACAAAGATTCGATTGAATATTTTTTTTAATCAAAAAATTTTCAAAGTAAAACTAAACGTGTTTCAATGCTATTTGAAAATTATCTAAATATCGGTTTCATTTTATGGATTGTATCAATTGATAGGTATGCTCTAGAAAAAATGAATTCACATATTTTCCTGAATTTAGATAAATGAACTATGCTAACAGATGATTACATGCATTATCGAAATTAAAAATCTAAATAACTGTACAAAAATGGAATGAACTGTTTTTCAACTCCAAATGAAATGATTATTTTTTTCATGGAGATATGAATGAAATACTATACTGTAATACAATAGTATAAAGGTTCTCTTTGCAATACGAGTGTGAAAGTTGCAACAAGAGAAGAGCCTAGTCGAGAGAAGCAATTGCCAAAGCAAAGCAAATTATACGATATTCAATAGCACTTCAACATTTCATGTTACAATATGAATTGTATCACAAGCTTACAATTCAATACGTGTTCAGATAATCTGACGATTACCCATACAGAATCCAACGTTTCATCATATGCATTGGGATGCAATTCAATACGTTCAATTTATAAGCCAGAGGCTGAGAGTGATTATTGTATTCAATGGGTAATTCCACTTTGCCCACGTGCGAAGTATAACGTTTTATCCAACCTCTCTTAATAAATGCAAAATTTATGAAAGAAATAATATCCAACACCTCTCAATAAATTCTCTATAACTATGGCGATTTTAAACAAGCAAAGTAACAGATTATCCACTAGTGGGTATAATTTTGAGGAAAGCCACTAGTGAGTATTTTATTTATAAAAATAATAATAACACACAACACCTTGGTAACTACTTTGATTGACATTTTAATTTAAAAATTTAAAGCATATGTCACTGTCAAATAATATATTTTTAATAAATTTTTTATTTATTAAGAGGTGTTGGATCAAACGTTATACTTCACGCGTGGGCAAAGTGGCATTACCTGCTCGATAAAATTATCACACTCAGCCTTCGGCGAGGCCTTCGGCTTCTTGTGCTAAAATTTCTCTCGTGGGTAATTCCTTACTTTGCCCACTTGTAAAGTAAATAACTATTATTTGACAGTAACAAATGCTTTAAATTTTCTAAATTAAAATGTCAATCGAAGTAGTTATCAAGGTGTTGTGTGTTATTGTTATTGTTATAAATAGAAAATTACTTATTAGTGACTTTTCCCACATCATACCCACTACTGGGTAATCTGTTACTTCCCTTGTTTAAAATCGTCATAGTTATAGAGCATTTATTGGGAGGTCTAGATAAAATATTTTTCTATAACACTGTTTTGGAAACTACGCATTCCGCAACTAAAAATGTATTGGAATATCTATCATTCCATAATTTCGACGACCTAGAGCCGCATATTAGCGCGATATATCTTAATTTAGTTACTAGAGTTACGTCTGTTTGTTTTAATTTTATTTATTTGAGTTTGACGTTTTTAACAGTTTTATATATTCTACAACAAGTAACGGATTATCATATCCCACATTCGCAAACCGTAGCCCTCGCCATCGGCTCGGACTACAAACTTTTTGCTCGCGTGGAACATCTGCCATTCTATTACTTGTTGTAAAATATACTATTATAATTAATAGAAACATTAACGAATTTTGTTATTTTTAAATTTAAATGCTGTGAAGCGAGAAAATATGAATGAAAGATTTTTTTATTATTATTTTATAAACGTTACAATGTTACAACGTTGTTATATTAAAACTGATCTGTTCAATAGTGTAATCTGTTACATGAATAAAAAAATGATGAATTTTCTTCGTTATTTAATTTCATTTGATACAGTTTTAGTTCCTGGATATTTTTTATTCTAAAATTCATAGGAAACGAACATTATCTTACTGAAAATTTTAACTTGTTATTTCTTATTTTTTATAAACTAATAGACGCCGGATATATAAAAAACTTTATTGTATTGAATTTATATAAATACATTTATATTATAGTATGTAAAATAAAAAAAATTATTCTCTTAAATAAATAAAAAAAAAAACTGCTACACCAACAAGACATCACTCTTCATAGGATTTTCTTCATAGACCGACCTCTGCGCCGCCTCCACTGCCCTAGTTTCCTTGATACGCTGCTTGGCCGTCTCCACGACCTGCTCGAAGATCTCCGGGTTCGAAGCCACTGCCCTGAGGAACACCTCGCGGTCCAAAAGGTACACTTCGCAGATCTCCAACGCAGTGATACACGCAATCATTTTGTGCTCTTTCATCAGTAGGGCTAGTTCGCCGAAATATTCGCCGTCGTATAAATGACATACCTTATAAATGGAAAAGGAAGCAGAATTAGTGTATAATTTAAAAGGGCTTATACGGATTTCAAAGCTATTGTTTTTATATTTCTGTAAATTTTTACCTATTCACTTTACAGCAAAAGTTTACTTATTGTAGAGTGTAATAAAATAATAAAAATAAAGTGTAATTCGCCTTAATATTATAGAAAGTTGAAAACATCTTTGATTAACCAATGCAATCTGATGCACTTTTGATACAAAGGATTTTTCCTATTTCACGTACACAAAGTTAATTTTGTGACACTGTTTTTCTCAAAAACAATGCTACAAAATTGAATTTTGTGCAACTGTTTTTGGGGAATTTATTATTTGTAAAATTAACAGTCTGTCAAACTTGGGGCTGTCATTGCTCACGTAAAATTATTGAATCGGAACCCCTGCGTCGGGGTTGCGGCCTGGGACCCGGTAGGCCCCGCGGGCAAAGCCCCTTGGTGACCAGTGGTATATTAAACATGCCATACAATTTTATTTTATTTTTATTTTTAATGAATTTATGAACGTGAAATAGGAAAAGTAGTATGAACAACTCGTGTTACAATGCCTAATTGTAATACTCGTATTTTGCGTAACTCGCCTGCGGCTCGTTTACGAAAACTATACTCGTATTACAAAATAGGTCATTGTAACACTAGTTGTTCAATATACTATTTCAACAAAAGCCAATTGTATAATTTACTTAACATGGCAATAAATTGAATTGAATAACCAATTCTGATTAACAAAACGGAAAAGAAGAAAAAATAATAGTTAAACTAGTTAAACTAGAGAGGAAAGCGCTTCTTTTTCCCCCCTCGAGTTCGAACGAGAGTGGAAGAAGAGCTTTCCTCTCATGTTAGACACATTGGGTGCTATTCACAGGTCTATACTAAGGGCTACTAACTAGGGCATTTTAAAATTTGACACTGTTACTTTGCAAAAGTTGTTGATTACCTTGGGGATCAACAATTTTTTCATAGCAACAGTGTTAAATCTTAAAATGCCCCAGTTAGTAGCCCTTAGTAAAGAGGTGTGAATAGCACCCATTTTTTTCACGACATGTTTCTAAAAACGATTTGCTCGGACCTATAATACACTTTGAGAACACAACTGACAGAGTGACACGTTTAAAGTTAGGTTATCAGACACAAGGCAGCGTAGCAGTGTTGCCAATGAACCAATGTCAAATACCTTTAATAAGTTGTCAAATTGTGATTTAATAAGAAAAAGAAAAATATAAGACATAATTTTAAGGTAATTTAAATTATGTATATCACTAAAATAAGGGTTTTCAATCAAATTAGGAATTTATTTATAATGAATTTTTTGTAAATAACATTCATATTGGTAACATTCTATATTTTCCTCTCTAGAGAGGAACAACACATTTTCCTCATTATTTCGGGAGAAGAACGGTGGGGTTTCCTACCATGTCGTGAAAAAATCTGATGTGGCAGCACATAACCTCCCGTCCAATACTACTCTTAAACGGTACAAAATAGTATTTGATGATACAGAAACATACCTTATTATTTGTTTATTTTCTATTTATATTTGAGAATTTTAATTTTCTTTCGTATATTTATTTAATTTTTTGACATATATTTCACTAAGAAAACAGCTTCACAATCACAATGACATGTGTCACATTACGTAAAAAATTGAAAATTTTCCATGGTGTACTAGGAATGCAAGATTTGTGAAATCTAATTTCTTTATATTTTATTATCTCTAAATCTAATGAAAATTATTAAAATTAGTGTAATCAAAACAAATGTAGAATTAAATATTCTTCAACTTTCAAAATAACATAAATTTTTGAAAAAGGAAATTTAACCGTGTTTTTCACGAAAAACTGTTAAGGACTTCAAGTAAACTGCTACTTCCGGTCGACCAATTTTATCCAAAATCTAATCAGCTCTTCATTTAAATATAAGAAGCAATAATTCAAAAAAATTGTATTTTTTGGTATTATAGTATTTGAGTTATGCGAGACGAAAAAATTGCCACAGACTACACACACACATACATACATACATACATACAGACATCATCGCGAAAATAGTAAAATCGTATTGTAGGGACCCTAAAACGTGCTTATGCATTGAAAACTCACTACTCAATTTTCAGACCAAAAACAATACCTCCCTTACCTAGAGGTAGGCGGGAGGTAAAAATAATTACTGTATTACTTGCAATAATAATAATATTGAAATCGGAGTCATTGTGAATTTACTTACTTCTTTTCCCGATACCGTATAAACTGCCACAGTTCCCGAGGACAGAAAGAACACAAAGCGACTAAGAGATCTCGCTTTGCAAATAACATCTTTAGGTAGGTACACTTTTAGGGTCAGTTGGTGTGTAATCTCTTCTAAGATATCGGGCGCCAGCCCACTAAATATTTTAGTTTTGCTCACCATTCTTCGGCGACCATAGTCGGTTATATCTTTGCACATGCGATCTGAAATATATAAATGTTTATTATTGAAACATTTGCTGTAACAAATTCATTGAATGAATCCCTTATAATCACACTTTTCTGTTATTAATCGTCAGATTACAAAGTAAGTATTTGAGTAACTTTGCTAGGAATGTAAATGCAGATATGTTCATTTGAGTGTCAATGGTTTAGTGAGTACTTTGATGTATGGAAGTGGATATTAGGAATAGATTTGTAAGCAAGACTACTGTGGAAACTGGAAATGAGGTATTTACGAATGGATGTACATACAACAGCCGACGATGCAGTACTTGTGCTGCGTTTATAGCTATCCAGTTATCAATTACAATTTGCAATTAATATTAACATTTGAGCTTTGACCAACGTTAGCGTTTGAGGAGGTAATTTATGAATCCTGATTGAGAAGCTTGCACACTTCAAACTCATACTTACATCTAGTGGAATGGAAATTATGCCTTTGCTATTGTCAGAAATGTTTACGCAGCAGATGTTGAACAAAAAAAGTTCTTCTCAAGAAATCTTGATATCTTGATAATGCATTTTTGAATTCCGCATGTATGATTAAAATATTAAAATTAGATTTTATGACTATGATTTTCAAAACAAATATTTATACCATTTACTAATATATATTTTATTTAATTAAATTTTATTATATATTATTTTATCCAACACCTCTCAATAAATGCAATATTACTATGGCGATTTTAAACAAGCAAAGTAACAGATTATCCACTAGTGGGTATAATTTTGAGGAAAGCCACAAGTGAGTATTTTTTTATTTATAACAATAATAATAACACACAACACCTTGGTAACTACTTCGATTGACATTTTAATTTAAAAATTTACTGGCAGATTCATCAAAAGAATTAACGCTAATTCCATTTTTTTCAACCTCTGTAACTTTATTTCTAAATTAATTAAATTAACAAAATGTGTCAAATTTTATGTTAACCTATCGTAACTACAACCTTAGTTAACATATTTTGAGGATGGTAACTGAAGTTACGACTAATACTAAAAATAGGATTAGCGCTAATTCTTTTGATGAATCTGCCTGTTAAAGCATATGTTACTGTCAAATAATATTTCTTTAATAAATTTTTCATTTATTAAGAAGAAGATAAAACGTTATACTTCACGCGTGGGCAAAGTGGAATTACCCACTCGATAAAATTATCTCACTCAGCCTTCGGCTTCGTGAGCTAAGATTTCTCTCGTGGGTAATTCCTTACTTTGCCCACTTGTAAAGTAAATAACTATTATTTTATTACATTTGGGTACATCGTTTTGCATTCTTTTCCTCGCTAATGTTGAAAAAAAAATCTGTTACTTTTTTATTACATTGAGAGGGAGAAATATGATGGGATAAAACCGATTCCAATTCTCTCCTAATGGAAGAAGATAGATCAAGTTAAGTTAAGCTTGATACTGTTAGATCGTTTTCATCACTATCCGAGTAAATCTGATTTATATTTCTTTTAACACTTATTGTTTTAAATAAAAAGCGTAGAATATCGAAGTGCAACACAACACAACTAACATTTAAGAAACATTTAACTAAAAGGGACGGACATGGGCAGATGCCAACGCTAGGTTCTTGAGCGTTCGAATTGGATAAAGCGATAGAAAACGGGTATTCCACTAAAATAGAAGAATCAAGAAATATCATGAATTCTTGAAACAAGACAAGGAATACGTTGCCAAGGAATGAGCAAGACAAGAAACTTTTAATTTCTTGTCTTGAAAATCAAGCCCAAGACAAGAAATAGTCATCAAGACAAGATGTCTTGATAAAACACCAATATCCAATCGGGAAACTATAATTATTTTGTCGTTATTTAATTCCTTATTGTTGTATCGCACATTTAAATATCTAAAAAAAAAATTTGCGGAACAAAATACACAATGGGGTTTTTCACCATTTTTGAAAAAAAAAATTTTATGAAACTTTATCTATATTGAAGACTATCTACACTTTTAAAAAGTCTTAATTGTTATTCATTAAGCCACAATGATTTTTTTTTAAAGTTGTGACGTCATAGTAGAGGTGTTGCTGGATCTAAAACAGTAGAGATTTTAATAATTATGTTACATAAATGTTCTATATTATTGTAATAATAATAATTAAATATTAAATTAAATAATAATTTACAATCTGTATATAATAGCGGATTTTTGAGAAATCAAGTAAAATTAAGAATTTAGCTTGCAAAAACGTAGAAAACGCTGTTTTCAACAATTCAAACTGTCATATACAAGTTTCTGTCGTATAAAATATCGGATTTTTGTGAAATCAAGTTAAAATTACTGATTTAGCTTGCAAAATGATAGAAAACGCTGTTTTCAACAATTCAAACTGTCATATTCATGTTTCTGTCGTATATAATAGCGGATTTTTGTGAAATCATGTTAAAATTGCTGATTTAGCTTGCAAAAACATATTAAACGCTGCTTTCAACTATTCAAACTGTCATATGCATGTTTCTGTCGTATATAATAGCGGATTTTTGGGAAATCAAGTTAAAATTGCTGATTTAGCTTCCTCGTAGATAAAGTTTCATAAAAAAAATTTTTTTTTAAATGGTGAAAACCCCATTGTAATACTTGTGTCATTATGGGATTAATAAGCACCATTTTAATTATTTCGGTCTAAATCCGCTAGGGTCGCATTGTATTCTGCAATCCCAAATATACATGATGTAAATTCTCACATTTCAAGTTAAACTTCGAATTGTCAAATTTAATTGAACTGTCAGCCAAGACTTAATCCTCTTTGATCTTCTGCAAGAGTTAACTTAACCTATTAACATCAACTGTCAAACTGGAACATTGCACTTTCTCAGCTCTAAGTTTCGCGCAGGAAATATTACGTTAATCGATTAAACACACCGCAAAATAAATCATTCTTATAGTGTATTTGTACGTACCTGAAAGTGTGTTCATGATAGCATCCTCTCTGAAATACACCCGCTGGTATCTGTGTTCGAAGAACAAATACATGCGTTGCTGTATGTTAGATGGTAGTTGGTTATGACGCATGTAATCTCGTAACTGGGTTATAAATTCATCGTATTTTGTTTCTGGCTCCATTACTGAGCGGATCATGTCCAGAAGTTGAACTAGAAAGTAAATACAAGGAGATAAGGAATATTCTAAACATATCTGTTCTTTGATACTTTTCCTATTACGGTTATAAGAATAATTTAACAACTACTTTTGTAGGAAAATGATGGGAAATATTGTGAATTCATTGGTATGTTTAGGAGATGTGAAGTCGACAGTTTGTTCAATAGATGTTTCTAATATGTTAGTTATTCAATGCAAAACTTTGAAAAATAGATATTTTCAAAGATTTGAAAGCAATCCGAATAATTCTCAAATTAATTTTTTTAATTAAATCCTTTTTTCACGATGCTACCGGGAGAGAAAATCGATTTATTGATACCAAAATCATGACAGAAAGAGCCAATTTCATATCTACGGTAGATTTGTGCATTTTCTCTCCCGTCGTGAGGGAAAGCGCTCAAATAATGTGAAAAATGAGCAAAATTAAAAAAATCAAAGGTAAATAACATAAATTAATTACATTAAAAAAATTATATTAAAGTCTTGAAAAAAGTAGTACATACAGCGCAAGAGCTAGTACTTTTACTCCGCGGGAAAAATCGTATACTTCTCTCCCTTAATGTATAATATACTATTTTTCTGAAATCGATACTAAAATACACGATATTATTACGCAAAGTTTACCAAAAAATATCTAA
This sequence comes from Poecilus cupreus, assembly GCA_963942605.1. Taxonomy (NCBI): domain Eukaryota; kingdom Metazoa; phylum Arthropoda; class Insecta; order Coleoptera; family Carabidae; genus Poecilus; species Poecilus cupreus. Next base: position 6,964,785 of record OZ012733.1, on the reverse strand, counting down.
AGTTAAACATTACATGCTTTTACTTCAAACTTGAATTACAAACCTAAAATAACAAACAAATTAATCTGTAATTCTATTGGTGAATATATTTATTATTTACCTTTAATAATAATTTAACGTATTTAATCAAATCACATACAGAACACGTCTAAAAATATACAGGGTGTATCTGGGAAAACGGACACCCGCTTAACTTTTTTATTATAAGGAATAGACAAATTTTCTTCATATAAAAGTTTTGTTATATTAAATATACTATTTGATGACAGGTATAAAGTCAGGTTTACATGACGCGACTATCAACTTTTATTTTTCAAATGGAAACCTAAAATTGTTTTACTAAAATAAAAAACCGCCATTTCTTCTCTTTTCAACGATGTATTACATGTCATAAATTAATATGGAAAAATTCGGGATAAATGAGATAATTGAGAAATATCAGATATCATTTCTATTGAAATGTTTTAGGTGGCTATGCGAAATTAACAAAATGTAACAAGGTAAAAAACATTGCAGTAATTATTAATAATTGCATTGCATTAAACTCTAGTATAATTTAAATAACAGACAATACTTACTAAATAGGTAACAGTTGTATCCCATTCCCAGAACTGCATAAAAAATATAGGTTATAAAATCATTTATAGACTGAGGTCGACGCATAGCAGCACAACCTAAAAGAACAGAATTGATTACAAAATTCTGTATAGAAAAGTGCTTGGATGAACAAGTATTCTAAACAACTCCTTGATATAATCAATGCAAAATTGAACTAGGTTTGTTCCAAGTGGTCATTTCTGACAAGTTTGTGACATGTTTGTGACAATTTCAGTGCGCCTACGAAAAATGTAAACAAGTTAAGTTTGGAACATAGACTGGAACGGCGAATGGAATGAAGCGCATGTGCATACTCATTTTTTGTTTTGACAGCTAACCTTAAATATAAATATAAATGAAGAAAATCATACATTATTTCGCTACAAAAAATAAATTAAGCTTATGTTTCAAAGTTAACTTGTTTACATTTTTCGCAGACGCAGTGAAATTGTCACAAACATGTCACAAACTTGTCAGAAATGACCACTTGGAACAAACCTTGTTTAAATAATTCAGAAAACATTTAGAATATTCAGATCAGTTTTCACTTGGAATGGAAGATATATTTTTGCTAAGTAGTGTTTATACTTTATAGTTTTGGAGACAAAATTTGTCTCCTCATTCCTTAAAAGCAAAAGCCGCCACTGTGAACCCTAAGGGCTGTTCTATTATTATCATTTATCATACATACCTATTTCTACATATACCTACTTAGTGTGAGGTTAATGGCATTGAATAGACTCGACAAATAAAAGCGTCCAATGGTTAGTTCCCGTATATTAGCCCTTATTGTGTGAATCCAAGTATTTGCCGAAAACGGAGTAATTTTTCTATTGATAAACGTAAATGGAATGATAAATAGTAGACAAGCCGCGAAGTGGAAGAAGAATACTGATCGTAGTAAAAATCGTATTATTTTGTATATCATTTTGTTCCACCCATAATGCTGCAACAGTCAATAATACTTCTAAGAGATATAATTGTACACGATAATAGTTATTTGTCAAACTAGAGAGGAAAGCGCTTCTTTTTCCCCCTCGAGTTCAAAGTTTCGAACGAGAGTGGAAGAAGAGCTTTCCTTTCGTGTTAGACACAACATTTTTTTCACGACATGTTTCTAAAAACAATTTGCTCGGACCTAAAATACACTTTCAGAACACAACTGACAGACTCACACGTTAAAAGTTAGGTTGTGATTTAATGAGAAAAAGAAAAATATAAGACATAATTGTAAGATAATTTAAAGCATGTGTATCACTAAAATAAGGATTTTCAATGAAATTATGAATTTATTTATAATTTTAATAATATTTTTTTTTTGTAAATAATATTTATATTAGTAACACTCTCTAGAGAGGAACAACACATTTTCCTCACTATTTCGAGAGAAGAACGGTGGGGTTTCCTACCATGTCGTGAAAAAAAGCATTTTGTTAATTAATAGTTATTTATACTAGTAGAGAGGTACAGGCCGTAATTTTATCTAAACCACGATATAATAATAGTATATTTTACAATAAGTAAAGGAATGGCACGGCACGGACTACAAACATTTTGCTCGTGTGGGATATGCATTTCCGTTACGTTGTAGACTATACTTTCTATAACAAGATTTTGGAAATGATTAAAAAAATACAAATATAAAACTGTTGAAAAATTCAAACTCAAATAAAACAAATGAAAACAAACAGACGTAACCATAGTAACTGACACAAGATACTTCATATATCATGCTAATATGCGGCTCTGATTCGTCGAAATTATTCCATACGTGGCGTATGGAATAATAGTTGTTCCAATACAGTTTTTAGTTGTAGAATGTGTAGTTTCCAAAACAGTGTTATAGAAACATATTATTTCCATCATTTCAGTGGAGTAGGTAATGTGACATATTATGCCACTTACTGAGGTAGTTTGATACGTTTTTGTCTATTACCTCACTCGTTTGCTCTACTTTAAGCGTGCATTACAAGATTAAGTTTTTATTTTCAAGTTTTCTCTCTTGCATAATTACGTAAGTGTAAGAGAGATGAGACAACTTCTCACGTAAAACTTACAATGAAAAACTGCATATGGATTATTTTCTCTTAAAAGTTCCTAAAAGGTTACAACTTTTACTGTACTACCAACTAAGCGAAGATACAAGTGCCTGTCAAATGGCATTTATGTTTTTGTTTTTGATGTTTCAAGGGTCGAATTCTCACGTAAAACTTTCAATGAAAAACTGTTATATGGGGTACTTTCTCTTAAAAGTTCCTAAAAGATTACAACTTTTACTGTACTACCAACTAAGCGAAGAGACAAGTTCCTGTCAAATGTCATTTGTGTTTTTGTTTTTGATGTTTAATGGGTAATAAAAATCTGCTATATGGGGTTCTTTTTCTTAAAAGTTCCTAAAAATATTACAACTTTTACTGTACTAACAACTAAGCGAAGACACAAGAGCCTGTCAAATCTCATTTGTGTTTATATTTTTGATGTTACAAGGGTTTAATGTATAATGAACTTACAATGGCACATTGGAGTAGGGAAGAAGTTGAGAATTTTTGACACTTGATTGTTTTAATTCACCAAACTTGATCATGTAAATATTGGGCTTCCAAATTATCAAGAGATGGCGTTGGTCACAATTCACGAAGGGTTCATGTCAAATTCATTTAGTAAGATATCTTATGATGGTGAAAGCTTGCTTTAGTATTAGTAATTTGCTTTTATTGGCAGCAGAACAGTGTAATTTTTCCTGCTGTTATAGGTTTTTTTTTTTTGAGAAAATTCTTAACCTATAATCTACAAATACAATGTACCTTTCAATTTTACATCTTATTTAAATAAAATGGCTTGAACAAATGTAATACTTACATTGGAATACTCTTAAAATAACTACTATTGTCATTATTTAAAAAAAGCAATTAATTTCAAAATACAATGAAATGTATGTACCTTATGGTTAGTTCAGCTTTCTACCATAAATAAGCGTATTTTAGTTTTGGATGCCCAATGCTGGTAAGTTCACTTATAAGTAAAATTGAAAGTCAGTTGAAAAACTTATCTTGTAATGCACTCTATAGATATTACTGATTATAATAATTACTCACATTCATTAATCTCTCTCCATATTCTGTATATGTTGGAAGTCTACAAAGCTTGATAAAATTCAAAATTATTGATCTGTGGTATAACACATTTCTGTTTATAAAATATAACGGTATAGCATTGGCTAGAGCTGGAACAGTTGCTAAGATGTCAATAATAAAATATGTCCTCAAATATTTGCTGAAGGCAAAACAAAAATATTAATAACATTTCAACTCTTACGTTTCCTTTTAGAAGAAATACTAACTATGCAATTTTATCCAGGCTTAGGATAATTTTCTTACGTTTTTTTTCGACATATCCAGTAAAAAAATTTAAAATTATATCTATTATAAATATGCTATGCATGATTACAACAGGAATTCCATAATTTACGAAAAGATCTGGAATTAACCAAGCATAAAAGAAGTTACAAGCTTCGAACGGTATGAAGAAAAATGATAAAAAATACACGAGTACCATCCATGTTTCCCAAACGAATCTGAAAAATCGAAAACAATTTTTAAAATTATTTCTCATGCTCTTGCCACAGTATAAGAATTCACACAGTAGCGACACTTCAAATATTTTCATGATCCCAGTATTTCAGTGGTGCGCAGCCGGGAAGATGGCCGCTTAGTGTTTGCTGATAGGCTGTCTTAGTAACCATAGAAAAGAAAATATAATATGACAGTGTCAGTTATATCTGTCAAATATCAAGTTACAGTATTTCTGTCATGTTAAGTTCATAAAATGAGTGCAAAACAGAGAGGTAAACTTATTTGTACCATGGAAAATTGTAGGAACTTTTATAGTGCAGGTGAAATAGTACTTTTAGATTTTATCCCCTTTGCAACTGACAGTTATTCAAATTTACCGCCGTATGCCGCAGCTGCCAATATGACCGCTCGGCTCAAGGTCATCTGTCGATGCGACATAAAGATCAAAGGGACCGATAGCGAGTGTCGCTACTGTGTGAATTCTTAGACTGTGCTCTTGCTATGTAGGCGGAACTAAGGGTGAACGATTGCGTGGGCATCCTAGGAATAGATGGTTTGGTATGGTTGATGGTTCGTTGTCGGGACGAATGTTTCCAAGTGTGAAGAATAGACGAGCATGTATGAATGTGGACGAGGCAATAGTTATTTGTGTATCAAGTGCGGATAGAGCATTGTTTGTTGCACGCGGCGAGAAATTGTTGATCGAGGCGAAGCCGAGATCAACAACTCGACAAGTGCACCGAACAAGCTCTATCCGACGAGATACACACAATATTTTTTCTACAATCGTTGAACAATGTCAAGCTGTAGAAAAAAATTAATTTTCAAAATTATCTTTGGTCCCGCCTATAACAATTCAGTAAAATTGTAGTTACCCATGTCACCGTTATCATGACAACGTTTATGAACAAAATAAAAATTTTCAAAGAAATCATAATTTGACACATTTAGTACATTTGACATAAAGTCTACAGAGTGAATATGTTTATGGTGATTAAGTTGAAGTGTATGTACGTATATGCCAACTGTATTTGTAATAGCAAGGTTATTACCAGAAAAATCCAATGCATCATTTTTTACCTAATTTATTTTTGTTTTGTTTTTGTCGCGCTAGTGCGACAATATGTCACTTTGTCGCCCTAGAGCGACAATTTTGAACATTTCCTAACCAAAAACAGAATAACAATGTCGATATTGTGCAACGATTGTAGAAAAAAGGATTGTTTGGAGAGTTGAAGGAGAGTGATTGTTGGTTGATTGGTTTTGGGGATCGTGTTACCCTACGTCGTGGGATATAACGTGATGTTATGTTCCAGGTATCTACCTTATTTATAGGATATAGGAAATACAGTGTTAAAATTAGTATTAGGCGATAGTTCGTTCCCAGTTTTTCAGACAAAATTCCGAAAATTTTCAATATGTAAAATTAGCACTGTGGCTCTTCTTCGACTAACTTTCTTTTAGTCCGTAATTTATCAGCTGGTAGCCTTATACGCAAAAATATACAGATTGGTCAATCGGTCTGTATTTTTTATTTTAAACGATTATTTTAAATATTACCTAAAAAAAATTCACACAAAGTTTATTTTACATTAAATTGCCAACGTATCTGTAGAATAAGTTTTTCTACCGGGTGTTCTATTTTCGCGCAATGATTTGCAACTTTATATTTTTAAATGGTACATCCAATATATTTTAAAGCTTCTTTATTTCTCTTTAAAGCAGTTCTTATTTATTATAGTCCTAAAATGAATACAGAAACTATTCACGTTCTTATTATTGAAGAATCGTACACAGAAAGTATACCATGAATATGTTTAAACCATCAGATCATTAATAATTATTATTTGCATTTTTATCTAGTTTATCAACTTTTTTGTAATATTTTATATAGTTTGTTGAATTGATGTTCAATTTTTATAGATTTATTTATTGTTTTAATTTCATATGGTTCTTCATTAATAAAAACATGAATAGTTCCTGTATTGATCATTTTAGGTCTATAATGAATCAGAACTGTTTTAAAGAGAAACAAATGCTCTTTGAATTTTTTTTTCGATAATATTTAAAATAAAATCATAAAATAAAAAAAAAACAATGAGTGATGGATCACCCTGTATATACCGAGATCAGCTCTAAGCAAAGTGTCACACCCAGAAATGGGTGAATTGATTGAAAATATACACAGTTTATAAATAATTAAGTATACATTGGAAAGTTCTTAACTTTAATTTTTGTTAAGTCAACAAAATAATATCACATCGAAAGAAATGATCAAATAAATATCTGAACATATTAAATAATCAATTGCTTATTTTTCTGTAGTAGTGAGCATATAAAAAGTATACAAAAAATCCTAAAACTTCGACAAGCAAAAAATAAAGTTAGTCGGAAAGTAGTTTATAAGTTTTTATTAGCGCTAATTTTACAGCGCGGTCAAGGAAAAGGAAAAGGTGGAAAAGTAAACTAAGTTAACATTTATAGTTGTACCGCAAAAGAAATAAGTTTCTACTGACCAAGTTTCCAATCTAAAGCTAAAATCATATTATGTTTGGGATTATGAAGTTAGCAACTGTTAATCATGTTCACCATTATTCTTGAAAGCAAAATAATTTCAATGAAACTTATTATTTATTGAATATATTATGTCCGACGACTGCTATAGAAAATTGCATTTGTCAACTCAAACATCTTCTAGTGCAATTACAAATTTACAACTTAGAATTAAACAATGTCATCTCTTGGTTCAACATAAATTGTATAAGCTTATGATTCTGTAAAAAGCCTTTTTGTACTCATACATTGAAATGTGTTGATTAGCGTTGCCTAAGCAACGTCCGAAATGTCCATTTCCCAGGTCTCCACCAGATAGACAACCGGGAAATTTCGACGAAAACATTCCTATTTCTAAAGCGTTTATTAATAAATTATATTTATAATAAAATAATATAGTATTTCAAACATTCCTTTACATAATATTAATATAAACAATGATGGAATAAGAATGAAATTGAATTTTAAAATAACAAATTTAGTGCATTTGGTTACCAATGTTGGCAATAAAATCTGTCTGATATGACAGCTGTAAAACACATAACCTACAAATGTAATGTTAGTTATCTCAATATAAATAAGAAATATAATAAATTTACAATTGAATACGGTAAATATTATAAATATTTTAATTGTTTTCTAATATATTAGACAAATTAATTTGTGTGTTTATATTTATAGTGCAACTTTGACAATTATGAAAAGAACTCCTTGAAGAACTTCATTTCTTTGTATGGACTGTTATTAGTTTTATACTTTTCGTACAAAAAATATTGTACAAACCACTTGCGTGAACTCGGTTCCCGGATTCGTTCTATGGCAGCGCTCGCAAGCTCGCGCCGCCAAACACTCATCCGGGAACCTGTCGTTCCCGCATTTGGTATGTAAATAACTATTTAGTTGTAGTTTCTCTCACCTGAAATAACTGAACGGATGAATAACAAAGTATGTTATTTTAGTCTGCCGTTTCTTCTCTAATTTAATGGAAGCTTGTGTTCGAAAACAAAGGCTATACTGCGCGCAGCGCTCCGAAACTATCGTCCATCTTTTTATATACTTTCCGAAGTGTTTGACATTGTTTGCAAAATAAGCAGATATCGAACTATCTGTGTCCAACTCACAGTCGTGTTTCATACCTGAAATAGATTTTTGTCATTTAATTTTTCAGTCGATTTTTTTCTAACAATTTATTTAAATTGTAGACTACCTACACGTTTAAAAAGTCTTAATTGTTATTCGTTAAGCCACAATGATTTTTTATAATGTTGTGACGTCATTGTAAAGTGTTGTGGATCTCAAACAGTAGGGATTGTAAGTAATAGTAGTCACATAAATGATCTATTTTATGATTTAAATGATAATAAAACTTTTTGCAATACCTGTACTGTAAGTTACCCATTAATAACAAAATTTAAACACAGTAAGTGGAACTTTTATTGCACAATTGGTTTTCATGGTTACATCATTTACTTACCGTCCACGGTGGATGGTAAGTAAAACTTACCGTTCATGGTGGATGGTAAGTAAATATATATCATTCAAATTTTATTTTTCCCCTCAATCTGACAGCTGTTAATTTTGATACCTATTTACGCAGGTATTGCAAAAAATAACTTACTAACCTCGAACTGTAAGAGATTTTTTAGGTCTCGAATGTTTAGGAAATCTCGACCCTACGGGTCTCGACATCCCAAACTAAATTCTCGACCTAAAAACTATCACTTACAGTTCACGGTACGTAATATACTATTTCGTGGTAGGTAATTAAAATATACATGAATTCCATTTATTTAAGGAAGAAATAAGTATAAACTGTAAGATTATTTTAGTCAAATGTTTGATAAATTTTGCTAACCTATGATATTCAACAAGTCATTAATTTCGTTGTGTCGATCTAAAGTATAATATTTATAAATTAGAAATAAATAACATATAATGCCTGTATTTAAAATATACTTATGAATTTAAAGTAAAAATCTTCAAATTAGTTGCCAACTATTTTTACACTTCGACAATCTGACAGCTCAATAATAAGAGAAGTACAGTATTATTCAGAAGTTATGCCCCATGAACCCTCCACAAGTACTAGAACCGAATGAAAAATCGACGTACGTTCTCATTGCTTGCATGAGAAAGATAAACGATACGAAATAAAGGACAGGTATATTGTCTATTATTTACCGGAGACTGGTAAACACATCGCAGAGATTATAAAATTTCTCACTTCTGATCTTACAATATTTTGCAAAATACAAGGGAATGTTAGATGCTGTACACAAGTTCGATGACGCATCCAAACTATTTCAACTGTACATAGAATTCAGAATAGGATAGATGTGTGGCATAAACGTCAATATTAAGGACGTTGAAACTCAAATATCTTAATAATTAATAATATTTTTACACTTCCATTATATCTAGTACAATGATTTTAGTTCTAGTCAAAATATAAATGACTTATTGGCCATTTTGTCACTCTAGTAAAGGACCCCGTTGTCATTTTTAAGTTTACTCCTATCAACCACCTTTGACGTTTTTGAGGGCTTGACTCTACTTCATATAAATACATATCTATTACCGAGATCTGCTAAAAAAGAATTCCATGCACAAAATGGGTAAATGTCGTGATGATAGATGTATATTTGACATGTGACAGATTCGACAAATAATTTGGGTTTATTTATTTACCTGTTCTCTCTTTTAAAGAAGTTCTGTCTTGTCCAATACAAAATTAACAACAATCTTTCAAATAAAGTATATTTTATGCATATTTGAACATTATATGACATCACCTAAATGATACACTTGTTTCATATTTTGTTTGTAAGTGACTTGGATAAAAATTATTTCATTGAAAACCATAAACCACTGATATGTTTTATTTGTTATCTCTCGCACGTATATTGAAAATGGGGTTTTTCACCATTTTTTTAAATTTTATTTTATGAAACTTTATCTAAACTGGACTATCTACAATTTAGAAAGTCTTAATTGTTATTCATTAAGCCACAATGATTTAAAATAAATGTTGTGACGTCATAGTAGAGGTGTTGGTGGATCTCAAACATTAGAGATTGTAAATAATTGTAGTCATATATTTTTTACTTATTTTATTGTTATTATTACAATAATATAGAACATTTATGTAAAAAAAATTATTTAAATCTCTACTGTTTTAAATTCAGCAAAATCTCTACTATGATAGCACAACATTTTTTTAAAAATCATTGTGGCTTAATGAATAACAATTAAGACTTTTTTAAAGTGTAGTTAGTCTTCAATATAGATAAAGTTTCATAAAAAAAAATGGTGAAAGGCCCCATTATCGACAATTACATGCACGAGGGATATTCGAAGGACTATTTCCCGATTAAAATTTTGCCAAACGCTGTTTCTCTCATAAAATATAAAGCAAAATTTAAAAACTTCATTTGACAGCAAGTCAGAATCACCTTGGTAATTTGCACTAGTGCAAAATTATTGTGTAATTCTACGTTGATTGGACGACATTCAAAAATGTCAGAATTCTGATTGGCTTAAATTGTATGAGGGAAATAGTCAAGATAAATTCGTTTTAGAGTCCTAAAAATATGAATTTTATATTGAGAAATCAAATCTACTTGCAAGTATTAAAGATAAGAGATAAAATTTTGAGAACTTCTGGAAAAATACAAATGAGAAATATTATATTTTATAAAAAGCCAAGTGTTCTTGCAGTCTATAAACATGTTTCGAACCTATTAATTAGGAACAACGCTGCAAAACACGAAATATTTGGTTTGTTGCAGTCAGTAGTGCGGGAACCTTCACTGTGATTTGTATCGTATGCTGTGTCTTCAATGGAATAATTCCTATAGCAGAATCATTTAAATGTAAGTATACATGATTATTTGAAGGAAATATATAAAGCCGTACATAATGTGTATGTATTAGAAATAAACATTTTATTGCGAAACCGAATTATGGCCCAATCTTAAAAACCATTCGCAAAGTTTGAATATTTATGATTTTTAAATAATTGTTTGTTCCCAGACAATTATATTTTGATGACAATGTATGAGTGAATATAAAATTTAGACATTTTACACAAAATAAAACAACAAATTATGATTTCCTATAAATTCGTGCTTTCCCCTGAACTGGAGAGTTATTGCAATGGACTAGAGACTAGAACATTCGATAGTAACTTTATTATATTTTAAAGTCCGAACTTCCAAAAATTCGATTCACTATTTACATAATGACGTCTGTCCATGATAATTAAAAATCTGTTTACGAAATCAATTTCAAATTACATATTAGTACGTGTATAGGTACATTACATACAAGATACGAGTTGTATTTGGTAAGCAATACATCAACAACAAATAGTTTTTAAAATATATCTCAATTAATGAGATTTTTTCTTGCCTCGCATATACCGTGTGTCTGTCTTAAAGGTGTACAGAGGAGATTAACACGAAAATCAGTTTTTTGCGTGCTGTTGCTCGGTGTTCTACTGGACAACAATGATTGTAGTACCAATCGAAAGATATCATTTTTCTGAAGCAAACGATGTAACATACATTAAAATTTAGTAGTAATTTGGTTCAGTAATAGTATATTACGTACCGTGAACTATAAGTGATAGTTTTTAGGTCGAGAATGTAGTTTGGGATGTCGAGACCCGTAGGGTCGAGATTTCCTAAACATTCGAGACCTAAAAAAATCACTTACAGTTCGAGGTTAGTAAGATATTTTTTGCAATACCTGCGTAAATATAAGAAAAGGAAAAATAGGTATCAAAATTAACAGCTGACAGATTGAGGTTAGAAATAAAATTTGAATTATATATATTTACTTACCGTCCGCCATGAACGGTAAGTTTCACTTACCTTCCACCGTGGACGATAAGAAAATGATGTAACCATGGAAACCAATTGTGCAATAAAAGTTCCACTTTTTGGGAGCTATTCACAGGTCTATACTAAGGGCTACTAACTAGGGTATTTTCAGATTTAACACTGTTGCTATGAAAAAATTGTTGATCTCCAAGGTAATCAACAACTTTTTCAAAGTAACAGTGCCAAAATTTAAAATGCCCTAGTTAGTAGCCCTTAGTATAGACCTGTGAATAGCAACCACTGTGTTTAAATTTTGTTATTAATGGGTAACTTACAGTACAGGTATTGCAAAAATTAATTTTAAAGGTTTGAAAATTCTCCGATTTATTCAATTTTCATCGAAAATAAATGTAGTCATCTATGACTGTTTTGTTTTGATTTCTTTCAAGCTATTTACTCGACGTTTAAAAATTAATTTGCGGAACCAAATTTCAATTAAATTGTGAAGTATTTTACATCGTTTCATTCAGAAAAATGATATCTTTCGATTGATACCTCAATCTCTATTGTCCAGTGGAACACCGAGCAACAGAACTCAAAAAACTGATTTCCCATATTAATCTCCTATGTACACCTTTAAGATAGGCACACGGTATATAATTAAAGTATTCTGAGCAGACAAAAATATCAATAATTAGTACGCTTTAGTGTCTTTAGAATACGATTTCACAGTTTTCACGATACGATGTCGTCTATGATTGTGTATATTTTTGTCTGACGATTATATCATTCACAATAGCTCAAAAATAACAACGATATTGAAAGTCTGTAAAGTTTTCATATATTCTTCATTAAATAATTGATGTATAGAATTATTATTATATGATAAAATATGTAGAATAAGTATAAGTACAGTTTTTTAAACTTTTTCTAAATTTTTATATCGTTTAGTTTATACGATAGGGTATTTGATGATCACAAAATATTTAATTTTCCAAATAAGATTTAATATTCCATATAATATTACCTACTATCAACTAACATTTTTATTTGAAACTATTATTACAGCTAACTTCATTGTTAAGTCAAGTAAACTTCGTATTTCGGTTTTGCAATTGTAACCAAAATCATATCAGTTCTCCGCATTGTCATGAACAGTGTTGTAATAGATTACAATATTTTTTATCTAGATAAATATAAAGATTACTACTCTCATATTAATCTACATAAGATAATAGATATTTATTGGACAAATTATCTACATAATAACAATTATCTAGATATTTATTAATTAATAAATAGATAAAAAAAATTTGTAGAATATGCTTCATTAGTTATAGCTGTCAGCATGCTATGTTGTGAAAACAACTAAAATAACAATTCTTTTAAGCTATAACCTTCTTTAACTTATACATAGTTGAACTAACAAAAATAAATTAGTATTTTTAGTGAGTACATCGGAAGGAATTGTTTTTTAAACGAATTTTGTAGGTGAAATATCCGAGGCTACAGAATTTGACTTGACTTGAATTTTTTAAAGCTAATTCTCTTATTTATTATTAATGGATCTCATTATGTATAAGATATTGTTTTCTAGCCAAAATTACAAATTTGTTTTCTGTACAAAAATATCAAATTTCTTGGATATTAACAAAATAATTAAATATTTTTGAAAATTATGTACAATTTTCACTGTTTACAAGCAGTCAAACCACGATCTACAATCATTTCCCTTAAATTCCGTCAGTGTTGCAAATAGAAGAAATTTATATTGGTTATTATTTTAGAAAAAATATCATCTGGATAATACTCCCAAAATAGATAAAACTAATAAAAAATTCATCTAGGTAACATATTAGATTAATAAGAAAAAATTATCTAAATAAGATAATAGATAAAACTATTTAATCTAGATGATTTATCTAGATAAGTAACAACACTGGTAATGAAACTTATTATGAATCCATCCATCCACACAAACATCTTTGAGAAAATGAGCAAAATAGATTTAGAGAACCGTGAAAATTCCGTAATCGATTTTTTTTTCATGATTGCTTTACTTTCTTATACTAGGTATAAGAAAAATCTGCTTGTAGATGTAGTACAATACGCTATTGTAAATATGCTATTTTATTATATTCAAGAAGAAAAATATTTGTTGCATATATTTCTAACAATAACTTTCTTAAATAGACAAGTCTACAGGGAAATCATAACGTAATATGAAACCGACTCTAAATTAGATGGGGACTCGTAAACACCTCGTTATCTTGTTGTGTCTATTTTAAAGTACAATTAAAAGAAATATAATACCACCTACAAATGTGTAAATAACGCGATGCTCTATTTCATTATATTGTACACAATACAACTACTAAGTTTCTATTTCTGTAACCTTTACAAGTTGCAAACTTCACGGCTCTGTTGGGAGAAGCAGAACAATTAAACCGAAGACAGAATGAAGAACAGAGGCGCCGTGACGGAGACTAGTTATAGTTTTATTAAATTTTACCTTGTACTTAATTGCGGTAAGCTTCAGAACTTTGCAGACTTCTCTCTTTTGCGCAGTTTTCATTAAGTTTGTACCATCTGCTAGCGGTAATATTCCATTTATTCGTATGCTTCCTTCTAAATAACATGAACCTTACATCTTATGAAATTAAACCAGAACTTGATATATACCTATTAATTACAGAATATATTCTTTAATCAATTATCGTATCACCAAAACCCGAATGATCATAATTAAACAATTAATCATCTGTCAATTACGTATATAAAGAGACTTTTAAATTATACCTATCATAGGTAAAAAATGTGAACATTCTCACTGCTTTCTCAAGTTTAGTACAGAATTGTGCACTTCAGTGCCTTGATATACAATAGTATATTGTGTTATTAGGAGTAAATGTGATACTTTGGGTGCTGAGTATGTAAGTTTGAACGACGAGTGAAGCGAGTCGGGCAATTATATGCGAAGCATACAAAGTCACATTTATTCCGAATAACACATGCTATTTTTTCTTCAAACATAGAAAATAGACATTAAAACATTAAAAAATGCTCAAAACTTCAACAAATATTCTGCCGTACCCAGTATTTCTAGTTGTCACAGAATATGTTATTTTGTTATTTTTGTTTATTTGTTTTATTCTTAACTGTCAAATTATTGAATTACAACCTTACTATTTTGAATGATATTTTACTTTGTCCGCCGCCGGCGTAAATGTGTTGCCAAGGAGACACTTTTGCGCCGGCGACGACAATATTGAACTTCTACTTATTGAATACGAATACATAACAACGTACTTTTATGACGTTTGAAGAAAAATAATTTTTATTTGAAATTGGCTCGAAAGAATATCAATATTAACTACTCTTAAATTTTCTTCAGGTTATAAACAAATGAAAAACACGAACAAGTAAATAGATATGGTAACGTTGTATTTATTAAATATTTTACAGAACTTTATCCAAAGCATTTTTATCAACTATGAGTTCTGAAAGCTAATCAAAAATACCAAAATATTTACGATAACTTGGCAACATTGAGTGTAAGTTTGACTTATCTGATAATTGAAATATATGTTAACTTGTCCTGTAATATAATTGTTTTAAATTTCTGATTTTAAATAATATTTAATATGTACCTCGGCACAAAAGTTATTTTTTATAACACGCATGGTTTATTTTCCTTGGCCCTACTGACCTCGACAAATAAATTCCATATTTTTGATAAAAAGTAAAACTACAATGCTTTAATATATAAATTACTAATATTACACTTATTATATTTATTACATTCTTAACAAACTTTATGTTATTTCATATACATATATTCTAATACGATTAGTAATCGTCGATTACAGTTTCAACGTAATTACACAATATAAATGCACATTTTTGTAGATATAAATTATTATTTTGATTATATTTTCATATTAATAATTTGCCAATGAATAAGCATCAATAACAAAAAATATTATGCGTTACAAACAATGGTAATTTAAATGTTTGCATACTGCGAAATTACAAAATAACTGAATTGAAACCACAAAGTTAATTATTTAAAATTGTTGAATTATTTCCCTACATATTACGTTGTTTACTAAATTAATAAATCATTTAAAATCATGGCATACAATAAAATACAAGTTTTAAATTATATTAATGGTTTATTTATAATCATTTACCCTGATGAAATCAAAACTAAAATTTAAATTATATGGCACATGTTCATACTTATTCAACTACATAGATACCAAAATAATAGCTATTTTTTAATTGTTTAGGGATAAATTGGATCTGCTAAGTCATCTCTTATTATTATAATGCAGTTTTAAAAGATATAAAGCACCGTGCAATCTAATAATATTTTGATTTTTATTTAAATTTTTATAAAACATTAAACTAATAATTTGATACGTGCGAACTTGTGTGAATTCCAAACTATATACTGAAAAATACATTTTTAGTTAATCAGCTTAATTTTACAAATATTTAATAACTAATTTTCCGGGGGTTGGTAACTACTCCCTTCACCCCATCCTTACTGGCGGTAAATGTTCGTGATTAAATTTAGAAATATTCGTGTATATTACGTCAAAACATAATTGATATTAAAATATCGCTTGTTGTTCAATCAATTATTTTTAGCTTGATAATGATATCACAATAATTATTTCATAATTAATTTTAATCTCTTTAGTAGACAGGCAGTTATAAATTTGTAAATTAATACATCTTATGTACATATTGAAAAATGTTTGAAATTCACTCAAATTTATTAATTTTTTATTGATAAGAAACATAATACTACGGTATCAAATTAATTTATTATTGAAATTGTGAAAAATATCATCCTTTTATTAAAATGTTCATAAAAGCAATGACGCGAATTGCAAACACTTATCAAATATCGCAATAATATTTTTTTATTATACCTGCATCATAATCCGTGATTAAAACACGATACAGCGTGCGAAAACGCAAGATTAAAACATGCCGTTCTTTAAAGGTTGCTAAGCAACAACAAAAATAATTACTATTTATATCTGTCAATTGTAAAAACTGAGTCTATATAGTAACATAAACAACATATGCTAACCAATCTCCATGTAAAGGACATACGTCAAATGTCACACGTGCAAAATTATGAAATGAATCAAATCAAAATGATGCTTTCCAGTTTTTTAACTAATGATAGATCTATTATTAAGTTAAAATTATAACCTAAAAATTGTGTTTTTAAATACAAATTTATTCAAACGATAATGAAGTTTAAATGACAATACCACCTGAAATTACGTAAACTGCAACTTAAATAACTGTTAATGTAATACCTAAAAAAAACTTAATCAAGTTGTTAGTATCCATTCGCAAAATTAACGTCTACTTTCGAACTCGCGACCTCTAGCGTGCTAGGCTAGTGTAATAATAATTATTAATGTATTTGTTATTGTCAACATTTATTTGAAAATGTGCTACTGGACCAAATAATGAAAATACCTGAACGACTTTTTTTTATGTACTGGTGAAAAGGCTAAAAAAACAAAATGTTGTGGATAAAGTATAGTATTCTATTCGCATGTAATGGCTATTACTCATTCGAATGATTTACACCACATGCATTCGCTCGTGATGCAAACTTCATTCTCAAGCGTAATAGCATACATTACATGCTCATTAAATAATATAATATTACAATCATTATTGAAAATAATTATTTAGAAATCTTCATCAGACATCGAATTAGCAGTTATAATGGGATGATATAAGCACGGCTTTACCCATCAGTGCCCTATATCCGTCCCACGTGCTTTAAACTTTAAACCCCTTTGGTATTAAGTTGTGACGCAGCACAACTGAGTGTAGTTTGGAAAGTTTCACCCGCACGATCTATTGACAGGCGGGTAAACTAACGACTGTCACTGTCACTAAGACAATTAAGCTTGCTACAATCTACAGACGGAAACGTGACTGGAATTCGGCATTAACAAGCGACGGCTTAAAGAAGTTGAAGTCGTACCACATACAAATATATTTTGTCTTTGATCTCTGATAATATGGTTTGTAACTGTAAACTTTATTAAATATAGTATCGTCAGTCGTCAGACATTTAAAATTGAGGGTTTTGCGTTTGACGTCACACGTTCGAAAATTGACAGGCGAGCGGAATACAAATGAAACTACAATTGTAGAAAATATAGATGTACAAATTAACTTTTGTGGTTTTGTGCTGTCAATGAAAATTGATTTTTTATTATTTATATACTGTGTGCTGAACAAACGATGTAAAATATTCTTAAAACATTAAATTTCCTCCGTCCTCCTTTACACTTGACATAATTTCGACATATTCGGGCCCATTTTTATTGTCAATAAATAGTCAACAACGAATATATTGTCGTTCGATTACTTTGGAACCCAAATATCCAAAAGGGACAAAATTCGAAATAACTTCTAAATTTCAAGAGACCTATCTCCAAAACTAGTAAAGATAAAAAAATGAGGAGTACACCGTTGTATTCAGCATAGTTTTCTTTGTACCTCATATTTTTTAAATTAATTTTTATGTTCTCAAAATTATTTTACGGCTCCAAATGAGATTTGGGTAAAAAATTGTAAACACTTAAAGTTTCCCGGCCTGTATCTCAAAAACTAAGCGAAATATTGAATCGCTCACAACGGCATTGAACTTAGAACGCCCCAATTACCCCACAAACAAATTTTAAGAAATTTTTGAAAAAAAAAATTTTTGCAAATTTTCCAAAATTCAAAATTTTGAATTATCGATATTTCAAAATTTGAAAAAGATACGAAGTTGCGAAGCACACCATTGGATAGGGCTCGTCGAGCTACATAAGTGTGCCAAATTTTATTGAAATATCTTTATGGGTTCACATTTTATGGGGAAAAGTTAAAAAACGCTAATTTTTCAAGGCTATGGCCTTAAAAAAATTTGACGAAAAAAATCGAATATCTCAGAATTGAATGAAAATTTGGTTTTTGGGTAATTAGGACAAGAAGATTTCAGAACTGGTGGCCGTTTTGGGATATCTCATCTAGTTTCCAAGATATCGAGTAGCACTTTTTAAAATTTCACCTACTTTGAACATGTGTCAGTACTTTTGCTTTAACTATTTTTACAGTTGATGAAACCCAATTAAATTTACAAGAAAACTTGATCAATTTATTGACTAATATTTTTGGAGAAACCGTAACTCCAGAGATTCCCACAGACTGACAGTCACACAAACACAGACATCATTGCGGAACTAATAAAATCGTATGCTAGAAAGCCTAAAACGTGCTCATCCACTGAAAACTCACTACCGAATTTTTTGCATGATTTCTATACCTCCCTCATAGCATGTGGCGAGGTAAAAAGTATCTTTTGTTCATGAACATATTTTGTAGGTACACTTTTGCCCTAAAATTCATAGGGCACGAACTATTTCCTAATGAAAATTTTTAGATTGTATTTCCTATGTCCTATAAAAATGTAGACACCTGGTAGATCATGTGTGAAATTAAAATTTGATTTAGGAGGGAAATTTGATTGCTATACTGATCTACTTGTATTTCAGAGCGTTCAGTATCGCCAAAACTTGCTTTCAAAACATTTTACACACGTAATCGATTAAAAAATGGTTTACCCCTAGAAAGATGATTCATTACTCCAATAATAATCCTGATGCTGTTGTGCAGGGATGTACTCTCTTACTAAAATCGCAATATACTATATTTTGCCTTTAAAGATGTCTTAATTATATTAGAAAAAATGTTAAATAATGTACTAGACAGCGGATTATAAGCAAAGTGCCAATTATTTCAATTTTTACATATCTTTAAATAAAATCAATTTGCTAGACGAATTACATTGATTAGAGTTAATTAATTCTAATTACTAATTGCATATATTGCATATTTGGGCATTATTATGCATATTTTTACAAAATTTGCATATTTCAATATATTTGAGACCTTGTCTAGTGATAAACATTCTGAAATTTCTGGTAATGCACATTGATAATTCCCAAATATTGGAGGAGGCCGCAATAAATATGCTACGGAAAAAGCAATAAACAATACAATAAGCAAATACACAAACCAATAAACTCTAATATTTAAAGGGAAATTCCTGTGACGGTAATGGTAGGTATTCACTGTATACACGAATGCTGGTAAAAGTGATTACAATGAATATAAGACCGACAATTCTCAGCTGGATATATCTTTTATTTTTACACTTTTTTTTTTAGAAAATTTGGAATAATTTGTTATTGTAATTATGTAAATTTGTCATAATCTAATAATATCAAGTTTCTAGACTTAGTTTATATGTATATTAGTAGTATATTTGTTAATTGTGAATCAGGATTAGTACTTGTATTGTGCAATAAAATTCATAATGCTTTCATTTATACTTTTTATCTAATAATCTAAGTTTTTTTTGCATATTTTGCTGCATGTATTGTCATATTTGTGCATATACATATAATGCATATATCCCAAAAAATCAGTACATATATATGCGCATATAATTCAGTTTTTCCGTGCATCTAATCCGCTCTAGTTATAACGGTTTGTTTTTCGAATTGGCAACACTTTGTCCACCAACAGCCAATTTGATAGCTGACAGCTGTTTTGTTCTCAGTTTGGTTTGCAATTTCACCATAAATGGACATAAGCCAGAACTACGTTTGGGGTCATTTTCTGTTAAATGTCTACGTTAACAAGCAAAATCGTTGGATGGATATTTCCGTTGAAATCTTAAAATTGAAATTTTTCGCGATTACAATACTTTCTTTACTTTGTGGGGAAGAAAAATATATAAAATAATCTGAACGAAATGTACCTATTTATGAGACGGCTTTCATTAATCTAAGATGAATCATTATCTCGAATTGTAAAATCTACCTTCGAATAAAGTATAATATAAATTCAATGGCGTTGCACTCTCCTCGATTAAAGCATCTTTTTGAATCCAGTCCGCGTCTGCTTGCTGTCATCAATCAACTTCGGCTCAACAAAGAAAATAAATCAATATAACTTAATCCAACGCCCCAAACAAACACCTCAAAAAATACCAATACCACGAGGAAGGTATCGGATCGGCCAATTTAGTAAATGGGAATTGCTTCCTAAAAAGAATAACGTTTTTATCCTCACTTTTGTTAATAACCCTGGATACAGCTCCGCTCGGCGAAAGAGTGAACTGTTTGACATTTCTAGATCAACGTATATTTCAGTATTTTCTTTCAGTTGTTCAGAATTTATTACTTTTTGCCTCGCTACTCCACATCCTGTAAGGAAGGTATACGAATCATGATAAATATTGAGCAGTGAGTTTTCAGTGGATGAGCACGTTTTAGGGTCCCTAGGATATGATTTTAATAGTTTTGCGATGATGTCTGTATGTGTCTGTCAGTCTGTCAGTCTGTACGGTTTCTCAAAAACTATTAAACTGAAAATTTTGATATTTTGTATATATCAATTGTATTTCCTTTGAAAAAGCTGATTAGTTTTTGGTGATAATACAATAACCGGAAGTGGTAGTTTACTTGAAGCCCTCTCAAGTTATTTTTAAATATCTCAGTAAATCAATGGTTTAACGAAAATCTTGTTATCAGAATAATATTTCAAATATTATTATCTACAATTATTGTTTGAAACATTTTCCTCTTACTGTCATCAGTTACGAATTACAACACGTTAAAGAAAAATTATATATTGATATTTTCGTTCAAATCTGCTAACCTGTGGTTTTTGTAAAAACAAAATAATGGTTGGAGAATGTCATTTTTTGACATGTGTCATAATTTTTTAAAGGGATGAGCGTTTTTTGATACTGGTGGTCCATGTTCCTGCATTGTTTGATAAGAAATCTATGGCGGGAGGTACTGTGGTGGCCACAACAGATTTTTGTTTATATTATGGATGGCATTGTATCTCTGTTTTTGTTGAAACGTTTTAGAGAATTCAGTACGAGTCATTTTTTTTGTAATATATTCAAATTATGGGGTAAATAGCTCCGTGGTAACGTGTCGGACTGTGGATCGTGAGATCCTCAGTTCGAATCCCACTGCCGACAGTTACAAATTTAAATTTGCCCCTGTGGTTCCCCCTCCACTAACATCCTTGGGGGCTATGATTTGACGGCTGGTAACCGCACTTCATACGAAAAAATATATCACTTACCGAGATCTGCGTAAGCAGAGTGCCACACCCGTAATGGGTAAAAGGCGTGATGATATATTTATTTATTTAATTTTATTTTTATATATTCAAATTTTAATAATAATAATTTTACTGTACCTATTATTATAATAAACACTTCTATAAATGTAGTTAGGGAGTACTTTGGCCAAATTTTAAGGAGAGCTCCTTAATAAAAAATGGAATTAAAAAGTCCTGATCCCTCCTAAAAAATATAGATTAAAAAAATTCTGCATCTATTGATATCATTGCTTGTAAATTTGCATTGTTCGGAAGAGGAGAAATCGAAGAAATCGAAGAAATTAAATTTAATATTTTTACAAAAGTCAATGATGCCATGGAACAACTAAAACAATAGGTAAATCGAGAACAAGCGCTAACATTTGCCCTAATACCCTATTTGCCAAATTACATTGTTGTAATCAGCTATTGGTGTGTTTTAATTTCCGGTATAAATCTATTTAATCATTTCTAATTTTTCGTAAATTGAGTATATTTAAAAACGGTATTTAATAATAATTTTAAACGATTTCTGCTCTTTCGGGCAATGAAAATTTATAAACAATGGTATAATAGATGTTAAATTTTTTTTTTTTTTGGTTTAAATCTAAATAAAGATTTGCTCTAAAATAATTGCACACTAAGAATTTACCATTGAAATCCCTATGCTGCGTCGTCCGAGACTCCACCCAGTATATAGCATTCAATTAAAAAACTTTTTTAGGCGGCTATTACATAAATAGTTGTTTTACGTATCGTTTGACAACCGTAAAGTGTCACTTTTTTTTTGACATCTGTCAAAAACAACTTTACGGCCGCATTTACTTTACGGCCGCTTTTACTTTACGGCCGCATTTACTTTACGGCCGCTACAATCACTCGTTTGTTTAAATAGTAAATTCAATACTCCCTAATAGACAAATACATATATTTAGAAATAATTACAATTTAACTTACAATTACAACGAATTTAAATGAACAAAAACACAAAACTAACTTAAAATATAGACAAGATATTAAACTTGAAATTCATTCATGTATTTCTGGCGGAGTATTAGAGATATCTTCGCTATCTGAACTGCTCATTTTCTTGCTTCTCAGTTAATAACTGTAGATATTTTATCACGAGATACACACGTTTTCACCACGATTTAAAATATTTTGACAGTAAACAACACAACAGTACAAAACAGATTGTTTTGTGAGTTGTCCAGGTGATAGAGCAAAGCACTCTGCAAGTGACATGAATAACCAAATATATGTAATTGTCAGATAACTGTCACTGTCAAAATTGTCAAATTGATTTTTAAAATAAAGTTTATATCTTTTTGTGATAGTCGCCTAAAAAATGTTGTGTGCACCTCGGTTAAAAGTTCTTTTTTAGCCTCATCTGATTTGCTGGCCTCGGCATTCGCCTCGGCTGCAATCTACAGATTCGGCCAAAAAAGATCACTTTTACAACCTTGATACACAAATAACTATTGTTTTGCAAGATTTATAGAATTCGTCTAACCTCAAATTATATCATGTTCTATTTATGAGGTATATAATAGTGATTCATGCATAGGCGCCGTGGCTTAGTTGGTTAAAGCGCCTGTCTAGTAAACAGGAGATCGGGGGTTCGAATCCCCCCGGGGCCTTGGTGCACACCAGCTTTTTGTAAACATTATTCAATTAAATTCTGATAATAATATGTAAAATGTTTCGCCCAACGTGGGGCTCGAACCCACGACCCTGAGATTAAGAGTCTCATGCTCTACCGACTGAGCTAGCCGGGCGCATATTATATTGAGATATAAAATGTTATAATCAGTCACAAAATATTTGATAGTGTACTCGCAAAAATATTAAACTAATATTTTTTTTCCTTATTCCTTCTTCAATTTTCAATCTTCATTTGGGACAGAAACATTCTTTAATAACTATTATTCTTTAAATTGTAATGCCTGTCATTTCATCGAACTGAGTTACTAACATACAAAAAAAAAACTAGCAGACGCACGATCAACATGAATTATTATATAAATGAAAATAAGAAATGATGAGAAAAATACTGGTATTAAGAAAAGTATAAATTAACGCAATTGAAGTAATCTTAAAGTCAATTTTATTCCTTAAAGAAATTTTAAATGATAATTTAACTCCAATATAAAGTAAGCCATAAAGAAAAAAACAATTTTATCGTTTTGACAGCGGATAAATAGGAAGGTAACTTTTTGCAAGTGATAAATAGTATATTATGTCATTAGGAGTAAATGTGATACTTTGGGTGCTGAGCATGTAAGTTTGAACGACGAGCGAAGCGAGTCGAACAATTACATGCGAAGCACCCAAAGACACATTTACTCCGAATAACACATGCTATTTTTTCTTCAAACATAGAAAATACAATTATAAATATTATAAAATGCTCAAAACTTCAAAAATATTATGTCTTATCTAGCATTTCAAGTTGCCGTAGAATATGCTGTTTTGTTATTTTTGTTTATTTGTTTCATTTTTAACTGTCAAATTATTGAATTACAACCTAACTATTTTTCATAATATTTTACTTTGTCCGCCGCCGGCGTAAATGTGTTGCCAAGGATACACTTTTACGCCGGCGGCGACAATATTGAACTTCTGCTTGTTGAATACAAATACATAACAACGTACTTTTATGACGTTTGAAGAAAAAACAATTTTGTCGTTTTGACAGCAGATAAATAGGAAGGTAACTTTTTGCAAGTGATAAAACGTTATTTACCTTTCTCCTAGCAACCAAATCAAAATACTAACTTTGTCTCTGATACTAATTAAATTAATGTCATTTGCATTGTATGTCAAAAATATGAGATATAATAATTATATTTTCACCAATTGCACTTTAAATAAACCTTTAAATAAATAATGTCGTTAAATTATCTCGTCGAATTACACTCGAGCATTTTATTATCTTCGGATAGATTTCAGTTTGACAACTCAACCTTGTCACCTGACAGCGATTTGACTCGAAAACTTATTAACATTAAAATTAGACAAAGAAAAATCGTGGAGAATTGTGTGTCTAACAATAATTTCCGAAAAATCTAATTTCGATATGAAAATACTAAAGAAATTTTCAAGACAACCTACCGTTCAGCGAACGGTAAGTATAGTATATTGCATGGAATGTTACTCATTTCCTATGAGTATGAAAGTTTATAGCATGAGCCGAAGGCAAATGCTGCAATGGACATTCCATGCGAGTTGTACACTATACTTTCTTTACGACCACGATATTATTTCCTAAATGATTTAATTTTTATTTAAATTTAATTTACGTTTACGAAAGTATTCTCGTACATGAATTTTAGAAAATCTGGGGCAATTCGTATATACAGTCTGTATCCTCATTAAAACATAAAAAACCAACGAAACAAAATCCTACCGTTGTCAGCTATATTACGAAGCCAAAGAAGTTTGTAAAAATTTAATGATGAAGATACCATAAAAGAAATTCTTTTTGATGAGACAGAAATTGAAAATAATGTTGATACTAGCCTATCTAAGACTACTGAAAATCGCTCTTGTAATTAAGAAACACAAACATTTTAAATTGCGTGCGCAGTACGAATAGTATTAAGTTTAAGAGCTGCTGCCATCTACAATGAGCTTTGCACGAACACTCCCACTATAAGTAGAATTCTAAACAGATTATTTAAGAAAAAAGGTCCTTCGAGCCGGATTTGAATCAGCGACCTATGGATATCCACAAATCTTGTCATACTATAGTCCACCGCTTTACCAACTAAGCTATCGAAGGTATACTGCAACATAAACAATTCCTAAACTATAAATATTAAAATTATTCCATTAATTCCCGGTATTATAATAGTATATTGTACAACAAGCATGGAATGGTACTTATTATTTAAGACTATGAAAAGGACATTCCATGAGAGTTGTACATTATACTTTTTCAATCGTCACGATATTATTTCTAAATTAATTTATATTTTAGTAATAAATTTGTTTTGCTTTCACCATTCCAATATTTGACAATTCTAAATAAGTATCCTAGCAATGGCATCTGTACTGAAATGAAATGACCTGTATTGAAATACTCACAAAACAAATTCATTTCTCACAATGCTAGCAATGTACCTTATTTTCCTAGTCCAGTTAAATTTACTTCCACATTAATTTTACATCAAGTTATCCAAATGACAATTAATTTTTTGACGGCAATGTTTAGTAAGTGATAAAATTATTTCAAATAATGTGCACTTATTAAAAACAAATAAATTTATTTTAAAAGTAAATTTAAGTGACAGTTAAATTTGTTAATAATACCGGGCATTAATCTTTTAATATACAGGGTGGTTTATTTTTAAAACAGTCGTTATTCATTTCTAATCTAAAATGATCAGTATAGAAACTGTTCTTGTTTTTAGTAATAAATTTAACACACAGAAAGTGTGCCATGAATTGTGTGTGAATGTTTAAATAATCAGTAATAATATAACAAGAGGGTGAGAATAAATTGAAAATAATTTGACAGATCTTTCGAAAACTTGTTGCCAGGCAATAGCCACGAAACCCCGTAGGGCTTGAGTGGCTATCACAAATTAGAAACATAATCAGATCGCCCTCTCTATGGTTACGAGTCTTGAGCATAAGTGCTGCACCCGCGTGGGAGTGGTGTGCCACTAAAATTAGACAAGGATGACAATAGAAGAATAGTAGATTGCTTTTTAGCCTCCTTGATATTTTTTATTTTATATTTATATGTATTTTTATTATTTCGAAATTATAACAATAAATGTATGGAATAAATTTATTCAATTAAATACTGTTTACATACATTTAAACGTGTAGACAAAAAATATAATATTAAAGATTCCTAATAAAATTTAATTATTAGAAACCTTTTAACTTTACTATAAGATAAGAGTTTATTACCACTTTTAATAGGATGTTCAAGTTTAAGAACGAATTTTAACAAATTATGTTAACAAATATTTTTACTCTAACCCAACTTTTCACATTTAATAAATATCTGCATTTGTGCTTGCAATTAACAGCGAATTTCAAAGTATTTGTAGTTAGAGCCGAACGATTGATTGGTGATGATTATTATTGTTATCTGTGATTATATGAATAAATTTGTTATTAACTAAGTGTCACTATAAACATATTTAAATTGTAAAAGTGAATTTATAAGAGAAACAGGAATTATCCTTAATAATAATCAAACTGTACTTAAAACAGTAATCATTCTCGCAAAAATTATCTTGTCAAATTCCATTTAATAACCAGCACTAATCATTATTCCTTTATGATTAACCGACGCCTGTGATACATCCAAATACTTGTGTTATATAAATACTTCTCAACGTGGTGGAGATAACCAAATATTGTTGTTCACCCTGAAACAAATATACCTATTTCATAAAAATGAAATTTATTACTTCTAGAATTAGTATACCGTAGATTCGCATCATCGATATTCGTCTTCACAAATTGGTTAACATTGGAGTCCATAAATTTATGAATTCATTATAACATTTTCTTTATTTTTCGTTCTTCGTAATCTCTCCCCTTCAATTATTTACATTTATATATTCTTATATTTGATTTCAGTATTACATATTGTCTTGTGTCGAAAAACGTCTAATTTTTTTTTGAGCCAATTGTATTGGTGTAAAAAGAAAATCCTTTGTTAAACAATTAGTTATATAGTTCAGTCTGTGCACTCGGTCTCTTCTTGTAATACTGCTAAGCCTAGTCCTAAGTTCTCGAATGGTACTGTTCCCGGTCACAATCTTCAGTCGGTTCTTTACAGTTTCGTCGTAGAATGTTCATTCCCGGCCACTCAACTGAGGCACTGGTAATCGCATTTTTTTCAAAATACCTACAGTAGTTTAAATTATTAATAATGTTTATTTAAAAAAAAACGAATTTATTACTATGCCATGCTCGGATGTCTCACGTTTTTCTTAAAAGGTCTTTCAATGTTAGTTTGTAAATGGTCATGCCCATTTGTTCATCGTTGGGTTGAATCATATTTTTCTGCTGGTCGGTTTGTTATACATTGTCCGGTTGGCTGTGATGGTGTCGCGTCAGGTCGAAGAGCTTGAAGCATTGGGATCACGAATAGGTGCATGAATCAGGACAGACGGATGTGTTCAGAGCACTTAGGTATTTTATCCAACTTTACGTCTAACCCAAGTATATCCATCCAAAATTGTTGCATTTCCTTCCGTTATGCATCTCTTTATACAACAATAATTGTAATGTTCTAAGATAGGAAGGAGAGAAAATGATTGAAATAAAGGAATTGGATTATACATAATGGATAAACAGAATATAAAATTTTACACTTACCCGTTGTAAAGTACCTATTGCACAATAATAATTAACAACAATAGCAAGGAGAACGAATTGTCAACACACATAAATTTTGACAAGTAAATTCACTCTGATTTCTTCTGCTTTTTCCAAAGTATCTCGATTCCAATAACATGTTTTATTATATGGGCTATATAAAGTGGCGCCTCCCAACTTCGTGACGTGGTGTGCCACTAATCATATCATTGTGCTGACTTTTGTCATCCAAGTTGCCTCCCCCTGGTGGCTATTGCCAAATGGCGACAAGTTTGAGAAAGATACTGGAGAATTATTTTCTAATTTATCGAACTCTCGAGTTATATTTAATTAGATTATTTTTTGATTTCATCATCAGGCACGTCACTATATCTATCTTTTTTGCTCATTTTTACTTGTGTTGATGATAACTATCTGACATTTTACATCTGTCAACAAAAACAAAAAAGCTACAGAGAAAATTGCCGGGAATATTCACAAGAGCATTATTCTCAGTATAATAATGACAGGATTGGTTAAAACGCAGACACGTGACATACAATAAAGCATTTGATTGGTTTAAAGAAATGTCAAAAAATAATCAGTTTAATTGCTGTCATATCATCAATAATTACTATTTGCTATTGTCAATTAGTTTATCAACTTTTCGTTGTTATCTTTAATTTAGTTTGTTGTGTGTTGTATTGACGATGAATTCGAACATTTTTTACAAATCTATTTATTCCTAATTTCATAGCATACTTTCTGTATGTGATTATTTATAAATAGAAACAAGAATAGTTTGTGTACTGATCATTTGAGAACTGTAATGAATAAAAACAAAAGATTTTAAAAATTTTGTAAAAATATATAGGCTGTTCCAATTAAAAATATAAAGTTGCATATCATATTGCACAAAAATGGAACACCCGGTAGAAAAACTTATGCTGCAGATATTTACGTGGACATTTTAATTTAAAATTAATTTGAAAAAAAAATTCAGCAATGTTTAAAATAATCGATAAAATAAAAATACAGACCAATGAATAACCATGACTTCAGAACGCAATATGATAATCCTCTTAAATTTTTGCCTTATTCATTAAAATTGATTACTATTTATTATGAATTATTAATTAATTCACTCTCCAGGCTACAAAGCCATTGCGTTTCTTTCATCATGGCTCTGTCATTGCTTTGTGTTCTTCGCATTCTACTTCTAATTTTTTATATTTACGCTTATTATTGGTACTTTCCGCTTTTGTGTAGGACGTTGTAATTTGTTTTTCGTCATTACTTCGTTATTAAAACCTGCTTTTACCGGTCGCTTTTGTAATATTCGCACCACCTGTCCTAACCACTTAAGTACTTATGATTAATTACCGTCCCACATAATACAGGATATAATTTTTTAAGTGGAACTCTAAAGTGTGACGGTGGAGCGTCGAAGTTAAGAAGAGACACTCAAATGATTCTTTTGTATTAAAAAAAAAAAAATTAAATATATCATCACGCCATTTGCGTAGTTTTGGATGTAACATTTTGCTTTCGTTGATCTAAAAATAATAGGGTCTTTCACCATTTTTTTTATGAAACTTAATCTAACTTGAAGATTATCTACACTTTTAAAAAGTCTTAATTGTTATTCATTAAAACACAATGATTTTTTTAAAATGTTGTGACGTCATTATAGAGGTGTTGCTGAATCTCAAACAGTAGAGATTTAAATAATTTTTGTCACATAAATGTTATTGTAATAATAATAATAATAATAAGTAAAAAAATATATGACTACAATTATTTACAATCTGCATTGTTTAAGGTCTAGCAACACCTCTACAATGACGTCACAACATATTTTAAAAATCATTGTGGCTTAATGAATAACAATTAAGACTTTTTAAAAGTGTAGATAGTCTTCAAGTTAGATAAAGTTTCATAAAAAAAATTTTAAAAATGGTAAAAGACCCCATTGTATTTATTGGAAAAGTTCTGTAGAAGCCATCAGTAGCCTCACAAGAAATCATGATTTGGGACTATAGGGTATTTGGAAATAATTGAATTTATCCAATGTAATAATTTTTTGTATAATTTATAACATAATACAATGGGAAAATTACAAACAAAAGTGAATTGGAACAAAAGATAACATGTGTAGTAAATTTAAAAATGTTGATGTTTTTGATATTCATAGCTGTATATGTTCAATTAAATACACTATTAATTAATTGTTTAAAACATTTTCGTTTATTATTGTTTAGGTAACTACCAAATGTAAATTATAAATTCTAGAATTAAAATAACAAACTGTGGCATAAATTAACTTGACCATTGTTATAAATAATAAAGCAATACCTTCGAAAATTCGGGTCGAACCACCTCCTAGATCGTGAACAATTATTAGTATATTACGTACCGTGAACTGTAAGTGATAGTTTTTAGATCGAGAATGTAGTTTGGGATGTCAGGACCCGTAGGGTCGAGATTTCCTAAACATTCGAGACCTACAAAATCACTTACAGTTCGAGGTTAGTAAGTTATTTTTTGCAATACTTGCGTAAATATAAGAAAAGGAAAAATAGGTATCAAAATTAGCAGCTGTCAGATTGAGGTTAAAAATAAAACTTGAGTGATATATATTTACTTACCATCCACCATGAACGGTAAGTTTCACTTACCATCCACCGTGGATGGTAAGTAAATGATGTAACCATAAAAACCAATAGTTCAATAAAAGTTCCACTTACTGTATTTAAATTTTGTTATTAATGGATAACTTACAGTACAGGTATTGCAAAAAACAGTTTTTGACATATTTTAGATTTGTATTAATAACTGTATTTTATTTTATTCTATAACATATTTTATAATTAATTTGCTAATTATATTGTTGATGATTTATGACAACGAAAAGGTTAAATATTATGAATTAAAAATAATTAGGTTAATGTTAAATGGTAAAAATGGTAAATGCATTATTTTTGTGTTGTAATACAGTTCTCAAAAATAATAAATAAATACGGAGTAGTACAGATTTAAAAAAAGGATTATAAAGGATTTGTTACATGCCCTTGTAATATAATAAATGATCTTCATAGCCATCATATTGCTGTCCAACTTTTTGAAAAGATCTAACGACAGAAATTTCAAAAACAATGTGAGCCTTCTTGTAAACACGTCAAGTGAAAATATGTATGCTCTGAACGCTCCTTTACAAAGAACAAAATGGGGAAACAGGTGTTGTTTTCATAAGAGCTCGTAATTATTCTTCTGCAATTTGTAAATGGGTAATTAGGTATAATGAGCAGTAGCAACATTGGCTGCTTGAAACACAAACAATGATAATGGAAGATAACTCGTATTTTCTGTTTTCTTTTAACAAGTTTCCTCGGATACTCCTTTCATAACATACAGCAAGGTTTTGAAGTTAATGTCATAAATTTAAAGTTAAGTATTATAACATGTGTAGATTAGTAAACAAAAATAATTTTTTTTTAAATAAAAGGATAGTTTTTATGAAAATAATATTTGTTATACCACTGCACGCATTTGAATTCTTCTGAAAATAAAAACAAAACTTTAATATTTGAAATTAATTTACATTATGTTTATGGGTAATCAAATCTTCATTATTTGTAACGTAATTTATTTTTTCTACGACCACTGAGAAATCTGCTCATTATATGTTTGTTGTTGCTAGGGATATGAGGTACATTGCAAGCATCGTGCGAAATGAATTTGTTTTGTGAGTATTTCAATACAGATCAGTTCATTTAAGTACAGGTGCCATTGCTAGGATACTTATTTAGAATTGTCAAATATTGCAATGCTAAAAGCGGGACAAATTTATTATTAAAATTAAATTAATTTTGAAATAATATCGTGGTCGTAGAAAAAGTATAGTGTACAATTCGCATGGAATGTCCATTTCATACTCGTATGATTTGCAGCATTCGCCTTCGGCTCATGCTACAAACTTTCATACTCGTAGGAAATGAGTACCATTCCATGCTCGTTGTACAATATACTATTATTCACAATCACTATAGTAATATGTCAATTCCAAACCTTTTAGAAGTTGGCAAATACATCATTTCTTACTAATATGCCAACCTCTTGGTTGGGAAATGACAGATTTATCCCATGGGTGGAATTGCCTAGCAACACAGTCATAAATATCTGAAAATAAGTTCAACAGTGCTGTCAAACATATTAATAAAACCTTATAATTACAATACAACATCAATATTTACAATATTAATATTGAACAGAAGCATTTTTATTATAAAGTAATATAAAATTCTAATGTGATGCTGTTTTATTAGGATTTGAGTTTCCTGAACTGTTGACACATGTCAAATTATTGAAATAAATTAAAACATTTGTTTTCTAAGACTGCTACCATACATCACCTTTGTTTGTTGGATATACGAGTAGAATGAGAAGTTAATTTGGATAAATAAGGATAATTGTGAATAAAATAGTATACATAGTCCAGTGGGAGTTTCATTATAGCCTTGCGCTATATCTGAGCCTCTCGGTCATGTAATAAGCCCTCGACTGAAATGAAACATTTCCCACCTCACATGTGATATACTATTAAAATTCAATGAACCATAGCAGAGATTAATATTAATATTTCGCAGAATAATTTGAATTAGAGAAAAAAATAAACAAACAGCAAGGATTAAACTAATAAATAGCAACAGTATTAAAAACTTTGAATTTTTACATTAATTACATTAATATAAAAATAAAGCTTTCTTTCAAAATCAATTAAAAAATAAACACAAAACTCAAATATTTTTCAATGACCCTACAGATAAAA
Organism: Poecilus cupreus; assembly: GCA_963942605.1. NCBI lineage: Eukaryota > Metazoa > Arthropoda > Insecta > Coleoptera > Carabidae > Poecilus > Poecilus cupreus. The sequence goes on along the minus strand of OZ012733.1, from coordinate 6,931,864 downwards.
ATCTAAGAGATTGAGTTCATGTTTGTTTTTATCTAATATGATTCGGGAAGCAGGAAATTATTTAACATTTAAAATGCCAATGATCTGCAGAAACAGTCACCAGTATATAAAATTGGAAAAGTGACAAAAGCTTGTAGAATATCATTGTACAGTATCTAAATTGTTAGAGTTCTCTACTAAGAATTCGCTAGTAGCTAGATTGGCGCTAGTGTCGACTAACGCAGACTCCCTACTAACTTCAAACCGCAGTGCTGTGTTCAACAAGTTTTAGAAATATATTAATATTTGGGATATGAAACTCTCTGATTTTGACACAGATATGATGATTGCTCTCAGAAGTTTGCAAAGTTTCCAGAATATATTTAACCATCGGTATCCAAACAATTCAAAGCAGGCCGGTTACAGAAAGTGTCTAATTATGTTAATCACATTGTAAAGTGGAAAAGAAGTTGAAAGCAACGTGTGTAATATATGTCATCAGTTTTATTTTTTAATACATTGTTTCGAATTACTGCACGTAATTCTTCGTCAGGAGAATATGTAAATAAATCAGGAACTAAGTAACAACAAATTATGATTTATAGAAGAGAAGAAGTCATCTATTGTTTTCTCACAGCCATCATTCTGATTCATTGTATTTTTCTTCTTATAAAATCCTATAGATTCTCTTATGAGTCGGCCATTGGCACATTTCCATTGAGCTACAATTTTTGTTTCTTCAAAATCCTATCCACAGCAAGCTTTTCTGGTTGGTTTAGACAAATGGACCATTTGTGTTCTGTAATTCTTGTTATCGTTCTGCCAATCGGCCAGTCTAACATTTTCCACATTTACATACAATTTTGTAAAATTCAAAGGACTGAAGCGGGAAAATATCCTTTGGAATCTTCAACATAGTTGTATATAATAATTTGAGATGTAAAGCAAAATATATTAAGATGTTACTTTCTGACAGTATTCTCCCAATTTTGTCTATAACATTTTGGACGTAGGGCAAAAAGAAAAAAACATACGTTTATTATTATCTTCTGATTCAAGGTTGTTCTTTATTCTTTTTGGAGGAAAACTGTAATATATTTTTTTCTTAATAGCCATTTATTTTAACATAATTAATTGTTGTAAACATTATCGCACGATAATGAGACACTTTTTGCATTTTATTATTTGCACTCCATTTTTAGACTGACCATTTTTGCGACTAATTTTTTGTCAATTTTATTTTATAATAATTCACAATATATTTCAAATTTCAATATATTGTGGTCAATAGAACGGAATTACTGTCAGAAATTTGGCCTTCCTTTGTTCTAATCATTTATCATGGAAAATGAGTACTGTGATTCGAATTTGTCGAGCGTGAGTTGTGCAGGCTTAGGGTTTGTTTGTTAAAAGTGCGAACGAAGCGAGCTTATCAACAGATATTGAAATGAAAATAGAAATTAGTGTTAAAAATAACTATAGGAAAAAGTTGTCAACGAAAAAGAACTACAGGAAAAGAAATCAAATGGAAAGAAGTAGAATGAAAAAAGTGTCTTATAATCATAGTGCGATAATGATTATACCTCACTTTTTCAGTTTACCTAAAAACATATAATTTTAAAATGTAAATTATGAATTTTAAATAAATGTTGTGTCAACCATCTAGATAGATCACTAACAAAATACTTCATTTGACTACTAGCTATAAGACTAATAGAAATGTTATGAATTTGTGGCTATTCTATAAACATGGTCCAACAACTATCCTAAAAATACCATAACCCTAATTAAAATATTGATACTGTTTATGGCCACAGAATAACAAAAGGGCGTTAAAATTTACATTCGAAAGAATTTGAGTACCCCTGATAACATGCCAAGAAAATATTAAGATAATCCGTTCCAATAACCGGTAAGTGGCCCTAGATCCCAAATATTGACGCGGCTTCTGAACTTTTTGATCAAATTTCTCTCAACTAATTTGAGGTTAGGAAGTTCTGAAACTTAGATTATATTAAGGCCAAAGTAATTTATGTGATTTATGCACTTTATTTAAATGGAATTTACTGATATTGTATCAATTTTGTTATCTTTCCTAACACAAATGGCAGAAGTATTCGGATTTTGTCGATGTTGTTTATTATTCGAGTAATCAATTGGGAACGCACCCTAGTTGCTTATGCCCAATCAGTGTTATATAGAAATAAGTGGTTTTAGGTAAACAAGAAGAACTAAAAACATGTGTTTGTAATTCCGAAAACAACAAAAATTTAAAACACAACTCAAAACTAATCAAAGTTCACATACAACATTATAATTAGTGAGCGGATCAAAAAATTATTTATATGCGCATATATATGCACAGATTTTTTTTGGGAAATATGCACTCACTATGGCAATATATGCAGCAAAATATTAAATTATTAGATAAAAAATATAAATGAATGCATTATGAATTTTATTGCACAACAGTCTTAATCCTGATTCACAATTAACTACTAACTACTAATATACATATAAACTAATTCTAGAAACTTGAACATAATATTATGAGATTATGACATATTTACGTAATTACAATAACAAATTTTGCAATATTTTCTAAAAGAAAAGTGAACCATATGTAAAAGATCTATCCAGCTTAGAATTCCCACTTTTACCAGCATTTGTGTATGCAATGAATACCTACCGTTACCGTTACAGGATTTCCCTAGAAATATTAGAATTATTGGTTTATGCATTTGATTATTTTATGGTTTATTGCTTTTTCCGTTGTATTCTTCTATATATTGCGGGCCTCCTCCAATATTTGGGAAATATCATTGTGCATTATCAGAAATTTCAGATTGTATAACGCTAGACAAGGTCTTAAAAATACTGAAATATGTGATTATATGCAACTTTTGTAAAAATATGCATAAGAATACCCAAATATGCAATATATGCAATTAGTAATTAGCATTAATTAGCTCTAATGAATGTAATTCGTCCAGAAAATTGGTTTTATTTAAAGATATGCAAAAACAAAAATATATGCACTTTACATATAATCCGCTCTTTAATTATAATATATAATAACAATAGTTATTATCGAATTCTCTCTAGCTTAATATCGAATTGAATATTTTTGAAAAAGAAATTTATATTATCAAGTTAACATACAATTACATCGAAATAACTGTTACAATTATTCATATTTCATTTTTCAGTTGTCACTCGCTTATTCAATTATTAATTTTGTAGCATATTTGCGTTACCAATATAAAGTTAAAAATATAGCATTGCGTTCATTATCAAAGGATAATTAAACCTGTAGACAAATTATTGAATACAATAATTGAATTCCACGCATAATTAATAATTGTAATTTCATTGAAGGGAGATGGTTGCTGTGGTAGTTTCGTCCAATATTTTGTCGTATATACAATAATAGTAATATTCAATATCTCTGTTCGTTGCATAAATTTCCACATAATTAATTATCAGACAATAACATCCTTTGTCTGTCAGTACAATTAACAGAAAATTACTCGAATGATATATGTATTCATAGAGGTAATAATATCTAAAACTACAATCGAATAATCCCTGGAAACCAAAACATGATGCTGTTAGATCATAAATTTTCTCCATTACGTGCCTGTGTTTATTTTATGAAAAAGCAAATAAATGTTTTTTGAAGTTCGTAGATAAAAAGTTCCCCATGCACCGAGCGGGAAAATTAGTGAGTTTTTAAAACAAAAATGGAATAGAAAATCACATGAACTTTATTACGTACTCGCGTGTAGGAGTTTAAAAATAATACATCAATTTTCATCTAAATAAAGTTTGTTCGAAGTAAATAATTATAAGAATAAATTTTACGAAAAGGTCACAAAAAATATGACTATATTTCAGCTGTATATTTTAAGTGAAGGTGCTTTGCGCCCTTAGAACATTACAGTACAGAAAGCAAAATTATATACCGGGTTTATCACAAAATGCGAGCCAGAGGTGTTAAACAGAAAACAGTTTTTTCGTGCGCATTGCTCCCCAAATTATTTTAGACAAAAATGCTTCAAATAAATGTTGTAGAGTTTAAAATTCTGCATGTAAATCAGTAAAAATTAAATTAATTAAATAGTTTTTTGTCAAACTAGAGAGGAAAGCATTTCTTTTTCCCCCTCGAGTTCGAAGTTTGCCTCTTGAGCGCAGCGAGTGAGGCATTTCGAACGAGAGTGGAAGAAGAGCTTTCCTCTCGTGTTAGACACAACATTTTTTTCACGACATGTTCCTAAAAACAATTTGCTCGGACCTAAAATACACTTTGAGAACACAAGTGACACACTGACACGTTAAAAGTTAGGTTATCAGACACAAAGCGGTGTAGCAGTGTTGCCAATGAACCAATCTTAAATATCTTTAATTAGTTGTCCAATTGTGATTTAATAAGAAAAAGAAAAATATAAGACATAATTGTAAGACAATTTAAAGTATGTATATCACTAAAATAAGGATTTTCAATCAAATTAGGAATTTATAATTTTTATTATATATTTTTTGTTAATAACATTCATATTGGTAACACTTCTATATTTTCCTCTCTAGAGAGGAACAACACATTTTCCTCACTATTTCGGGAGAAGAACGGTAGGGTTTCCTACCATGTCATGAAAAAACAAAATTTGACACTTTGACAGTATGTTTGTTATCACAGCCATCTGCGTCGCGTGTAACAAATACATCATGCTATTTACTTATGTTTATATTTAATAATTTAACGATTTCGGGAAAAATATAATGTATACCTCGACATTAAATTACTTTTTATTACTCACATGAATTATTCTCCGAGGCAAATACCATATTCGTAATAAAAAATTATAATTTAATGCCTTGATATGTAAATAAGTATTATTTACATTTAATATATTTTCATTAGTTTCTAATAAATAAATATCAGAAATATCGATAATAGACTCATATCAATATTCAAATTAAATATATTCTTTCTTAAAAGTAAATAATTTTATATTTAATCCAAATAAATTTATTAAATTAAATCGCTTACACTTATTTTAAATAAATATTTTGTTGTTGTAAATAAATTTATATTTCATTCAAATATTTATTTTCTAAAAAATGGATTTATTTTAGTTTACTAAATTTTGTCTCGGACTGTATTCGCGCAATTGAATCCTTTGCTCGTTATTCAAGTTGCGAAAATAACTTTTTTCATTGATATATTAATAACTATTATTAGTTTCTAATAAATACAATTTTAAAAATCTCGATAATCGACTATTGTTAATACTTAAACTAAATATATTCCTTATTAAAATAAAATAATTTTATAATTAATTCAAATAAATAGTGAATTAAGTAAATAAATTTCTTTGTTTTAAATAAATCGCTTACACTTATTTAAAATAAATGTTTTGTTGCTACAATTAAATTTCTATTTCATGCAAATATTTTTTTTTTTATCTAATAAACAGATGTTTAAAATTATTACATTTTTTCTATACACCCTATAATCGTGATATATTATTGGTTCTTTATAGTTATTGGATAATAAATTATGAAAAATGTAATATTTTTACAGGAAAATTTATTATAAGCAAATAAAGAACTTGTTATTTTTCGATGAACTCAAATATTAATTACAATTTTAATGTTTCATCGCCAATCATATTAATTGAACATATCACTATTTAATAATGTAATATTAAATAATTCTACAGTTATGTATACAGAATTTATATTGTCATCCAATGCTCAATTAATACAGAAATTTCGATATTGGAATACATTTCTGATCAGGATTATTTGAGTTCAACATAATTGGATATCTAGTTCATAAAGTAAAGTACTTCTTTGAGCTCTAGTATGTACATATTATATTTTGTTGGCATTTGAAATTCGAAATTGGATTAGTATTTTGTACTTCTGTAATATTGGAATATTCCTTAATTTGTATGTTTAATACGTAACACTAATACACTATGAGCAGTGATATTTATATTCCATTTCACGTAAGAAAATAACAGATGGCACTGAGAGCGCAACTCGTTTTAAGCCCTTGTCACATGGTCAATCATTACTTCATTTTTGTTTGTCAAACTATGTATGATGACGTCATATCATTCAGTTTGATGCATGATGAAAAGAAGGTGTGTCAGACGGTCATTCTTTTCACTAGAGTGAAGTTTGTCAAACAGAAACTTATATGCATAGAGGGCATCGCTGTCGGTCATGTGATGACAGAAATGACAGTTGTTTATTGATGAAGTTGATTTTATTTTCATAATACCTAGCGGTGCCAATGAGAACACCAGTATTTGTTTTGTATCCTATAAAATTAATTTATTTTTCATTTCTCATTTCAATAACATTAAATTTTAACATTGCCAACCAGGTTAGATAAAAATATTTTTTGAAACCTATTTATTTAATATATATTCCAATCCAGAATAATTGAAGAATTATTAATATTTGTGTAAATAAAGTCTTATTCAAATACTTACTTTATTCATTACTACTATCAAATGTCACTCGATCTGTCAAAACTACAAAAGTCGAATCAAAATGTATGACAGAATAAGAAACGTTTCTATTTAGAGCATTTGACCAAACTGTATGACGTGACGTCACGTTTCTGTGTTTGTCATTCAAAAGTTTTGTCAAACGGTGGAAACACTGACCGTGTGACAAGGGCTTTACACGCATTAATATACAAACTTTCTGCTCGTGTGAAATATGTGCCATTCCATTACTTGTAGAATATACTATTATACAACAAGCAGCAATAATTAGAAGGATGCAAAAAACCGTCATTGAAACGGCTAGATTTTGTTTAGCAAATAACGGGATTTAATACTAAATTTATGTTTAATAATAATTTAATATGACTGTGTTCCCAATTGTTTCTGAGCTACATATCTTGATATGAACAGTAAATAAAACATGATTTTATTAAATATGACGTATTACTTTTAAAAATAATGAAACAAAAAAGTAATACATCGTTTAAAAAAAAAAGATATTTAGTGACATTATTTTCAACTATTGGTACCATTTTAAAAAATATTCAGTTGTATCACAACTTCAAAATGAACTCAAATTTCTATTTGAAACTTTTTGCTGTCCATATTTTGGAATTTAAAGAATATCGCTGTTTTTACATTTTTACTCATATCTAGTGATCTATGCATTTTTTGGGTTAACTAAAAAACCATGAAATTGGCCTACTAGTGTAGCAACTTTTGAACTAAATAAAATAAAATAAATATTGTTATAGCTATTAACATTCCTAGTGATGTTATGAGTATCGTAACTGCCGCAGATGTCAGTTGAAATCCGAGCTCGTACAGCGAGGATTTTAAGACATCTAAGGCCTGTTATGACTCATAACATCCGTGGTTTGTTCAATAGTTTACCGGTTTCAGAATATGAAGACGTTAATGTCATTAATAAATATTATTTATTGAAATTCTTTTATGAAAAACGTCTGTCATAATTTTAGGTGATCAAGTAAGTCTGTTTGTTTTTATTTAACACCATGGTTACACTTCTTTTGTATCATAAAATTATTTTTATACTTAAACGTCAAATGTGTTCTTCATGGCTAGATAAAAAGTGGATTTTGGCGATGTTGAATTGCCTGAAAATATTTGGAACGCAGCAGGTGAATCTCTGAACAGCTTAATTCCGTGTGTATTAATAAATAGCGTTATATTATCATTGTGTATTATTTTCATTTTCTTGATTGTTTTGACAGGTCAGTAAGGTAATATTACCCTACAGAATAGAGTTATGACATACTTACCCTGCCTACTTTTGTGCATGTAAACATAGGTTTAATCTCCTGAAACCGGTAAAGTATGTAATAGTACATACTTGATAACATGAACTCGTATATTAATTACCTGGAACAATAATGTTGTAATCAAACAAAAATATCCATTATCATATAATAGTGAAAAGTACATTGCAGGATTAATGATATGGATTTAGGTATGTGAAGCACTAAATATAATGAAGTATGTAGCTTGAGTAAACTAAGTTCCGTAATTAGCAAATTAATTTAGATCTTAATTGATTATATTACCGTCGACATTATCCGTACGATAATTGAAACTCTCAAGGACATCGATTACATAAAAGCACCAATATTGTATAGTAGAAACATATGTAGGCTCTATATGGTCTCAATTCAATTAAACTTATTTACAAAACAACACTGAAAGCAGTCTAAATTTCGAAATTGAAATGCTGCGAACTGGCAAAACTCAATGGATTACATGTTTCCTTATTTAGGGTGCTTTCAAGAAATGGTTGCTACTGGATACTGAAAGAGATCAGGATTGGGTACATACTTTAATGCCCTGAATTGAAGAAACAAAACGTATTTGATTATAACAACGAGACGTATTATATTTTGTTTTATATATCACAAATGTTCTACATATTTCTTCTGGTATGCATACAAAAAAAAATCTGTTGTGGGCACCACAATACCTCCCGCCATAGATTTCTTATCTTCTAATGAAGGACTACCACTATCAAGAAACGCTCATCCCTTCAAAAAATTATGACCTGTCAAAAAATGACATTTTTCAACCGTTGTTTTGTTTTTTCAAAAAAAACAGATTAGCAGATTTAAACGAAAATATCAAAATGTAATTTTCTTTAACGTGTTGTAATTCGCAAATGGTGACAGTAAGAGGAAAATGTTTCAAACAATAATTGTAGATAATAATATTATAAACATTATTCCAATAACAAAATTTTCATTAAACTATAATTTACTGAGATATTTTAAAATAACTTGATAGGGCTTCAAGTAAACTACCACTTCCGGTTATTGGATTATTACTAAAAACTAATCAGTTCTTCCAAAGAGGATACAATTGATATATACAAAATATCTAAATTTTCAGTAGTTTTTGAGAAACCGTAACTCCATAGATCCATACAGACTGACAGACAGACAGACACATACACAGACATCATCGCGAAACTATTAAAATCGTATTCTAGGGACCCTAAAACGTGTCCATCCACTGAAAACTCACTACCCAATTTTTACCATGATTCCTGTACCTCCCTCACTTTAATCATAAATGATGAATGCAAAAATTTATTATCAAGATATCAAGATTTCTTGATAAATTCTTGATAATACTTTCTTGTCTTGTGTTGGGAATGGAAAATACTTCTTGTCTTGATTGTTGTGAAACACTACGTGCAGGCAATAGATGTTACTGTAACAAATACAACAAATGAATATAATGACTGTAGTATGTAAATTTAGAACTAAATAATTATTTCTAATTTAGGATCGTTTTGTAAATTATTTATTTTTGTTTTCGAAATAACAGAAACATATTTTCATTTTGTAATTCGAGTAATTTTTTATCCTGTGACTCTGTTTCCAATTGGCTATAAATAAAATTAAATTTAGTAATAATTAAACTAGCAAATGTTTCAAATTCTGAGGTGGGCGGTTAATTGTGCCGGTGAGTGTATTTCTAGGTACACACCTACTGCTATTGATATTCATTTAATTCAAATATTTTCAGACATAGCTTGTAAGGACAAACTACAATTTAATAAGGATTAAAATGAACAAAAAATCTTTTACATCATTTTTAATTAACTCAGCTATGTGCATTCTTTTATTAAACTGTTTTTAATGATAAGATGTAGGTCGAAGTCTAGCTCATTTTTTGTTGAAAATATCTGTATGGATTCTCAATTCACTGTGAGTTTTTTATGATACTTTTCATGCTACTGTCTACGGCGGTATTTTTAATGAAAGAAATATAAATATAAATAAATACGTTATCACGCTATTTTTTATTTTGGGTGTCAGTCTGCTCTCGCAGATCTCGGTTATTGATCTATTTTTACTTTAGACGGCAAATATCAAATGTCAAATTAGAATGTGGCATAAATCAATTACTCGAATTACTCGACTATTTTTATTAAATAAAATTAAATTAATAAACTACTCTAGTCTCATCTATCAAGCCTTTTTATCTTACGTAGTGTATATTATAAAGGCCTGTGTCCACGATGATAGAAATCGGGCAGAGATCTCGGTATAGTTCTCGAATCAAAATCTCGGATCGTGGACACTACCAACTGTCTGATTTTTTTTATACTAGTTGCTAACTTCATATAGATGTTACCAAATTAAAATTTTGAAACAGTTTCTGAAACATGAAATACATTTTTTATTTATTTATTGTATAAATAAACTTAATTAACTTATGTCAGAATAATTTCTTGAGTTATATTTTATTAGTTTTTAGTATTGGTAGAATTGACTGAAGCTAACTTAATAAATTCGACTAGCCTGACATCTGTAGTCTTACAAGTTCACTATTTATGATATAGAACTATATCCGAGATGTCGGACCGATTTCTATCACCGTGGACACAGGTCTTAAAAAAACTAAACAAAAAAAACTATATAAATTTAAAACATATTTCTCAACCGTAAAATCATTGAATAAGCCCTTCGAAAAATACTAAATAAGTGTTTATAGCTCCATCTATCGCGCATTGTATTTTTTTTGGAAAAATAGTACGTACTTTTAGACGTAGAATAAAAAATAGGGGTTCCTATTTAAAAAAAACTGTTGATTTCGCTTTCTGGATCCTGAGTCGATGGCTCTCTTTCTCCGATATCGCTTTTTTGCTTCAAAGAAATGGTTGATATCCACTTGGGTAGTGGTGGTTTATATTGTTGCTCTCCTAGACGTCAATGAGAACATGTTTTGGTCTTCTAGTTTTCGTTGGATCTAGTTCATCATAATCAACAGAGTTGCGGATGAGAGGGTTTGGATGTGCTTCCATGCCTGCAAAGAATTTTGTTGCCATCTTATGCACGTATGCGTTTATGGAAGGGATTTTTGTATCGGCGTGGATATTAGAATTTCTAATATACCAGTTGGCCTGGACAATGGTGCGCAGTGTGCGGTTTTGAAAAATTTGGAGTTTCTTCTTTTTTGGAAGTGTGGCCAGCCCCCATGCAGGCGCTGCATACAATAATTGCGGTCTGATTATTTGTTTTTCAGGGATAGGCAGCTGTACTTGCCTAACATAGGAAGGAGTCTCAATACGCGTGTTTTAGCTTTGGAGATGGCTTCTTCTATGTGACACTTGAAATTTATTCTCTTGTCGATGCAAATCCCGAGATATGTTACCTTGTCTCGCCAAGGAATCGGTCGGTCAAAAAGCCTGATTTCACCAAGTGGGTGAAGCCGTCTTCGTGATATTAGGATTGCAGTACTTTTCTCTGGGTTTACAGCGATTCTCCACTTGGTGCACCAGAGTTCTATTCTTGTGACAGCCTCTTGGAGTCTCTTTTTAATTATCTCAGGGTTGCGGTGGCGATGGAGAAATGCCGTGTCGTCGGCGTATTGTGCCATTTGAGAGGCGTTTTCTGCTTTTGGCATGTCGCTCGCATAGATGTTAAAAAGCAGAGGGGAGATCAACGAGCCTTGGGCGAGGCCAGCTGTCATCTGGTGCTCTCTGGATAAATGTCTCTGGTATTTTGTCCGGAATGTGCGATTTTTTGTATATGAAGGAATTAGCTTTACCAGATACTTTGGGAAACCAAAGTCTAACAGTTTGGCTAGTAGACCTTGGTGCCAGACACGATCAAATGCTTTAGCCACATCCAAAAATACCGCTCCCGTAGTTCCTATTTAAAATTTAAAGTCTACAGGGGGCGGGGAAGTAGACGGAATTTCGTTCTACCGGATGCCTCATTCGTAGATATTAAAGTTTCGATTCGACAAATATACAAAATTTCAGGTTAAATGAAACACCCGGTAAATAAATGGAAACATTCATGGGAAATTCGGTCTAGCCAATGATTAAACAAATTAAAAGGCATTTTTATTCCAAAAACCAATATATTACGGACTGCACTTTGGTCCTTCTTTCTTCATCAGGGTTCTATAAATATAAAGCATATAGTAAATACAAAAATTTATACTTACAAACGTTACTACTTACAGAAAAGTAATGTAAGTAAGTAAGTGTATAATAATATAAACTATACAATATTTAATATTACACAAATGTATGCTGGGATATTAGATACAAATCAAACTGAAATTCATACTTCTCTCGTCTCATATACCTTATTTCCACTGTAGTTATTCGTCTATCATGCTTTTCACCCACACCCAGTGCTGGATTAACCAATAGGCAATACTAGGCAATTGCCTAGGGGCCCCCGCTAAACAGGGGCCCCCGCCTAACAGGGGTCACGAAAAATTCAGTTTTATGTTACGTCAATATACGGAAATGCGAAAAAATCACATAGTGAATTATATCAGATTTTAATGACAGATCGGGTAGCGGAGGTGTTTGCCAATGTAGAAATAGCTCTACGAATGTTTAACAATGATGATTACAAATTATTCTGCAGAACGCTCCTTTTCGCTGTTAAAGCAAATGAAGGCTGCTCGAAGAGCAACTATGCAATAGGATCGACTGGATATGTTAAGTCTTCGTTGCGTAGAATCCGACGTCTTAGAGAAAATTGATTTTAATGACATTATTGATCAGTTTAACGAGTTGAAATGCCGAAAACGCGTCTTCTGAATTGACCGTTGGAATACAATTACAAATGTTAGTTTTTTATTATGAATTATTATATGTAAAGTTTTATGTTCGCTCTGTTTATTTCAATTATTAATAAAGTTTATCTACGATAGTTTGTAAAATTGATGTTTAACTGTTAGTTTCAACTTTGTAAAACGGTTGTTTAGTAACTCGATCCCATAAGTCACGGGCAGTCACGGGTTGCCAAGCAACGAGTGATTAAAATTTTTAAACACGCCAAATTTGCAAAATTTGCAATTGTCTAGGGCCCCGCCTAATGTTAATCCGGCACTGTCCACAACCAATATTCAGAACTAAACATTAACACATCATTATAATCACTCAATCGAGCATAAGTTGATAAATATTACATTCATGTCGGAACATTATATATACGAGTATTTTTATATTCTCTTTGTTTTCAGCATCATCATAAGGATTCTGGATTCAAGAGCTGCTGCCACTGCAGAAAGCATTACCGGAGGTTACAACTTCTCCTAGAATGTTCCGGAAGCTCCCAGTAAGTAAATTTTAATATTTATTTGTGTGACAGATTTAGAATCGTATTTACCAATATAAAAAATTATATTTAATTTCGAGTGAAAGGAAAAAAGAAAAAAAAAGGAGATAAATTTAAATGTTGCCAACACCAGTACATTTAAATAATTATTATTATTTAAATAAATTCTTTAAGAGTGCAATGTTTACTTTAAGGATATTAAGACGTTGCATAGAACTTTTGAAACGTTGTTGAATAACATTTTATACACTTACGCTTATAATATATAACTCATATTTTAAAATCATGCTTATTTAAATAAACAATAATAACGCAATATTGTCTCTGACAATTAATTTTTATATTAAAATGTTAATATTGTAACATTTTTATTATTTATATGAATAGTAAACGTACAATAACCTGCTACTCTATTCATTTTAGAGAAAAATATTTCAAACAAAAGTTGAATAGATTATCTCTGCATCTAATTCAGTGAACAAATTTTATTTTACTTTTTTAATAAAGGATAAGCAGGAGGTAAAAAACACCAAAAATCAATTTTTATAATGAGTATCTAACTACAGAAATGGAATTGAAGCAAATATTTAACGTTATTCATAATAAAGTAAACAAATAAATATTGTATTTCTTTAATTTTAGTATCAAAATAAAAATTTGTGAATAAGAAAATTTAATTATAAGGAATTAAAAAATAAATCTAGTCTAGATCATATGTTCAAACACATCTCAATTTTTCGACAAACAAAACTAAGTTTTTTATAAATATTTCTTCGCATATTTCATAAAAGCCATGGTTATTCATTATAAAAATTATATTTAACCTATTTTAAGCCTTTATTAAAAAATCTGATGTGGCCAGCACATAACCTCCCGCCCAATACAACTCGTAAACAGTACAAAATAGTATTTGATGATACTGAAACATACCTTCTTATTTGTTTATTTTCTATTTATATTTGAGAAATTTAATTTGAACTCGTATGTTTGTTGAATTTTTTGACATATATTTCACTAATAAAACAGCTTCACAATCACAATGACATGTATCACATTTCGTAAAAAATTGAAAATTTTTAAGTGTTTCCATGGCGTACTAGGAATGCAAGATTTGTAAAATCTAATTTCTTTATATTTTATTATCTCTAAATCTAATGAAAATTAATAAAATTAGTGTAATCAAAATACATGTAAAATTAAATATTCTTCAACTTTCAAAATAACATATATTGTTGAAAAAGGAAATTTAACCGTGTTTTTCACTAAAAACTGTTAAGGGCTTCAAGTAAACTGCTACTTTCAGTTGACCAATTTTATCCAAAATCTAATCAGCGTTTCCATGTTTCCATGGTGTACAAGGAATGCAAGATTTATGAAATCTAATTTCTTTATATTTTATTATCTCTAAATCTAATAAAAATTAATTAAATTATTGTAATCAATACACATGTAATATTAAATATTCTACAACTTTCAAAATATCAAAAATTTTTGAAAAAGGAAATGTAACCGTGTTTTTCACGAAAAATTGTTAAGGGCTTCAAGTAAACTGTTATTTCCGGTTGACCTATTTTATTCAAAAGCTAATCAGCTCTTCATTTAAATAAGCAGGAAATTGCATATACTCTAAAACATGGAAAACCTTTAAAACACCACCTGTGTAAATCAGCACTCTGAATACTTATGTATTATAAAAAATATAATTTAATATATCTTGATAAAAATAGCAACATTTCTCTCTCTTGCTAAACACTATAATATTTGCGACAGATTAAATTATTTTCCCCAAATCTTAGACACAACATAATATCTTCCTTTCCTTTTCCATTAATGGTACAAATTAATTAAAGCTGAGATTAAAACTCATATTCGAAGTCTTATAAATATCATGGAATCCTTATTGCTTTATGCTCACAAAGGACTCTCATTTCCTTTCAACATTTTACTCTTACAAGATATTTGAACGATATGTTGAAAATTGTTATTTGTTTTTACCTTAGCAATATTTTCATTTGAGTTCGTTCTTGGAACAGTAATTCGCAACATCCGTGGACTTTTATTTAGATTTAACCATCTAGAAATTACAAAGTAAGTGTTCATGCTGAACCTAGTCTTGATGTCTTGATATGTTGTCATGGTAAATTGTTTATTTTTCTTCATATTTCAAAGAAATCCTAGCTGAGAAGAAATAGTAATAAACAATGTTCCATAAAACTCAGAACTTGCATTTCTTGTTGAATATATTATTCGAAAGAAATAAACACATTTCATAGTTAAAACTACAAATAACATCATGATCAACCACATAAGATATTTCATTGTATTTGGTCAAATTTCCATAGTTTCTAGTACTGATTCTAAATATAAAGTTTAAATAACTCCTCCATTTATATACAGTTGTTTTGGGAGAAATGTTGCAGTAACCACTTAGTAAAAAATATCCTTAAGTTTCGAAATATTAATGCTTCAAAGATCAGATATATACAGGTTCCTTTAAAACAACAAGTGCTTTTTTGGGCGAACTAGTAATTTTAGTTTTAAAAAAGGGCCTCATTTAATAAGAATAACAAACAGACAATACAACCAGTGGTTCTCAATCGATAGTAGATCAGTGACCGGTTATTTACAACGGTCATTTGACGAAAAATAAATGACTGGTCATTTAACATCACTACTAATAATTAATAGTGATTTCCACTGCGAAGGATTTTATCTTTCAAGAAAATAAATTCCGGTACCGGGAATCGAACCCGAGCCTCCTGGGTGAAAGCCAGGTATCCTAGCCACTAGACCATACCGGAGATGTTAAAACTACATCTGCAAGGTTTTGAACCTGGCACTTCATACAATCTCCTTCGCGTAGTGTAAAATATATTCCGGTACCGGGAATCGAACCCGAGCCTCCTGGGTGAGAGCCAGGTATCCTAGCCACTAGACAATACCGGAGATGTTAAACTGCATCTGCAAGGTTTTGAACCTGGCACTTTATGCATATTTTTTCGTTATCTATGACGTGTTAATGTAAAACATATTCCGGTACCGGGAATCGAACCCGAGCCTCCTGGGTGAAAGCCAGGTATCCTAGCCACTAGACCATACCGGAGATGTTAAACTGCATTTACAAGGTTTTGAACCTGGCACTTTATACAAATGTATTCGTTATCTATGATGTGTAAATGTAAAACATATTCCGGTACCGGGAATCGAACCCGAGCCTCCTGGGTGACTAGCCACTAGACCATACCGGAGATGTCAAACTGTATATACAAGGATTTGAACCTGGCAATTTATTCAAATTTATTTGTTATCTATGATGTGTAAATATAAAACATATTCCGGTACCGGGAATCGAACCCGAGCCTCCTGGGTGAGAGCCAGGTATCCTAGCCACTAGACCATACCGGATATGTCAAACTGTATTTACAAGGTTTTGAACCTGGTACTTTATACAAATGTATTTGTTATCTATGATTTGTAAATATAAAACATATTCCGGTACCGGGAATCGAACCCGAGCCTCCTGGGTGAGAGCCAGGTATCCTAGCCACTAGACCATACCGGATTTGTCAAACTGTATTTACAAGGTTTTGAACCTGGTACTTTGTACAAATTTATTTGTTAACAATGATGTGTAAATGTAAAACATATTCCGGTACCGGGAATCGAACCCGAGCCTCCTGGGTGAAAGCCAGGTATCCTAGCCACTAGACCAGGGGTGGGCAACCTTTTGTATAACAGGGGCCAGAATAAGATTTACGTTTCGCACGCGGGCCGTAGTTATTAATTGACACATTTTTTTTACTTATAATTTTTTTCTGAAAATATAAAAAACAAGAATAAAACAAAATTAACTAAGTACTACATTTATTTCTTAATTTAAACTAGACGAATTATATCGAAAATTAAACTGTAAATCTCCTCTTTTTATTTATGTTGTGTACTAACCTAATTTAAAATTTTTGTTTTTGAAAATATTTATATATTATTTCTTCTAAAGATCTCGCGGGCCGGATTGGAACTTAACGCGGGCCGGAGTTGGCCCGCGGGCCGGAGGTTGCCCACCCCTGCACTAGACCATACCGGAGATATCAAACTACATTTACAAGGTTTTGAACCTGGCACTTTATACAAATGTATTCGTTATCTTTGATGTGGAAATGTAAAACATATTCCGGTACCGGGAATCGAACCCGAGCCTCCTGGGTGAGAGCCAGGTATCCTAGCCACTAGACCATACCGGATATATGTTAAAATATGTGTAAATCTCCTACACTATTAGTGTCTGAATATTAATTAAATTTTTCATTGTAGATACATAATTGATTTCTTTACATACCAGGAATCATATCAGTAATTTTTCTTCGGAAATACTTATAAAATTACTAATTGAACGGCTGTGTACCATTTTCATCTGAATACAGTGATGTTTATAGAATAGAAAAAATATTATAGATTTCACTATTTTAGAAGAAGATATACGATATAACCAATAACAATACCAGATAAACTCCATCGGTCTGTATTATTTTATGCGATTATTTTAAATATTACAAAAAAAAATTCTCATAAGTTTATTTTACAATAAATAATTTCTGTACTGATCATTTTAGGACTATAATGAATAAAAACAAAAATATAGAATGTTTAATTTAAAAATATAAAATTGCATATCACTGCGCTGGAATTGTAAATGTAAATATAAAATTAACTTAAGGAAAAATCGCAGAAATAAAAAAATAAAAATCAATAATTCACCCGGTATTAAAAGATACAATGGAATAATAAATATTTATATTTCAGAAATTGATTACGCTCTGCATACCTTCGATAGCTCAGTTGGTAGAGCGGTGGACTGTAGTATGACAAGATTTGTAGATATCCATAGGTCGCTGGTTCAAATCCGGCTCGAAGGAGTTTTTTTTTTTAATATTTTGCATATTATTAATACTTATAATTAATTAATACATTTACATGATTATTTATTAATTATAATATAAATTTTGTATTTGTTGCACTAAAAATTAGAAAATGTAAAATAAGCTGATTAATATTTTTTTTACGTAATACAGCAAGCATTATTAACTCAGTTCGATGAAAAATATAATAAATAGTTTAATTTTTTTGTGAGTTCACGCATCTCAAATATTTTGTGACCTTTGGAAGCAATTTATATATCAATAACATATCCGCCCGGCTAGCTCAGTCGGTAGAGCATGAGACTCTTAATCTCAGGGTCGTGGGTTCGAGCCCCACGTTGGGCGAAACATTTTACTGATTATTATCAGAATTTAATTGAATAATGTTTACAAAAAGCTGGTATGTACCAAGGCCCCGGGGGGATCGAACCCCCGATCTCCTGTTTACTAGACAGGCGCTTTAACCAACTAAGCCACGGCGCCTATGCATGAATCACTATTATATACCCCGTAAATAGAACATGAAATATTTTTAGGTTAGATTTAGTTTTTAAGGTCCAGATTTGGACGATTTAGTAAAGGAAATTTCATACACTCTATATTTTTAGGTTAGGTTATGTCAGTTTCTAAATATTTTACTCGAGTAAATAATTTTTAATCTTATAAAGCTATTTCAATTTATGCTTTACCAAAGTGATGTAATGCGATTTAAAATAAATTTGATTTCAAGTTGATAATACCATAAAATTATAAAGTTACATAATGTAGCATTTTTATTTATTTATTTAGAAAACCTACAGTCCAAAATAACCAATAAAAGGTTTCCACGAATTACTATTAATTATTTATAAAAACAACGATTGAAATATATTATTTTTCTACGACCACTTAGAAATCTGCTCATTGTATGTTTGTTGTTGCTAGGGATATGAGGTACATTGCAAGCATCGTGCGAAATGAATTTGTTTTGTGAGTATTTCAATACAGGTCAGCTTATTTAATTACAGGTGCCATTGATAGGATACTTATTTAGAATTGTCAAATATTGGAATGGTGAAAGCGAGACAATTTTTTTTATTAATATTAAATTAATTAGGAATTAATGTCGTGGTCGTAGAAAAAGTATAGTGTACAACTCTCATGGAATGTCCATTTCATACTCGTATGATTTGCAGCATTCGCCTTCGGCCCATGCTACAAACTTTCATACTCGTAGGAAATGAGTACCATTCCATGCTCGTTGTACAATATACTATTTTTGATAGGTGTCGTAAATAATAAATATATGAAAGGTGAACAATTTGAATACATCCCTTTTTTGATACCTGTACTTTTGTTTGTTCGCTTTGCAAATTAGTTGGCATGAGGTTTTTTTTTTTCAGAAAAAAAATTAAAACTGAAAAGTTAGGATAACTTCATTATTACATAATGTGAGCCCGGGTAGCTCAGTCGGTAGAGCATTGGACTTTTAATCCAAGGGTCCAGGGTTCAAGTCCCTGCTCGGGCGATTGTTTTAATTTTCCACCAAAACCGAATACTACATTTCGCTAAATTAATAGTTATTTACTTTACAAGTGGGCAAATTAAGGAATTACCCACGAGAGAAATTTTAGCTCACGAAGCCGAAGTCTGAGTGTGATAATTTTATCGAGTGGGTAATTCCACTTTGCCCACGTGTGAAGTATAACGTTTTATCCAACACCTCTCAATAAATGAAAAATTTATTAAAGAAATAAAAATAATACTTTAAATTTTATAATTAAAATATCAATCAAAGTAGTTACCAAGGTTTTGTGTGTTATTATTATTGTTATAAATAAAAAAATACTCACTAGTGACTTTCCTCAAAATTATACCCACTAGGGGGTAATCTTTTACTTTGCTTATTTAAAATCGCCATTGTTATATAGCATTTATTGAAAGGTGTTGTATAAATGATATTTTCGAAACTGTTAACGACCTACAAACGATTATAAAAAGCCTCCCCGACGGGGAATCGAACCCCGGTCTCCCGCGTGACAGGCGGGGATACTGACCACTATACTATCGAGGACTATATATTAAAACATTCCTGTTTAGTTAGAACATATATAGAGTATCTTTCTTGTTACTTGCGTCAATGTAAAATGTGTGTGCAACTTAATAATTACAATTACACTAACTTAGTGTTATCCATGTGATACGGCAAATTATTGGCTAATTTTTTAACAAAATAGGTCATAATTTTTCATTTAGAAAAATTGAAGAATAGTTTAGAGGATTGAGACCAGGCTACAATGTCTCTCTGTAGAAGAATACAATCATATAAAGAAGTAATTATTTTGAAAATTTTCAATTCATCAGCATAGAGTAGCATTTGAGAGTGTTCAACAGTGTCAACAATATCATTAATGAAAAGGGCCAAGGTTAGAACCTTGAGGAACCCCAGAGGTGGCAAAATACGGACAGGATGTGTAATTATTAAGTTGCACACACATTTTTACATACAGGAATATTTTATTATATAGTCCTCGATAGTATAGTGGTCAGTATCCCCGCCTGTCACGCGGGAGACCGGGGTTCGATTCCCCGTCGGGGAGGCTTTTTATAATCGTTTGTAGCTCGCTTTACAAAAGTTTCGAAAATCATTTAATTTAGCGAAATGCAGATTATGTTGTAGTATTCGGTTTTGGTGGACTTGCGAAAATTAAAACAATCGCCCGAGCAGGGACTTGAACCCTGGACCCTTGGATTAAAAGTCCAATGCTCTACCGACTGAGCTACCCGGGCTCACATTATGTAATAATGAAGTTATGCTAAAATTCCCGTTAGATTTTTTTTAAATTTGTATGCGTTTAAATAACACATGACAAGTACCAAATTTATTTTTGTCGTATGTACGGGGAAGGCAGGGGGCCATGCCCTCTTCCTCGAATATTAAAAGAGGACCCAATAAGCCCCCACAAAAATTTAATTTTTTAAAATATAGATAACATTATACAGGATTTAAGATTTCAAAGAAGCCCCCCGCGCCACCTCTACGGTGGTGACATAAGGTTTTTGAAAAATATTTAACACGTGTTTTTTTTTTTTTTTTGATTCGATGTATATTTCTCGAAATATTTCACAGTCCCGGAACTTTTTGAACACTCTGTATAAAGCAGCCTGTATAGAGTGAAATAAAAAAATGAAACCCACAAAGACCCCAGAAAATCTCAATATTTGGCTTACGAAATAAATAAATTAACCATTTTAATAATAATAATAAAATTTGAAACAAAATTTATTACATATCGCACTATTTTTTATCATATCGCTTTGCTGGAACATAAATTTAGATAGGTAGTTACTTATCTTAATGTATTTCCTTAACGAAATCTGCGTCACGTATCCCTTGTCCTAATTTTTAAAATTTAGTTTCTTGCAAAATATAAATAATTCTTTGATTTTAAAAAATTTATAAAAAAAGTTAAATTTGGTCACAGATCCCATTATAAATAGTTATTTGTCAAACTAGAGAGGAAAGCGATTCTTTTTCACCCTCGAGTTCGAAGCAGCGAGTAAGACATTTCGAACGAGAGTGGAAGAAGAGCTTTCCTCTCGTGTTAGACACAACATTTTTTTCACGACATTTTTCTAAAAACGATTTGCTCGGACTTAACCCTCTATTGCATACTGTTCCCGAACAGGAACATAAAATTTAAAAATTTTCTTTTCTTATGCAGTTTACATTCACGGCAATCATGTTGTAACATTTGGGAACATTATATACACTTTATCAATCGCCAATTAGGTAATTCCTCCCAATTTGACCAACATAAAAAAAAATTTTAACTGGAAAAAGGATAATTACAGAAACTGAGATATAAAATTTTAAGGAAGCAGCTTATTACCTGCTGATATATTGCAGCTAAATACACCTTTACAAAATTTCCAAATTTTTTTTTTAACTTATGTTTTCCTAGAAGAGGTAGTTTATAGTACGCGAAAACGACCTAATAGACCAAAGTTCTATTGTAAGTTGAATTTGTTCATAATGTTCCCAATAGCGAACAAAACTTTTAAAAAATATTTTTTTTTATTTTTGGAAAAAAATTTATATAACACACTTATTTTAAATATATGAATATTTCTTTTGAAAAAATAATGTTTTTGAGCCCTTATTTAAGAAAAATAATAATTCATGCAATAGAGGGTTAAAATACACTTTGAAAACACAACTGGCAGACTGACACGTTAAATGTTAGGTTATCAGACACAAGGCGGTGTAGCAGTGTTGCCAATGAACCAATCTTAATTAAGTTGTCAAATTGTGATTTAATAAGAAAAAGAAAAATATAAGACATAATTGTAAGATAATTTAAAGTATGTATCACTAAAGTAAGGATTTCCAAAAAAATTAGGAATTATTTATAATTTTTATACTATATTTTTCGTAAATAACATTCATATTGGTAACACTTCAATATTATCCTCTCTAGAGAGGAACAACACATTTTTCTCACTATTTCGGGAGAAAACGGTGGGGTTTCCTACCATTATTTCCTTAACGAAATCTGCGTTACGTATCCCTTGCCCTAAATTTTAAAATTTAGTTTCTTGCAAAATATAAATAATTCCTTGATTTCAAAAAATTCATAAAAAAAGTAAAATTTGGTCACAGATCCCATTACAAAATCATATTTGCAATACATTTATAAGTCCAATTTAGTTGCAATATGTTTCTAAGTGTACAACTAGTCTTTCTAAATAATCAAATTTGCAAAATTAACTTACCTAATGCTTGTTGTAATGTTTTGAAATACAATATTCTATCCGTATTCAATACAAGAGAAGGAAATTTTAATCTGAATTTTGCGGTATTCTCAACTCTCAAGCACATAATCCTAAATACGTAGGCATAGCAGTTGCGAATCCAATTACACTTGAATGTCAACAGGATTGTCAGATGTAAGCACACAAATATTTAGTTTACTGTCACCAATGTCAGGCTCGCAAAATTTGTCACAGATAATGTTTTATTATGTATTTTGATATGTTTACAGGGATATTAAATTTATACAATGTGTAATATGCGACGATTGCGCTCGTCTTGTAACTTTTAATAGATGAAAGAAAATGTGCGGAAGGTATAAAATAAAAAATAAAATTAGTAATTCTTGTTTATTAGCGAGTGCTTAGACTGTATTATTTTGGAGTCCTTCATTTTCCTTTTAATATAAATATCGAATTATAATTTAAAATTGATTTATGTGAAATAAGTTTTCCGAATTGTTTGTTTCGATTACACAGGCCGCCGCAAAACATCTCGGTAATCTTCAGAGAGTAAAAAGAAGCCAGGTTAAAATAACCGAAATGCGTTACTGGGCGATGTGGCTTTGAAGTTTGTGATTCTAGCATATTTAATAAAAGAATTATATCTTCACGCAACGAAGTATTTCGAAGCGAGTGCAAAATATAATTAGTAGTAATATAACAAGGGAATTGAAAATAATTTGACAGATTTCTCGAAAACTTCATGCAGGTTTTCGTGACTATTGCCAATTGCTACAAATTTTCGAAAGAAACTGGAGAACTATTTTCTAAATTATCAAACTCTCAAATTATATTTTATTAGATTATTCTTTTATTCACAAATTCGAAACAAAATCATTAAATGCATTTCTGGCCTCCTGAACTGTAAACATAACAATCACACATCATTTACGTTTGCGGTAACTACGATTTTACAGTTTCCATGCTTTTTGAAACACCGCGATGCGGGAACGCGCACCGATATTTTTTAGCTTTTTGAGGCCATTTAAATAAAAAGTAACTTTGTAATAATAAAGAATGATTAAAAAAACTCTAGTTACCGCCAAATTCGTTAAATAAAGTAACATAGAAATAAATAAAACTAAAAAATTTTATATAAAAATGATATTAATTTTTAAATAATTTGTTTATCACAATAATACAAAATGTACATTTCTAATTTGCAATTATTGTGACGTCAGTGTTGTTAAGTGTTGGGGATCTTAAACAGTAGAAATTGTATATACGTTCTATTTTATTGATTAGATAATTATTTATATGGAATTTAAATAGCTTTTCGTGGTAAATAATTAAAATATAGATTTCAGGAAAAATAAAGATGTGTTTTGGTGTTATTTAACATAAGTTTATTTGCTGTAAATTAATTTGAAGCTTCAGTTTGTGTACAATTCATAACAGTATGTATATTGTCTAGTGTAGAACTGTGACTTATAAAAGTAGTATGTCAGCATATAATATTGTCTCTACAAATATCAGTATTATAGGTATATTGCACAAAACTGGCCCAAGTATCGATTAAGGTATTAGAATATAATATAAGTATTATCGTCCGTCATTTTGGTTCCAGGTGCCATAAATAAAAGTTATTGGAATCCAGTTTATTAATAAAAAAAACATTTAAAATTTTTGTGTGTCAAAATTTTAAGTAGTAATTGATTTACATTATTGTGATGCATCATTCCTTCAATTATTGTATTATATCTTACAGGTAAGTGAAAAAATAGGTTCTAATAATATAAAACCGTATGATTATTGCGTAGTTGGATTTGACAGAATTACAAGAAATTTGACACACAAATTTTAAATGTTTGCAAGACTGAGTGTCAGTTCCATTTGACAACTGACAGATGTATAAACCTACATAGTATTTTTTTACAGTTTTTGGTAAATAAATTCCATATTCGTTATAAAAAAATTAAACTTCAGTGCCTTGATACATAAATAACTATTATTTATGTCACCTGGAAGCAAAATGGCGGACGAGAATACCTACATACTTATAGAACTCTATAGGACGCCATGACAAAAACTTCCATTGGATCAGACCTTATATTAATGACAAGTAATTTAGGTCTGTTGGTATTAAAGATATTTTAATTTATTATAATAATATATATCAATTGCACGAGCCTTCCAGTAATCAATAAAGAAATTGAGAATCCTTTAACTAGTGAAGTAGAATTAGAAATGCCAGAAGACGAAATAAGAGCAGCAATTACCGAAGAGGTAGTGGATATTGGATAATGCAAAAAAATGGGAATATTCCTGAAAAGAAAACATTAAAAACGAACTCCTAAAATAAGTTGTATGTGAACGCAACTTAATAGAAATTTATATGAAGAAGTAAGACAGCAAGTGGTACCATAAAAATGCGGAACAACAGGTGAAGGCCTAATAAAAGAAGCAGAAGAAGGAGTTCAGTAAAATATTGTAGTGAACACAAACAAACGCTTTGCATACATCTCAAAAAGTTGCAGATTTTAAACCGTATTGATTTTCACAAAATATATCATCCTTTTCAAAGTATTGTGTCAACCTATTTTTGATAGCAATTTCAAAAACATTGGAAAAATTGGAGCTGTAGAGGGATTTGTCATTACTTATTTGTTTTTCTTAGGCCCTTATGAAAAAACCGAGACACGCATTACGAAGCATGAAGAAGCAATGTTTAAGTTTAGCAAAATATTAGGCACCACTATGAAATACGCCTCGGTTTTTACTTGAAGCATTTATGTCTTTCCTCATTATAACTGTTTTGGAAAGTAATCAGGCCTGAAGATATTCCAAGACACCGCCGAGATCATCAGTATGGCGTACAGAAGCAACGACATCCACCAAAGCTGCTTCTTCCAAGAGTTAACATTCTGTTCCCCGGTAATACCAATACCGACCAGGAAGCCGGCCACAAAACCAGCTAAATGAGTTTCGATACTGATGTTCTCCTTGAACTGCAGGTTTGTGCAGTTGATCACATCTACGCCAATTGCTAAGACGGTGACGATCAAGAAGAACACAAGCAAGCTGCACGAGTCTTGCTTATTTTTCCAATTCTGAAATAGAGAATTAATCTTTATCTGAACGTATAACTGTGAATGCCCTAATTTGACGACTGGGCAAGCTAGTCTAGTTTTTACCTCCCGCCTACCTCTAGGTAAGGGAGGTATTGTTTTTGGTCAAAAAATTGGGTAGCGAGTTTTCAATGAATAAGCACGTTTTAGGGTCCCTACAATACGATTTTACTATTTTCGCGATGATGTCTGTATGTATGTATGTATGTATGTATGTATGTATGTCTGTATGTAAGTATGTATGTATGTTTGTATGTGTGTGTGTGTGTGTGTAGTCTGTGGTAATTTTTTCGTCTCGCATAACTCAAATAGTATAATTCCAAAAAATACAATTTTGTGAATTATTGCTTCTTATATTTAAATGAAGAGCTGATTAGATTTTGGATAAAATTGGTCAACCGGAAGTTGCAGTTTACTTGAAGCCCTTAAACGTTTTTCGTGAAAAACACGGTTAAATTTCCTTTTTCAACAATTTATGTTATTTTAAAAGTTGAAGAATATTTAATTTTACATGTGTTTTGATTACACTAATTTTATTAATTTCCTTTAGATTTAGAGATAATAAAATATAAAGAAATTAGATTTTACAAATCTTGCATTCCTAGTACACCATGAAAACATTTAAAAATTTTCAATTTTTTCGAAATGTGACACATGTCATTGTGATTGTGAAGCTGTTTTCTTAGTGAAATATATGCCATAAAATTAAATAAATATACGAAAGAACATTAAAATTCTCAAATATAAAGAAAATAAACAAATAAGAAGGTATGTTTCCGTGTCATCAAATACTATTTCGTACCGTTTAAGAGTAGTATTGGGCGGGAGGTTATGTGTTGGGGACATCAGATTTTTTTAAACAAAGTTTATTCTATATTAAAATGCCCAAATTATCTGGAATATAAGGAGGTTCCAATGTCGCGAAATGATACAACTTTATATTTTTAAATATATTATTGCAAAATTTTAAAGATCTTTTGTTTCTTTTAAAATACTTCTTATTCAAGTTACATAGTGTGAGTGTGAACTCCTAACCATATGTTCTGAGAATGGAAAATAAAGTTACGACTTATAATAAAAATGGCGTTAGCGCTAATTACAAGAACCTACCATTATAATTGAGGCGATGTGTGCTGTACATAAAGCGTATGCACCACCACTGCAACCTATCAAATATACAGTAGGTTTCACTAAGGAAGTCAATAAAGATCCAGCCAGAACCCCTGCGAAATATATGACGAGTACTCGCCACCATTTATGCACTATTTGAAGCCAAATTCCCAAAAAAATTTGTAGTGTCATATTTAAATATAGATGCATGTTACTGAAAATAATAATATTAGTTCACTTTGCTCTAAAATCTAAGTTGTTAGAAAATTTAAATTACGTATTTTATACATACTTTTCGTGGACTAACATGTAGGTGCCGTATCTCCAAATTTGGTACCTTTTATGGGGATTGTACTCAAGGACTGTAGCAATTGATCCTTTAGCTTCTGTAGCGTTATGCTTGACCATGTGTAACGTAATTTGTGCAACACAGAGCAACCCTATGCCAATTAGAAGTGACCAACTTGAAAACTGTTTGGGTACAGAACGTCCTAAAATTTAGCAAATTTTTAATAAAATATTTTAATAAAACTTGACACGCCGTTAAGCGTATCGGGATTTTTATACAAAATGCTTCAAATAAATCTTGTAGGTTTAGTTATAATTTTCTACAAGTTTTACATGTAGCATTTCACAATCAAGCGAGATATGATTTATCACTAGATAATATATGTACTTATAGAAAAGCAAAAATCCTTATATTCTAACAAACCTACCGCAAAAAATTAAATTGTTTATATTGTGGCCCCTCTGCAAACCCCAACTGCTTGTTATTCTTATCATATTTGTATTGTTATTAAAAAGATTTTGACAAAGTTTCACTAAATCGGAGATGAAGTAGTTATGCGACAGGTTTACCCAACGTAATACACTTGCAAAGTGTTGCCACACAAACACTTTGCCCGTTTGAACCAACTATTTTTTATATATATATATATTTAACGAGAAAACACACGTCATCAACCTGAAAAAACTTTATAAAATGAAAAATAACTTGTGGAGATGATTGAGGGATGCTAATATTAAAAAAAAAAACGATTCAAATAATACTAGCATTAGGAAAACTATATATTCATACAAATTATACTGATTTTAAAGTCAATTCCTTTAATGGAATTTTAAATTATTAAAAATAATTGTAGTTCATTTTTGTTCGCTATGTTGTTGCTATTATTAAATTATCACCTTTACTAAGGTTCTAGAATATATGAGTATTCTCATCCGCCATTTTGGTTCGCAGTGTTATAAATAAAAAATTATTAGAATCGAGTTACTTTAATTCTTTTCTGTCAAATTTGAAGTTGATATTGATTAATAATTGCGATTTATCATTCCTTTAATTATTATATTCCATATCTAACAGGTAAGTGTACAGAAAACTCTCTAATAATATATTAGCGTATGATTTGTGTAGTTGGATTTTACAGAATTTCAACAAATATGTTTTCTGGCTGAATATAAAAACTGTACAAAATTAAATTAGTGCACATTTTAAAACACTAAAATAATAAAATAAAAAATAGTCTCTCCAAAGCCACACAGCTTATTTACTGTTTTCAGTTGGTACCACTGACAACTAATATATGGCGCGAATATTTAAGAGACAACATATAGAAGGGAGACTTGACAGTTACGTGAATTTTTTTGTGATAGAAGTCCCCGCTCCTTCGACATGAGAGCCACCTAGCGTCATTGCCAAAGCTATAACGTAATGCGGGTTGCACTTCTCCCTTTATTGAAATATGATTTAAATTTATTTGAATATTGTAATAGGTTTTGCTTGTCCAAAATTGAAGTAATGAATGAAAACATATTTTTAACTTATTACTGTAATAAGTTAGAAAATATATATTGTTATTTAATAAATATGTCTGTTACAGAAACCACTAATACTCAAGATAATCGATAATTATTTTATTCTTTTTTCATTGTTACTGTTTCTTCTTTTTGTTATTGAATAAGGTGCATTACAAAGAAATAAAATATTCTATGGGTTTTTGACGAATATCAGTGATGTGAATTTGCGGTATGACAATTACGACAGTAATTAATATGGTTTTTGCTAAATATAGTATTTGTTACAGGCTTCAGAAAAATTTGATAAGAATTAACCTCCTTGTCGAGGTGTTTATAATAAGACAAACATTTAATTACATAACACTGATTTATAAAAATTATACTACTTAATCCTGTATATCCTAGCTAAATATTTATTATTTAACATTTCTAAAGTAAACCTATGTGGAAGATTTCTAACTGTTCTTTTGAATTCTCAGTTTTAAAATTAAAAATTGATGTTTTAATAATAAATTTACTATATCAACTCAAATTTGACAGACACAAACTAAATTTTTCCCCATAAAAAGTTGATGCATAGTGACGTCATTATCTAGTAATATTTTTTATGACGTGCGTCTTCTCCTAAAATATTATATATATAATTATATATATTTAACAATTACATTATAAATTATTTATTATTTTATATATTCTGGGGTTAGATATTATTGCAGCTAGATACAAAATAATAAAGCAAAGTTCTGTAGAAAAAAAATTTTGAGAGGTGATATTTCTATTTTTAGCTTTGGTACGTTGCAGAATATTTTTGCGGATTTCTCTTGCTGTATCAAGAACTAAATAATATTATGTTATTCTTTACAATGTACTACTCGTTTTGACAAAACTTTCTTTATTATTTTGTATCCTGTTGATTTATTATCCATCCAAAAAATATACCACATGATACAATAAATGCATACCAAATCAGTAATGAAATATATTTCTATATAATTTTTTTAATGTATAACGCAGATATTAAATGATAAGATATATAATTAAAAACGGAATTTAAACTTGCATTTCTTACAATGTGATTTATAGATTTTAAAATTTTTATTTTAACCCACGTAAAAAAAAACTAACCCATACTCTGAACTAAATCATCACATTATTTAAAAAAATTATATTTTAAGTAACATTTCTATATAGAATATACTATGAGAGTATGAGGAATTTTGGAACAGAATTATAATATTTCTATCAATAATTTACCTAAAATTGGTGGTCCTTGCCTTCAGGTGTGACCGCAAATATCCCTCGATTTAATTGCGGATTATTAATCATTTTAACAAACTAGTTTTAGTTCAGATCATTATCCCGGTCAGACATTTGGTGAAATTTTCTTGCATCGAAAGGGACCTGGTACCCATGTTCGTCAATCATTTGCTTGAATTCCATAAGGCCACCTTTATTCTCATCGAAGATGGAAAAACCACACAGGAAGATGATATTGCCGAAGACGTCTTTGATTTCTTATGGCGCTGAAAGTGTTATATTTTAGTGCGAGTCAATTATCTTAATTCAATGAAGATATTTATTTAAGGTTCCAACCTTCCATATATATATTTTACTCGATTACATTAACTGATACGGAAAAAATTCAAATTTGATTTTAAATTAAAATACCAACTTACTTGCAGTACAAATGTTTCTATTTTTACGCAATTTTCTGCAACTTTATACTTTTTAATAGAGCAACTTACCTATATATTTTTACAGAGATCGTCTGTTTCTCTTTAAAACAGTTTTGAATCATGATAGTTCTAAAATGATCAGTATACATAAACCATTCACTTTTATAATAATTAAGATTCACGCACAGGAACGTATTCTCTAAAAAGTTGATACCATAACAACTTGCTAATTGTAACAAAAATAAATCTTTTTTGCCAGCTAATGAACTATTCTCCATTAAACATGAAATTTTGATGCGATTTTGTTACCATTAGCAAGTTGTTACGTAACAACTTATAGAATTGGGCCGATAAATATTAATTATTATAGATCAGATAACAATTAATCACATTGTTTAAAATTTTACATACAATTCACGGTATACTTTTTGTATGTGATTTTAAAGAGATAATTTTGTAAAAATATATATGATAATCTATTAAAAAATTCAAATTTGCATATCATGGCGCGAAAATGGAACAGCCGAAAGAAAAAAAATTCAGTAATATTTAAAATAATCAAGTAAAATATTAAATACAGACTGATGGATGAACTGGTATTTTTTGCTACCACACGTTCCTGAATTATTTTAGAAACAAATGCTTCAAGTAAAACTTGTAGAAAACTAAATTTGCTAAAACTCTTGTTTAAAGTAATTTCCTCTAAAGTTATTTAGGAACGCTTGGTGGAAATCTAAACAACTAAGTTTTTGGTTTATCCAAATCTGTTGTCTGCAATGAGTAGTACTAAATTATCTTGTATAAGTTCAATAATTAATCATAAAATCTTCCACAAAAACTTTCTAAAAACATCTATTTTGTTTCTTTAATCATTATATTTTACTAATACCTCCACTGAACTACAACATGTTGAAATATTTTATACATCATTTTAAAATTTTACAATGAAATAATTTTTGTAAATATGTACCTGTTTGCAATGGGGGAAACTCCCTCTTTCCATCAATTCGACAATTTCTTCATAATAAACTTGTATTTCTAAATTTACAGCCATTTTTTGTACCACTTTTAAAATAATTCTTACATTAAGTCAAGATTGTCACCAGTGATGTACTTTTGATGTTATAATTAACTGAAAAATTTTTTATCTTTGATTAGATATCGATGTATCTTGTATCAATATTATTTTTGAAGGATTGGTCTATTTTTTAATCAAACTACCACGCCTGTTTCCAAGGCGCTACGTTGTTTTTACTGTTTACTAGGTTAAGCCAAATGCTAAGTAATAAACTTACCGTTCGCTGAATTGTAATTTCATTGTGTTGAAAATTTTGTTAGTATTTCCATATCGAAATTTTTATTTTTCGGATATTATTGTCCAAGATCCAATAATCCACAAATTATTGTGTCTAATTTTTTACTATCTACTATTTGTTTTTCAAAAAAGAAAAGCTTAAATAACACCACGACACTAAATTACTCTGTGTCATTAAAATGCATAGACAAATTTGTTTATTTGAAATCGGCACTAAAGTGCTCAAAAACTAATGTCATTGTGTTTTATTTTCATTTTCTTGACTGTTTTGACAGATTAGCATAGAGTTATGACATACTTACCGTGCCTACTTTTGTGCATGTAAACATAAGTTTAATCTCCTGAAACCGGTAATCTTAATTTACAGTTTAGTTTATTTATCACATCTTTCTTTGATTTCAATATTTAAACTTTTGAGACAGGCTATATATTTTAAATTGTCTTGTCTAAAAGTTCTCGTTCCCAATTTTGTGAGTCTGCATTTACATCACGTTTCGAATTGCTGTTCTTAATTGTTTTCAGACGTGTGAACAACGACGAACAGGAACAAAAAGTTCCCTAAACGAATCCTAGCTTCTGCTTCTACATCTTTGTTCCTCTTCCTCTCATTTCCGATCAGGTCTCATGACCGAATAACATTGGCACATGTTTGTTGAACCAGTTCTTTTGTGACTCGTTAAGAAAATTCAAGTAAATGTGGATAGAAACAAAATTCGTGTAGTGAAAATTCACGAAAATTGTTACAGATTATTAGTATATATTATTTAAAGAAAATATTACCATTTATATGTAATCCAAAACCAAATTCTACTATAAGAATTATATAAAAAAAAAACAAATCTAATACAAACATAACCTCGAGAAAGAAAATTGGTTGAAAATAGTCTGTGGAATATTTTTTGAAATCTGAATAACTTTTGTCAGTTTTTATACTTTTGCTATAAAAGGTCAAAATTTATACCAATATAAAAAATATCATTGTAATCTCCATACGCCACTTTTAAATTCTACGTCTGGTATTCTCAAAGTAATGTGAGCGTAAGCTATTGTATGATTGGTGATTTTTACATTTAATTTTCAATGTTTTTTCTGCATTCATTAGACTATATTTTATTGGAATATTCAGATAGGCAACTACCCAGTAAAATAATTCCCGAGATGATATTCTTATTTTAAAAATTTCGCACATTACTGAAATTCGTAATTTCAGCTTTCGGTTATTAAAATTATTAATTAAAAATATTTCGTAAATTCCTTGAATTTCTTTTTGTCTTTGAGATATTTGGCTATAAATATTATAGGTTTAAAACATACAGAGTAAATTAGCAAATTTTACTAGCTTATTAAATATGTAAAAATTACGAGAAATTTCGAATAATTATTTGCCGTTCTAATAATTAATTTACTATAAATACAATGCAAAAACTAACGCTCAAATTAAATATTTGAAATATTATTAAATTTAATTTTAATTATTAATACCACTTTGTATGCAAACATAATAAAATTGCATTTTAACATGTTCTCTTATTGCTGGTTATGTAAAGATTAGATAAAATAAATTGGATGTAATAATAAAAAAAAAAAACTTGATTAATCATAGTAGTCGAATTTTAGATAAAAATTTTCAATATTGATGTTACTTTGGACTTCGTTCTTTTAGGTATACTAATAGTAATAGTTTTAAAGTATGAAGCTGTTGACGTTTGGTAATACAGGATTATAAAAAAAAAAATATGAATTACGATAAAAAACTTTCAGTTATTTTATATATTGCTAGAAATAACGAATACGGTGATTCAATAAATATTAATATAATAAAAAAGGAATATAAAGGAAATTTAAATAAACATTTCTATATCGCATCCAATCAAAATGTTACTGATTTTATGTACAAGAAAATTAATTGTGTTCAAGGCTTTAGTTTACTATAATGACTGGAGAAAATTAAACATACCACCAGGTTTCTACAATATGTATATTTTAAAGAATATTTTAGTAAACAACAACTTTGCAAATTCAAGCACAGTCTTTTGTTTTATATATTGTATATTTTGAACTTTACCTAAGAAATTGGGACTATACAAACTCTGGAAAATACAGCAGAAGTGATATAAATAAAGTTTAACAATTAACCAACCGATTGCAAATATGGCAATTTTTTGGGGCACAAATTTTCTCGTACCCTTGAAGATGGAATTACGTCGATTTTATAATTTGCGCCCGTGTAATAATACCCCAGAAATCGAATATATTTCTTCACGATAGTTCTTTTTCATAAATCCAACGAAAATAGTGATTTACTTTGCAAATGGGCAAAGTAAGGAATTGCCCATGAGAGAAATTTTAGCACACGAAACCGAAGGCTGAATGTGATAATTTTATCGAGTGGGTAATTCCACTTTGCCCACGTGTGAAGTATAACGTTTTATCCAACGTCTCTTAATAAATGCAAAATGTTTCAAAGAAATATTATTTGACAATGGCTTATGCTTTAAAATTTTTAAATTAAAATGTCAATCGAAGTGGTTATCAAGGTGTAGTGTGTTATTATTATTGTTAGAAATAAACAATTACTCACTAGTGACTTTTCTCAAAATTATACCCACTAGAGGGCAATCTGTTACTTTCCTTGTTTAAAATAGCCAAAGTTACAGAGCATTTATTGAAAGGTGTTGAATAAAATTATTTATTATTGTTTGCTCATTAAATATTTATATTTTTCCAAAACTATTTAGTGTGCAAAATTTGTTTACAAGGGGAAAATTTTTAGTAAAAACAGAAATTCATTCGGATGAAGTTGTTGTGTTGGCAATAAATAAAGTATTTGTTAATAACTACTTTGTGCAAATTGGTGAAAATTCTGCGCAAATTATTGGCAATGAAATTTTGCGATTCTTATTGGGCTCTGTGAAGTTGGCAGAAAAATAATGTAATTGTTCATAACTTCTAAAGTAAATGAGATAGATTAATAATTGGATAGGTGCAAATTAATTTGCACCCATACTTGTACCAACTTCACGCACCTAACGACTGCTTATTAATTGATACAACATTAATTTGCCGTTTCTATGGACACAACAAAATAATGATGTTATTAATTTTTCCCAATTATTTTCAACGATATGAGCTGTATACAAAGTTGAAAAGTTTGAACCAATACAAAACAACTACTAATTGTTTTTGAAAGTTTTACGGTGAAGTACACGTGCAAGTGTTAATTAGCATAAAATTGTTAAAATTTCAACACAAATTCATTCCAAAACTTTTGTTAGTTCATTTGTCCACTGCAAGTTTAAAACAATATTATGTTTTACTTTACCTACCACCGCTGTTAATTAAAATACTAGAAATTTTCATATTTACTTCTAATACTTAAAAGAGAAAACAGTGTTTATTAAATTTACCTGTTCTGAAAACCAGGGTTACATTATTATTAAAAACATGTAATTTTCATATTTGATCGTAAACGCACATGATAAAAAATTAATGAACATGTCAAGTTGACGCAATCTTTTCCATATGAAAGCAATTATAATTTTTCGTACACGCCCTAGGATTCTCGTATGGAAAATTTTATGTAAATATGAATATTGTTTTCCCTGTCAGTCATTGAACCTTCAACGAAAGGTTGGGGTAGTGTTTGCATTCTTAGCGAAATGTACAGATGCTTTTAATTTTTGTGAAACCAGTTTTAGTTTGTGGAAATCTTCATATACCAATATTTTAATACAACGTTTTATACAATTAACAAATAGTATACTATACATAAAGGGACGATATTTCCATCTACGAATAAACTTCCGAATAAATAAAAAAATACGCATCAAACATTGACAGCTAGAACTAATAAGTATCATTTGAGCTATGATTTCGATGCGACATTTTTCATTTATTCGGTAAATAATTTATTCGATTATTTTTTGACGTTTCTCTAAACCAATGAAATGATTTATTGTATGTCACGTGTCTGTGTTTTAACCAATCCTGTCATTATTATACTGAGAATAATGCTCTTGTGATTATTCCCGGCAATTTTTTCTGTAGCTTTTTTGTTTTTGTTGACAAATGTCAGATGTCAGATAGTTATCATCAACACAAGTAAAAATGAGCATAAAAGATTGATTTAGTGACATGCCTGATGATGAATTAAAAAAATAATCTAATTAAATATAACTCGAGAGTTCGGTAAATTAGAAAATAATTCTCCAGTATCTTTCTCAAACTTGTCGCCATTTGGCAATAGCCACTCAAGCCCTACGGGCTTTCGTGGCTATTGCCTGGCAACAAGTTTTCGAAAGATCTGTCAAATTATTTTCAATTTATTCTCACTCTCTTGTTATATTATTACTGATACTTTATTCGTAGATGAAAATATCTGCCCTAAGGGAAAGAAGTGTATGGTTTCTTTTGACCCCTATATTTATAATGATTTTTATGTATTTCAAAATTATTTAAAATATAATTTATGATAGTTACATTTGATTTGTTTAATTTTGTTCATTTTTCACATTATTTTAGCACTTTCTCTCACGACGGGAGAGAAAGTGCACAAATCTCTTGTAGATTTGGCTATTTTTGTCATGATTTTGGTATCATAGAAATGGAGTTTCTCTCCCGGCCGCGAAAAAATGTATTTTTTCTTCAAACGTCATAAAAGTAAACATGAAACAAATAAACAAAAATAACAAAACAGCATATTCCACGGCAACTTGAAATGCTAGATAAGACAGAATATTTTTTGAAGTTTTGAGCATTTTATAATATTTATAATTTTATTTTCTATGTTTGAAGAAAAAATAGCATGTGTTATTCGGAGTAAATGTGTCTTTGGGTGCTTCGCATGTAATTGTTCGACTCGCTTCGCTCGTCGTTCAAACTTACATGCTCAGCACACAAAGTATCACATTTACTCCTAATGACACAATATACTATTTTGTTCCTTCGAATTCGCTGCCAGAGTGTAATTAGTCTTGAGGCAGTTTCAATTATGGTATTGGCCTATAGGCTATACATAGGGTATGTACCATCATAGATAATTTACATACATTATTAATTAAATGGGGTAAATAGCTCCGAGGTAACGTGTCGGACTGTGGATCGTGAGATCCTCAGTTCGAATCCCACTGCCGACAGTTACAAATTTAAATTTACCCCTGTGGTTCCCCCTCCATTAACATCCTTGGGGGCTATGATTTGACGGCTGGTAACCGCACTTCATACGAAAAAATATATCAATTACCGAGATCTGCGTAAGCAGAGTGCCACACCCGTAATGGGTAAAAGGCGTGATGATATATTTATTTTATTATTAATACTTGATATGCTCTATGATCGATTGTGTATACCTATAAATAATTAATTCTTCGTAACTGCAGTCGAAAATTTTATTTTATCTAAAAATCCGATGTTTCGGGCTTAACATTGACTATCCTCAGGAAAACAATTCATAAGAAGTATATAAGAACTGAAATACAGGTCAAAAATTTTCAAATTGACCGAAAGTGTTATACATTATTTACTTCCACCTAAAAACATACGAGAAAACTTTGGTTTGATTTATTTTCTGAATGTCAACATGTAAAATCAAATATCTTTATTTTTATGAAAATAGTATTTTCTAGAGAGCAGATACAGAAATAACGTTAAAAAACTTTTTATTTTGATATCCTTGTTTACGAATGATCTGACGTTACCAACATAAAAAATTCCTAGTATTTCATATTTGACAAATAAATCAGTAATTTCTTTCAATACCTTTATAACAAAATCATCACGAAATACAATGAATGTGACACACGTCCAGATCCAGAAACTGTTTTCCGAGTGCTCGTAATTTGCAAGCCTCGCCTTCGGCTCAGCCTGTCAAAATATACTCGCATTCGCAAAAGTGCAGTTTCTGGACTAGTGATAAAAATAACTATTGTTAAAAATATATTAATCGGCGTTTTGATTGAAAATATACTGGTTTAATTAAATTTTTATGAAATTATCGTAATTTCTTGTAAATCCTTTATTTGCCGGATATTAACCTATTAACCGGTATCCGGCCGGATAGTAAATTATAGAGTTGCCGGATATCTGTTTCATCTCTAGTAACATCTATGTATTTTGATAGTTCTCACATTTTCTTGTACTGATAACTTTGTTATCAAAATACGTATTTAGTTATTTTCTTTATTACTTTAAGGCCTAAGATGTTTGATGCAATATTTTATATTGTTTTCAGTCCAAGAATTTGACAGTTTTTTTTTTCATATTTAAAGAAATTCAAATTTAGATCAAACCCTTTAATCACGTGTTTTTTTCAGTGTCGCTAATCGGCTTGTAAAAAAAACTATGATTGTAGATATTTACTCTTCATTGCTTTTCTGACACTAGTTCATTATAAAAATATCATATGCACTGTGATATATAAATAAAACTTATAGAACAACAAGACGCGACGGCTTTTTCTGCTATATTTTGTGCAATACTCAGACAAAATAAATATGTTTTCTCATGAAAATCCAACTATATTTCAAATAAATTAGATCATCCATCAAAGAACATGTTTGTTCTACTTGTAAATATGTATCCATACCATTTTGTATCACCAAAACAAATACTGTAATACTTTTATAACACAAACTTTTGCCAAATGGAGTGAAGGCCCATGATAAATCAATGTGTTTACTTCCCCAACAGTTTTTACTTATTCGCTAGAAGCAAATACTTACAAATGCAAAATAAAGGAACAGGTAAACAGATTTTATTTTCAAGAAATTGCAGGAAGCATTACAATTTGTTTCATTCATAAATTGCAAATTGAGTTTTCCAGGAATCTATCCGTAATATGTCAACAACTCAAAAATAAAATTATCATTCTGAACTGAAATTAGATATACATATCTGTATGTCAACCTACATTCACGGAACATGACATCGTTTAGATTTTTCTGTTCCCTGAATTTAATTTACAAACTTAATAAATAGTAAACACCTGCATATGGAGAGATCTGTTTAGTTTTTATGTTTCATTATCCCTTGTCTTATTTATCTGCAATCTTCTGTAATTACATTTCCTATAATTTGATTCCTAGCTCGTAATTTCACTTCTAGTATCTGGAGTCCAGACAGACGTTAAATTAAAGTAGAAATAGATAAATAAAAATTATTATTACACTGGGTGTAATAATGCCAACAATGCAATGAATATTGGGAATATTGTACAGTGTGTTTCAATGTAAAGGTTCACCAGTTTTATGATATTTAATTTTATTTATTTATTTATCGCCCAACAGTTACACACCATTAACAACACAATATAATAAAATATTGTATTAATTCGAAAGCCAACAATGATAATTGATGTTAAAATGTTTAAGTTTAGTTGAGTAACTTGAAAAGTATTTTTAATTGCTAGTATTACTCCACCACCTTTGCTTAAATCAAGTTTTTCAAATTGTCTGTCGCTGCGGAATACAATGTATTTATAAAGAAATAGTTACGCGTTATAAACAGAGTCACGTATCCACGTTTTGGTTATACAAATAATGTCAAAGATACAGGAAGATGTTGATGAAGAAAACAATTCACATTAATTATTGAGACCACGCAAGTTTTGGTAGAAAATGTTTACATAATTACTGTCTATACACGATATACTGTTGGGACTTAATGGTTTAAAGAAATTGTCTTAGGTTTCCCTTGAATGTATTTTATGGTAATGTTTTCCTCTCCTTTGAGTTTTCTGCCACCTAATTCAAAGTTTTGCCGCTTGGTGTGTATCGCTTATCTTGAATCGCGAATAGTATTTCTTAATTTCAGATATTAAGCATAATTTCTACAAAAAGTAAACAATTTATGATGACAGCATCAGGAATCTTCCGTTTTATTTTGATGAAGATATTTAATTGGAGGAGCAAAACTGAAACTTCAATTTGCTACATCGCAAAACAGGAAGTAATTCTGAAATATAATTTCGTAAATGCTTGTTTTGATGTCCGGAAATAATTTTGGCTTGTCAAGATATTTTCACTGCCCTATGTGGAATACTCGTGTAAGAAATATAAGAATCACGAAAAACATCAAGAAGAGATTTACACAGAAATAGATATACCTAGGTCCATTTAATATTTTCCCCAATGTCAATGAGTATTTCTAAGTGTTGGGATGTGTGAGTCTATGTAGAAAATCCCATAAACAAGAAGAAAGTGACATTACTTTGTAACTATAGGTTTCATGAAAATACTCAAAAATATTAGATTACGAAAACAATCTATTAAACCAAAGTAGAAGTTTCCTTGAAGACCTATTGATTGACTGATTTAAGGCCTGTGTCCACGGTGATAGAAGTCGGTCCGAGATCTCTCTCTCAAATCAAAAACTCGGATCGTGAACACTACCAACTTGGACGAAAAAATTGACTAGAAAACTATGATGAAAAAACGCGTTCTGTCCGATTTTTTCATACTAGTTGCTAACTTCATATAGATGTTACCAAATTAAAATTTTGACGTTTAATATTTGAAAAGCTGAAAACTTTTCAATTAAAGCTAATAATTAGTATTTTCAACAGTTTCTGAAACAAGAAATATATATTTTTATTTATTTCTCGTATAAACAAATTTAATTTACTTATGTCAGAATAATTGCTTGAGTTTTGAATTTTATTAGTTTTTAGTATTGGTAGCATTGACTGAAGCTAACTTCATAAATTCGACTAACCTGACATCTGTTGTTATACACGTTCACTATTTATGATATAGAACTACATCCGAGATCTCGGACCGATTTCTATCACCGTGGACACAGGCCTTTAGAATAGTATTGGCTACAATTTTTTTTGGAAATGTTTTCTACAATTTAAAATAAAATTTGGTTATATGCTGAATACAGAACAGAGCACATATATGACATTCAGAATTAAGATGTTCGTCTTAGCAATCTATCATCCAAAAGTTGCAGTTTATTTGAAAACCTTTCAGGTTATTTGGGCATATCTAAGTAAATAATTTAGATAGTAAATTTTCTCATTTTCAAAAACATGTAGAGTAACACTACGATTGAAAGCTGAATTTAACTTATCCGAATATTAAAATTTTAATATGTCTATATCTAAAATTTTATTAATATCCCCACGAAGATTATCAAGTAAAATTAACATAATAATAAAATATTAAATTGTACAATTTGTAACCTCCACCAGCCAGAGAACCTCTACCATTTTTAATCGCCTGCCCAATGTACATTGCCAGTAGAAATATCTATTTTTCGAAGTATAATTTAGAAGTATTTTCAGAAGACTATATGATATATCAATTATTTACTAATTTAACACAAAACAAAATTAACGATATATTTTTCTATACAGTCAATGCTTTAAAAATAAGAAGGTTCTGTTTCTGTTTCTGTATACAGGGTGTTCAATTTAAGTGTGACACCATTGCTATCTCGAGAACTATAAGAGCTACAAGGTTGGCTAAATTAGCAAACAATTTCTATTTTAAAAGACAATTTTAATGAGCTTAAAATATATTTTTTTAACCAGTGGTTCTCAAAATATGGGGTGCAACTTTCTTATTTTAAATGGCAACCTATTTTTTTATTTGCTTATTCGATTCAGTATTTTTTTCTAAATTCAACGATATCCACGTGTAATGAACAAATAATACAAAATATTTGAGAAAAATGCAAAATTAGAAATATATCATTTTTATTTAAATATGCCCATACAAAGATTGCCATGGAAGAAAACCAATAAATCACATGCGGAAATAATTGCAAAAACTGGAATTATGAGAATAATTATTCATTTTGTTGTTACAATACAGAAACACAGAAGTACACTTCAAAAAACTGATATTAATAATTGTTTGATTTATTTGTTTTCTTCCATGGCAAACTTTGTATAGCCATATGTATAGGCAAATGATACATTTCTAATTTTGCATTTTTCTCAAATATTTTGTATTATTTGGTCATTACATGTGAATATCATTGAATTCAGAAAAAAATACTGAATCGGATAAGCAAATAAAAAATATAGGTTGCCATTTAAAATAAGAAAGTTGCACCCCGCATTTTGAGAACCACTGGTCTAAAAAAATTCTTGTTTCTCTCATTTTAATTGTCTTATAACTTAAATTGAACACCTGTATATTTTTTCAATATTAGCTATTATTAAATATGGTTTATGTACTCCTTTTGTATTCTTTATTTGTATTTATAAGTAAAAATTACTTTTTCTTATTGCATAACTTTTGTCAACTAATTGGTATAAAGTGTATTCATTGACAACCAATAAATACATTATTATTGTTAGGAGAATATCTGATCTTTTTAAGATAATGGATCATTTTCTTTTTGAACTAGATCCAGATCAAGATCAGAAAATATAAAACGATTTAGATCAGATTAAAGATCTCACGAGTTGATCTGGATCAAAGATCTCACGAGTTGATCTGGATCAAAGATCTCACGAGTTGATCTGGATCAAAGATCTCACGAGTTGATCTGGATCAGTGATCTAGATCATTTGATCTAGATCAGTCACAATACTGCTTATAAGTTAAAGTGAACAAGACCGAACTAAGCAGAAAATTCTTATTTTTAAATATTGATTTCAGTAAGAAAAAGTTGTCCAAATTTGTATTACGAAGTGTATACATCAAATATTTATTTTTTACAAACAGAATCATTTGAGTGTGGCACTCTGCTTTCACAGATTTCAGTAAGTGGTAAATTTTTGCTAAAGGAGGATGAACCACATGTTTATTCCTTTTGTTATCCTTGAGTATAATTTCTTTGCCCTAAGAGATTATATCCGTGCAATTCACAGTGACATATCAGATGGAGCGGTACCTCTACTCCGTAGTTCCTGCAAAAAGTACTTAAATTAATTAATTAATTCAATCATTTTAAACAGAACAAAGACGATACTTCAAATTTTAATTTCTTGTTTTCAAGACAATGCAACGAACCCAATTTAATAAAATTAAATTAAGATGTTAAACGTCTTGCGAGATCTAAAGGTATCTTTTTCAAAAACTCCTAAAGTATGAAAATCGCTTTTACGTCAACCGTTGGTATAACTTCAGGAAATTTAATAAAGTTTCGTTTATAATTTATTATTTCTTGTATAAATTAAATTAGAACCACAAGAGATTTGCAATTTATGACATAATATTTCATCCCAGAGTACCTAAGTATTTTTAATTACTTATTCAAACGTAAAATATTTGGAAATAATTCTTTGATGTTTTCTCAGTAGTTAAAATTTACCTTTGTTAAAGCACAACATGTTAATGTAATAAGTTTAAATAACTTTCTTATCTTACAGATCTATTGACTTATTGATATAGTATTCGTCAAGTTCATAAATTTTCCTTCTATAATATCTGCAATTTCGACTACAATAGCAAAAACCGCTTATGGTGAACTTATAGCAATAGAAAATAGGTTTTACTTACAAGCTCTTTCGGTTCACAATCGCTTACACAACGACTATATAGAGAATTGCAAGAACGACCACTAAGAAATTGTTTCACTTGATGCTGTTACTCGTGGGTCGTAATCCACTATTTGCTGGTAATTTTCCATGTGATTATTTTTCATAATATTAAGTATTGCCAGATAATGCACGAATATTTTCAAATGTTTTTGTTTTTGTATATTTATACTTATTTTGCTTAGAGCAGGGATTTTCTTTAATCTTTTAATGAGTTCAGACCTAAGAAATACAGATAATAGCATTTGAAATACTCTTAAAGAATTTCTATGAGCAAGGATTTTCTTACGAATCGTGTTATTGTTATAGCAATATAAACAAGTGCGCACGGTTCTTGTAAGTACTCTCAGAAACATCTGTACGAATTGTAAATTTTCCAGGTCAATTATCAAATCATCGTTGTGCAAGCGAAAGTAAACCGAAAGAACTTGTAAGTAAAACATATTCTCTATTGCTATAAGTTCGTCATAAGCGGTTTTCTCTATTGTAGTCGAAATTGCAGACATTATAAAAGTCAAATTTATGAACTTGACGAATGCTATAATAACAAAAATTATTATTTTTTCTTTAAAACAACCAGCGCTTTTTTGGGCGAACTAATGACATTAGTGAAAAATGTTATGTACAGAAAATGACCAGGAAAAAAGGCCCTATTTTAGAAATAACAAACAGAAAATTAAACCAGTGGTTATCAAATGATAGAATAAATTTTAAGTCCATTAGATTTCTTTTTATTTCAACGATATAAATATGATATGAGGTTTTATAACAATTATTTTGAGAAATATTGATGTATTGTTATTTTTATTCTAATTCAATATTTTTCGTAATTAACAATGACTGGTATCACGAGCTTTAATTTTGGGTATTTTGAGTGAAGTTTAAAAATAATAATAGTTCAAATAAAAGTGGTAGGTAGATAATTTATCTATAACTTTTATTCAAAGTATTTCTTATAATAGTATATTGTGTCATTAGGAGTAAATGTGATACTTTGGGTGCTGAGCATGTAAGTTTGAACGACGAGCGAAGCGAGTCGAACAATTACATGCGAAGCACCCAAAGACACATTTACTCCCAATAACACATGCTATTTTTTCTTCAAACATAGAAAATAAAATTTTAAATATTATAAAATGCTTAAAACTTAAAAAAATATTCTGTCTTATCTAGCATTTCAAGTTGCCGTAGAATATGCTGTTTTGTTATTTTTGTTTATTTGTTTCATTTTTAACTGTCAAATTATTGAATTACAACCTAACTATTTTTCATAATATTTTACTTTGTCCGCCGCCGGCGTAAATGTGTTGCCAAGGATACACTTTTACGCCGGCGGCGACAATATTGAACTTCTGCTTGTTGAATACAAATACATAACAACGTACTTTTATGACGTTTGAAGAAAAAATAATTTTAGAACATAACTTATCGCTAAAATACTTCTCTTCCCAAAACAGAGCCCACGCTACCAACCAATGTGCAGACAACAATTTATGCGATCGGGTATTAATATCATGATGTAAAAATATCGCATGTTAATAAATCGATATTAAAGCGATTAATAATAAGATAACCTACGAAAAACTTTTCAATTATCAAACTTTTCGTCTGCGAAACCTTTCGTCTTCGTAGCTTTACGTTTTCCTAATT
Source organism: Poecilus cupreus (assembly GCA_963942605.1). Taxonomy (NCBI): domain Eukaryota; kingdom Metazoa; phylum Arthropoda; class Insecta; order Coleoptera; family Carabidae; genus Poecilus; species Poecilus cupreus. Next base: position 6,886,942 of record OZ012733.1, on the reverse strand, counting down.
TTTATAAAAGTTATTTGCAATTTAAAGTAATATCTCTTGTCTGGAAATCTAATTATTCTTCGAACAAAAAATATGTGGTATTTTAAACTAAACTTTCAGAGTTTAGTGAAAACCTGAGTCGCTATTTAATCAAATGCAAATTCCTAGAACTTTTAGTAATGCTATGCTTTGGAGCATATTTCATAATCTTTGTATATTCATCTAAGTAATTCATTATCAAAATATTTTACATGTATTTTGCTTTACTTTTTGTTCATATTATTCTTGGGTTAGTTTACCTTCTTTCTCATTTAATTTATACAATAATACTACTTAAATATACTACACCTTCTACTAATAATAATTTTAACTGAAATTGTTATTCGTAATGAGTTTTACTTTCGGTTTAGGTTTCGTTTTCAGTCTTGAACTTTTTTCGGTTAACGGTTTTTTTCCGGTTTCGGTTAACATCCCTTATTTTAGAATCCTAACGAAAACGCATTGGATGAAATATAGCAATGGGGTCTTTCACATTTTTTTTATTTTTTTATGAAACTTTATTTAAATTGAAGACTATCTATGTCATCAAAATGTCATTTCATATTTTTGTTTGTTGGTATTTAAGATTATATTTGTTGGGCTTCTATTACTTGTTTCATAATTTCACTGTTTTATTGTGCTGTGTTGAAAATCTTTTGATTAAAATTGTGTGTTGAGGTTAGGTTACATCACTACTAGCGCCACTGTTCTCAAACTTTTGTTGTTATTTACTCAAATATCAAGTAAAATACTCTGAAAGTTGTCAAAGAATTTTGTCTTAGTATATATTATGTTTAATTGTTGTAAATTGAGACTTATAATATGAAAATATTATTTATCCAACACCTCTCAATAAATGCTATATTACTATGGCGATTTTAAACAAGCAAAGTAGCAGATTATCCACTAGTGGGTATAATTTTGAGGAAAGCCACTAGTGAGTATTTTTTTATTTATAACAATAGTAATAACACACAACACCTTGGTAACTACTTCGATTGACATTTTAATTTAAAAATTTAAAGCATATGTCACTGTCAAATAATATTTCTTCAATAAATTTTTCATTTATTAAGAAGTGTTGGATAAAACGTTATACTTCACACGTGGGCAAAGTGGAAGTACCCACTCGATAAAATTATCTCACTCAGCCTTCGGCTTCGTGAGCTAAGATTTCTCTCGTGGGTAATTCCTTACTTTGCCCACTTGTAAAGTAAATAACTATTTTATATTACAAAATATATAATATCTACCATCATGGAAAATCGTTGATTTAGTGCCACTGGAGCAGTACCTGTGACGTCACACAAACGTCAAACAAACTTTGAAAAATCATTTCTCGGGTAATATATGAAATTTTCTCATCGGGTTTTCACCGATCGTCATATATTCTAATAAAGTTTCATAAAAAAATTTTTTTTAAATTGGTTTATGGGTCCATTATACTCGTTTTAGTAGGTTGTCGTCACTTTAGTCCGATATTTCACAAGAAAGAAATGCATGTGATATATTTATAGTTTTTATAATAAAAATATTGTGAATTTATTGATGTTTCGTGGTATTTTAGTATCATTATGCATTCAGAATATTCGTGGAAATATGTCTGAAAACATATAAATCAGCAATATAAGGTTAGAAGAGTAACTCGTACTTCTATACGTATATTACTTATATATAATTGTGATTCTGTGACATCAAAAGAGTTGCATTCAATATTCGGTCAAATCTATCTATTCATATCATTCAATAAATTTAACGACTTGTCTATATACGTACATATAAGAACTTCAAAGTGATTTCATACTAGTATAGAACAGTATTTATTATTATTTCAAAAATAATTTAATAAAAGAGTAGAAGAGAAGAATGAATATACTTTCAGTTATACAAAATAAATGCTTTTAATTTGCAACATTTTGTACTTCACGTGGAGAGACGTCTTGTCTCTACAAACGTAGAACAACTATTATCACTTGAGTTGACCAAATGCACCCAACTTCAAGATTACTCAAATAACTTCGTTTCTGTGAAAACTAAAAGTATACATGTATGGCAAAAAATTTGAAACTAATAAACCCCTCCAAATCCACTTATGGGTGCATGTAAATTTGTTGAGCTATTTATCATTAATTCTTACACACCGGAAGTAGAACTAAAAAAACTGCTTTATCTTTAATTTTGCGCATATTTAATAGATTCCGAGCTGTAATATATATACCGGGTGTTGACCGCGACCCCGGAACATAGGACTTTAACATGTAAAATCATACTTTCGTAATTTTCTGCTTAACAAATAATATTAGACAAAAAAGGTTCATATAAAGATGAGAGATCATAAAATTCTACATCAGAATCAATAAACAGAATTAAATTTACGTACCCCATAACGCCAAAAATTAAATATGAAAATATTAAAAATTAGCTCAAAAATCGGGTTAGCCTTGGAAATGAAACAAAATTTAAAAAAAATAGTCAATTATGCAATTTATAATAATAATTAATAAAAAATACAATTTTCATTTCCAATTGTATACAATTTTTTTTCGTTTCCAAAGCTAACCCGATTTTTGATATAATTTTTTATATTTTCATATTTAATTTGTGGCGTTATAGGACATGTATAATTAATTCTGTTTATTGATTCTAATGTAGAATTTTATGTTCTCTCAACTTTATTTGCACCTTTTTTGTCTAATATAATTTGTTAAGCAGGAAATTACGAAAGTATGATTTTACATGTTAAAGTCCTATGTTCCGGGGTCGAGGTCAACACCCTGTACGTATATATATATATATATATATCATTGGGTAAATAGCTCCGTGGTAACGTGTCGGACTGTGGATCGTGAGATCCTCAGTTCGAATCCCACTGCCGACAGTTACAAATTTAAATTTACCCCTGTGGTTCCCCCTCCACTAACATCCTTGGGGGCTATGATTTGACGGCTGGTAACCGCACTTCATACGATAAAATATATCACTTACCGAGATCTGCGTAAGCAGAGTGCCACACCCGTAATGGGTAAAAGGCGTGATGATATATTTATTTATTTTTATCATTGCAAAACGTCTTTGTAGCCCTTAATAAATTAATAAAATGAATTTTTTCACTGCTTCAGATCCACATATTAATTAACTTCAACTTTTATTGGAAATAGTTTTTAATAAAATTATTACGGAAGCAGAAAATTGCATAAGTATTATTTAACATGTAAAACGTCTGAGTCAGTCACCACTCTATGTAGAAGCCTGCTTGTAGTCAATAAGTATTTACATCCTGAAAATAATAAAAACAAAAACAAGTAAACATCATGTTGTTTACATATTTTTCCGGACGAAGAATTACGCGTAGTAAAAAATCTATTCATTTATAGAATATTCAATCTCCTTTATTGGTTATTTCTATTTTTCACTACGTTATCCTGTCCTACGCATTTTTTCTGACGTTTTCCATTGGATATTTTTAAATAGGCTTTTCTACTTAAATTCCCCGTGCAATAAATAGAGCGTCAAAAGTGTTATTAAAAATGGTATATTCGTGAAATTTAAAAATAGATTTCATCAAAAGAGAGATTTTAGTTCATATCGTGATATACGATTTTGAAATAAATGCGTGAATTGTGAAAAATTTTATAGGGCATAACGCATTTATTATTGTCATTTACATAATTGTAACCTTTGGGTTTGTTGAAAATAATTCATATATTTGCCACATTTTAAGAAAGTACAATGACAATAGAAATGTAGCGTAAAATATTTTTGAAAATAAATTTTGTAATTAAATACATACTAACTGAATATGGAATGGAAGTATGAAATTTAATCCTTTTCCATTTACAGGTATTGTTTAGATAAAGTTTTATCTTATTTCAACAAAAATTTATTATTTTGTACTCTGTTAAAAATTAGGTATATTTATTTAATTAAATGTAATGTAACGAAATATGTAAAATAATTCATAACATTAAATTTTCAAGTACCTTTGTGGATTTAAAAGTTAAGCCAAATTCATGCAGCCATTTTCATTTTCATTTAATTTAAATTTATTTTAATTTAAAATATAAATACATATTATCAAATATAAGCATTCATGCAATCATTTAATTTATGTTCTCATTTTCATTTTCATTTAATTTAATTTATAAGATAACCAACTTTTATCTTTTAAATGAAAATGATAAATTTTGACGTTTGTGATTGAAAAGGTTATATTTTAAATCATTGAGAATTGAAATTCTTTGCTAAAATATGAATGATTTTGATGATTTGACTCTAGTAGAATTGATCAAAAATGATAAAATGTACTTTTCTGTATGATAAAAATGAAATTTTATTTTAACATAAAGAAGTAACATAGAATTCAATTTCAAAAGGTTATTAAAGAAATATTTTTCTATAACACTGTTTTGGAAACTGGACATTCCACTACTAAAAATTGTTATGGAATCACTAACATTCCATACGCGGCGTATGGAATATTTTCGACGAATCAGAACCGCTTTTTAACGCTACTTATGAAGTATCTTGATTCAGTTACTATGGTTACGTCTGTTTGTTTTAATTTGATTTATTTGAGTTTGACGTTTTCAACAGTTTTATATTTGTAATTTTGTATAATTTCCAAAACCTTTTTATAGAAAGTATAGTCTACAACATGTAACGGAATGGCCTATCCCACGCTCGCAAACCGTAGCCCTCGCCTTTGGCTCGGGCTACAAACTTTTTGCTCGCGTGGAATATGTGCCATTCCATTACTCGTTGTAGAATATACTATTCCCTATAGTATCTGTTTGTTGAACAAACGACTTAACTAGGTCTTCGTTTCTTCATTTTTAAATGATATGATAAAGCACATAATCTCTTGTATATGATCATGATTACTATTTTAAAAAACTTTATACTTGCAAAACACAAATCGGGTAACTATTTATGTATTTGTTATTCTATTATTTAAGATTAACAGACAAATAAAATAATAATGTGACATATGACGTGCATTCATTTTCATTTAATTTAATATTGTAGTGTTCCATGAATGATACATTTAAAAAATATAAATTAGAATTAAATTAAAATTTAAAATTAAATTAAAAGAAAATGAAAATGGCTGCATGAATTCGGCATTAGTAATAATATATTTAGCTCCATGGTTACGCATCGGAGTGTCGTTTATTAGATCCTCAATTCAAATCCCTCAGCCGATAGTTGCCATTTTACTTTATTTCTGTGGTTTCATGCTCCAACAACATTCTTCAGGATGTTATTTTATGCTCAAAAATATATAACTGATATTTGTAAAAACAAAAGGTTTCACCGTGTTTCATATATATAAAATTCCAGTGTGCTTGTGTTTGTTATTCTTCTCCTCCTAACCGGCTTTACCGATTTTGATGATTTTTTTTTTATTAATGGAGTCACCTTTATGGTTCTTAACTATAGTTGGACCCAGTAGGTGGCACTGTTGTCGAGATCCACATTTCATTTCTTAATTTTCCTGAGTTACATTCATGATTTATGCATTTGACCATCCAGATAACCCCATAAGTACGAAAAAATCGTCATTAAAAGCTCAGAAATCGTCACTACAGTAACCCATTATACGACGATTTTGAGCAAACTAGTTTTGGCAACCGTTAAATAATTATTGTACAATTAGGATAATTTTGGCAGATATATGAACGTACTATAGTAAATTTGGACGTAACATGAAACAAAATTTGCAAGAAGAATTAACTAATTAATTCCGGTGATGAAATTGAGGACAAACACATAATTTTGAGTGTTATTTACGATAACTTCACTTCTTGAGGTTGGCAACACTGACCGTTAGTTTCAATTGACAACTGACATGTATAAACTTAACCTATATTGTTTTTTTTTTTTTTACAGTTTTTTCTCATTTTAGATTTGAAATAAAACTTAATATGTACCTCGGCACTAAAGTTCTTTTTTATCACTCACATGGTTTATTACGGGCCTCGGCAACTAAATTCCATATTCGTTATAAAAAATTGAACTTCAGTGCCTTGATACATAAATAACAATTATACTCTTTTCATTGCCCATGTTTAGAATCTCTTCTTCAACATAAATCCAATAGCAAAAATATTTCCGAGTTCATACTCAACAATTGAAACAATATTTGATTGAAGTTCTATAACTACATTATAAAGTTAACACCCTGTATATACGAAGGAACTGAAATCCACGAAGCGGAAACATTCCTTCAACTGTGCGTGTAGGAAGAGCAGTCGCGAGCTTTCTTCGTTCATCGAATATCCCCGCAAGGGAAGAATTAATTCACCTTGGTGACATCCCACATTCGACATGACGCAGTGCTCTAAGGCATGTCTGGATTCTTGATTCTATTTGTAGCCAGAGACATTTAAAATGGGGAATTAGTTTTTCGTTGCGCACAATTTTACAAATCATTTTAGCGAAAAACGATTCAAGCAAAAGTTATACAGATAATTGAATTATGCATTTGGTCATTGGTCTGTGGCAATTTTTTCGTCTCGCATAACTCAAATACTATAATACCAAAAAATATTTTTTTTTGAATTTTTGCTTCTTATATTTAAATGAAGAGCTGATTAGATTTTGAATAAAATTGCAGTTTACTGAGACCACTGAAACAATGTATTTTAGTTATTGGACGATTCTTTATTTAGTTATTGGACACGTGTCCAATAACTACTTATATTGTGAATATATCAATAAAAATTCTATTACAAGAAACTGTGAGAAAAAATCTACAGAGCGGTATACAAAGTGAAAAAAAAAACTAAAACCAGTAATTGGTCACTTGTCCAACAACTAAAAAATATGGAAAATTTGGTTTAGTTATTGGACATCCCTTCAATAACGTAACCTTACTACAGGATGGGCCATTTTAAGTTGCGTTCAGGAATATCTCGGAAACGAAGCATCGGATGAAAAATCCAAAAAACACGACTAAAATATTTTCGAGGGGGACATCCCATGACAATAAATTCAACCCCCCGCCCCAACCCTGATGGGGTGGGGCGGGGGTAAGTTTGAAATCTTAAATGGGAACCCCAATATTTTTTTACAGATTCGCATTCTACGTAAAAAACAAAATTCAGTGACATCAAAATTTTCGCCCCTGCCCTCCTCCCCCGTGCCTTTGGGGCGGCGGGAAAATTTGAAATGGAAACGGCAACACCCACTTTTTCTCGAAGATTCGATCCAAATCTCGAGTCCCCTCGCCTCTAACCAATGGGGTGCACGGCACTGGCACGGGGGAGGGGGGCAGGGGTGCAAATTTTGATGTTACTGAATTTAGTTTTTCACGCCGAATGCGAATCTGTAAAAAAATTTGGGGTTCCGATTTAAGTTTTCATACTCACCCCCACCCCACCTTCCAGGGTTGGGGTGGGGGCAGGGGTGAAAATTTTGATGGTATTGCATGTAGTTGTTAACGTAGAATGCGAATATTTGAGAAAAAGTGGGTGTTCCCGTAACCAATTTCAAAGTTTCCCAACACCCAACTGGCCCGGGCGGGTGGGCGGGGGCGAAAATTTTGATGTCACTGAATTCCGTTTTTCACGTAGAATGCGAATCTGCAAAAAAAATTTGGGGTTCCCATTTAAGATTTCAAACTTACCCCCGCCCCACCCCACCAGGTTTGAGGCGGGGGGGTTGAATTTGGTGTCATGGGATGTCCCCCTCGAAAATATTTTAGTAGTGTTTCTTGGATTTTTCATCCGATGCTTCGTTTCCGAGTTATTCCTGAACGCAACTTAAAACGCCCCACTCTGTATATTCTGGCGCTTAAATTACCAGAATTAAGAGCCTTTATCATTATACATATAGCACGTAACTTAGAATTTATCTAACATTGTATGTTTTATTAATTTAACAATTATTTCTAAATCAACTTACCTTACAAAGTAGTAAGAAAATCACACTCACTGCACACTATACCATATGAAACGTGTTTTCCCGCCAATACAGCAATTTTAGCAGGTGTGGCACTACAAAAGTTCAGTTAGAAGGTTTTATAGTGCCATCTATAAAAAACCAAGCGAACTAATATAAACAGAAATCTTATTTTCTGCTATTAAAAACATACTGTCCAATAACTCCCGCATGTCCAATAACTGGGTGGTTTACCCTACTATTTTGTATCGTTTAATTGGGCGGGAGGTTATGTGCTGCTCACATCAGATTTTTTCGTTTAAAATGGCAGAAAATCCTTGAGTTCAGAGTCATGTTGTTTCTGGATATGATGGAAATAAAAGTGCAACCTCTCATTATTGAGGAAGTTTATTTAAATTAGTTATGTTTACAAGTCTGTAACTCTAAAACTAAACGAGATATTAAAATCGGGTCTTCAGCATTGGAATCAGCGTTTCTTAGTTAATAAGTACCCATAATATTATTAATACAACAGTATTATAAAAATCTGTCAGAAATGATAAAAATTAAAACTTATTTTAGGTTTACAAGCTTATAATGCAAAATCTGTTAGTAATATTGTGTTTTCAAGCACATTAATGAATACCCCATTTATCTTTTTCATAAATTTATGTATTTTTGATACGATTTATTGACCCGTAATTAATTGATGATAGGTTATGACAACATAGATGGGTAATTTTTGGGTAAAATTTTTTTTTTCTTCAAAACAATTTGAAATTCCACACATAGTATCTACTTGTCTTGAAACCTCCAAAATTTGAAAGTAGAGTTCTGCAACTCATTTAGTTCCCGAGATATGATATTTCAAAAATGAGTATAAATTGGCCTGTATCTCAAAAAATAACAAAGATACAAAACTGAGGACTACGCCATTCGATTCTACGGAAAAAGTTACATAAGTATGCAAACTTTCATTAAAATCGGTCTGCGGAAAAAAGTTTTAGAGCAAAAAGTCTGAAAATCGCTCAAAATCGGTAAAAACTCAAGGGGTTAGTATTGAAATTTTGCCAAAAATTTTCATCTCTCAGAATTTTTATTTATATACCCTATCCCCCTATTTCCGACCCGAAACTTACAAAAAATTAAGTTTCAGCCATATCTGAGTCTTAGTTTTGAAAATATTTGCAATTTATTGTACGTGGAGTTGAGCGCAAAAGTGGCCATAAAATATATGATGAGCGATATCTTGAAAACTAAATGAGATAATTGAAATCTGATTTAACGAGCCTATTCAGCACACTTTAGTCCTCTAGAATATAATTTTTTGTTATGGTAGCTCTTGAAATATATGTTTTATAAATAGTCAAAATTGATATAAATTATATCGAAAAAATTCAATAATTTCGTAACCTGTATCTTTACAACCATGAATGATATTATAAATCCTATTCAAAATTTGAATTCCTCATACTTTAATTAGCTGTAATCCAGTAATATTAGTTTTAAATTGTTACAAGTTAATGGCATTTTATTTACAACGATTTTTCGTATATTTCAATGTGTGAATTGATACAAATGGAATAGCATATATTCAAATTAAGAAAATATTTCCCACCAAACTCAAATTCGTGACTTGCGCAGTCCATGCAGTTATTTTGTAATAAAAATCGAATCTAGCAGCCGACGAACTTTTGGGCGATTGAAAGTAAGGCTAAACCAGAATATTCCTGAGGAATGATGTTTCTATTTTTAGCTTGTAACCACTGAAACTAGATCCGCGATTTTGCACGTATTCTGTACAATATACAAGAAATAAACATTGCATATTAATGTAAAATTTTGCTGCTATTAGTTTTAACAAAACACTTTAGTGCCGATTACAAATAAACGCTTTTATAACAGATGTTCAAAGTTATCACCCTGCTGCTGTATACAATGTTTTCCGCCTTCTTTTGACCTGTAGTATCACCCATTAAAAATAAAACAAAAAGACCTTAGTCCCCATTATTTTCTATATTTCTTTAATTAAGAGGTGTTGGATAAAACGTTATACTTCACACGTGGGCAAAGTGGAATTACCTTACTTTGCCTACTTGTAAAGTAAATAAAGTAAGTAAAAAAGTAAAAATAAAGTAAGGTTATACAATTTTTTTTCTTCTAACGGTTTTAACCCATTTTTCTTTTTGACACTTTCCAATTTGTAAATCTGTCAACCCTAAATGGCATCTCAAGCCGATATTTCTGAATATTTGCCACGATAATCTCAAATGACTATTTATGATAACTAAAATTCTAACACACATGTGTAGCAATAAATTAAACTCAAGAACTCCTCTCAAGACGATTTTTGATGCATTTAAGTCCAAACGCAGTTTGAAACTTGATATTTTAAAATCGTTTTGACAGTCAAACAATACATCGTATTCTGAATGTTCGCCTGGTTACACTCTGCACCTTGCCACATGATGGTGAACAACGCAGTGTTGGCAACGGTCCGATAGTTATTGTACAAGGAAGATAATTTTAGCAGGAGTACAATGTATGATAGTAAATTTTTGTGCTCAAAACAATAAGTGCAAAAAGAACAAACTAATTAATTCCGTCGAAGAAGTTGAGAGCAAAATACCGAATTTTGTGATTTCTGCACAAGGTAAATGTCTGAGGTTGGCAACACTGATTGTAAATTACAATATTTGACTTAACTGAGAACTGACATATATGTAAAGTTATCTTATAAAGTATTATTTTTAATTTTATATTTCAATAAAATTTAATATTTACTGAAAAATATTTATTCAATTTCCAATTTTGCCGTTTCGTATTTCAAACTGTATATGAAATAAATATTGACAATATAAAATTTATTACAGATTTCAGTCAGACCAATTAGATATGCAATCTTATATAGAGCAGCGCTTGTGTAGAAATTGTATTGCTTTTTGTTTTCAAATATACATCTCGTGTAATTTAATATTTTTACAAAGAAATATAACTAGAAACTATTTGTAATACAACGTATGTAAATAACATTTCAAAGGTTGTAACTAATGTTGAAAGATCGACTCTCTTGATAACATTCATATCAGAGTTTGACATTAATAATGATATTGAATGATCGTATACGTGATTGATGATACACAAGCTTAAAATTTCGATTATTTGTCGGTATAAAAGCAAATCAATCAACTTTCCATGCAGAACACGTCGAATAAGAGATTACGAAAACATGGCTGTATTTCAGAATTAATGAAGTGTAGATTTGTTTCAATAAAAAATTACAGGCTATGATTATGCTATTTACATGCGAAATATGTCATTTTTCATACTTTGATAATAATTAATGGAAGTTCGATTATATTTAGGTGAAAAGGTTCAAAGGAATATTTTTTTTATTATTTTAATTTCGTTAATGCTCATTGATGAGTGTAATCAAATTTGATTAAAAAATTGGTTCAATTCATGTAGAAACAAGTCATCGAAAATAATTTTTGTATCTCTTCATTTGGGGAACACAAACACATCTCGAAAATACAAGTCACGAACATACAAATCACGAAAATGCATTTTTCTACAACCGAGCAGAAAATATACATTTCCAACTGTCAGTTGAAAGAAGAAAATTGACGTTTGCCGCTTACCAAGCGGCAATAAGGTTTTTGCCGCTCGCTGAGCGGCAATAGTTATTTGTATCACAAGGTTGGAAACTGCTATTTTGAGAGTACGAGCACTCGCAAAATAGTTTCCAACCGAGGGATACACAAGATTTTTCGCGCTAACATTTATGTAAATTTAATAAATAAATTTAATTTATTACTCATTTTCTTAATGTCAGGGAATTTTTTTATGTTGCTAACTTCACAATATTTGAATGTCAATTATGTTTATTTTCCAATATCATAACCAAAAATATCAACATATTTTTATTTGGATTTTACACTGCAAATTCAATTATAATTACTTACAAATATGTTTCAAATCCATAAATTTTCTGTTTCCGTGTATTGCAAATACTCAATTGCAGATATATTGCCATAATATTTTTATGTCAATGTAATACTTTGACATTTCTAGCGTCAGAAGTTAGCTAAGATTAATGAAATGATGCCAACATATAACCATAAAAAGTTTACAATTTTTGTACAATTTTGACAAAAACATTATTTCCGAACGCTTTAGAGATATTGTAATTGTAATTGTGTCAATGTCGGACGGCGGCGCGAAAAATAAATTTCTTTAGTAGAATAGAAAAATGGACAGTTGTTATGGAAAATTTTAATTTTCAAAGAAAACAGTTCATGATAATAGTAGGTAATATTTAACAATAGTATCTTATAATAACAGCAAGTTTACTTTTAATGACAAGTTAGTTTGAACAAGGCATATTCCTTCTCATACCTATTCTTCGACTTTTCAGGTAATAGATTTAATATTACATTCTTCGCAGCTTCTTTGATGTGTGGTGGAGTACATTCCATTTCACATTCGTCACTATCCATCATTTTATGATGTTTCACAAAATTTTAACGTCATAATAGAATTGAAAAATTAATATCTGTCATGCGATTCTAACAAATAACAGAAGAAACAGTATCCATCACCTTGGAAACGGTTTAATATGGCTAACTGTAAAATGGATCGGAATAAAAGTTCAACAAAAAATGGCAAATATAATATTTTCATCCAGTTTTTTTATCATTATTGAATCGGTCGTAGAAAAAATAGTGTGTTTCTCGAGCAGAAAGTGTCCTTGCCGCGTATGCATGGTCCATGCGCAAGCGGCAATAGACTACTTTCTGCTCTAGATACACAAATATCTATTGTAGAATGGGTTATTCCGGTATAATTGATAAATAATTTTTTTCTTCAAACGTCATAAAAGTACGTTGTTATGTATTTGTAATCAACAAGCAGAAGTTCAATATTGTCGCCGCCGGCGTAAAAGTGTATCCTTGGCAACACATTTACGCCGGCGGCGGACAAAGTAAAATATTATGAAAAATAGTTAGGTTGTAATTCAATAATTTGACAGTTAAAAATGAAACAAATAAACAAAAATAACAAAACAGCATATTCTACGGCAACTTGAAATGCTAGATAAGACAGAATATTTTTTGAAGTTTTGAGCATTTTATAATATTTATAATTTTATTTTCTAATATTTATAATTTTATTTTCTATGTTTGAAGAAAAAATAGCATGTGTTATTCGGAGTAAATATGTCCTTGGGTGCTTCGCATGTAATTGTTCGACTCGCTTCGCTCGTCGTTCAAACTTACATGCTCAGCACACAAAGTATCACATTTACTCCTAATGACACAATATACTATTTTCCACATAATCATTTTTGTATGCATTTTTAATAAAAAAAAGTTAATGTACGTTTTTTCACATATTATATTCTTAATAAAAGTTGATAATTTCCTAAATATTTACAAAATCGTAGAACAACTTTACTTTCTATAACGAGGAAAATAAATTTGGCATGTTGTATAATTTATACCATAATACAGTAAGAAATGACTATAAAACATACTTAATTAATATTTTTATAGGGCTGGTTTAATATTAGTAAATATACGCTAAGGGCCGATCTTTCCATCTACGAATAAACTTCCGAATAAATTATTCATCGAATAAATAAAAAAATACGCATCAAAAAATGACAGCTAGAACAATAAGTATAATTTGAGCTATGATTTCGATGCGACATTTTTCTTTTATTCGACGAATAATTTATTCGGTACTTTATTCGTAGATGAAAATATCGGCCCTAAGTTTAATGATAAATAGTTATTTATTAGCTAAAATAGTACACAAGTTAATTATTACTTTACATATCTATAAGATAACTTCATTTGGCATTGCCAATTTTATCATTTAAAATCTAAATAATCCTAACAAAGTATTATTAACCTGTACACATATATCTCGGCAAAGTGAAATGAGCCCAAAACAAGAATGCGCGTGAACTCCACCCATCCAAATACAGTATTATTCAGAAGTTATGCCCCATAACCCCTCCACAGGTACCAGAACCGAATGAAAAATCGACATACGTTCTCGCTGGTGGAATGAGAAAGATAAACGATACGAAATGAAACTTTGTCATTCAATGTACAGCGAATTATATCGGTTTGTCAACGAGTAGCTTTGGTTTTTTTTTTCGTTCTGCAATTCTATCTTGTGTAACATTAATACTATTGCTTAAAGAAACGATTACTAAATATATGTGTAGGTTAAAATCATTTCGTTATTTCTGCACAGGGTACATTTAAACAAATCTTATAGTCTTTTAAAACTTAAATTAAAATAACTAACCAATAGAGAGTAATATTGAGAGTGTCGATTTTAAGGTGTAACATACGGTATTAAATTCATAGGCAAAAGTAAAAGAAACGCACGCAAAATTCCATGAAAGGCTTCACTCAGTGAGTTTCTAAAATAAAAAAATATTATATAGAGAATTAATATAAAAATATTATATACGAGCCCAAAATCATATTAGTTGGCCCAGTTAAGGCTTTTAGAATAGCTTTAAAAAAATAGTTCTGATCGAACAGAGGGAAAATTTATTGTACTAAATTTATTTATAACATAAATTCTGTTATTTTAAAAAATATTTTAAGCAATAATAACAACTGAAATAATATCAAATTTACAATTTGTCCAAAAGTTATTGACTGATACCACAAACACTGTTTTTAAATCTGATGACAACAAAATATAGAAAATTGTTTCAAATAAAAATTGTAAGTAATATTATTCTACATCTTTTTGATTCCAATGCAATTTTCTCTATCTCATTTATTTATTAAGATAAGCCCAAAAACCCTGATAGGCCTTGAAATAATCAATAAGTTACTGTTGATGAATTGTTCCCAAAATCTAATTAATTCGTAGCATAAACAATACCTCTGATACACATATGTATGTGCGGAATATAAAAATTATAGAATTTAAGATATAAATAAGGCGAATTAACAAATTTCCTTTTTATTTCTTTAACTGGGCCAAATAATATGATTCTGGGCTCGTACCTATTATGTATACTTTTGTAACCAAAGAGTTTTATTTTTTGGAGAAGGTTATTACGCCAAAAATTGTCGAGGAAAATAGCAAATAAATCACTATACGTTCTTGGATAACATGGCTTTAGATAAATTTATTTCAAAATATAAAGTCTATAACGACGTTTTAGCCATGATTACAGCCATCTTCAGGTTCTAATTTAAATTATAAATTTTTTTGTTGATAATTAAGTCATAATATTAAAGTTAAGTTGAAGTTAATGCATTTACATTTTGTAATTCTACTTCCAAAAATCGGTTACGATGTGTACACTTCCAATGAGTTTTAATTACAAAATGTAGGTAATTATTTGATGTATTAAATTAATAAGAAACAGAAAATACAATAAGTTGTTCTCAAATGGTAGAATAAATTTTAAAAAAAATTAATGGTAATCCATATAAATTTTTAGTCCATTAGATAGAGATTTTTTTTATTTCAACGATATAAATATGAAATGAGGTTGTATAACAATAATTTCGAGAAAAATGATATATGCAATAAACAACTATTTATACGACTATTGTCTAGGTTTACGATAGTACGTATATGTATTCAACAAGCAGAAGTTCAATATTGTCGCCGCCGGCGTAAAAGTGTTTCCTTGGCAACACATTTACTCCGGCGGCGGACAAAGTAAAATATCATGCAAAATAGTAAGGTTGTAATTCAATAATTTGACAGTTAAGAATAAAACAAATAAACAAAAATAACAAAATAACATATTCTGTGGCAACTAGAAATACTGGATACGGCAGAATATTTTTTAAATATTTTAATGTCTATTTTCTATATTTGAAGAAAAAATAGCATGTGTTATTCGAAGCAAATGTGACTGTGCATGTAATTGTCCGACTCGCTTCGCTCGTCGTTCAAACTTACATGCTCAGCACCCAAACTATCACATTTACTCCTAATAACACAATATACTATTATTATTCAGTTAGAACTACTGGCTGAATTTTCTGCGTGTTATTTATATTAAACGGTGTCATTTTTCCTGATTGATTTTTGTATATAACATTTTTCTCTAAAATCATTAGCCCAAAAAAGCGCTGTATATGAAAATAGCTTTATGATTGTAAAACTTAACTCTTTAGCTACAAAAATATGTACAATACATACAGTAAGTATTAAGCGTTATTAACCACATTAATATTTAACAAGTCAACAATGACGAACATGCAAACGCTCAAATGAATTTCATTTGTAAAAATAACAATATTTTGATTCTAAAGCTGTATTTATAGTTTACATAGCATAACATAGCATAGCATAGTGAAAATATAAATACACATAAGTACGTAAGAGCATTTATAGTTCTCTTCCATAACATAACATAGCATAACATAAGAAATGTTATGTTATGTTTTCCGGTTATGTTCGGACACTATCGGAAACACTCGGATGCCTAGTGACGATTCGCAGCTGTTATATTTATGTTTGATTTCAAATTTTAGATTATATCACAAGGTATTAAATGACATTTGTTTATGTGTTTCTATACATTTATTATATTTCTTAAAAAGTAGACTAAGGGAAACTAAAAATGCACATAATAGTGCAGTAGCTACTTTTCTGGCCTCCTGAACTGTAAACATAACAATCACACATCATTTACGTTTGCGGTAACTACGATTTTAGTTTCCATGATTTTTGTAACACCGCGGTGCGGGAACGCGCACCGATATTTTTTAGCTTTTTGAGGCCATTAAAATACAAAGTAACTTTGTAATAATAAAGAATGATTAAAATAACTCTAGTTACCGCCAAAATTGTTAAATAAAGTAACATAGAAATAAATAAAACTAAAAATTTTATATAAAATATGACATTTGCCAGCAGCGCCATCTCTTAACACTTATCCTAACTAAGTATCGATTATTCACAGTCGGTAATTGTCAAAGAGCTAATAAAATGTCAAAAGATAAAACTGATTGATTGGATTGATGAGAATTGGTGATTTATTTTGTTTTAATTATATTAAATTAATTGTAATACAGAATATCGAGAAAGGTAGGTAACATTTGGATCGCTCATGTAGTTTATGTGGGAATTATTAAATTGTCATATTTTTAGGTAATAATTGGGTCTTTCTTTTCAAGTAGTTTTGAATATTATGAAATATCTGTGTTTTTGCAAATCATAATTGAATAAATTGCCCACAAACATTTTTTATTTTGCGATATCAGTTCTGTGAAATATGTCTTCTCGTCACACCACACCACAAAAACTTGAAATATCTCGTAACGTAATTTATATTTTTAGGGAGTGGTTCTACTTTTGATTATGACACTTTATACAAATTGTTGATTATTTTGACGTTCCACAGTTTTTCAAAGCGCCTTGATGCACAGCTTACTATAAATATCAATTAAGAAAATTTATGGAAAATACATATAAATAAATATAGTAAAAAGGTATGTCGGCCAGAAAATGTAATACATTATGTGTGCGTTAAGTTTATTATACATCGCTCAGTTTTATTAAAGCACTCCGCTGCGCGTCGTGCTTCAAAACAAAACTTCGCGCTGTAAAACTAAACTTACCGCACGTATAATGTAAATAACTATTACAATATCATCATCCATTTTAAAACTAAAAGTACGATCTTGCAAAAAATCTAATTATAACCTGTATATGGACAAATCATTGTCAAAACAATATTAAATATCGCACTTGAACACTCTGAACATTCTTTGAAACAATCTTCTTCTTTTTATTCTTTAAGAACATAACAAAATTTCATACTATAAAACCAACAAAATTTGTTATGTTTTGCTATGCTACATTATGTTATGCTATGTTATGTTATGTAAACTATAAATCCAGCTTAAGAATCACTGGCGGTAATGTCATAGCGTATGATTCACCTTAACTACAAATCCATTGGGAGACAGAATGATTTCAAACTGTAATAATAAACAAACACAATTATTCATTCTTAATAATATCAACGCACACATTCAACTCGCGACACAAATTGAACCACATCGGATACTCCACCGTGCCCCTTTCCAAATGCACCCCCCAGTCCCATATCTCGTTATACGCGGCGTCAGGCCTGTAGGTTATCTCCTTTCCACTGAGAGGATCTTCCACGCGCACCACGCAGCTAAACTCGCGCAGATTCTCGCTTGTCACTGGGGTAAACAAGCTCACTTCAAAGCCTTCCTCGCTCAGGGTGTACCAGCACACCGCGATGCCAGCTGGGCTTTTTATCAGGCGGTACAGGCCGAGGTGATCCGTTGGTTTGGCGCGCCACGTGGAGCCGCTGCTGTAGGTTATAGAGCCGTGGGATACGGCGTAGTGTGCGTTTAGAGATTCTGCAAAAGAATTTTATTCAATCAAATATTTTTATATTTCTATATGTTTTATAAGGAAATATAGCAATCATGAATTATGATGTGCGGGGCACATAATTCCGCGCATGCAATTTTTAAACGATACAAAGCAGAAAAAACTTTCAAATAAAATTGTAGCTAATATCTATTATAGGCCTACCACTTTGTTGTAGAGTAGAAGTAACCTTTTCAAAAGTTGAAAACTGTCTATGAAACATATATATTAAAAAATATAAAGACAATAAAAATTGTCAACTGTTTCATAAAAAACAGCCTCAGAATAATAACTAAGCTCATCAGTGTTGTGAACCCACCAACTGCTGTAAGGCAGTGGTATCGAATGACTGGCTTAGCGAGATCTAAGATACCAACAGATTGGTAAATGGAACTGAGAAGTAATTAAATACTCCCGGTATGAAACAGTTACAGCGTTATAAATTTGACGTTGTTGCTATAGGCACAGAATAAACAAACACTGACTTCTATTGGCAGATAGAAATATTGAAATAAACAAATCGATATTGTAAACAAATAAGAATATCGTGTTACCTAGTTACAGTGTTTGCAAGCAAATAGTTTAATCTCTCTAACAAAACACAATGATAGGATAAAAATCTTTTATAAAATAATATTTCGGTCGGACATTAAACGTTGAACGCACCACGGGCGTTATACGGACAATAATGCCTTCGGTCAACGTACATACACACCTCACACATTATTGTCCTTTTAGATACATTAATTATTATAAACATCACAAAAAACTTCAACAACTCATACATCAAATAAAATCTGACAGCTTTGGTAGTTTCTTCTAATTTCATTAGTATCTCTGTTTACCTTGTGCCGTCAACTGTAGAAGACTCATTGAAATCTAACCTCTCAAATATCTTCCGACCATAACGAGAACATTCCAAATAATATTAAGTATAAATGTAAACCATACGAACCTTTAGGAATAATGTTCCAGCACACCACACACCTGGAGGTGTACTGACAAAAGTGCGACTCATGTTTCAAGCACTTCGTGTCAATATCCTGATGAGCACAGCCCTGGCTCTGATTGTTACAGACTCGCTTTTCAGGGGTGCAGTTTTCGCATCGCCAGCCGCTCTTGTCCCGGTACAGAAACACAGTAATCTCTGCTTTGCATTTGCTGCATTTGCTGTTTTCTGCAGAGCTTGAAGATTGCCCCATGGTTTTTTGAATTCTTTGGTTGAATCAAGAAGTAGTAATCTATAGAAATCAAGAGAGCGGTTAGGTTTATTTATAGTTTGTAGTTTTTCAACGCAGGGTCACCGTTGTTTCTATGTTGATAGAGCAAACCAAGGAGCACCAAGAGTTACTACCCAATGGTAAAAATAATGGGACAGTCGAAGCCATGGTAACTATAATTACGGCCACATTCGTTAGATGCCACCACATGTGTTATAGGCGATTTCGACTGACACCGGTTAGTACTTGGTACCAGATATGGTTAGTAAATAGAGTAACCAATTGATTTCAATTGGCATTTTTATGACGTTATATGTAACCGGTGACAGTTTTGGTATGTCAAATCAATAACATGCTTTAGAGCGTGGTGAGTCCAACGGTTAGTATTCTGATTGATTTCATCATATTTAAAAAATTTGATGTTGGCAGCACATAACCTCCCGCCCAATACTACTCGTAAACGGTACAAAATAGTATTTGGTGATACAGGAACGTACTTTCTTATTTGTTTAATTTTCTTCCGTATATTTATTTTTTTGACATATATTTCACTAAGAAAACAGTTACACAATCAAAATGTGTCACATTTCGAAAAAAATTGAAAATTTTTAAGTGTTTCCATGGTTTACTAGGAATGCAAGATTTATAAAATTTGAATTTCTTTATATTTGATTATCTCCAAAACTAATGAAAATTAATAAAATTAGTGTAATCAAAACACGTAAAATTAAATATTCTACAACTTTCAAAATAACATAAATTGTTGAAAAATTTAATTTAACTGTGTTTTTCACGAAAAATTGTTAAGGGCTTCAAGTAAACTGCTACTTCCGGTTGACCAATTTTATCCAAAATCTAATCAGCTCTTCATTTAAATATAAGAACCGAAAAATTCACAAAATTGTATTTTTTGGTATTATAGTATTTGAGTAATGGGGTAAATAGCTCCGAGGTA
This sequence comes from Poecilus cupreus, assembly GCA_963942605.1. Classification (NCBI taxonomy): domain Eukaryota; kingdom Metazoa; phylum Arthropoda; class Insecta; order Coleoptera; family Carabidae; genus Poecilus; species Poecilus cupreus. The sequence goes on along the minus strand of OZ012733.1, from coordinate 6,866,458 downwards.
ACGTGTCGGACTGTGGATCGTGAGATCCTCAGTTCGAATCCCACTGCCGACAGTTACAAATTTAAATTTACCCCTGTGGTTCCTCCTCCACTAACATCCTTGGGGGCTATGATTTGACGGCTGGTAACCGCACTTCATACGAAAAAATATATTACTTACCGAGATCTGCGTAAGCAGAGTGCCACACCCGTAATGGGTAAAAGGCGTGATGATATATTTATTTTATAGTATTTGAGTTATGCGAGACGAAAAAATTGCTACAGACTACACACATACACACAATCACACATACATTCATACATACATACATACATACATACATACATACATACATATATACATACATACATACATACATACATACAGACATCATGGCGAAAATAGAAAAATCGTATTGTAGGGACTCTAAAGCGTACTTATTCATTGAAAACTCACTACGCAATTTTTTGACCAAAAACAATACCTACTTTACCTAGAGGTAGGCGGGAGGTAAAAACACTTATGAATTGAATTGTACCTGTGTAATGTTAAATGAATCACTTAGATAAACTCATCATAAACAAATAGACAGGGTTATGTTTTACAAACATCTCGGTACCATGATAATATAACTCTTAAATTTGGAGAAAGTTTTGATTGGCTTGCACTGCGTGGCCTTCCGATTGCATCATGTATTTATTTACACCATGGCCTACGTTAATATTCAAATATAAGTGCAGTCAAATCCGACAGATGGCTCGGTCAACACGAACCAAAATTCACCATTTAAAAGAAAACTCCTAGTGCCCCTAGCAGTCTATGCCACAAAATATCAACCAAAGAATTTTATTTCATTTAGTTTTCAATAAATCAATTAAATATTATTTGGCTATTGCAATATTCTTGAAACTAAATAAGATATAAAACATGACTAATTCATTTATTTGCTGCTCTACACAACCTCTTGTGTTGCAGTACTCAAAGTATTTAAGGTTATAATTTGCATTTAGTGAGGTTAAATTTCCCAAGCACAACAAACGTTTTACTCACAATATTAAGGTAACTGTACTTACCAGTAAAACAGTGAATTCTCCCAAAAATATGAATATTAAGTCAACTAACAGGGCGTGGCTGAACAGTGACCCTGAGTCATTTCACGCCGGTCTCATCACTAGCCTCGCACTTGTCACACGTTCGACAAATACTTACTAACTCGATATGAATCATAACACGTGAGAGATAAAATTACCAGATAACTGATAACCATAGGCGAGTAATTTAATCGGTATTCTTGTTTTATTTAGACAAATGAAAATAAGAGCTCAGCGCTCAGTGATAATTATGCGTACTAGAGACCACTAGAGACTATGATAATATCATAGTTATTTGACATCATGAAGTGTTTATGTTGTTGTAATATTTAGTTTAAATTCAATGCATGAACTATAATTTTAATAATATGTTAGTAACTAATTAGAATTCCGCTCGTTGATAATTAAAATTAGATTACAAGTCACGTAGGTGAATTATTAATAAATATTGATAGAGGGCTGAACTAATTTCATTAAAGCAATTAATATTGAACAATAATTTTAAAATGTTCATTTTTATTACAAATTTACAATACAAAATTTCGCACATGGGGTACTTTAATTTTAATTAACAAAGTTTGTAAATTATTTACAAATGCCTGAGTTCATTCACTGAAATGAGGGAAGGTGTTTTCATCATTATTTAATAAAATTATTGTCAAAGATTACCACAAAAATGATTTTATTTAAAATCGGCACTAAAGTGCTCAAAACGCGTCATTAAAAGCACAGAAATCGTCACTAAATAACAAATTATACGACGATTTTGAGCAACCCAGTGTTGGACACCGTTAAATAATTATTGTACAATTAGGATAATTTTGGCAGACATATTGACATACTATAGTAAATTTGGACGTAACATGAAACAAAATTTGCAAAAAGAATTAACTAATTAATTCTGATGACGAAAATGAGAACAAAACACATAATTTTGAGTGTTATTTACGATAACTTCACTTGTCGAGGTTGGCAACACTGACTGTCAGTTTCAATTGACAACTGACAGATGTTTAAACTTAACCTATATTGTAATTTTAGATTTCAAATAAAACTTAATATGTACCTCGGCACTGATGTTCCTTTTTATCACTCACATGGTTTATTTTCCTCGGCCCTACAGATCCATATTCGTGATAAAAAATTGAACTTCAGTGCCTTGATACATAAATAACTATTTTATAGAACTAAAATATTGAATTTTTATTTTGTTGAAAAAATAAGTAATTTAAAACTATAAATTATATAATTCAAATAACAAAATGTGTAAAAATACAGTGTCAGCCTTCTTGATCATTGTTAGCTTTTAACACGTTGTTAGCCAACCATGTAGGTAATAACACTTTATGCAACTGCTATTTAATAATTTGAATTTCTAATTAAGTTGTAATAATTCATCACTACACCGTATTTCACACTTCAAGTCCTGGTTAACGTGATTACCTGCTGTAGGTTAACTATCAATCATCGTCTGATTATTTGATAAATCAAGCTGGCTTAGCTACATGATTTTGCAGCATGCATTTGCAAGCGTGGTAAATACGATCAATCAATTATTATAATGTACTAAAACATTAAAATATTCATTAACACGTCGAATTATAGTAGCCAGAGAAAAATATAATATTTCAGAATGAAAGTTGTAAAGAATAACTCAGCAAGAGAAGATTTTGGAAATGAAACACCTTATTATTTTATAAAAGAAACAGAAAAACAATTCTACTCTTAAACGATATAAAATAATATTTGATGATACATACATACCTTTGTTTATTTTCTATTTAAATTTGAGAAATTTAATTTTATTTGGTATATTTATTTAATTTTTTGACATATATTTCACTAAAAAAACAGCTTCACAATCAAATTACCATGTATCACATTTCATAAAAAATTATAATTTGTGCTTCCATGGTGTACAAGGAGAGCAAGATTTATGAAATCTAATATCTTTATATTTTATTATCTCTAAATCTACTGAATATTAATAAAATTTGTGTAACCAAAACACATGTAAATTAAATATTCTACAACTTTTAAAATGACATAAATTGTTGAAAAAGAAAATTTAACCGCGTTTTTCTCGATAAACTGTTAAGACCTTCAAGTAAACTGCTACTTTCGGTAGACCAATTTTATTCAAAATCTAATCAGCTCTTCATTTAATTATAAAAAAAAAAAATTGCCACAGACTACACACACACACACATACATACACACATACATACATACATACATACTGACATCATGCTGAAAAAAGTAAAATCATATTGTAGGGACCCTAAAACGTGCTTATTCATTGAAAACTCACTACAAAATTTTTGACCAAAAACAATACCTCCTTTACCTAGAGGTAGGCGGAAGTAAAAAGTAACATTGGAACTCCTATTCGCTACATTTCAATTTTATATGCAGTACTTTTCAAATACCACATAAAGTCGCTGTAAAATAACTTTATCTCTATGAAGGTAAACCTCCTAATATATAAAATATGAAATGCAGAATATAAGGGGTTACACGTGCGTGTCTTCATATTAAGTGAAGATATAATGGCTTGTTAACTTCTGCAATGACATTTAAATTTTGCTAAAAGCCCATCAAAGAAGCTCACTGATCTTTATTTTTCTCTCTTTTCTTTATATCAAAGACTTTAATGAAAGGAGTGGTGTTCGTGTAATATCTTTCTTACTATGATATAACTATCTAGCTTTATTACTTTATATTTCACCAGAAATTAACTAAAAAGATCTATTCATAAAACAGGTAAATATTTTGTTGGAGGTATTATAAATACTTGAAATATTTTCATTAGATTAAATATTTCAGAAAATAAAAAAACAGCCTCGCTGTTCAATTAAGTTTGTTGACTGTTTCATGAATCGCTTAAGTTCAACCATACGGGCTGAAGATAGCGCAACATGAACATGACTTTTTTGAAACAATATATCATTATTATAATAAATTAAATATGTATAAATATGATCATCTATAACAAACTGTTTATTTTCAATTTGAATTTATAGTTTTTGAGACAAATAAAAATATACAAAAAAACACACTTTTTGGTATATTTTTATTTGTTTCTCAAAAACTGTAAATTCAAATGAAAAATAATCTTAGTATGTTATAGACGATCACATTTATAAATATACAAATTATTTGCATTACTGTAGTCGTTCATGGGAATGTGTGGCATATATTTTACTACTTTGAAAATTATGTTCATGTATAATTTGTAAACAAAATTAGCTTTTTAAAATTTATTACAAAACTTTTGACACAAATGTAGAAATAAATCATTATATGTTTCATTTGTTTTAATAATGATATATTGTTTCAAAAAAGTCATGTTTATGATGCGCTATCTTCAGCCCGTATGGTTGAACATAATGTAAATTATCAGCTATAATATCTCTAGGCCATTAATAATTCGAAATAATTGTATCACAGTTGCCGAAAGAACGTTGCCTGGTAACCGCCCGACGCCGCAGGCGGAGGGCTGTTACCTTCAAGCAACGTTCTTGAGGTAGTTGTAATCAAATTATAGGTATTTATCAATGGTCGAGGGACGTTCGGTGAGAAAATTTTTTGCGAATATTATTATTATTTTCAGTTTCTAACCGTGAATATAACATTTTGAAAAAACAAATTAAATATTGAATTAACTGTCAACCAGCTGCCAATGATTGTTACTTAGCAACAGGTGATAATTTCCCAGGGACATTATCAGTGTAATTGTGACCTGATTGGTTACTTTTGCACACGTGATCAGTAATACAGGGATTCGATTTGATATTTCTTTAACCAAAAAATTTTTAGTAATAATATAACTAGAGAGTGAGAATAAATTGAAAATAATTTGACAGATCTTTCGAAAACTTGTTGCCAGGCAATAGCCACGAAAGCCCGTAGGGCTTGAGTGGCTATTGCCAAATGGCGACAAGTTTGAGAAAAATACTGGAGAATTATTTTCTAATTTATCGAACTATCGAGTTATATTTAATTAGATTATTTTTTGATTTCATCAGGCACGTCACAAAATCTATCTTTTTGACTCATTTTACCTTGTGTTGATGATAACTATCTGACATCTGACATCTGTCAACAGAAAAAAAAAGCTACAGATAAAATTGCCGGGAATAATCACAAGAGCATTATTATAATAATGACAGGATTGGTTAAAACGCAGACACGTGACATGCAATAAAGCATTTGATTGGTTTAAAGAAACGTCAAAAAATAATCAATTTAATTGGTAAAGAGAAAAATGAACGGTGGAAAAATTAGCAAAGGGGAAAACGGCGGAGGAAAAAGGGCGGGGAAAATTGTACACCTACTCTAAATAACTAACTCAACGCTCTATTAATAATTGTATTGATTTTGATAAACTGTTGGAGCAAGTTAAAAACAAGTACTTTTTCTTGGAAAATACACAGCGTTATTTTCACCTCGCCTATTAAGAAGCCGAACTTCGTGATATGAGAAATGACGCAGATTTCCACCCACACAATGTTCAAGCTTTCAATCCACTTATTCTTGATTTCCGCTGCTTTTCATTCATTCTTCAGCAGGCGTATTGCCATGGTTATCCGGCCGGAAGTGCTTTTTATTTGCTCTTCTTCATTTCTTAGTCATGTTACTATATTCGTACCTTTAATTGAATCATTGTATTATGTTATTAATTTTCAAAACAATTCCTTAATTGAATATTGGTTCAAATAAAAGTCCCCTGTTTTCTGTTTGTTTAAAAGATTCTATGATGCTTGTTCTTGTAATGTTTGTAGATTAAAATTTTAAATTAATTTTGAAGCTCTTTATCTTAATGCTGAAATAGCAAAATGAGGCACGGGTGTTTACGTTTGAGCTTTGGCAATTTTGAAAGTAATAAATTTAGAGCTTTATTCAGATTTTATTTCAAGCTGTAGACTAGTGCTGAAAGTCTCAGTGCACTTGCGATGAAAAAATGTGTTATTTCACATCGCCTAAACAACGTCTGAAATATCAATTTTCTATGTTTCCACTAGATAAATGTGCGGGAAATTTAGAAAAAACACTGCTATTTCTAAATCATTTATTAAAAAACTGCTTTCTATGAAAAGTATAGTTTCTCAAACATCCTTTGACATTTAATTTTAAAATAACCATATTTGGTATGTGGTTTACAATGTTGGCGACAATTTCTACTCGAAACGACAGCTGTTGGCAACACAGTGAAGTACGTAACCAACAAACTTACTTAAGTTGTAACAATGGGTGCTATTCACACCTCTATACTAAGGGCTACTAACTAAGGCATTTTAAAATTTAACACTGTTGCTATGAAAAAATTGTTGATCTCCAAGGTAATCAACAACTTTTGCAAAGTAACAGTGCCAAATTTTAAAATGCCTTAGTTAGTAGCTCTTAGTATAGACCTGTGAATAGCACCCATAGTAGATAAAAAATCTGGTGTGGCACCACACTACTTTCTTATACAAATAAAACCAACTGAACACGTATAACTTGTTCCTTGCGTATTACTATTTTGACATTTATTTGATATATAGATGTTAAACCTGTTTAATTTTGTTCCCAATATAGTCTTCAAAACTTTCTAACTAATAATACAAATATTACTTTAATAATATTTCACACGACACATATTTTTGACACTTCACAATTATTTGACACGTTTGACGCATAGATATTAAAAATGTTTTAGTGTTTCCATTGTAACTAAGATGATAGAAATATATTCTTAAATATAATTTAGTTTTTATCAAAATTAGAAACATGTACAATAAAAGTGCAAATAACATTTTATATTCCAAATATTTTTGCTAACATCTTTTATTAGAAACTTTTTCTTATAGCTGATACTATTTTTGAAATAAATAAAATTTATTGTTTTGTGTCCAGTAAACTTCCTCTTCCGGTTTTTCAATTTCATTCAAAATCAACTCAGCTCTTAATTTTTTCATGAAACTTATATATTCCAAGTTTCGTTTACATATCTTGTCTTGTTCATGAGATATTGCGCACACGGATATCCATCCATCCATCCATCCTCAAACACAGACATCATTGATAAATATGACTTAACGGATTCAGTGGACGTCAAAATATGTATTTCCGCAAAAATCTCGTCAACGATTTTTTTCGTGATTCCAATACTGCCTTATACTTTGTATAAGAAAGTAAAAATGAAAATGAAATATAAATTTACGTTTCTGTATTTATCAGTTCCTTTGTGTTTTCATCTAAAATGTTACTAATTTGAAGTCAGTAAATTATCTAGAATCTTCTAACTTACGGTATTGAGTACTAATATTCCCGGTATTGAATATCGGAGATACCGGAATTGAATAAGTAAAATCCCGGTATTGAAAACCAATACCCTGAAGTGAAATTTTTAAATATAATTTTAGTATAAAAAATTATATGTTATGGCAGTGCCACAACGTATAATAAATTATATGTTATGGCAGTGTCACAGCGTATAATAAATTATATGTTATGGCAGTGCCACAACGTATAATAAATTATATGTTATGGCAGTGTCACAGCGTATAATAAATTATATGTTATGGCAGTGCCATAACGTATAATAAATTATATGTTATGGCAGTGCCACAACGTATAATGAATTATATGTTATGGCAGTGCCACAACGTATAATAGATTATATGTTATGGCAGTGCCACAACGTATAATCAATTATATGTTATGGCAGTGCCACAACGTATAATAAATCATATGTTTTGGCAGTGCCACAACGTATAATAAATTATATGTTATGGCAGTGCCACAACGTATAATAAATTATGTATTATGGAAGTGCCACAACGTATAATAAATTATATGTTATGGCAGTGCCACAACGTATAATAAATTATATTTTATGCAGTGCCACAACGTATAATAAATTATATGCATGAAATTTATACCACTTGATACGTTAAAAACGAGGCTGCGTTCAACAGTACACAAATAAACAGATGACTATATATTTATTTGTTTTAATTCAATAGATATTTGCTTCAAAATTAATTTGCAAAACGTGTAATTATAATTAAAAATATGATTTTATATTACAAATATCATTCCGTTACACGTCCAATTAAAATAATCCAATACCATTTGAATTTTATAATATTATAGTCTGATTCATTTAAAGCGATTTGTGAGGATTAAGTGTATTACTTTTTACTTTGTTAACATTAATTGACACAAATGTTAAAGTAGAATATTTTTGGAATCAAGAGGATAACTAATACGACGCTTTTCTGTGTTTGCGACATATATCATTTTTAATTGAAAGAGTAGAATTTTTTATATATCTTTTTATTAAAATTATAAGTACTATAATTTGCTCGTTTACTTTTTTGATATTTAGAGTGTTGGCATTACCGGGTTTTCTGTAATATTTAAAAAACTGTTAAATCCGCATCAAATACTTTCGAATTTAGTCCTTTCTCTACAGAATATGATAGCTTGAAAATATTGACGTTTTGGTTCAACTTTTGTATGTTGATGAAATAAATATGTATAGCATCACGTAATTTACACATTTTGTTGAGGTTCACATTGTGCTTTATCATAACCTAATTGATAGACAGCATAGTTAGAAATCACCTATTATTAAAGAATTTGAAGATATGAAAATTGAAGAAACAATTTGTGCACCCATTCTCTTCAAACTATTGTCATCCATCGATCCATTTATCCAAATAGTTATCATTGAGATAATGATATAATCGAATTCAACGAACCCTAAAACATACTTGCCGGAAAAGTGGAATTTTCCAGCTAAAATGTCGTTAAGTTTTTCGGACAAATAAATAAATACAGAGAAGCTTTAGAACCTTAAATATTGGAAAGCAAATTAAAGCCACGAGTATACGAATATTTCGTTTAAATTGTTTAAAATAAAATAAATATTTTAAAAGCTTGAGAGAAATAAATTTATTTTCATCTACCAAAATATAAAACGGCAGCCATGCATTAAATTTTTTTTGCGTAATGGCAAATAATTGATGAGAATGAAAATAGTATATTTATTTTATATTTAACATCAAATATGTATGTGTTAATGGCAATGTACGCTTTTCCATTTATATTGACTCTACTATATAATGACTACATACAAATGAAATTTGTGGAGAATATAATTGCTTATATAAATTAGTTGTCAAATTTTAATTAATTCATGTAGTATTTGAACAATATAATTAGATTGAAAAGTTATAATTAACCTGTAATTGGCAAAGTGGCTTCGCATGTAAATAACAAACATATAAGTCGGTCGATGTTTTGAGTCCAAAAGGGGGCTGTAAAACATCTGGCCGATCGAGTAACAGAATAAAATGTTTTAAAATTGTTAGTACTCACAATGATCATAACAAAAATCACTGAGTGCCCGGGCAGAAATTGTTACAAAGATTTTTATGGGTGTAGAATTGAAATGTGGAACATAGGGATTTCAATGCAATTTTTTTGATATTGCTGTAAATTTTTGCATATTCACTTTACAGCAAAATTGTTAATACAAAAGTTGTTCAGAATTTAAAAATGCATCTAACTTGCATTTCAAATGGAGATTTATTACATGTGTTGCCACCGATTTGACAAAGTATAAGAAGATAGACGAACGGAATATCAACTAATCACTACTAAAGTGCTAATGCTGTCATTTTAAGACTTTTTGTTGTAATTCTTCTTTCTGTCGAGCGAATTTAAAGAATTTTTCCACACTTATGTATTTCTACAAGCTGAATACAGTGGTGAAGGTTACAGGTTCGTATCTTGATTTATTGTTAAGATATCGACCCTGGAAACTTTTGGTTGAACCAATTTTGGGAAAAAATTCAAAAAAATAAACATTTCTGAAAATTTGCTTACTGAAACGTTACGTTACTGTGGTTTTGTAAAGTCCAAGGTCTATGATAACAAACCACAAACAATTCCTGAACTGAAATCAGAGATCCAACACTTTATTTCCAAAATTGGACCAACTGCCTTCCAAAAAGTCTTCGAAAATTTCATTAAAGGGTAATGGTATGCCACCACAGCCGAGACGGCCCCTAATGTCAACCTGTCTACTATATAAATCAATAAAAATCCCCAAAATAAATAATAATTTACTGTGTTTCATTTCAAATTTAAGTCCGACGTATCCGATAGAGCACTCTATATCGTGTGTCCCACGTAAATGCTGGCATAGGCAGTTAACATGTAAAATCAGTATTTTGTAAATAAAAAGTGTCCAGCAAAAAATTATGCATCCAAATTTTACATCACAAACTGCCAATATCCCTACATCTTATTTAATATCGATTAATTTATTTTGATTCCGCAATTTAATGAAATTAATAATAATAATTCCTTATCTTCCGCCTACTCTTTTTATTGCTACTGACGTATAGTGCTTGCAATTTATTTTAAATATTTTAATCTGTCACTGTCTATTTCTGGCGATGGAAACCATTCGGCGTTCATTCCTGTGAAGTATTCAGATATTTGTCTTGCACTGCGCCCCCATAATACATTCTAATAATATTTACACGGTTCTCGACATTTAATGTATTCATGAAGACATTGACAGTGAAAATATTATTCATGTTATAATGAAATACAGGAATCTGTAAAATGTATGCAGAAATACATGTGACGAGATATCCTGAATCTTTTACAATATCGGTGTGTTTATAAATGTGATAACTTATAATAAGTTTCCTTTTCAAGTTTGTATTTATCAAGTTGTTTGAAGTCATATTTTTCTTCCTTAGTGTATACCAATTTCAGTATACAGATCTGTTTATTATGTTAAAAAATATACGTTTTGGCTGCATGTAGTTCATCTAACAAGATGGAAATTTTTCCGAACTACGATGAAAATCTCAGAATTTACATGTTTTTAGAATCTATATTACCATATATACATATTTGAACTTTCATACAAAATTTTAAGGTTTCCGCAATGGGGAGATTTATTATTTTATCCAACGCCTCTCAATAAATGCTCTATAACTATGGCGATTTTAAACAAGCAAAGTAACAGATTACCCACTTGTGGGTATAATTTTGAGGAAAGTCACTAGTGAGTATTTTTTTATTTATAACAATAATAATAACACATATCACCTTGGTAACTACTTCGAATGACATTTTAATTAAAAAATTTAAAGCAATTGTCACTGTCAAATAATATTTCTTTAATAAATTTTTCATTTATTAAGAGGTGTTGGATAAAACGTTATACTTCACACGTGGGCAAAGTGGAATTACCCACTCGATAAAATTATTACACTCAGCCTTCGGCTTCGTGTGCTAAAATTTCTCTCGTGGGTAATTTCTTACTTTGCCCACTTGTAAAGTAAATAACTATTATTTCAAATAAACCTACATGTGCAAATATTGTTATTATTATATAAAGTACATTATTTAATAAAACTAGATTTTTGAAAATGTACACGTGTACAAAATATACCCACATTAAAAAATCTTTGTTTATATTCATTATTTAATAAACAGAATAAAAATTACCCAGCTACAAAGCTCAAAATGTAAATATTGTTCAAATGTAATATGCTTGAAAAACATGTTTACTTATTTCTACGTTAATTATATTTTAGTATTATTAGACCACCATAAACAAATGAATATAAAACAAGATTAATTTTTTTTTTATTATTTTATATTAAAATAAATATATGGTTACGCTACTTAGTGCAAAACTCGATATTTTTTTGTGCGTTACCCATCGTCAAATCATGACCACCAAAGTTGTTAGCGTACGGGAAACTACAAATATTCTTTAGAACTATTAACAATTTTGTTATTATTGAATTATTATCATAACCAATAATTCAGTTTTAGCTTTATGCATTATTGAATAAAATACAATTTAATACAGACTTATTTTGTAATATATTGTCTCAATTATTTTAATTTACGAGAATAAACTATCCGAAATAATAAATTTGTAATAAATTTATTGTTTACTTCAATGCTTGTTTCATACAAGTTTTATTATAACATAAAACATAATCCAATTAAAATATTATATACTCTGGGATATTCTTACTTTCTTATAAGGACCCGCTAGACAGATGTTGTCCTGCCACGCGTCTCGCTAGCAAATTATATTCCTTATATTATAAAATCATTTATCCAACACCTCTCAATAAATGCTATATTACTATGGCGATTTTAAACAAGCAAAGTAACAGATTATCCACTAGTGGGTATAATTTTGAGGAAAGCCACTAGTGAGTATTTTTTTATTTATAACAATAGTAATAACACACAACACCTTGGCAACTACTTCGATTGACATTTTAATTTAAAAAATTAAAGCATATGTCACTGTCAAATAATATTTCTTTAATACATTTTTCATTTATTAAGAAGTGTTGGATAAAACGTTATACTTCACACGTGGGCAAAGTGGAATTACCCACTCGATAAAATTATCTCACTCAGCTTTCAGCTTCGTGTTCTAAAATTTCTCTCGTGGGTAATTCCTTACTTTGCCCACTTGTAAAGTAAATAACTATTACTCATTATAATTGAAATACCTTAAATCATTAATGTAATTAGATAACAAAGAACAAAATTAATAAAAGTGGATCTCTTCAATCTAAATAAGTAATTAATGTTATTAAAATAAATACATCATCACGCCTTTTACCCTTTATAGGTGTGGCACTCTGCTTACGCAGATCTCGGTAAGTGATATATTTTTGCATATGAAGTGCAGTTATCAGCCGTCAAATCATAGCCCCCAAAGATGTTAGAGGAGGGGGAACCACAGGGGTATATTTAAACTGGCAACTGTTAGCTGTGGGATTCGAACTGAGGATCTCACGATTAATAGTACGACGCGTAAATATATCCCATTATTTCTAATTTTTCGATTAATACTTGTAATCATAATTCACGGCACGGCACTCCGCGGGAAAAAATCATATGCTTTTCTCCCTTAGTGTATAATATGCTATTACATCTTTTCATGTCATATATTTAAAAACTTCTTTAAGTTTTAGGGTCACTCAGTATGATCTCTCGATAAATGCTCTATAACGATGTTGATTTTAAACAAGGAAAGTAACAGATTACCCACTAGTGGGTATAATTTTGAGGAAAGTCACTAGTGAGTAATTTTCTATTTATAACAATAATAATAACACACAACACCTTGGTAACTACTTTTAATTTAAAAATTTAAAGCATATGTTACTGTCAAATAATATTTCTTTAATAAATTTTTCATTTATTAAGAGGTGTTGGATAAAACATTATACTTCACATGTGGGTAAATTAATTCCTTACTTTGCTCGCTTGTAAAGTAAATAACTATATTCTATACTCATTATATTTAGGGCCAGTTTCTCCATCTAAGAATAAACTCTGAATAAGCTAATTGTCAAATAAATAAAAAAATATCGAATCGAAATCATAACTCAAATGACATTATTTAATATAATTGTCATTTCTCGATGCGATATTTTTTCATTTATTCGTTAAAAAGTATATTTGGAATATATTTGTAAATGGGAAAAATTAATGTGGTGTCCACACCAGATTTTTTAATTATTCTGAAATAAATAATATCGCCCTTAACCTCTTTACGTCGAAGATTATTAAAGTCAATGTTTTAATTAACAATTCGATACAATTTGGTGTATAATTAATTAACGTTACCTCCATTTATTAATTATTTACAAGCAACGCAGACCAAAAGCTATTTTTAGATGTTCCTAACTTGATTTTCTTGTTCCTAGTTAATAAGTTATGGTGCTCAGTAGCAGTAGAACACTATAAAATGTAAGATTAAATACAACCATTTCATCTTTTATTTAGAACTACTGAAGAAATATCTGCAATAATGAAATTCTTCGTGTGATGTTAAGCACGGAATTTATTTGGAAAGAAAATAACGCACATATTCTATTTCTTTAGTTTATTTGTACAAGTTTATGAAGCTACACTAGGAAGTTTATTTTTGTTTCGTGTGCTTGTTTTCTTTGGGAAATGCTGGAGTTTAATACACGCATAAAGAGGAAAATTTAAAGTTCTATTTACTCCTACACAGTATGAAAATATTCAATAAAATAATATTATGTTTGAAGTTTTCTGTTTGACTGCAAGAAGTTCATATAAGGCGTTTCTTTCTTTGATACAAGAAAATTTTGTTATTTCCATTAAAAAATAACAACGCGTTTCATTTGTTTCCACATTATTATATTCTGAATAACGACGTAAACGTGATTTTCTTCTTTAGAGTCTTGACTAAGGACCACTTCAAACAACGAATTTATCTCGTAAGAGCCATAGTTGCGAATAAGATTTTATGACAGTATGTAATAGTATGGATAGAAAAAACAAAGTACATGAAACCCTTTCGGTATAACAATGTGTAACTGTGTAAGAATATAATTATTGTTTTTTCCACAATCGTTAAATTTTGATGTTGTTTGTTCACTCAAAATGGTGAGTAAAGTAAGCAATTTAATCACTAGTGGAAAAAAAGATGTTTTAATCACAAATGAGAAATAGTACATAATTATATGGGGGATTACGATAGTCATTATTCACGAAGATAAAGTCACGAGCCGCAGGCGAGTGATGCAAATCATCTGAGTGAATAATGACCATAATCCCGAATATAATAGGTTTGCTCCAAGTGGTCATTTCGGACATGTTTGTGACATGTTTGTGACAAATTTCACTGCGCCTGCGATAAATGTAAACAAGTTAAGTTTGAAACATAAGCTTCATTTCCTTTTTTGTAGCGAAAAATGTATGAATTTCTTTATTTATATGTATATTTAAGGTTAGCTGTCAAAACAAAAAATGAGTATGCACATGCGTTTCACTCCATTCGCCGTTTCAATCTATGTTTCAAACTTAACTTGTTTACATTTATCACAGGCGCACTGAAATTTGTCACAAACATGTCACGAACATGTCCGAAATGACCACTTGGAACAAACCTATTACTATACTTTTTCTATGCCTGTAAATTCGGAAACCACTTTTAAAATGTTCGAAATTCGTTGAACACACGTTGAAAAAGTAAACATAAAAATACACAATGACAATTGACTACATGTCAACTGTCAGACGGCTGTTGCTTGGTGATGCACATCATATCTTTAAAATAACAGTGAATTATGGATTTCTGGCTTTGTGATTGGCCTATACTATAATTCATCGAAAAAATTTATTTAATGGAGTAGAAAGAGTAGTTTTAAAAATTGTCAAAAGATGGTGCCAAAAATTTTGTTCTAGAATTTGATTTTGAACTACTTTGTAATATTAAAATAGTAGCAATATTGGTAGGCCATTTCAGTGATGTTTTTGTTTTTTGGACATAATACTCAGAATAACTGTCAACAACACGTATCACTTAATAGTATATTCTACAACATGTAATGGAATGGCACATATTCCACGCGAGCAAAAAGTTTGTAGTCCGAGCCGAAGGCAAGGACTACGGTCTGCGAGTGTTTGATATGTCATTCCGTTATGTGTTGTAGACTATACTTTCTATAACAAGATGTTGGAAATTATACAAAAAATACAAATATGAAACTGTTTAAAACGTCAAACTTAAATAAATAAAATTAAAATAAACACCTTTACCATAGTAACTGAATCAAGATACTTCATATATCGCGCTAATATACAGCTCTGATTAGTCGAAATTATTCCATACGCGGCGTATGGAATGATAGTTATTCCACTACAGATTTGAGTTGTAGAATATGTAGTTTCTAAAACAGTGTTATGGAAAAGCATTTACACATATTTCGTATATTCTTTCATGTATAAAGTGTCTATTCAAGCTTAAAACATTTTCTTGCTTTTATGTGAGTCTTATAGTCCATTGAAATGAATGATTAAGGTAAATAACATTTCCGTTAACAGTAAGCAAATAGAGGACGAATTTACTAATTAATTAGCTAAATGTATTTTATTCAAAGTTTTTAATCTGGCACTTCACATAATTCCTAATGGTCCTCTTAAAAGAGTATTTAAAGTAATTTAAATATACATCAAAAGAAACTTAAGAAAATACAAGAATTTCCCGAGATCTGCGCCAATTTAAGTTTAGAATTCATAAAACCATCTTTCTGTTGATTCTTTACGCAACGGTGATTTTTTTTGACATTTAATACAAACGTCATCGTTTATCATAAAATTGTTAGGTCTTCTAATCTGAGATCAGGTTTTGTGGCTCAAAAATTTATTTAGGTTTGGGTTTAATTCAAAACAAAATTATAGAAAAATATAGATAATAATATCAATGTAAAATTGTCATCTACCCATTTTAGGTGTTTATAGTATCGCATTTGCATTTGTACGAGCCCTAACAACATAATGTTCGGACACTTGATTTTTGCTAAGCATATTTTTCTGACTTGTCACATAATATTCATGTTTAAAATGAACGAAGATAAACCAATACTAAATATAAAACTATAGTGTTTATTCATATTTAGCAACAGAAAATGGCGTATTAGAAGAGTAAATTATTGGGTTCAAACTCAACTTCCCCAAAAAAATTTTTTATACTATATGTTCATTAAAATCAGTTGTAGCAGCATATTTTAAGTATAATTTAGTTTATTGTTATATAGTTTTATTATTCTGTCACTCAAAAAATAGTTTTAAAGATTTACGTTTTCGGCAATTTTTTTATGTTTTGTTTGTTGTCACCTAATATTTATATACAAAATGGGTAAAGAATACCTAGAAAACAATGGTGTAGCATAGAGGAAAGATTTTGGATTCTAAAATCCTAATTTTTTTTTGTCGAACGTCAAAAATTGTCGAAAATGAAAAATTTTGAAGCAATTTTTTTTAGAGACAAAAATGAAAATAAATGTTTGTAAACTAAATAATGCTTAAAATAAGCTGCTACAACAGATTTTATTGATCATTGAGTGGAAACAAATTTTTTTTTTTTTAATTGAGTTTGAATCGAAAAAATTTTCCCCTATAATACGCCACTGTCTGTTGCTAAATATAATTGACCCCTATAGTTTAACATTTAGTATTGGCTTATCTTTATTCATTTTAAATGTAAATGTTATATGATAAATAAGAAAAATGTAATAAGTAAAAATCAAGCGTCCGAACATTTTGTTGTTAGGGCTCGTTGATTTCAGTCCGATAATATCTTTTAATTTCTCACATCTTCTGCAGTCTTCTGCGGTCGAAATGTCAGCAAATAAATTGATGACAGCGTGACTGTAAAATTAAATTTATTACTAATAAAGTAGTAGAAATTTTCGTGGAAGTGTTTACTTAATTAAATTTTTCCTACATCTCATGCTTCACTCAACTGAAAAGGTAAAATGGATTATGTGTTGTAATCGAGTTTACATCAAGTTAAATTTATAATTGGATTGAAAGAATTCCGAATGTTTTACAAAAACTGGAGATGTAATCATCATTTTATTACGTGAGGGGTCATGAATTGACATTTGAAATTATTATATAATATTTGTTTGTACGAAAAGTATAAAACTAATAACTAACGCCGTCCATACAAATAAACGAAGTTACATATATCAGGAATAACATTACATAATTTGAATTTTTTGTATTTCCAACAAACACAATTGTAACATTGATGTACCTGGTATGTAATATCTGAAACCTAAGTAGTATATCATTTATATACGTACTAATAACGTAATATACATATACCATGTCGGACATCTCTTGAGAGAGCGTAAAATTATATTGTTGGTATGTCACATTGGTCTTGGACATGGTACATACCTACAACATGTATATGTTATGTTACCGTACTTATAACATATTCACAGTTAATTAGAAAGTTTTATATATTTTATATAAAAATATAGCAAAGAAATTTTAAATATTTTACAGTGTACACTGAACAACTTTGAAATATATTTAATTTAATTTTCCTAAGTGGTTATATATTTCCGTATCGTAATTTATGTGAAGGAAATTGTTAATGTATAAATAAATAAACATTTTCAAAGAGATCTTACTCAAAAATGTACAAAAACAACTATTCCATTCGTATATTTAAAGTTGTTTATACCAATTGTTTTGCTATGTACCATTAACGTTACGATGTCTACATACATGGGATGTCATGTCTCATAGACCGTGTTGCGGACATAGGTTTGTCCATGTTATGTATATGTAACGTACTCGCGACATAACTGTGTTTACTAGGTTCAAATTACATATATTTTATCTTTATGTCTAATGGCTGGATTACATTTCACGATAAATCGTAAGATTTATTGATCAACTTGTGATGTGGATGCATATTTTTTTGCCGGACACTTTTTATTTACAAAAAAAAATATTTGACATGTTAACTGCCTATGCCAACATTTACACACGGTATATGTAAACTATTTATATTTTGTTTATATATTATTTGTTAAATTAATAACAATGATCTAAATGTGTCAGATTTAAACGCTATATCTTTTATATTTCCATTTCTTTTTAGAATTCTTCTCATGTTTTATACGCGTATAATATTATTCACTTTGATATATAGCTTCAAAGGTATGATTTATATGCATAGCTTCGAATACTAAATTTTATTCCCCAACATGTATTCACACAACTTTGTAGTAGTAGAAGATATTATTTATAATCTGCCTGAAGTTTAGATTCGTGGTATTGATATTTACAAGTAAATAACTAAATCAGGTTAAGGAGATTATTCTATTCTTGTAAGTACTAGGGATAATATTAGAGAGGTTATGATACATGTTGAATATAACAAGAAGTCCGAAGTAAATAACAAAAGCTGCATAGTGAGTAGGTACTACAGTTTTCATTTTTCACCTGATAAAAAAATCCTCCCCTATCATCAATGCGGGGCTTGATTTGACGGCTGGTTGTTGTACGTCTACACAAAAAAATATTATATGCCACATGTAAAAATGGTCAAATAGCTTGACTATATAATTATTTAAGTTTACCAAACTGATTTTTTTTACCTTCCACACATACACATTGCTTATCTTTTTATCTATTCACTGTACAGCAATTACCGTGTGTCCCACGTAAAGGTTGGCATAGGAAAATAACATGTAAAATCAGTTTTTTGTAAATAAAAAGTGTCCGTCAAAAAAATATGCATCCAAATTTTATATCACAATACTGCCAATATCCCTACATCTTACTTAATACAGATTACTTTATTTTGATACCGCAATTTAATGAAATTATTAATAATGATTCCTAATTTTCCGCCTACTCATTTATTGCTACTGACGTATAGTGTTTGCAATTTGTTTTAAATATTTTAATCTGTCACTGTCATCAAGAATACATTAAATGTCGAGAACCGTGTAAATATTATTAGAATGTATTATGGGGGCGCAGTGCAAGACAAATATCTGAATACATCACAGGAATGATCGCTGAATGGTTTCCATCGCCAGAAATTGACAGTGACAGATTAAAATATTTAAAACAAATTGCAAGCACTATACGTCAGTAGCAATAAAAAGAGTAGGCGAAAATTAGGAATTATTATTATTAATTTCATTAAATTGCGGTATCAAAATAAAGTAATCTGTATTAAATAAGATGTAGGGATATTGGTAGTATTGTGATATAAAATTAGGATGCATAATTTTTTGCCGGACACTTTTTATTTACAAAAACCTGATTTTACATGTTACCTGCCTATGCCAACATTTACGTGGGACACACGGTATATATCTTTCAAATCTGACAATTTGCTGTTATTCTAATTTAAAATTATGCACCCAACAAAATATAAAGTCAAGAGAGGCAATATTCAATAGTTATATCACGAGTGCAAAAAAATTAATCGATTAAATTTGACATGTCTAGCTTATGCAAAAAATTTTGCTAAAAAAGTGTTTGAGTACATAATAATTTGACCGTAGGTTGCGGAATTGTATCTTCAATTATTATGTACGATAACACTTTTTTAAAAGCTAAATATTTTAAATAAGCTAGACATCAAATTTAATCGATTCAATAATTTAGCACGAGGGGTATATGTCAAGATTATTTCATGAATTCAAAACATAAACATTAATACTTGCCGAAGAAATTGTACTATAATGTTGATTTTGACACATTTTCACGTAAATAAATCGGTATACATATAAACAAAAATAACCATAAAATATTGTTGTTATATTGTAACAAACTGTTTGTTTTTCTTTTTACTTGCCAAATGTCAAAAATTTGTAAATAAAAATAGCTTGAATTGAATAATTCAGCATGTTTGAAGATATAAAATACTAGTAAAGGTAAAAAACATGTAAGTATCTTGCTTCTGCAACTAATTACCCGGCTAAATATGCCTTCAAAATGTTCAAATTTTGCATATAAAAGCTAGCTTCAATTTAATTGCGATTAAACAGCATGGTTCTTATTTAAAATGCACAACAATGGAAAATGTGACATTCTAAATGTCAAATAATCATAATTATTGAAAGTATTAGCATACGTTCTTTAACATTTAATGAATTGAAATTTAAATAAATTTCAACAACTTGTTTTTTAGTTGGGTTTTTGTTTTTAAGTGCTCTCAACCTTGGGGCTCATAACAATTAAAGAAAAATTTAAATAATCGTAAAATTTATTACAATACGTTATTATTATTTTTTAATTAAACCAAGTATGTAGCGGCTGCTTATTAATTGATTCAAATATAATTTGCTGTAACTGTAACTAAAAGTGCTAAACAATTTCCTCTATGTATTTTCTGTATCCCAAAATTTAATATTAGATGGTATCCCTTTCCCCACTATTGCATCATTTTGACTGTAATTAATTGCGAATCATTTGTTTGCCCGTTGCCCATTCCACCCATGGTATTCATGTAATCTGCAATTGATTTTACGCCTGCAAAATATGACAGATGTCATAAAATGAACATTTTCCTCACACGCTCTTTTCATTTTAATACCATAGTTATGATTTATTCACGTTATCATATTGATTAAACAAAATAATTTATAATCCCACATATTCACATATTTTGCATAACGACACCAGTGAATTTAATAGTCTTTAGAGAAGCCGTGGGCAAATCCATGTTTGCGGGAAACTGTCATATGCAGCTTATTATATACATAAATCAGATAATTATAAATTTTAGGTTTTGCATTTGATAATTTAAAATTATAGTAAAACGATACAATATGTATTTAAAGGTAAAATCAAATAAAGCATGGTTGTAACGGTTTCCAAACAGGAAAATTTCGACAAGATGCAATAACTGCAAATATTTTGTATATCGAGAACATTATATAAAAAAAATCTGATGTGGCCAGTACATAACCTCCCGCCCAATACTACTCTTAAACGGTACAAAATAGTATTTGATGATACAGAAACATACCTTCTTACTTGTTTATTTTATATTTGAGAATTTTAATTTTCTTTCGTATGTTTATTTAATTTTTTGGCACATATTTCACTAAGAAAACAGCTTCAAATTAAAATGACATGTGTCACATTTTGTAAAAAAATTTCCATGGTGTTCTAGGAATGCAAGATATGTGAAATCTAATTTCTTAATATTTTATTATCTCTACTAATAAAAATTAAAAGAAATAGTGTGATCAAAACACAAAATTAAATATTCTTCAACTTTCAAAATAACATAAATTGTTAAAAAAGGAAATTTAACCGTGTTTTTCACGAAAAACTGTTAAGGGCTTCAAGTAAACTGCTACTTCCAGTTACAAATTTTATCCAAAATCTAATCAGCTCTTCATTTAAATATAAGAAGCAATAATTCACAAAATTGTATTTTTTGGTATTATAATATTTGAGTTATGCGAGACGAAAAAACGGATATTTCTGACATAAAACCATAGAAAATCAAAGGTTTTTTTTTAGAATGTATTTAAAGCTTCAAATAAATGGGGTCAGTTTTGACTTCGCTTGCTCATCCACGTCGGAAAAATGGTTGGTAATCCAAGGGTTAAAACAAAGCATTCAACCATTATTTTAAAAGTTATACGATTGGCTATATCTCTGGACAATACTATAGCAAGCTATGATTGTTCAATAATGATTAAATATTGGTTTTGCTATTGTTTATTTTTAGTAATTTCGTTTAATTTTCAGATATAATTTCGTTCAACATCATCCATCCCTCAGTCCGATTACCAAGATCGTGCCACCGTTTAAGAATGTAAGTTATCTTTCATAGTACTATAGCTTTACTCTCTTCCATATAACAAAATAGTTATTTGTATATCAAGACAATAAGATATAATTTTTTTATTACGAATATGGTATATTTATTTTTCGAGGCGATAGCTCAGGAAGGAAGGAATTTTATTAAAAGAGAAAATTCAATTATGAAATTCGAAACACTATAAAAATGAGCTTTTATTAAAATTAAATATTGTAACCAACTTAACGTTGAACTAAACTTATAGAGTACATTAAACTACGTAATTAACATGAAAACATATGCAGAGTTTGCGCTTTATGTGCCTAACACCGGCTAACGAAGAACTGTCTTCAGTCGCCCAGAATTTCAAGAGGTGCAGAAAGCTATCTATTAAATCTAAACTATCGTTTCTAAAAATAACTCAAGGGGCTCCACTGGCAGAATCTTTACATAAGCTCAAATTCTGGCTTGCCTTATCAAAGCTTTGTCGAAAATTTTAACTTGAAAATTTTGAAACAATATTATTCGAGCTACTAAAGGTTGGTGGTATTATTTTTGCACTTGTCAATCAAAATATCAAATAAAAAAGGTGATCACCTGATCGCAGGCCGACCGTTCTGCTAAAGAAAAAGTTGAGGTCGGGGTCGGGGTAGCACGAACCCAGAAACACAGTCAACCAACAATCAATCTCCTCCAAACATTCCTATCCTGACATACCACTTTCGCCTCGTCCACATTCATAGTGCGATTCATATATGCTCGTTTATTCTTCACACTCGGAATCATTCGTTCACGCAACAAACCATCAATCATACCCAACCAGTTATTCCTCGGACGCCTATGCAATCGTTCACCTTCAATCTTACCCACATACATTAGTTTCACCAACCTTTCATTCGACATTCGCTCAACATGTCCAAATCACCTCAACTGACTCACTCCCACTTTCTTAACAACATTCTTCTTAATCTCACACTCACCATACACCAATGTATTCGGTATACGATCACGTCTCGTATACCCACACATTCCTCTCAAATATCTCATTTCTACAGCAGTCATACGTCGTTCATGCTTTTTCATCCACGCCTAACATTCAGAACCATACATCAATGTAAGCACTCACACACCATTATAAATACGAGCAAATGTACCCAGAGCACCCAATACTTTGCACCCTGCAAACACTCGCCTTTCAATCTCCCGGTCAATACGTCCATCCCTCGAGAACATACTACCCAAATATACAAATTCATTCACTTGTTTCAGTCTCACACCATTCACTGAAACATTACAATCAGTTACCAAATCATTCTTCTCAAACACCAACTTTACATTTATCGATATTCAATAGCAGATTTTACCTTTCCCTACTTCATTTATGTTTACAATCATTTTTATAGCAGATTAAACTTACAGTCATTTTGTACTAACCTCTTGCGTGGACGTGGTTCCCCGATGGGTGATGACTGTTTGGAGGCGCGAGCTTGGTATGTAAATAACTATTGCTCGTGTTGAACTTGACAATCTGCTTTCATTAATGTCACGGTTACCAGCCGGTAAATCACACTCCTAAAAGTGGTTTAATGATAGAAGAACTACCATCTCATAAAGCACAGTTCGGAGCTATAGAAAGAATTAAATTCTTTGTTATTTTATTGTACTATAAAATAAAAAACGTGTTCGACGCGAATTCACAAAGCGCGAGATTAATTCCAATATTTCTTTGCGTGCATCGTGACCAACTCGTCTTTTTCTTACTCAATTTGGATTTGTGACATGTAACTGTTTATTTTTAATTTATTTTTCAAGAGATTCGTGTTAAAGTAATTTTTTCGGTATTGCTTTGTATTTAATTTGAAAGAAAATATACAATGTTATATATACGTCTCAGAAAAATGTATTATTTTTCTTTATGATGTACTGTTATACTCGTATAATTTTCTTTCCGCCAGAATTTATATAAGCGTAAAAAAATACGAGAAGTTTTTGTTTGTTTACTTGAAGCTCTTACGTCAGCAAAATCATATCTGGTTGTCTGGAAATAGAAACATTTATAGCAGAGTAATAATAAGATTACAGATACATTTCTTGTAAAATTTTATTAGATATTTAATTCACATGGATTTACAAAAATATATAAATAATTTAACAATAATTGAAAAATACTATTTAGCTATGGGCTCTTTAGTAAAATAGTGTTTTTCATTGCAATTCTCACATCCAGAAGCTTATCTTAATATTACATTGCATTGATAAGGTTGTCGATGTAAGAACTGGATACATCTATTAAATGGAATAAGTTAAGATATATGAGACATACATATAATCTATAGTATCTACAAAGATACAGATATGTTTAAAATATTAAGAATAGTAAGTTGTGGAACACATAGATTTTTCAAACATCACATATAATATTTTCTAGCATAATTCCTTATTATAAAATGCAAATATTTATTACAAACTAAAAGGGACTTTCATCTTAATACAAATGACAAAGCGAAATGGAATACAAAGTAATATAAATGTATATTCCTAGACATGAAATGTAAAACTTCTGTAGCGGGCAAAACCTTGTAAAAATATCATCTGCATCTTTTTCGAAAACAAATATTTTTATAAATACTTGAGAAATGCTCGGTTATACGAAGAGTAATAATAATTTATGTATCAAGGCACTGAAGTTCAATTTTTTATCACGAATATGGAATTTAGTAGCCGAGACCCGTAGTAAACCATGTGAGTGATAAAAAGGAACTTCAGTGCCGAGGTACATATCAAGTTTTATTTGAAATCTAAAATTCGAAAAAAACTGTAAAAAAATTACAATATATGTTAAATTTATACATCTGTCAGTTGTCAATTAGAACTGACGATCAGTGTTGCCAACCTTGAACAGTGAAGTTATCGTAAATAACACTCAAAATTATATGTTTTGTTCTCAATTTCGTCATCGGATTTAATTAGTTAACTCTTCTTGCAAATTTTGTTTCATGTTACGTCCAAATTTACTATAGTACGTCATTATATCTGCAAAAATTATCCTAATTGTACAATAATTATAAACGGTTGCCAACACTGGGATGCTCAAAATCGTTGTATAATGGGTTACTTTAGTGACGATTTCTGTTCTTTTAATGACGATTTTTGAGCACTTTAGTGCCGATTTCAAATAAATTAATATTATTCATTCGTTATGTCATAATTCAAATCTTACTTACCAAGAGTAAAATCAAAATGGGTTTTAAATATTTTTTTCCCACATAAAAATCCAAAGACACTAATTTTCTCATTTTCCATACTTTTATTTTCTTTTTAAGTGTAAACTGTAACTGAATAATTGGTTTAAAGATTTTCTGCTAAATATCAAATCACTTCAAAATTTTGTTACAACAGTATGTAGCATAGCGATGGATGCTACAATTTGTTTATGTTGATAAACAATTTTTTGTATTTGTCAGAGATAAATTTTACTTATCTGATAATTTCAAAACAAATATTTGACGAAATGTGGCGGATAAAGTATAGTATTCTACTCGCATGTAATAGCTATTACTCATTCAAATGATTTGCATCACGAGCGAATGCGAGTGATGTTAACTTCATTCTCATGAGTAATAGCATACATTACATGCTCGTTAAATAATATACTATTATCCATAACTGTCAAAAGTGTATTTTATCCTTGTCATATTGTAGCCCATGCCTACGGCTCGTGCTTCAATTTACTCTGCGGGAAAAATCATACAATTCCCTCTCTTAATGTACACAATATTTAATTTGGTTCTAATTTTATGTTTCAAATAATATTTAATATGTACCGTGGCACTGAAGTTGTATATACATTATCAAAATTAAATCTGAAATGCCTTGGTTCATAAATAATTATTTCATTGTAAATGAACTGTGAACAAAGAAGTAAAAATGATTCAATATTTTAAAACTTTAATTTAGTTTAGGAACGTAAAAAACAGTAACATTTTCACTTGGGTATAGTTTCTGGTATTAATTATAAAATTATATCGTCTTTATTTTATTTGTAAACATCATCAAGTCTAATTTAGTTCTGTTAGTTTGACGTCAAAGTTCAATTTGAAATTTTTTTGCAATATGCCAAATATTGACTATACGTCACATGTTTACCTATAATAAGTTTGGTTATAAATTGCGTTTTCAACCCAGTGAAATTGCATGTTGCAGATTTAATAACTTTTATTTACTATCTCGATTTAAAACTCTTGTTCAAATTGATATTGCTACCAGATATGCAGAGAACTTCAACTTCACGAGTATATTAGAGTTTGAACAATGTACTTATATTTTAGGTTATAAGTTAGTGAGGGTCGAACTCTCGAAAATTCACTCGTGGATTTTGTGAAATACGAGAACGTTACCTAATTAATAATGGAATATTTTAATGAGATATTTGAGCTCGGCATTTTGTTTGATAATTACTCAGGTTTCAGAGCGCATAAAATTAAAGCTTTCAGTTTTTCATGTTAAGATTTTGTGCTTGCACATTATTTTCTTTTGTGACGTTAACAACATTATTAAATTTCAAATTTATGCAGATAACAAGAAATGGAAACCTCCATTAATATTTCCAGTGACTTCCTTGATTCGTACCTAACAAACTAGGTATCTCCAAAAACAATACAATATATTTTTTCTACAATCGTTGCACAATATCGACATTGTTATTCCATTTTTGGTTAGGAAATGTTCAAAATTGTCGCTCTAGGGCGACAAAGTGACATAAATAAAACAAAAATAAATTAGATAAAAGTAAATGATGCATTGGACTTTTCTGGTAATAACCTTGCTATTGCAAATACAGTTGGCATATACGTACATACACTTCAACTTAATCACCATAAACGTATTCACTCTGTAGACTTTATGTCAAATGTACTCCATATGTCAAATGTACTCCATGTGTCAAATTATGATTTCTTTGAAAATTTTTATTTTGTTCATAAACGTTGTCATGATTACGGTGACATGGGTAACTACAATTTTACTGAATTGTTAAAGGCGGGACCAAAGATAATTTTGAAAATTAATTTTTTTCTACAGATTGACATTGATCAACGATTGTAGAAAAAATATTGTGTGTATCTCGTGGGATAGAGCTTGTTCGGTGCACTTGTCGAGTTGTTGATCTCGGCTTCGCCTCGATCAACAATTTCTCGCCGCGTGCAACAAACAATGCTCTATCCGCACTTGATACACAAATAACTATTGTTAATACCATTTCATTTTCAACTCAAAATCTAAAGCCCGTTTTGCACGGTCAATTTTTATTTATATTTAAAGACAATTTTTGACTTCAGTTTTAATTGAGC
This sequence comes from Poecilus cupreus, assembly GCA_963942605.1. Lineage (NCBI taxonomy): Eukaryota > Metazoa > Arthropoda > Insecta > Coleoptera > Carabidae > Poecilus > Poecilus cupreus. The sequence continues at coordinate 6,838,874 of OZ012733.1, read as the reverse complement.
GTTTTATTTGTATACACGGAATTTACTTTCAAGTTTTACTAAATATTAACATAAATAAAACAAAAATAAATTAGATAAAAGTAAATGATGCATTGGACTTTTCTGGTAATAACCTTGCTATTGCAAATACAGTTGGCATATACGTACATACACTTCAACTTAATCACCATAAACGTATTCACTCTGTAGACTTTATGTCAAATGTACTCCATATGTCAAATGTACTCCATGTGTCAAATTATGATTTCTTTGAAAATTTTTATTTTGTTCATAAACGTTGTCATGATTACGGTGACATGGGTAACTACAATTTTACTGAATTGTTAAAGGCGGGACCAAAGATAATTTTGAAAATTAATTTTTTTCTACAGATTGACATTGATCAACGATTGTAGAAAAAATATTGTGTGTATCTCGTGGGATAGAGCTTGTTCGGTGCACTTGTCGAGTTGTTGATCTCGGCTTCGCCTCGATCAACAATTTCTCGCCGCGTGCAACAAACAATGCTCTATCCGCACTTGATACACAAATAACTATTTTCTACAATCGTTGCACAATATCGACATTGTTATTCCATTTTTGGTTAGGAAATGTTCAAAATTGTCGCTCTAGGGCGACAAAGTGACACATTGTCGCACTAGTGCGACAAAAACAAAACAAAAATAAATTAGGTAAAAGAAGTAAATGATGCATTGGATTTTTCTGGTAATAACCTTGCTATTGCAAATACAGGCATATACGTACATACACTTCAACTTAATCACCATAAACGTATTCACTCTGTAGACTTTATGTCAAATGTACTCCATATGTCAAATGTACTCCATGTGTCAAATTATGATTTCTTTGAAAATTTTTATTTTGTTTATAAACGTTGTCATGATTACGGTGACATGGGTAACTACAATTTTACTGAATTGTTATAGGCGTGACCAAAGATAATTTGGAAAATTAATTTTTTTTCTACAGCTTGACATTGTTCAACGATTGTAGAAAAAATATTGTGTGTATCTCGTCGGATAGAGCTTGTTCGGTGCACTTGTCGAGTTGTTGATCTCGGCTTCGCCTCGATCAACAATTTCTCGCCGCGTGCAACAAACAATGCTCTATCCGCACTTGATACACAAATAACTATTGTTAATACCATTTCATTTTCAACTCAAAATCTAAAGCCCGTTTTGCACGGTCAATTTTTATTTATATTTAAAGACAATTTTTGACTTCAGTTTTAATTGAGCGTTTTATTTGTATACACGGAATTTACTTTCAAGTTTTACTAAATATTAATGTACATTTATCCCTTAGGGACCGATTTTTTTTTTTAATAAATGCAGCAATAAAATTATTTTTCATCGGATTCAATTTAATAATTATTAACATTTCTTTTTATGTGCTTTTGGCTAAATATTTTAGTAATTAGGTATATTGAAGCAGAATAATAAATCATAGTTGTTATAACAAATTAAATTATTACAAAGGATACAAACTTTTTTCACAATTTCAAATTGATAATTTAGCTGAATTTACTTATTTAGTTTTTTTTTATTACGAAGATAGGAAGCAGTCTAACTAATAAGGTGAATTCTATTAACACAAACGACCATGCTCTTCAGTGGGATTCGAACCCATGACCCCTGGTTTGCTAGACTGGCGACATAGCCACTACACCACCGAGATCGGCTATTTAGTTATTATTGACGAGTCTATTTGTTAATTTTTTGAAATCCAGCAAATAAATATAAATAATTTTTCTTGTTACAAATTCAGAAATGACAAAATTTTAACTTAACAAATTGTTATATTTGTTCAAATTATTAATTCAATACAATTTATTTGCCAAGGTTAACTAAAAATACTTAACAATCGCAAAATTAACAAATAAAATTTTTTACTGTGTTTTGGGTATTTTTATTGAATTATAATTGCATTTTTTATGTTTGAAGAAAAAGTAGCATGTGTTATTCAGTTTTCGTTCAAACTTACATGCTCAGCACACAAACTATCACATTTATTCCTAATAACACAATATACTTTTGCGAGTACGAATATACATATTTTGACAGTCGAGCGGAAGGCCAGGCTTGCAAATTACGAGCATTCGCAAATCAATTCTGGATGATACACATTAATTTTCCTGCTGATATTGTCACAAATTTGTTAAATGAAATTACTAATTTAATTGTCAAATATGAAATACTAGGAATTGTGTTGATAACATCATTTCATTCGTAAACAAGGATACAAGGGATTTATCAATATGAACAATTCCTTTGTTTTCTGTGACATTTATTTAGTTGATATTTATTTATTGGTTCTGAACTGTAACTGAAAGTTTAATTAAAATTAGCTGTAAAATTCATGGAAATCTCTAACATTTAAGCACACAAATACTGAACAAAACCAATGCCCAACGCCCTAGTTGACAAACACCCAGAAACACAGTCAACCAACTAATAATCTCCCCCAAACTGGAAGGCCTATCAATTTTGTTGGGCATGACTCAATAAAAACATTGATATCTACATACTCATAATAAGGCTGTAACTATGGTTATTTTAAATAAATAATGTCCAACATTCCTCACTCAGTGAGATAATAATAGAGAAGTCACGGAGAAAATACAAGTAAATACTAATTAAATTCATTAAATTCTTTATTGTGCTTGTACATACATACATACATACATAACATCACGCTATATCCCACTTAATAGGGTAGCACGAACCCAGAAACACAGTTAACCAACAATCATACTCCTCCAAACATTCCTATCCTGACACAAAACTTTCGCCTCGTCCACATTCATAGTGCGATTCATATATGCTCGTTTATTCTTCACACTCGGAATCATTCGTTCACGCAACAAACCATCAATCATAACCAACCAGTTATTCCTCGGACACCCACACAATCGTTCACCTTCAATCTCACCCACATATATTAGTTTCACCAACCTTTCATTCGACATTCGCTCAACATGTCAAAACCACCTCGACTGACTCACTCCCACTTTCTTAACAACATTCTTCTCAATCTCACACGCATCATACACTAATGTATTCCGTATACGATCACGTCTCGTGTACCCACATACTCCTCTCAAATATCTCATTTCTACAGCAGTTATACGTCGTTCATGCTTCTTCATCCACACCCAACATTCAGAACCATTCATAAATGTAGGCACTAACACCATTATAAACACTCAATCGAGCATCTCTAGATACATTCACGTTTCGAGCAAATGTACCCAGAGCACCCAATACCTGCAGACACTCGCATTTCAATCTCCCGGTCAATACGTCTATCCCTCGAGAACATACTACCCAAATATACAAATTCATTCGCTTGTTCCAGTCTCACACCATTCACTGAAACATTACAATCAGTCACCAAATCATTCTTCTCAAACACCAACACTTTACATTTATCGACATTCAATAGCAGATTTAATCCTTTCCCTACTTCATTTAACTAAACCACCTCTACTGACTCTCTCTCCCACTTTCTTAACAACATTGAGTAAGACAAATTTTTGTTATATTCACAAATATGTAGAATAGTACCTACTACTATAGTACAATTTGTATTTGAAACTTCATTCTTTATTTTGTATTGTTTAGAAGTTCAAAAGAAACATCTTAAATTGGAAATAAAAATTCACCCTACGAAGTTTGAACAACTGTAGGAACCGTTTAGAATATTTAACACTGTTAAAAGAGTTGCGAATTGTTTACGAATTAAAAATTCAAGACTTGACTTCGGGGAACTATTTGCATAAGCCTTGTTTTGTTTTCTTGTTATCGCGCCTATTTTCTTTAGGTTTTCAAGACAGACGCAAGAACTATACTAAAAAGCTTATTTCAGTCTTTTCATGCGGTATCGGAAAGCATTTGAGAAACACGAATTATCTAAATATAATTTTGTTATTTTGAAAAGTAATGAATAGTTATGGTTTAACATAATTTTATAGAAAATCACGAAGGCAAGGATAATAGGTTTCAAAACTTAAAGCAAACAAATGTAGTTCTTCGTTATGTACGAAGAGGGCCAAGGTTAATAAAACATTTCCGAGTATTTTGCTTTTTAGAGCAAGACAAATGAACAAACCATTATCCGTTTAATTTAATAATATAATCACTATGGTTTAAATTACAGAAATTAAATACCTATAAAGTTTATGAACAGTATTACTGTATTTGAACGTGACACCATTCCAGTTCATAAAGTTCTCGTAAATATCAATTTATGAAAGTGTTTTTATAGCAAGAAAGAAATATGAAACTTTCCAGTTGATCAATATTTTGATAATTTGCCAAAAATTAAATACTGAATTCAATTTCTATTATAGCTTATTTTCACATATTCTGGCAGGCTTATTGATGCTAAATAAGTTTCGATTTAAACGATTTTTGTTGGAACTGGACGGCATTTCAAGTATAGAACATGTGTAACTTACTGAAATCTACGAAATTATAGTGCCACACCAATAATAGATAAATGGTGTCATAATATAGTATATTTATAGCAAGCATATTGTTTTGAAAATCTTTAATAGTAGATATATTGCAAAAAAAGTGTGGAAAGTAATACTTTGAAGAACTGGCCTATTATAGAATGAATTAAATAATTGGATTCAGCCATTTCCAAATAAAAGAAACTGAATTGAAAATTTGTTTAATTAATATTTTAAATTTTCGTACACTTGAGAACTTGTACAATTTACTCGATAAATTCCTATGACTAGTTTTTAACCAATCATGATGCAAAACACTTGGAAATTCAACCAATGGGAATAGTTTTATACTGATAAATTCTCACGACTGGTTTTTAACCAATCATAACGCAAAACACTTGAAAATTCAACCAATAGGCACAGTATTATACTGATAAATTCCCACGACTAGTTTTTAACCAATTATAATGCAAAACACTTGAAAATTCAACCAATAGGAACAGTATTATACTGATAAAATCCCGTTACCGGGGCTACCCCAATAAAACTCCCGCTACCAAGGAAATAAATAATTGCTACTGTCAATCACTGTCAGTGAGACAGTTAATATTTCAAGTTACATTTTGCTTTGTTTTTGGAATTTATTTTATCAAATACCACGCGACCTCTCTGATTTTCTCAGATAAATTTTTATTTTTAAGCACTATTTTTTTTTGCTTTTAAGCAAACTCACTCAAGCAAACTGACATTAGGTAAAACCCCTCCTCCTTCGGAGACGAGATTTACCATGCAGTTGTTAAGCAAAAGAATTCGTGCAAAATAAAAATTTATCGATAAAATCAGAAGTTCTTGTGATATTACCCCCGATTATATTTAAAAGTATTACATAAGTGTATGGAAAGTAACTGTGTTCCACATTTCTAGCTTTCTACACTTGATTGAATGAATAAACCCTCACTTTCTGCACTTTTTAACTCATTGTGGCAATTGCAATTGAACAGAACTTTCTAATTTGAACATATGAAAAATTTCATTTCAAAAGTAATAAAATGAAATATTTCGCGTATTTCGTATTTCACATTTCTAAGAAATATATGAAAAGAATTTAATAAAATATTTTCAGTTAATAGTTAAAAGAATGTACTCGTATAATCTACTTAGGTTGACATTTAATTGATTTATAATTTTCATCCTTTTTATTATACAGGGTGTTCCATGACTCGACCGACAAACTTATACCATATATTACGGGGGTCATTATGTTCAAAAAATGTTATATAACCTATAGGTAAATTTCTACTTGTTTTGGAGATATCGAAGAAATTAAAAAAACAAAATGATGATTGAGTTAGCCTTGACGAATTGCTTTGATAAAAAACTATCGTAGTTAATGCTGAATGATTTTTGTGCTGTGTTATTAATTTAAGCCATTATGCCGCATTTTACTTTTTTCCGTCAACGTGTGGTGCGGCTTGTTGAATAATCATCTTATTGGGTCTCACTTTTTTGAAGGACCTTTTAGTGCAGAAACTTACTTTCATTTCTTGGAAGAAGAATTGCCAATTACATGGAAGATATTCATCTGGAAACTTGTCGTGGCATGTGGTTCCAGCAAGATGGGGCACCACCATATTTTGGGAGACAAGTGACGGTGTTTCTTAATGAAAATTTTCCGGAAAGATGGATAGGACGAGGAGGTCCTGTACATTGGCCAGCTCGGTCACCTGACTTGTCGCCTTTATATTTTTTTCTGTGGGGTTGCCTCAAATCTCGTGTGTATAGTAATGGTAAACCAGATACACGCGAAGAGTTGACTGAGCGTCTAGTTGAAGCTACTAATTCTCTAAATAATGAATTGGCAGTAATTAACTGGCAATATTTTATGACTCGAAGGATAGCTGTATGTTTAGAAAATGGCGGTTCTCATTTTGAACAGTTGCTGTTTTTTTTTTTGTGTTCATTAATGGATGAATAAATTTTCTGTTATCATTTTGTTTTTTTAATTTCTTCGATATCTCCGAAACAAATAGGAATTCACCTATAGGTCATATAACATTTTTTGATCGTAATGACCTCCTTAATATATGGTATAAGTTTGTCGGTCAAGTCATGGAACACCCTGTATACTTCGCTCACAAAAACGTTAAAATCTCTAATTCAATGACTGATAATTCTTAATAGATGAATAAAATAATTTCCAACCATTTACGTGACGACGAGATACGTTATTTAACTATTGAAATTTTCTGAAATTAAAAAAATTAAAACGTTTATTTTAATAAGTTGTGTGCGCATGCGTAGTAACGAATCAAGCTACGTTCACCTCCTAGTAGCATAGACGAGATTCCTTTTAAAAGAACATAAAAGTAGGTACTCATTGATAGGTAGGTTATGTAGAAAATAAAATAAAATTTTGTATTCGCAATTTTATTGCTTCGCTTATTATAGGATTTAAAAAGTAAAAAATATTACTCTTCGTATATGGTGAGCTTCAACAGAGATTAAAAAATAATTAATTTTAACCTATATTCAATTGTCCAGATAAGCCGTCAACGAGAGAGGTATTAGTGGATATTTTAAAAACAAAATTTTATATTGAATTCTGACAAGATGACTTTGTCCCATACTACAAAAGCCTTTTATTGAAAATTTGTTATGGCTTTTTATTTCTCTGCTATTTTATAGCAGATAATTTTTTATTAAACAAAAGTTTTAAATTTACAGAGGGATTAATAAAACGCATTACAGGGTGTTTCAGGACTAGTGTAACAAACTTTAAGAGCTTATTTTTGAGGTCATTTTGAGCCAAAAATGTCAAATGAATATAGGTCCTATTCCTTCTAGTTACCAAAATACAAGAGGTTGAAGTTCTGTAAATAACACGAAATTTTCTATTTTTTGTAATCAAGGTACTTTCGGAAAACAAGAGTTTCATTGAAAAGTCATACCTTATTTGTCTAAATTAAAACTTGTACTTTTAATTGTATTTTTATTTCATAATGGATAGTTATTGTACTGCTGAATATGCACATATGATTTTTATTTATGGATTATGTAATGGTAATACCCGTTACGCGTCTAGAGAATAGCAAGACAGATACCCCAACAGACGCCAACCTTCCCGTGTTGTTGTTATGTTCTGTGTTTCGAATTTATTTATTTGTCTATTTAATTGTGTCATTGTGTGTTTTGTTCTCTAAATTGTATTCGTAATATTAATAATTAAAATTAATTAAGACAAATAAGGTATGACTTTTCAATAAAACTCTTGTTTTCCGAAAGTACCTTGATTACAAAAATTAGAAAATTTCGTGTTATTTGTAGAACTTCAACCTCTTGTATTTTGGTAACTAAAAGGAATAGGACATATGTTCATATGACATTTTTGGCTCAAAACAACCTCAGGAATAAGCTGTTAAAGTTTGTTACACTAGTCCTGAAACACCCTGTATATTGAGATGTGAAAATTAACTATTGTGTCTTTTAAATAAGAATGCATTTAAATACTAGTTTTATAATAGGAATATGCTCGATTAAGTTAAAGTGCCATTAAATATTTATACGAATATTTATGTATAACTTAATGCTAGCTGTCATACAAAATATTAAAAACCTTATTTTAATTAAGTGCAATATAATTTACATTAAGAGTTAGCTCAAATATGTACATTTATTTACAATTTAAACAAATCTAATTTTCATACATACGTAGTATGAACCTCTTCTTGCGAAGGGGGCGGATATTTAGCTAAAATCTTTGGCTTAAAAAGTTGATTAAAAGTTTGTCGAAACTGCCTACTCATGGAACAATACAAAATAAAGTTGATAGCACCGTTCAATAAAGCTAATATATCCATGAATTCTCCAGTGAGATGATAGCAGTGTCGAAAAAACTCTTTCCCAAAAATCCCACTTAGCAGTCCTAATATTCCTTGCGGAACCTCAGTAATAAGAAAAAGCAAAAGCACAGCGACGAGCATCTTAGTAGTTCGTTCCGTCCGCCGTTCGGATTTATTCGGCCGGCGATCGGCCGTTTCCGCCAGCATCGTCGGACACTTATTATACGCTCGAAGGATTTGCTTTCGCTTTTTCGCTCTGCAGAGAGCTTTAATTAACCAGTAACTTATGATTGTAAGAAGAATACACGGTAGGAGTTTAATAAAAACACTGTAAGTCCAAAAACAAAACACATAGAAGAGTTCGTTTGTTTTGGCGAAGTCGCTCAGGTCCACGTGGTAGAGGTCGAAGGTTTTACCGTTTTCTGTGATTTCTGTTGTACGGATTTCTGTGACCATGTAGGATGGGCTGCACAGCAAGATGGGTAGCACGTAGCTGATGGAAATGGCCAGAGTGCAGCGATGTTCTGTGCAGAGTACGTGGCTGCGTTCTGGGTATCTGAAAAAAGAAAAACAGTTTGATGAGATTTTGTGAATCAATTTAGTGGAAATATAAATGTAGAACTCAGTGTGACGCGTGATGCAAAAGAGTGAAGACAAAGAAAGCTCGATAAGTCAATTTAATTATAAATCAGTTTAGAAATATTTGCCTCGAGGATGCAAGGAAAGTTCTTTGGAAGAGAAAGAATATTCCTGAAAAATAGGGACCTTATAATATCGAGGAAAATCAATAGGAAAAAGAGTATCAACCGTAAAATTTACAGATCCATTAGATAAACAGTATTTGAATTTATTACGATAAATTCCCACGACTAGTTTTTAACCAATCATAATGCAAAACACTTGAAAATTCAACCAATAGGAACAGTTTTATACTGATAAAACCTCGTTGCACGGGCAACGGGAGTTTTACCAGAGTTTTACCGCGGTAAAACCCCGTTGCCAGGGTTACAGCGATAAAACTCCCGCTACCAAGGAAACAAATAATTGTTACTGTCAATCACTGTCAGTGTGACAGTTAATATTTCAAGTTACATTTTGCTTTGTCTTTGGAATTTACTTATTAAATACCACGCGACGTTTTAGATTTTCTCAGATACATTTTTATTTTTAAGCACTCGTTTTCTTTACTTTTAAGCAAAACCACTCAAGCAAACTGACAGGTAAAACCCCTCCTCCTTCGGAGTCGGGATTTACCATGCAGTTTGCTGGAGTGATTGTTGCTAAGCAAAAAAAATTTGTGCAAAAATAAACATTTATTGATAAAATCAGAAGGTCTTGTGATATTACCCTCGATTAAAGGTTGCAATCGATATTAAGAGATTTCAAACTAAGTAAATGGTTCATTGTAGTATTTCAGTTCCGTTCCTGCCTAATCAGCGGATGTCAATATGTTGTAGGAAATCTTTAACCAGAGTCTTGTGCGAGAGTAGTAATAAATTGTGAACCTTGGGCAGTGAGCAACCACTTGCATTTTGGCTTTTCTTGTGAAATGTTCAAAGAATTCCTACACAGTTTAAGGGCTCCTCTCGATTGTATGCACAGTTTTTGTGAATTTTATTTTGTAAGTTCATGTAAGTAGATTTGAGTTTATGAATATTGTTAATAGTAAATGTTATATGCAGTCTCGATCTTTGAAAGTTATTATAAAAGTTAGTGAGTAAAGCGATACTTTGGATTATATAGTGTCGAATTATTCAGATCGTAAAAGTATATGATTTATATAATTTATTTTGCTTGTTCGTTATTAAATATTATATAAATTTGTTAATGTTGAACACGTGTTTGATTCCCGCCTGCGCACATATTTCCCGCCATCAGAAGTCTTTTTCCGAATACCCTTCGGAATCGTGTTAAAATATTCCGTGGTGGTCAGCGACTACGCTACTGTTAGTTATTCATTTAATCAAGTAAAACCCTTTCGTATGTCAGTTACCTCTTGGTACCAAGTGTTACACATTTCCCGAAAATTTACCAATTTTTTTGGTAAATACTTCTAATTGTTTAGTGTATAATCGATTTTATTTTCTTAATTGTTGTGAAATTTTATTGCGTTCTATTTTATTAATAAAATGCTCCATTTCAGTCTGCATTTTTAAATTAAATTTTGGAATGGTGAGCAGGCTGGTTGTAAATAAATTACAAGGACCGTTTCCTTGTGACACATTAACAACATATCCAATTTGATCAATTTTATCATTTGATTTATTTCTACATAAAACTGTTTAAACCAATGTTTCAACTGCTTTTATAATATTGACGCTGTTGACCTGATGATGACCAAATATATAAGTCGAAATCGACAGTCTATGAGATTAGTAATTTATTTACAATCAGCCTGCTCACCATTCCCAAATTTAATTTATTGCGTTCTTTATGATAAGTTTTTGTTTCTCTACACCAGTGATGGCGAACCTATAACCCGTAGGTCAAACACTGATCCACGTTTTTTAACTGACTAATTTTCTTTACTCCTTGTTTATTCAAATACTTATTAGGTTTGTTCCAAGTGGTCATTTCTGACAAGTTTGTGAGATGTTTGTGACAAATTTCAGTGCGCCTGCGAAAAATGTAAACAAGTTAACTTTGAAACATTTCTTTTCTGTAGCGAAAAATGTATGAATTTCTTTATTTATATTTATATTTAAGGTTAGCTGTCAAAACAAAATATGAGCATGCACATGCGCTTCATTCCATTCGTCGTTCCAGTCTATGTTTCAAACTTAACTTGTTTACATTTGTCGCAGGCGCACTGAAATTTGTCACAAACTTGTCAGAAATGACCACTTGGAACAAACCTATTGCCATTTGCACCAAACAATTAAGAATTTTTAACACCACTAAAAAATTTAAAACGGTCAAACCGCGCCCATTTTTACCTGTTAAGCCAATTGAATTTTAAAACTGTTTAGTTTTAAAAATACTCACTTAAAAATTTTAAACTTAACTCTGGTGCAAATGAGCATTAGTGACCCACGAGGTAGTACTAAAAAAATTATGAACAAAATTTGACCCACTTAGAAAGGTTCACCATCCCTGCTGTAGACCAGTTTTTTTTTTTAATCAAGACACTACACACCACCCCCATTAATTGATGTCCCGCGTCACCCGGGTACCTTAAAATTAAGTCCACAAAAAGAAGAAGGTATTACTGACATAACAGATGTCTTTAATTTATAACAAGGCGAACATTCAGAATACGATTTATTGTTTTTACTGTCAAAACGATTTTAAAATATTAAGTTTCAAACTGCGTTGGGACTTGAACACATCGAAAATCGCCTTGACAGGAGTTCTTGCTTTCTTGAGTTTAATTTATTGCTACACATGTGTGTTAGAATTTTAGTTATCATAAATAGTCATTTGAGTTTATCGCGGCAAATATTCTGAAATATCTGCTTGAGATGCCATCTGGGGTTGATAGATTTACGAAGAGGTCTGGTAACCCTAGATTAGGTTTTAGTTTTTATGTAATTTTTGTGCTAGTTCTGTGGGAAACGTTTTCCCCTCTTCCCGCACGTACCCGCTTATGGGGTTGATGCATATGTTTGACTAGCAAAAGAGAGGGAGTTAATTTTAGATTTTTGAACAGAGCAGACGCCTTTTCACGTCTGCAGTGCTCTACAAAAATGTAGAAATTTAAGAAAATTGTTAAATATGTTTTGGTAACTGCAACTAAGTTAACATATTCATTCGTTGTCGTCGTTTTTAATATTTGTGTTTGTTTCTAATTGTTCAATTCCCCGTTTTATCATTTTATTAAATATAATTTTTTTCATTCTTAATAGTATTTCTGTGTTTTATTTTGTAAACCCTAAGTTTCAGTAACAGTCCGCCGTGCTACAAATTAGTATTAAATTTAACTAAATTAGAATAACCCCTATCATTTTCGACATTTTCCAAAAAAGCAGATAGGTACGTATTGTTGATGTATCTTCATTCCAACACAATAATCATATCAAAACCATGCCCATACCTAAATATTTCCTTCCTAAATTGAAACACATTGTATAAAGCAAACGGCTGTACCTAGAGCTTCTCAATGAATATATAAATGCGGTACTCGTACAATACGCCCAGAATAGAAATAAGAACGGAAACGAAAAAACATTCATGCAAATTTGTATGTACGGGTGTCCTCCACTCGTTGTGCGATATTGGTATCTCGATAACAATACGCCTGGCTTGAGGTGTAAAGAAATAAGAATGTACTGCAATTGCATAGGGAGATGCTAAAATTCAAATACGCAAATTGAACTTTAACAAAAAATATAATAAAAATAAACAAACGTTTCGTGGAATTTCACATCAATTTACCAACAGTGAATACTTTTTAACTGTTTTATATACCGGGTGTCTACTTTTTAAAAAGGATATAGGAAATATAATATTAAAATATTTATGAAGCGATTGTTAGTTCCCTATGAAGTTTAGAACAAAAGTGGAAAAAAATGAGCCTAAAATTATTGATATAATTCATTTCTGTCATAAGATAGACGTAAAATAAAATTTATAATTTCTAGCTATTTCCAGAGTGCCGTGGCAAACAAAACATACAAATAGTCGTATTGTTTGAGTTGACATTTGGCATAGTTTTAATGATTATTTCTCCCATTATAAAACTGACAAATCAGAATGTCTCTTTTTCCATTGCTGTGCATTTTAAATAAGTGAATAAATTATTTGGCAAATAAACAATTTGCTCTAGTTAGATATAATAACAAAATTTTATGAACTTTTTATTTATACGTGTATCAATTTATTTATGTAAAAATTTTTTGTTTCAAAAATATCCAATCAAATCCCTGCATTTCTGATTACGGGTGTAAAAGTAATGGGGTAAATAGCTCCGTGGTAACGTGTCGGACTGTGGATCGTGAGATCCTTAGTTCGAATCCCACAGCTGACAGTTGCCAATTTAAATTTACCCCTGTGGTTCCTCCTCCACTAACAACTTTGGGGGCTATGACTTGACGGCTGGTAATCGCATTTCATACGAAAAAATATATCAGTTACCGAGATCTACGTAAGCAGAGTGCCACACCCATAATGGGTAAAAGGACGATATATTTATTTAAGTAACCAATCACGTCGCAATTATCACTTGTTGCTAAGTAACAGTTCTTGACAGTTGATTGAGAGTTAATTCAATATTAGATTGGTTTATTTCAAAATATCATTTTCACAGTATGTGAATGAAAATAATAATAATTGTCGCAAAAAATTAACTCAACGAATATCCCTCGACCATTGATAAATACTCATAATTTGATCACAACTACTTCAAGAACGTTGCTTGAAATAACTAATTATTGAATATAAACCATCGAAAAAAAAAAAATTATGCGTACCACGTAGGAAAAGTAAACTTCCCGTACTCCTGATGTTTTCCACAATCGTGGAATACAGGGTGTTTCATAACTTCAGGTATATACGTTAATGGTATATGTTATTTGATATGCTGATTACAAATCAAAAAGAATATGTTTTTTAATCGCAAAATTATTTTCCATATTTTCCAGTCCAAATTTTCCGTTGCCACTGCCACTGGGTGGATGATTATGTTAATAATTATCGTTTCATTAAAAATAATTAAGTTTTTTCGTTTATTTTACTAGTATTGTGTAATTTAAATTGTTGATTACATACTTCATTGTTTGTTTAATAGGAAAGCGAATCCAGTGCAGTACTACAAAAAATGTTTTAGGTAAACAACCCTTAAATTTTCGAATTTAAAAAAAAATCTTTTACATAGATTCGTAATCAGCATATCAAACAGCATATACCATTAACGTATGTACTCGAAGTTATGAAACATCCTGTATATCACTTTTCCTACTAGATACCCAATATACTATTTCGTTTGCAATTCTAAAAGCATTAGCTCATTTGCAACATCTTACCATCTCGATCTTATAGCACATTCCCTCGTAGCATCAATAGTAATTTTGTAGTACGAACATCAAATACGTATTTATACATTTTATCGCTGCGCGCAGCTCACAGGTTGGTCCTCTCATCCTTTGCACGCGAGAGAAGATTAATGCGAGATGTTTACCTCCCCGCCGAGCGCATTAGGCACGGAACGTAAAGTATAATGTCTTGCGAATCCATTTGTACCGCCCGCTTTATTTCGAGAGTACATTCTTGCTTGACTCTAGCGAGAGTATACTCTCAACACTATGTCGTACATTGGCGCTCCCATGTAGGTTCGGCGAAAGGTTTCAGAGAATTTACGGTAATGACCGATAAACCATATTGAAAATTGGGTCACGGAGAAGTAGGTTTGTTCCCTATGAAAGCATGTAACAGTTTGCATAAAGATGAGGCGATTAAATGCGAGATTTGTATCATTAGTGTCCGATTATAAGTAGTAGAATGTAAGCCATACTATAAATCGGTAGATGTTCTATTTTTGAAAATCTGGTGTGGGCATCACACTACTTTCTTATACATACCGTGTGTCCCACGTAAATTTTGGCATAGGCAATTAACATGTAAAATCAGTTTTTTTGTAAATAAAAAGTGTCCGGCAAAAAATTATGCATCCAAATTTTATATCACAATGCTGGCAATATCTTATTTAATGCAGATTACTTTATTTTGATAACGCAATTTAATGTAATTAATAATAATTAATTCCTAATATTCCGCCTACTCTTTTTATTGCCAGGAAAAAACAAACAAATTTGTTATGTATGAGTTTTATTATTATAGAAAACGACTTTTTAGTTCACAGCGCAATAGTTCCAATGAATATTTGGAAAACTAATCAAATGAGAATTTTAATTCAAAAACTTTTAATGATATTTCCCACCTATTGTATTACGTTGGTAATTATTATTTTTAATTATTATTATAACTATTTTATGTTTGCAATTCTGCAAAAATAATTTGCTAAAATTATTTATTGAATTTATTTTACAAATAGCAAAGAAAGCAATTATTTTTCCCATAAATGCAAAGAGATACTTTCATACGGGTCGCAAACGTATTTTTTACATACATACATAATGTCACGTATATCACACTGGGTAGTACAAACCCAGAAACGCAGTCAATCAACAATCAATCTCCTTCAAATATTCCTATCCTGGCACACTACTTTCGTGTCATCCACATCCATAGGGCAATCCACACATGCTGTTGTATTATTCTCTATAGAAATTTCGTAATATATTGAAATGATATATTGGGGCATTTGAATATTTATTTCTTTCAGTGAAAAAATAGTTATGGCACTGAAGTTGTACTTCTTATCACGGATATGGAATTTATTGTCCGATGAAAATAAATAATATGAGTGGTAATAGTTATTTGTCAAACTAGAGAGGAAAGCGCTTCTTTGTCCCCCTCGAGTTCGAAGTTTGCCTCATGAGCACAGCGAGTGAGGCATTTCGAACGAGAATGGAAGAAGAGCTTTCCTCTCGTGTTAGACACAACATTTTTTTCACGACATGTTTCTAAAAACGATTGGATCTGACCTAAAATACACTTTGAGAACACAACTGACAGACTGACACGTTAAAAGTTAGGTTATCTGACACAAGGCGGTGCAGCAGTGTTGCCAATGTAGAGCTCTAGAAGAATGTAGGTATTCTCGTCCGCCATTTTGGGTCCAAATGTCATAAATAAAACAAGTTATTGGAATCCAGTTACTTAAAAAAACATTCAAAATTTTTATCTGTCAAATTTTAAAACATATTTTTTGAAATTCTGTAAAATCCATCTACTCAAATCATACAGTAATATATTATTAGAAATTATTCTGTACACTTACCTGTTAGATATGGAATATAATAATTGAAGGTATAATATATCACAATTATTAATCAATATCAACTTTGAATTTGACAGAAAAGAATTAAAGTAACTGGATTCCAATAATTTGTTTTATTTATGACACTTGGACCCAGAATGGCGGATGAGAATACTCATATATTCTAGTGCCTTAGCCAATGAACCAATCTTAGATATATTTAATAAGTTCACAAATTTGTAATTAAATAAGAAAAAGAAAAATATAAGACATAATTGTAAGACAATTTAAAGTATGTATATCAGTACAATAAGGATTTTCAATAAAATTAGGAATTTATTTATAATTTTTGTAATATATATTTTTGTAAATAACATTTATATTGGAACAAAACATTTTCCTCACTATTCCGAGAGACGAACGTTGGGGTTTCCTACCATGTCGTGAAAAAAAGGAATTTCAGTGCCGAGGTACAAATTAAATTATATTTGAAATACTCCAAAATAAAAAAAAATGTATTAAATCTTTTAATATTAGTCATTTATTAAAATGTATTGCTGGAAAGAGGGTTGAAGGGCAAAATATATTGCATATCTTACTGTAAAATCTCGGGTTATGGTAAATCTTAAGATTTTCCAGTTAAACCTAAGATTTAACAACACCTAATGGTAACAGTCGAAGAGTTCTGTGATTATCGTTTATTTCAAATTATTACCACCAGTACCTTGTTAAATCTTAGGATTTACCCCAAAGACACGGTAAATAACCTAACCTGTTAAAGCCCATACATTGGTTAATCTAAGGTTTTTAGCAGTAAATAATTACATTTACCAACTCATGTGAGATTTACTGGTAAAACCTAAGATTAACCAATACTCGGGTTTTTACAGTTTTCCTCGGCCACGCTATGTTGTTTCTGTCTGACGTCACCGAAGCAAATTGTTTTGAAGGATGATCCGAATTCTAACAAATATTTATCCAAGTTCCCGTAATCAAATATAAAGTATGTAATTAAATCTCTGTAATTAATTGTAATAAATCATATTTCAACACTTCTGCGCAGTTTAAGGTATTATATAGATTAATGGCCGGTGTTCGAGGAAAATTATCTGCTATTTGAAATCTGTATGGCTTTATTATTACTGCCATGTAAACGATAATAATTCAAATATTTTACAATTATTAACCTTTATCTTATCTAATGAAGAATAAACTACACAGTATCAGCAGTGCAATCTACAACACATATTGCAGTACAAGTTATGATGAAATAATTAGACCTTTGGTTTTTACATTCGCCGAATTTTTTAACAGGTAACTAAAATTGCCAAAGCTACAATAATTTATTCTTATTTTTATTTCATTTGAATTAACTACTCGTTTTAAAATAAATTTTTTTTAGTATATCTATAATTCAGTTATAAAAATATATGCCAGAATAATAATTTATATTTTAAACTTTGTCTCCATTTTGTATTGTAGCACGGCGGGCTGTTACTGAAACTTAGGGTTTACAAAATAAAACATAAACACTATTAAAGGTGATAAAAAATTATATTTAATAAAATGGTAAAAACGGTGAAATGATGAATTGAACAATATAAACAAATATTACAGTGACGACAACGAATGAATATGTTAACTTAGTTGCAGTTACCAAAACATATTTAACAAACAAATTATACTTAAATTTCTACATTTTTGTAGAGCACTGCAGACGTAAAAAGACGTCTGCTCTGTTCAAAAACCAACAACTAACTCTCTGTCTTGTGCTGGGCAAACATATGCATCTACCCCATAAGCGGGTACGCGGGGCAGGGAAGGAAACGTTTCCTACAGAACTAGAACAAAAATTACCTAAAAACTAAAACCTTATCTAGGGTTCGACGAGGCCTCTCCATAAACCTGTCAACCCCGGATGACATCTCAAGCCGATATTTCAGAATATTTGCCGCGATAAACTCAAATGACTATTTATGAAAACTAAAATTCTAACACACATGTGTAGCAATAAATTAAACTCAAGAAAGCAAGAACTTCTTTCAAGGCGATTTTCGCTGCGTTCAAGTCCCAACGCAGTTTGAAACTTGTTATTTTAAAATCATTTTGACATTAAAAACAATAAATCGAATTCTGAATGTTCGCCTTGTTACAATATCATTTAAAAGTTATTTAAGCAGACAGCCATGTGTTGGAATATCAGAGTATCATTTTATTTATTCAGTAAATATTTATAAGTAAATTGTGCTCTATATCTATATCTATGTTTCAATATTTACAGAATTATATTTATCAACTGTAATTACACAAGAGCTTTTTATTTTGCCGGATAAATTTATGTTTGTCACGAAACCTTCTAATCTAACAATTTGACAAGAAAACTGTTTTAATAAAATCACGACACCGTAGTTGTAGTATTTTATTTTTTAAACAATTTTCGAGTCAAATTGCTGTCAGGTGACAAGGTTGAGTTGTCAAACTGAAATTTATCAGAAGAGAATAAAATGCTCGAGTGTAATTCGGCGAGATATTTTAATTACATTATTTATGAAAAGGTTTATTTAAAAGTACAATAGGTGAAAGTACAATTATTATATATCATATTTTTGGCATATAATGCAAGTGACAGCAAAGTAAGCAATTTAATCACAAGTGATATAAAGATGTTTTAATCACAAGTGAGAAAAATATTTTTGCTCACTCTTTTTTTATGGCACCATACATTTTAGTCTATAATTTGATTTTAAACTACTTTGCAATATTAAAATAATTAAGTAGTTGAATGTACGACTTCATAAAATGTATAACCAGTAATATAACAATTAAATTCACGAAAAAAAAAATGAAATTGTTTGTTGACAAGTTAGAAACTGTTGGGGAAATTGATGCTAATACTGACTATACAACTCATAGAAAAATATACCAATCAGATAGTTAAATTTTTCTTAGTTGCGCTCTATTATATCGGTTATTTGCGTTGCTAAGTTTCGGTCGCAAACAAATGAATTATATCTAATCATATAATCCATGAATATAAACAAACAATTAATATTTTTGACATAAATAAATAATTTGTTTAATATAATTGGTTGATTCGTTGCATAGTCTTAACATATACAACTCGAGCTTCGAAAAACTTCTGAATTTACAGTTGCGGACTCGATGCGTTGCCTAGGAAACATAACTCTACCTACGGTGTCGTTATGTTACCTAGGAAAAACATCTCGTCCTCTCATTTCTATATTTGATTATTTTCGAACCTCTTGTTTATAACTACTGATTATGTGTGACTATAATGAATAAGAACTATATAAATCATATCAATGCGCTAAAATGGAACACATAGTAGAAAAACTTGTATTACAGATATGTGCGCACCGACAAAAAAATTCGGTGATATTTAAAATAATTGTATCAAATAAAAAATACAGACCGATAGACCTCACGGTATATATCTACAAAATTTTGTGAATTGTGTGTAATGTTTAAAAATAAACAACGACAAAATTTTAAAAATATTGTTTTGTATTTTTGTATTTGATTTGTTTATTGTTTTAACAATTTTGTTTGTTTTCATCGCCTACCATTGTTTGAAAAATAATTATGAAGCGATTTTATAATTAATTGTTTGTAAAAATAAAGTTGGGAAATTTTAAATTAATATAGGTGAAAGAACATCAGAGAAACGTGTATGATAAAATAGAAAAACAAGGAAAGGTTAAACAAAATCTTCAAATATAATTCCCATTATTCTAAAAGCTTTGTTCGTGCTAAAACAACAAATAAAAACAAAAAGCAGAGGGTATTAAACAAATGTAAACAAAAACAAAATTCAAAACTTAAAATACCGGAGGAAGCCAAGAATTTCCTGGAGCATTTATAAATTAAAAGGTTTTTGCGAGACAACGAAAAACTCTAAATGATCAAAACAATTTAAAAAGTAGCATTTATCACGATATTTCTTAACTGTTTTTACAGGACAGTATGATAATATTACCGTACAGCATAGAGTTATGACATACTTACCCTTCCTACTTTTGTGCATGTAAACATAGGTTTAATCTCCTGAAACCGGTAATAGTAATTTACATTACAAGCAAGGTAAAACAGTTTTTACTGCTGAATGGAGGAAATGACCGGCGAGCCTGTCACCTCCTTGAAATAGTAAAACAGTTACCTTGCGTGTATTGTTCAACATTTTACTTGTTACTTATTTGTAAATTAAATTAAAATTATAACCAAGTCCTGTCAGTTACTCACAAATGTTTTGTCAATAGTTATTTGTATCACAAGGTTGGAAACTGCTACAAATACTAGCCCTCGCAAAATAGTTTCCAACCGAGGGATACACAAGATTTTTCGCGCCAACATTTATGTAAATTTAATAAATAAATTTAATTTATTACTCCTTTTCTTAATGACAGGGAATTTTTTTATGTTGCTAACTTCACAATATTTGAATGTCAATTATGTTTATTTTCCAATATTATAACCAAAAATATCTACATATTTTTATTTGGATTTTACTCTGCAAATTCAATTATAATTACTTACAAATATGTTTAAAATCCATAAATATTCTGTTTTCTTGTATTGCAAATACTCAATTGTAGATATATTGCCATAAAATTTGTAAGTCAATGTAATACTTTGACATTTCTACCGTCAGCTAAAATTAGTGAAGTGATGCCAACATATAACCATAAAAAATTAGTAAAAAAAACATGATTTCCGACCGCGTTAGAGATATGTAATTGTGTCAATGTCGGACGGCGGCGCGAAAAAATTATTTCAAATGATTTCGCATAAGCCTTGTAAGCATTACTGTGGCAACGTGCATTGTTTATCTTGCTTACAAACTTGTAAAATTTTACAATGCAGCTGTCAATTAGTAACTTGTAAGGAACCATTTTCAAAAGCAATAGAGGGCTTGGGTAAATGGTATTTACAAATGAATAACAAGTAAATGAAACTTACAACGGATTAATTATACCGGGAGTTTTTTTTATCAGTATACATAGGGATGTGTCATTACCATAGTTACAGACAAAATGATTGACAGCAATGTATTAAAGCGTGCACATAGGGATAACTTACAGTTATTAAAAATAATAGTTCCTATCAATTCAATGTAGTTTATTAAGAACTAAAGCAATTAAAACAAATTTCTTATTTGTTTAAACTTGCATTATTTGTTTCAATATGATTAACTATTATTAATAATCAATGTAAATTATCAAATGTTCACTTTTTAAAAGAACGCGGTAATACATTGCTGCCAATCACTTTAACTGTAACTATGGTAATGATGCATCTCTATGTATAGTGATAAAAAAAAACTCCCGGTATACTTGGCTAGGTTACTGGGCGTGTATATACGAAATTTGGATCGGTTACGTTTAATGATAAACACTAACGTAAAAAAAATTATAATGCAGCTATTAATTAATAACTTGTATAGATTCATTTTTAAAGGCAATAGAGGGCTTGGGTAAATGGTGTTTACAAGTGAGTAACAAGTAAAAATATTTAAATTTCATTCAGAAACTGTTTTCAGTTTTGTTAGTTTTATTACTTGTTCTTGCAAAAGTGCAATTTCTGTCGCGATATAAATCTATCCAGTATTTAATGTGCTTCATAAATCTGTTTACAAAAAGCAATAAAGGCGAACGTTTTAAAGAATTGTATCTTGGAAAAATAGGTTCCCATTCTGTTTTCCTTACCTTATCGCAATATATCTCCATATCGCCAGGGCAAGTGTTAAGCATATTGAAATCGTATGCAGCACTTGCGCAAAATTAGTATGGAACAGCATATAAACCGCCCAAGAATACGGAAAATCATTTCTCCTCGGCAGTACAAAATAATAATAATACGCAAAAGGTATATACTCTATCATGACCATCATATCCGCGACTGCAAGTCCTGTAAGAATCCTATTCACTGGAGTGCACACCATGTCCTTCCTCGTCAGCACAGCAATATTCAACACGTTGGCAATCGTGCCGAATATGCAGACCATCAAGCTAAGGTAACCGTGAGTTCTGCTGTAGGCGCTTGCGATGTCCCTCACAAAGTCCATGCAGTAGTCGTTGTTTCCATTCCTGGATAACCCTTTAAGTATCTCGATGTATAGGGTTAGATTCTTGAGGGTGTCGTTGAAGTTCTTGTCCGGGATTTTGTCCATGGTGGCGTTGTGAAGTAGGTTTGTTATCATTTTAATTAGTCCATTGAGTTTTGACATTTCGCCATTATTCATAGAAAATTGTTGATGTTGTTCTTAAATTTTGAAACATTGTTGAGATGTTTAGTTGTTTGTCATTATTTGGTAGTTGGATTAGTAGACATCGTAGATATCTGTAACAGAAGAAAATTGTTTTAAGTATAAATATAAATACAACGATTGTTAAAAAAATTCACTATTGGAATAGGATATCTGTCGTATTATAATTATGTACATTATTTTCGAATAATAGTATATTGTGTCATTAGGAGTAAATGTGATACTTTGTGTGCTGAGCATGTAAGTTTGAACGACGAGCGAAGCGAGTCGAACAATTACATGCGAAGCACCCAAAGACACATTTACTCCGAATAACACATGCTATTTTTTCTTCAAACATAGAAAATAAAATTATAAATAATATAAAATGCTCGAAACTTCAAAAAATATTCTGTCTTATCTAGCATTTCAAGTTGCCGTAGAATATGCTGTTTTGTTATTTTTGTTTATTTGTTTCATTTTTAACTGTCAAATTATTGAATTACAACCTAACTATTTTTCATAATATTTTACTTTGTCCGCCGCCGGCGTAAATGTGTTGCCATGGATACACTTTTACGCCGGCGGCAACAATATTGAACTTCTGCTTGTTGAATACAAATACATAACAACGTACTTTTATGACGTTTGAAGAAAATAGTATATTATTGAATGAGCATGTAATGTATGCTATTACTCATAAGTAGAGAGCGGATTATATGCAAAGTGCATTCGCATATCTTTAACTTAAATCAATTTTCTGGACGAATTACATTGATTAAAGTTAATTAATGCTAATTACTAATTGCATATATTGCATATTTAGGCATTCTTATGCATATTTTTACAAAAGTTGCATATAACTGCATATTTCAATATTTTTAAGACCTTATCTAGTGATAAACATTCTGAAATTTCTGATAATGCACATTAATAATTCTCAAATATTGGAGGAGGCCGCAATAAATTGAAAAATGCAACGGAAAAAGCAATAAACAATACAATAAGCAAATACACAATAGTTATTTAGTTTACAAGTGGGCAAAGTAAGGAATTACCCACGAGAGAAATTTTAGCGCACGAAGTCGAAGGCTGAGCGAGATGATTTTATCGAGTGGGTAATTCCACTTTGCCCACGTATGAAGTATAACGTTTTATCCAACACTTCTTAATAAATGAAAAAATTATTAAAGAAATATTATTTGACAGTGACATATGCTTTATATTTTTAAATTAAAATGTCAATCGAAGTAGTTGCCAAGGTGTTGTGTGTTATTATTATTGTTATAAATAAAAAAATACTCACTAGTGGCTTTCCTCAAAATTATACCCACTAGTGGATAATCTGTTACTTTGCTTGTTTAAAATCGCCATAGTTATAGAGCATTTATTGAGAGGTGTTGGATAAACTAATAAACTCTAATATTTCTAGGGAAATCGCTGTAATGGTAACGGTAGGTATTCATTGTATACACGAATGCTGGTAAAAGTGGGTACAATGAATATAAGACCGAGAATTCTCAGCTGGATATACGAGTATCTTTTACTTATGTTCAAATTTTTTTTTGAAAATTTTGTGTAATTTTTTATTGTAATTATGTAAATATGTCATAATCTTATAATATCAACCTACGGTGTCGTGATTTTATTAAAACAGTTTTCTTGTCAAATTGCTAGGTAACAAGATTTCGTGAGAAGCAGAAATTTATCCGACAAAATAAAAAGCTCTTGTGTAATTACAGTTGAAAAAACAGTCACTGACAAATAGTAAATGGTCGAGCTAAATAAATATATATG
Organism: Poecilus cupreus; assembly: GCA_963942605.1. Taxonomy (NCBI): domain Eukaryota; kingdom Metazoa; phylum Arthropoda; class Insecta; order Coleoptera; family Carabidae; genus Poecilus; species Poecilus cupreus. The sequence continues at coordinate 6,814,704 of OZ012733.1, read as the reverse complement.
TAATAAACTATCTGCCAAGAAATTTTAATTAGTGCTGCCTTATCGCAAGAAGATGAATTTCGTCAACGTTTACCAGTCCAGAAAATGTATATTCTACGTTAATTTAATACAACAGCGTTACTTTTTACGTTAGTATTTATCATTAAAAGTAACCGATTTAAATTTCGTATAAACACCTATTAGCCCAGTAACCTAGCCAAGCATGTAATTAATCCGTTTTAAATTCAATTAACATAAAAATGTTTTCTCCGTGAGGTGATAATTAAGAGTACTTCTATCAAGAAAGGTATTAACTTTGACAAAAGCCAAAGGGATTCCATTATCCTTGACAAACAAGTGAATTGAAACTATTAAATTTCATACCCTACTCCTCCAGGAAGAAGTTTAATATGTCACTCGCAGTGTAGTCCATATTTTATTATGTTTGAACACATTCTAATAGAACACTTTACTGACAGTACATACGTTTCACTTTTCTTTAATAAAGGGAATTTAATAAACAACTTTTCACTTCAGACTTCTCTTTATCCTTTCTTTACTACGTTTCAGAAGTGAATTAAATTGTACTGGAGACTGGGTAAAGAAATAGACACAATAAGACAATATTTAATTGAAATAGTTCATGAATATTTTACCCAAAATATGTATATTCAAAACTAATTGTTCATCCTAAAATAATAGTACACACCAAGTTCTGTAAATAATTTAATAATTGTTATTATTATTACGTTTAAATTGGAAAGTTTTGCTATTATCTGGTGTCTAGTCATGAATTATTATTTCATTTACCAATCCCTGAAGCGATGAATACGTAGAAACAGTATCTACATAATTTTTTTAACGAGAATTTCACATTCAACAAAAAATTTTAAAATATAACTAAGGTTTTTTGCAGACAATGTAAATTAATAAGAAAAATTAAACACAGTATATTCTGTGCATTGTTAGAAATCGTATCTGTCATTAATTCGGGATATTTCTCTTTATCTGAGGTTTTATTATGGCGCATCAGTTCATGTGCATTGAAAATGGAGGGAATAAATTCGAACAGTAGCTATGATACTAATGAAGCTGCACCTTTATCAGGTAAAATAATTTTACCGGTTTCAGGAGATTAAACCTAGTTTACATGCCCAAAAGTAGGCAGGGTAAGTATGTCATAACTCTATGCTGTACGGTAATATTACCGTACTGATCTGTCAAAACAGCCAAGAAAATGAAATAAAACATAATGATAATATAATGCTATTTATTAATACATACGGAATTAAGCTGTTCACAACTTCACCTGCTGCGTTCCAAATATTTTCAGGCAATTCAGCATCGCCAAAATTCACTTTTTATCTAGCCATTATGCACACATTTGACTTTTAAATTAAAAAAATATTAATAATATGATACAAAACAAGTGTAACCATGGTGTTTAATAAAAACAAACAGACTTACTTGATCACCTTCTAAAATTATGACAGACTTATTCATAAAAGAATTTCAAAAAATAATATTTATTAATGATATTAACGTCTCCATATTCTGAAACCGGTAATCTATTGAACAAACCATGGACGTTATGAATCATAACAGGCCTTAGTTGTCGTAGAGATCGGATTTCAAACTGACATCTGCGGCTGCTATGATACTCATAACATCGCTAGGAATGTTAATAGCTATTAAACTTTATTCGTTATCTCTGTAATTAAAAAACTTTTACTAATTTTTTCATTTTTTTTCATTACCTTTCATAAACTATCATTCCTCACATTTATGCGTATAGGTTAAGAAACACCGTGTTTCTAGTTAACCCAATGGGCTTTATAGCGTTTATTTTTAAATTTTGATCAACTTTCCTATTTACAGTAGTAATAGTCTATATACATTGAAAAAGTAAAAAGTTACAGCAATATAATAAAATAAAAATGAAATACCTATACTCCATATATCAATTCTACACCTGGTATGTGCGGATATATAAATAGATATTTACGGGTAAAGAATAACGTGTTATTCATGCCCATCTCTGGTTCTTACATATTTATATATGCCAGTATATTACGGTAGTAATAATTCGCAATAAACCTAAGTAACACGTGTACTCTCTATAAATATGCAATATTATTTCGTTATTGGAATAATAAACCATAATACAACTGCGTACAAGTTCCAATATAACGAATTCAGCCAGCATTAGATCACAATCAGTGAGTTTACATTTTGTTAAACCAAATATACCTATGAGTAATTGTATTTGCTCAATTTATGTAAGTATTTAGTTAGAGCAAATTAGGATAATATTCACTGTGTAATATGTACGTTAATGCAACAAATCAATGATGATTACGAAATGTGATGTTTATATTAATGGCCTCACGTATTGTTCATTATAATTACAAAGTAATATATGGCGATCAATGACTGAATTTGACCTCCAAATAAACAAATTAGACTGGAATTAATAATAACAAATACTACTGGCAATGTACTTGTTATGAATTTTAAATGTAATAACCTGTTTTTTTTTTAGGAACAGTTATAGCCTGTAATCAAAAGTATTGGATACATAGATAGATATATTGTTATTAAAATGAGTGAAATATTTTATTAATTGTACTTATTTTTTAAGTAAAAAAATAATTAAATCTGTGATCATAAAAATATTATTTGTCTCGAGTAAATAATATTGAATAATGCTGTATTTAAGAAATGGTTTTCTTTTAATTGAACCATTTTCATTATTAAAAATAATATATATATTTAACATGCTCTATGCCTGATCAAACTACAGAAAATAAATTTTATTTGAAATCGGCATTAAAGTACTCAAAAATCATCATTAAAAGCTCAGAAATCGTCACTAAAGTAACACATTATACGATGATTTTGAGCAATGCAATGCTGGAAACCGTCATTTATTGTACAAGAAGGATAATTTTGGCAGATATATTGACATACTATAGTAAATTTATACGTAACATGAAACATAATATGCAGAAAGAATTAACTAATTAATTCCGATAATGAAATTGTAGACATAACACATAATTTTGAGTGTTATTTACGATAACTTCACCGTTCGTGGTTGGCAACACAGTGTCAGTTTCAATTGACAACTGACAGATGTATAAACTTAACCTATATAATAATTTTTTTAGCTTTTTCTAATTTTAGGTTTCAAATAAAATTTAATATTCGACATTGAAGTTCCTTTTTATCATTCGCATGGTTTATTTTCCTCGGCCCTACCGGCTTCCGCAACTAAATTTCATATTCGTGATAAAAAGTTAAACTTCAGTGCCTTGATAAATAAATAACTAAATATCTATGATCGTTATTAAAAGTGGCCCTTTTAACGGTTGCTTAGCAATTAAAAGTGTTTGACACTAGTGCTAAAAGTAACATGTCAAACATAAAAGGAAAATGTACTATTGCACTCACATGTACACATCACAGTACAGAAAATATTTATGGTTTTAATTTCGAAAATGTCTCATTTCTACAAAAAGAATGCAATCCCAGTAAACATTTATGGTACAAAATGCTGTACATCAATGAAGATCAGAAATGTATCAATTTCCGTAAAGACAACCAAGACCTAAATAAAATTACGCGAATTTATATTCCAATAAACGTAACTTCAGAAAATTACCAAATAAATCGCCAATCCTAAGTAATTTAGCAGCTACTCCATAAAACGTTTTCATCGAGAATACCGACTATGACCCAAATCATTCGATTTCGAAAGCTAGAACTTGTATTTACAAAACAAATATTGGGCTTACATATATAGGTACTTAATTGAAAAGGGGCGACAGCAGAGTAAATAGAAGTATATAATTTGGCAAATTTTACGTTGACGAGTGAAAATAGTTTGCGAGAGACGTTGAAATGTTAAAGGTTTCCGCTTAAATACCTACTTCATTTTGTAAATACGAGTGAAGTGTAATGTTTGGCAAGCAAGATCGGACGATTTTCACGTAACAACAATATGCATTGATGCAAATATCATGCAAATTCAGCGAAAATTTTGATTTACACTACTGTGGTTTATTGTGTATGGAGTGCTTCATTTTGTGCAGACGGGAGTGTAAACAAGAGCGAAATTTTAATCAAAATATGTGTACGAGCAAGAGACAGAGCATAATAGAGCATTTGTATGTATTTTTACAAAATGAAACTCTTTAGAATTTCAGTATTTTAAATGTTTGGTGTTCGTTTTTTACCCGGGCCACCATTGGGATATCAAGAACTATAAGAACTATGACCAGTTTAATTATATATTAGATATATTATATATTTGGGTTTGTGGCTAAAATTTTTCTTTCGTGACTAATATATCACATTACACACTAATACAATAAATTACAATTACTTTACATGTGGACAAAAAAAGGAATTACTCACGAGAGGAATTTTATCGAATGGGTTATTTCGCTGTGCCAACGTATGAAGTAGAACGTTTTATTGTAGATCGTGAGATCCTCAGTTCGAATCCCACAGCTGACAGTTGCCAATTTACATGTACTCCTGTGGTTCCCCTTCCCCTTACATATTTCGGGGCTATGATTTGACGGCTGGTAACGGCACTTCATACCCAAAAATATATCACTTACCGAGATCTGCGTAAGCGGAATGCCACACCCATAATGGGCAAAAGGCGTGATGACATATTTATTTTATTTATTTATTATTAAATGCAAATATTATTAAAGAAATATTATTTGACAGTGGTGTATGCTTTAAATATTCTAAATTATAATTTCAATCGAAGTAGTTACCAAGGTGTTGTGTGTTATTATTATTGTTATAAATAGTAAATTACTCATTAATAACTTTTCTCAAAATTATACACACTAGAGGGTAATCTGTTACTTTCCTTGTTTAATATCACCATAGCTATAGAGCATTTATTGAGAGGTGTTGGATAAAATTATTGAATTACAACCTTAATATTTTTCATTTGACATTTGACTTTATCTGCCGCAGGAGTAAAAATGTTTCTACCTTTATGCTGGCGTCCAAAAAATTTAACTGCTTGTTGAATACAAATACATAACAGAACATACATTTATGACATTTAAAAAAAGTTAATTATCAATCGATTGGAATTTTTAAAATTTAATAAATAAATTAATAGGTAAATAAAGTGAAGAACTTTTCGGTGAATTCAATTTTGTTTTATTAAAATTAGGGGAATGTTTATTCATACATAAATCACTTTTTTACCTCCCGCCTACTTCTAGGAAAGGGAGGTATTGTTTTTGGTAAAAAAATAGGGTAGTGAGTTTTCAATGAATAAGCACGTTTTAGGGTCCCTACAATACGATTTTACCAATTTCGCGATGTATGTATGTATGTATGTGTGTGTGTGTAGTCTGTGGCAATTTTTTCGTCTCGCATAACTCAAATACTATAATACCAAAAAATATAATTTTGTGAATTATTGCTTCTTATGTTTAAATGAAGAGCTGATTAGATTTTGGATAAAATTGGTCAACCGGAAGTAGCAGTTTACTTGAAGCCCTTAACATTTTTTCGTGAAAAACACGGTTAAATTTCCTTTTTCAACAATTTATATTATTTTGAAAGTTGAAGAATATTTAATTTTACATGTGTTTTGATTACACTAATTTTATTAATTTTCATTAGGTTTAGACATAATAAAATATAAAGAAATTAGATTTCACAAATCTTGCATTCCTAGTACACCATGGAAACATTTAAAAATTTTCAATTTTTTACGAAATGTGATACATGTCATTGTGATTATGAAGCTGTTTTCTTAGGGAAATATATGTCAAAAAATAAATAAATATACGAAAGAAAATTAAAATTCTCAAATATAAATAGAAAATAAACAAATAAGAAGGTATGTTTCTGTATTATCAAATACTATTTTGTACCGTTTAAGAGTAGTATTGGGCGGGAGGTTATGTGCTGGGAACATCAGATTTTTTACAAATATAAATATTTTTAAATCCGGATATATTTAATCTTGAAAGACTAAAAAAAACCATTGTCCACCATAATTTAACTTGAGAATATTATAGAATTTTCAGTAGTTTCCGAAATTCATTTTATAAGTACATATTTTCTTATAAATTTTGTTTTCTGTTTAAGTTGATTAAATTATAGTTGAGAATTACGATTATTAACGACGTAATCTTAGACTTATCTATTTCTCAAGTACAGGAACTTCTAAAATGCGAACATCAAACAATGTGATTGAGTTTCATTTCATGTAAACGTTGAATAAACGATTTTATAATTTATTATAAAACTCTGCAGACTGTTTACATTGCCAGTGATAATTGAGGCCAATCCAAACTCATAAAATTTCGCTTTGTTTATCTGAAGTGTTCGTAAATTAACTCTGCCACTCCACGAAAGATTTATGTACAGTATTTTTAAACAATACGTTTTTCAGCAAATTTTGTTTTGTTTTGTTTGTTATACGTTTTGATATAAAGTCAGTATAATATTTATATTATATTTAGATGTATACAGAATGTAACATAAAAAAGTACTCATACTAAATTAAATTTAGTAGAACTCGTCGAGAATAACAATATTTCTTAATAACTTCTTACAAAATCTTCTAGTTTTTGAGTAATAATACTGTCCATTTCAAAATCATTTTGGAACAAACAGATTCGTCTTAAATGAAGAGAAAAATTGATTTAAATAGAGCCAATCCGATTTCGTTTTCATTGAAAAAACTTTCATAGGTTTTATGAATATTCTTTTAGGAAAATTAATTTATGGTGCAATTCTAAGCAATTTTTATATTTAATCGTAAAACTGCAAAACCGTAGTGTACGAGACAATCGTAACAAGTCAAGTTACAGATTTACGATAAATGCAATTCTTTGCTGAAAACTGTATCGACGAACGTTACAGATTTAAGCTTTACGATTGATGTCATATTTTACGGTCAGTGTCTAACTTCATTGTTAATACAGTGTCTGAATATTGAATATGACAGTTGTTTTTTTTATTTATTTATTTACTTATCAAATACAACCATGTGATGAGTTTTCATTACAAATGTTAAGAAAAATAGTCTTGTCTGCGAATTATGAAACAAGATCTTCATTTACATCCCCATTGTCTACAATCATCCATGAACAATCGGTGACTTGTGTCATTGTCAATTATGACATACGAAAAATTTGTCTTGGCAGTATTTGATGCCATTTTTATTTAATCACCCGATATATTTAAATATAAATGGAATACTATAATATGCAATGGAATTCTTGAATTTGATGGATTATAAAATGGTTATCCATTGCTGACCCAATCTAAATATTTGTTTGAAATTTGCAATAGTAATGTCAAATGGGTTTACCAAATCTTTTATATCTGTATCCGCGCAAGAGACGCAAGTAATTTCTAAAATATGTAATTATGTAATTACCTGTTATATTCAACAAGAAGGAGAGCAATATTCCAAATATTTAAATTTTCATTCATTTTATTGACAAAATTGAGCAATGACTAGAGAGAAAAATCAAAACCGTAATGTTACGCCCAGTTACCCTCTCAACGTAAAATTTTCGAGAAATCGTAAGATATTTACGAGTGATCGTAAGCAATAGTTTTGCACAGAATTGCTCTTTGATTCGTAAACTGTTAAGAGTCTTACGAGAACACCTTACGAGCCTTACGATTATGCTTAGAATTGCATGCACCATTAGTTTTGAAGGAACGCATCAAAGTATTCATCTGTGGCTAATTATGGAGATGAAGTGGTTTGAATAGGAGTAGTTTTAATTCAAAATTATATCGTTTCAAATAAAAGCGTTTTATTAATTAAAACAATTTTTTTTCATTATTTTTAAAACAAAATTTAAAATATATGCAATGCAGAAATAGAAAACAAAGAAATTTATAATTGAAATTAATATAATTTTTTTTTTTTAATTGAACCTAATCTTTGTAAGAAATAAAATTTTCTTGACACGGAAGGAAGGAAACTGAAAATTTTATTAAAATAAGAAGTTGTTTTTGTGGTACAATTATTATAAATCATTTTAGGTGAATTTGAAAGTTATTATTTAGTGTTTTCATTAACCACATCCACACTATTAGATATTAATGTCGATGGTGTATTATTCATTTATATCTCATAAAATCTTGAATATTTCTTATTCACAATCACTATAGTAATATGTCAATTCCAAACTTTTTAGAGGTTAGGAAATACTTCATTCCTGACTAACGTGACAATATCTTGGGTGGGAAATGAAATATTTATCCTATGGATGGGAAGTGTTTATATAGAATTGCCTAGCAATACAGTCATAAATCTCTGAAAGTAAGTTGAACAGTGCTGTCAAACATATTGATAAAACCTTATAATTACAATAAAACATATAATTACAATATTAATTTTGAACAGAAGCATTTTTAATATAAGGTAATAAAAATTCTAATGTAATGCTGTTTTATTAGGATTTGAGTTTCCTGAACCGTTGACACATGTCAAATTATTGAAATAAATAAACATTTGTTTTCATAGACTACTACCATACATCACCTTTGTTTGTTGGATGTACGAGTAGAATGAGAAGTTAATTTGGATAATTAAGAATGATTGTGAATAAAATACTATACATAGTTCAATGGGAGTTTCATTACAGCCTTGCGCTATATCTGAGCCTCTCGGTCATATAATAAGCCCTCAGCTGTAATGAAACATTTCCCACCTCACATGTAATGTACTATTAATTTATGTTTTGTATCTAGATGTTAAGATAGTCATTATTATACTGAAGCAGTAAAATGAAAACATCATTATTATTAAAATATAAATAATATCGCGGTTGTAGAAAAAGTACAACTCATATGGAATGTCATGTTAATGTCCATTTCATACTTGTAAGAAATAAGTACCGTTCCATGCTTGTTGTACAATATACTTATGTCTACATAAATTTCTTAATTGTAAAACCTGGTATAACAACATCAATATGCAAAGCGAAACCGAAAAAACAAGATGAAAAACTTTTGAAAATTTACTTCTGTTGAAGTTTAAGAGCGGTAGATGGCTCTGGGAGTATTTAATTACTTCTCAGTTCCAATTACCAATCTGTTGGGATCTTAGATCTCGCTAAGCCAGTCATTCAGTACCACTGCCTCACAGCAGCTGGTGGGTTCACTACACTGATGAGCTCCAATAAGAGCGAAACGCGTCTGTAGTTCCCGATTGATTGGCTTGGCCGGTCTCAATGAATTAATAACTTAGTTATTATTCTGAGGCTGTTTTTTATGAAACAGTTGACAATTTTTATTGTATTTATATTTTTTAAGATGAAATAAATTTATATATCAACCAACTAGAACACCGTCCAAATAAATACTGAAACAAACGATTGAACGATCTGTCAAAATACTCCTGGAAACAACAATGAATATGCCGGTTACAGTAAAACGCTAATCTGTCAGAAGACATGCCTGATGCCTGGCATTATTCCCAAGTAACTGTGCGACGTAGCGCGAAATATTCTATCTGAAACGCTGCATCGGGGAGAGAGAGCATGTCAAATCTTTAGACAATTTTGTTGGCAGGCTGCTTTTTGCGTACCTCGGGGAAATAAACCACGAAGTAAACAAACAGCTAAAAGTTTCCAGATAGTAGATGTACAGCACAGAGGATGTATCTTGTATCTTGTATTTGTTCATCATCGGTATGTTGGCAACTGGAAGATTTACGACTTCGGTTCAATTAGACAAAAGTTCCTCACAATGGCGAATTCAAACATGAAGCTTGAAGGGGGGGGGGGGGGGTAGATTATATAATTCAAAACACATTTATTGATAATGGTGATTTATAGGTAATTTTAATAATTTAAATAGTTTTTCTACGACCACTGAGAAATTTGCTCATTGTCTGTTTGTTGTTGCTAGGTATATGAGGTACATTGCAAGCATCGTGCCAAATGAATCTGTTTTGTGAGTATTTCAATACAAATCAGTACATTTAAGTACAGGTGCCATTGATAGGATACTTATTTAGAAGTGTCAAATATTGGAATAGTGAGAGCGGTACAAATTTATTATTAAAATTAAATTAATTTTGACAAATATCGTGGTCGTAGAAAAGGTATAGTGTACAACTCGCATGGAATGTCCATTTCATACTCGTATGATTTTCAAACTTTCATACTTGTAGGAAATGAGTACCATTCCATGCTCGTTGTACAATATACTATTATACACATACCTATAGATAAGGGAGGTATTGTAACAGGTCAAAACTTTCGATAGTGGTTTTTAACGGATATGCACATTTCGTGGTCCATAGAATATGATTTCACTATTATCACGGTGACGTGTGTGATTTTTTTCGTTAAATCTAATATAGATATCATTTTGAAATTTCGTATTTAAAATTTGTCAGGCAGATTCATAAAAGGAATAGGGGACACGCATGAAATTTAAAAATCAATGAAAGTTTATTTTTTACATACATTAATGTTATTTGTTTCGTATCGTAACACATAAAATATATTTTGCTCATAATTTTTATAAGAAATTAATATTTAAAAGTTCATAATTTAACCTACAGCCGACCACTGTGCGTAGATTGCCGAGTTTACACGAAGAGTATGTGACGTCAACTTCCCTAGCTGTCATTTATGACAGTTAACTCTATAAGTATTTGGCGGTATATTTACGTTAAAATATCTCTACTTTAACATTTTATTATAAATATATAATGTCAGAGACCGGCTTTATCAAGGTACAAAGTGATTATTTGTCAAATATCGATGCCTTTATGCTTATGGAATTGATTAAACAGAATGATATTTTTTAGTGGGGAAGAAATTCTTAGTGTTAAAACACAAGTGTAAGTAATAATTATATTAACACGTTGTCTGCATTATCGGTCTCTGGAGACCGATGCAATCATTTCTTTAAAAAGTTGCAATATTAATCTTTAATGCTAAATACCTAGAAAAACATATAACTTGCTGTATCGGTCATCCCAGATAATATTTCCTCATTGTTCGCAATATATGTTAATGTAGTAGTAAACTGCGAGACTAAAGATTGTAAACTATGGGTTCCGGTGCAATAATATTCTTTTTTGACTGAACGTAATGAAGAAGATCAAAGGTTTCTTTAACAAGAGTTTTTAGTGCAGCTCTTTAAATAATTTTAGTTAAGTTCTTTTAATTAAATAATTAAATTTTTGTTATCAACTACAGTTTTTCTTTACTAACAAATAAACTATAAAACATCATTCAGCGTTTTAATCATGTCTAAAATTACTATCACCTTGGTGCGGTATGGGTTGTCGGAAGGACTGATGTGTAACATAGTTTAGGAACTAAATTTTTCAGAAAGTTATGTGGTTCTAATCATTTTTAGACCTTGCATGTTCAAATTACGACCAGAAGTTGAAGACTTGTGAAGTATTTTGAGCATATCTCAGTAAATAATTAAGAATAAGTTTTGTTATAATAGAAAGTATTGAAAATAATAGTAGCTACAAAAATATATTTAGATTATAAAGGATCCTACAGGTAATAAATTTATACTCTTTGAAAATTAATTGACCATTTACAATTAACATTATGAAATTAAAACTAAATCAAATTACCATTAAGCGTTTAAAATAAATAAATGTATAATTAAGTTGAATTGTTTAATACGAGTACGCGTAGTAAATATATGTATTCATTATATGCATTTGTGTAATGAGAGATTAACATACGAGTACTTAGCACTAATAAATCATTTACAATTATTTGGCCTATGATTCGATATTGCGGTTATAAATTTATGTACAATTCATTCAAGAAGAGGTCAAAACTACTTCATCGAAACGAATACTAGATATTATATAGCACGTCAACTTGAAGATATAAAGGATGAGTTTTAAAAAAAAAACTTTTTAGTTTTGCTGGCTAATTTATAATAATTAGAAATAAAATAAATACACACACACACAGGCTTATATAGGGTGAGTTTTTTTAAGCAACCACTCGGTGTTGGGATAATGAAAGTTACATTTTCTTAAATGGGAAGGGAGGTACATTTTATAAGAATGGATAGTCCGAAATATTCCCTTTTTAACGATATAACATACTCGTATTCTTATACCCAAATATGGGTTAATTCTTATAATTTAAAATTATTAGTATTATACTACAGTTTTATCATAAACATCAATTAGTTTGATGCACTACCTATAGCTTACAAAGAATAATTTTTGTTGATATTACTAAAGTATTGGACTTCCAAATTATCAAGAGATGGCGTTGATCAAAATTCATGAAAGGTACATGTCAATTTCATTCTGTATGATTTCTTATGATGGCGAATGCGTTCTTTAGTATTGGCAGTTTGCTTTTATTGGCAACAGAATTGTATCAATACACACTGCAAATTTTCCTGTTTTATCGGGTTTTTTTTTTGAGATAATTCAACCTTAACCTATAATTTACAAATACATTTTATTTAAATAAAACACCTTAAACAAATGTAATACTTATATTGGCATATTCTTAAAATATCTACTATTGTTATTAATTTCTAAATACAATGTACCTTATGGTTAGTGTAGCTTTCTACCACTAGTTAGCGTTTTTACCTCCCGCCTACCTCTAGGTAAGGGAGGTATTGTTTTTGGTCAAAAAATTGAGTAGTGAGTTTTCAATGAATAAGCACGTTTTAGGGTCCCTACTACACGATTTTACTATTTTCGCGATGATGTCTGTATGTATGTATGTGTGTGTGTAGTCTGTGGTAATTTTTTCATCTCGCATAACTCATATACTATAATATCAAAAATTACAATTTTGTGAATTATTGCTTCTTATATTTAAATGAAGAGCTGATTAGATTTTGGATAAAATTGGTGAACCGGAAGTAGTAGTTTACTTGAAGCCCTTAACAGTTTTTCGTGAAAAACACGGTAAAATTTCCTTTTTCAACAATTTATGTTATTTTGAAAGTTGTAGAAGATTTAATTTTACATGTGCTTTGATTACAATAATTTTATTAATTTTCATTAGATTTAGATATAATAAAATATAAAGAAATTAGATTTCACAAATCTTGCATTCCTAGTACACCATGGAAACATTTAAAAATTTTCTATTTTTTACGAAATGTGACACATGTCATTGTGATTGTGAAGCTGTTTTCTTAGTGAAATATATGTCAAAAAATTAAATAAATATTCGAAAAAAAATTAAAATTATCAAATATAAATAGAAAATAAACAAATAAGGTATGTTTCTGTATCATCAAATATTATTTTGTACCGTTTAAGAGTAGTATTGGGCGGGAGGTTATGTGCTGGGAACATCAGATTTTTTAATTTTGGATTCTCAATACATGGTAATGAGTAATGGAATATAAAATATTCCACAAATATTCAATTTCAATGTGATCGTACAAAAAATATAACATGTACCTCGTTCAGAAATACTTATTCATATTCGCGCAAGGTGTGTAATTTTCAGAACGCCGCAAAGTTAAGTGGATATTTAAATTTAAATTGCCAGAATTTCTAAACTTATTTCAAATAAGTTATCAACTTTCATATTCCAACGTATATTCCTAATTCGTTCCCTTAGACTTCCACAAATTACACTTGTAAACTTTCCTCTAACTTGTAAATTGAAAATATTTCGAAAATTTCCAACATTTATTCAGGCAGAAAGTGACAGAAAATGTGGCAATAAATGATACTTATCAACTTCTGTTTTTTCAAGAAATAAAAAAGAGAAAAATCCCGCGATATTGCATACACGAAAGGACGAAAGAATATTGTCGAAAAGAAAGACGAAAGAATATTACCTATATTTGACAAAGAAGCTAAGGCAACAGAGATTTAAGATATACGGATACTTTTATTTACAAGAAACCTAAAGATACATTTGCATAAGAATGTTCTTCAATGAACAGCAGAAGTTGCTATATTTGCTTTCCTTTAAAGCCTTCATTTTACATTGTTTATTGTAGTATTTGAATGCGAAAACGTAAACAGTGATATTTTAAAATATAAAAGACGTTATATAAACAATTGTTTACATTTAGGCCCGGTATATATGAATGTTAAAATTTAATAGAGTATTTTATAAATTACGTAACCTACTATTTGCAAAATGTTTATTATAAAGGTAATATAAATTTAGGCCCGGTATTATAAACGAATGTTAAAATTTAATAGCGTATTTTATAAATTAAGTAGCCTACTATTTGCAAAAGGTGTATAATAAAGGTAATATAAATTTAGTCTCCTACTAAATCAGCTTATTAAATAAGGAGGACAATTTTGGTGGTATTAAATTTAGTTAGTAGGCTATTAAAAGTATATTTCATTATTATTTTATATTTTTATTCTACAAATACTAATGGAAAATAATAAATAAAAACAATAATTGTTAAATATTAAGGATATTTAAATCTTAAAATTTTGTAGATATTTACATAAGTATTTCGAATATGATGTCAGTATCATCGATTGATATCGTTTCAACAATTGATATGTTTCCATCTGTTTATTTCTTTTTATATTGTCTCCTCCAGTTCTACCTAAATAAAAATATGTTTTATTATTTACGTGCCCCATATTAAATAATATCCAGTTATATTCTGCTTAGATTTCAGCTTTATTGATTTTATTTAAATATTTTCATAAAATAATTTTAAATAAATTCCATATCTTTGTCCTTTGTACATTGAACTAAATTATACACATATGGTTATATCTGCCCATACTCTTGTCTTAGTCTGTATATCCACTGCGTCTGTTTCTTTATTTTTCAATTATGTGCCTGGATTGGGACATAATTTCTAGTAATTTATTTTTCACTGTAATTTTTACCTCATTCTATTTTTTCCATTTTTCTGAATATATATTTGATGAATATAATTCTGGTAGCAGTAACTGATGATGATATCAAATTTTATATTTCATACACTCATTGATTATTCAATAATGTAATGGATTTTATAAATATAAGAATTTTATTTTTAAAATTGTTCCATTTAGTAAATTTCATCATATTTATGTAAGTTTTAATTAGTAAATAATAATTTTCACTGCCACCATCTACATGGAATATGTATATACATGTATATTCTGATAGGGATTCTAACTTACCAACTAAATTTAATAATATTTGGTAACTTTTCTAGGGAGATTCGATTAACTAATAAGTAAGTAATCAAATAAAGTTTTGGTTTATAATACCCACATAAATATTAAGTAGCATGTTAAATTTAGTAGCATATTGGCTAACCGGCAATTTAACCAGCGTTTATAATACCGGACCTTAGAGTTTTGTTCTAAAATTCATAGGGAACGAACTATAGCATATTGAAAATTTTAACATTGTATTTCCTATGTCCTACAAAAAAATCTGATGTGCCAGCACATAACCTCCCGTTCTACCTAAATAAAAATATGTTTTATTATTTACGTGCCCCATATTAAATAATATCCAGTTATATTCTGCTTAGATTTCAGCTTTATTGATTTTATTTAAATATTTTCATAAAATAATTTTAAATAAATTCCATATCTTTGTCCTTTGTACATTGAACTAAATTATACACATATGGTTATATCTGCCCATACTCTTGTCTTAGTCTGTATATCCACTGCGTCTGTTTCTTTATTTTTCAATTATGTGCCTGGATTGGGACATAATTTCTAGTAATTTATTTTTCACTGTAATTTTTACCTCATTCTATTTTTTCCATTTTTCTGAATATATATTTGATGAATATAATTCTGGTAGCAGTAACTGATGATGATATCAAATTTTATATTTCATACACTCATTGATTATTCAATAATGTAATGGATTTTATAAATATAAGAATTTTATTTTTAAAATTGTTCCATTTAGTAAATTTCATCATATTTATGTAAGTTTTAATTAGTAAATAATAATTTTCACTGCCACCATCTACATGGAATATGTATATACATGTATATTCTGATAGGGATTCTAACTTACCAACTAAATTTAATAATATTTGGTAACTTTTCTAGGGAGATTCGATTAACTAATAAGTAAGTAATCAAATAAAGTTTTGGTTTATAATACCCACATAAATATTAAGTAGCATGTTAAATTTAGTAGCATATTGGCTAACCGGCAATTTAACCAGCGTTTATAATACCGGACCTTAGAGTTTTGTTCTAAAATTCATAGGGAACGAACTATAGCATATTGAAAATTTTAACATTGTATTTCCTATGTCCTACAAAAAAATCTGATGTGCCCAGCACATAACCTCCCGCCCAATACTACTTTTAAACGGTACAAAACAGTATTTTATGATACGGAAACATACCTTCTTATTTGTTTATTTTCTATTTATATTTGAGAATTTTAATTTTCTTTCGTATATTTATTTAATTTTTTGACATATATTTCACTAAGAAAACAGCTTCACAATCACAATGACATGTGTCACATTTCGTAAAAAATTGAACATTTTAAAATATTTCCATGGTGTACTAGGAATGCAAAGATTTGTGAAATCTCATTTTTTATATTTTATTATCTCTAAATCTAATGAAAATTAATAAAATTAGTGTAATCAAAACAAATGTAGAATTAAATATTCTTCAACTTTCAAAATAACATAAATTGTTAAAAAGGAAATTTAACCGTGTTTTTCACGAAAAACTGTTAAGGGCTTCAAGTAAACTGCTACTTCCGGTCGACCAATTTTATCCAAAATCTAATCAGCTCTTCATTTAAATATAAGGAGCAATAATTCAAAAAATTGTATTTTTTGGTATTATAGTATTTGAGTTATGCGAGACGAAAAAATTGCCACAGACTACACACACACACACACACACACACACATACATACATACATACATACATACATACATACATACATACATCATCGCAAAAATAGTAAAATCGTATTGTAGGGACCCTAAAACGTGCTTATTCATTGAAAACTCACTACCCAATTTTCTGACCAAAAACAATACCTCCCTTACCTAGAGGTAGGCGGGAGGTAAAAAGTAGACACCTAGTACGTGAAATAATTGTCAAAATAAACTCAGAAGCAAGGAACAAGACATACGTGTTCAGTTGGTTTTATATGTATAAGAAAGCAGAGTAATAACCTCATCAAATTAAATCAAAATTAAATTTACTTTTAAATCCATTTTATTTTATATTTCATAGACTTTTTACAAAAACAATCTGATATTACAATCCTTTTCCACTCGATGGACAAAAGAGATATCAATATGCTTATACTTGTATAAAATATTAGATGTAAGCGTAATCTCGCGATTATACCTTCAGACTGCCGCGAACTCTTTCATATAAAACTATTTATTAGATTCTTCTTTTAAACTTCGTATTTATGAATAAATCACTATAGTTCAAAGTCTGTTCCCTGAAAAATCTTTGAACAAGTTTCAAAAGAAACTAAATCGTGAGAGTACCTACAATATATGACAGAATATTATATTTGCTTGGACATTTTTGTATACATGTATTGGTAAAATTCAATTTTCTTGCTGTGGTACATGCTGACAAAAATTGCGCGTCTTCTTTTATCGAAGGCTAGATATGATTGAATATCCGGTATCCCACTAGGTTTACAAATGGAATATTCCAGGCGTTTGCTCAGAAGTTGGTACGCTGGAAAACAACTGCAATTGGCATGCAAGAGAAATCAAAGGGAAATATGATATTAAAATAGTGTATTAATAAGAATAAACCTGAAAGACCACTCGTATGTGAATTGAATATTATTTTATTTTTATGTTACCCGGTTCTAAGAATATCAAAATAGAATGTGAAAGGAACATCTTAAATTAAAGATTGTTACCTTGCAAAAGTAGTTTGAGATCAACAATTTTTTAATAGCAACAGCGTTAAATCTTAAAATGCCCTAGTTAGTAGCTCTTAGTGAATAGCAGCCAATATATTTAATCTCTGCAGCTTTTTTATTCTGATCCTATTCATATATTTTTAAATTTCTCGTGAGGTGGGACCTCGGCTATGAACTTTTGATATCTTTAGCCACGAAAAGTACCGTTAAACGTCTACTTACATCTAAGTTTTATAAACTTTTTATAAATATTCGCCCTGGAAACTGTATGTTTGTGAGACACAACTGCGTAATCTCTAGCGATTAGTTCCACGCGCTATCGCTTTTATACACTGCCTGTTTACTTCAATCAAACAGAAAACTGAGTTTATAAAGTAGAACGTCGAATACAAGGATTGTATCTTGTTTGTATCGTACAAAACTGAGGAAATCATATAAATTTACTTCTGTTTTGAATTTATTTATCTGTTATACTATACACATAGGAATAAATAAATGTAAATAATATTTGTGGTTATGTTTACACGGTTTTCTATTTTATACAGCGCCAACAAACATTATATCCATAGGTGAAATAATGTACTAACTCTTACTTATAGTTGAACATGTATTTCATTATTTATTTTGTTACACGTGTAATAATGGTTATTTACATACCAAATGCGGAAACGCTTGGTTCCCGGATGAGTGTTTGGCGGAGCGAGCTTGCGAGCGCCGCCATATAGAACGAATCCGGGAAACGAGTTCACGCTAGAGGTTTGTACAATATTTTTTGTACGAAAAGTATGAAAATAATAACAGTCCATACAAAGAAATGAAGTTCTTCAAGTAGTTATTTTGATAATTGTCAAAGTTGCACTATAAATATAAGCACAAAAAATAATTTGTCTAATATATCAGAAAATAAGTAAAATATTTATAATATTTACCGTATTCACTTGTAAATTTATTATATTTCTTATTTATATTGAGATAACTAACATTACATTTGTAGGTTATGTATTTTACAGCTGTCATATCGGGCAGATTTTATTGCCAACATTGGTAACCAAATGCATTAAATTTGTTATTTTTAAATTCAATTTCTTTCTTATTCCATCATTGTTTATATTAATATTATGTAAAGGAATATTTGAAGTACTATATTATTTTATTATAAATACAACTTATTAATAAACGCTTTAGAAATAGGAATGTTTTCGTCGAAATTTCCCGGTTGTCTATCTGGTGGAGACCTGGGAAATGAACATTTCGGACTTTGCTTAAGCAATGCTAAACAACACATTTCAATGTGTGAGTACAAAATAGTATATTGAGCAACTAGTGTTACAATGACCTTTTTTGTAATACGAGTATAATTTGCGTAAAGGAGCCGCAGGCGAGTTACGCAAAATACGAGTATTACAATTAGGCATTGTAACACGAGTTGTTCATACTACTTTTCCTATTTCACGTTCAAAAATCCAATAAAAATAAATATAAAATTGTACGGCATGTTTAATATACCACTGGTCACCAAGGGGCTTTGCCCGCTGAGCCTATCGGGTCCCAGGCCGCAACCTCGACGCAGGGGTTCCGAATTAATAATTTTACGTGAGCAATGACAGCCCCAAGTTTGACAGACTGTTAATTTTACAAATAATAAAGTCCCCAAAAACAGTTGCACAAAATTCAGTTTTGTAGCATTGTTTTTAAGAAAAACAGTAGCTGTATTCTTTTTGGTCAAAATCTCAGTTAGTCTCAGCTCACTTCAGATAAACTCAGTAAAGTGTTGTTCTTTTTGTTACAACTGAACAGAGACAAACTGAGTAAACTCACTTCCCCCCTTACCGATGCTGCACCACCCGCGAAATAAACTCAAAATGATCTACGCAACTCAGTTCGGTGGAAGGGGTAATGTTTGGTTTGTGTTGTCTGGAGAACTGTCATATTTATTAGGTTATGTGCACCAAATTGCTACAATAACAAATTATATCGTTCTATATCATTGATATATTAAATGTGTAAACTTATAGTAAAATATTTTCAGTGTCATCAATTTTAATAGCATAAATGTATATATTCTTGTTCAAACCCACCTTTCTATACATAAAATGCTGTTCTTTTTGGATGCCTTTCAGCTCAACTCAGCTCAGTTCATCTCAACTCACTTGTCATCTGAGTTGAGCTAAAACTTTCCAAAAAGAATACAGCTAGTGTCACAAAATTGACTTTGAATTGACTGTACGTGAAATAGGAAAATGGTATTTGCGTTTATAACAATTAAAAACAGCAAACGGTATACTTAAAAATTTCAGTTTAATTCAGTTTCCTGTTTCCTCCTAATCAGCGGATGTCAATATGTTTGTAGAAAATATTTAACCCGTTTCTTATAGAAGAATAGTATCCAGTTAGAGTTATTTTGATTGGCACTGTCCCATACCTGAAGTAATAAATTGCACTTTTTTGGGCTAACTGACATTAGAGATAAATGTTATATACAAAAAATTACCAAAAAAGGGCCCTATTTAACATAAATTACAAACAGAAAATTAAACCAGTGGTTCGCAAACGATAAATTAAAATTATATATTTTTTAAATAGTAACCTAAATAAAATTTAGTCTATTAGATAGAGAATTTGTTTCTGATTTCAACGATATAAATATAATATGAGGTTGTATAACAATTATTTTGAGAAAAGTGGTATTTAAAATCAGAAATAATTTATAATATACAGGGTGTTCATTTTAAGTGGTACACTATTGCTATTTCGAGAACTATAAGAGCTACGAGGTCGGTTAAATTAGCAAACAATTTCTATATTATAAGACAATTAAAATGAGCGAAACAAGAATTTTTTTAGACCAGTGATTCTCAAAATGCGGGTGCAACTTTCTTATTTTAAATGGCAACCTATTTTTTTTATTTGCTTATTCGATTCAGTATATTTTTCTGAATTCAATGATATTCACATTTAATGACCAAATAATGCAAAATATTTTAGGAAAATGCAAAATAAAAATGTATCATTTCTATTTAAATATGCATATACAAAGTTTGCCATGGAAGAAAACAAATAAATCAAATGCAGTAATAATTGAAAAAAAAACTGTAGTTATGATAATAATTATTAATTTTCTTGTTACAATACAGAAATACAGAGGTACACTTAAAAAAACTAATATTAAAAATTGTTTGATTTATTTGTTTTCTTCCATGGCAAACTTTGTATAGGCATATTAAAATAAAAATGATACATTTTTATTTTGCATTTTTCTCAAATATTTTGTGTTATTTGGTCATTACATGTAAATATCACTGAATTCAGAAAAAAATACTGAATCGAATAAGCAAATAAAAAATATAGGTTGCCATTTAACATAAGAAAGTTGCACCCCGCATTTTGAGAACCACTGTTCTAAAAAAATTCTTGTTTCGCTCATTTTATTTGTCTTATAATATAGAAATTGTTTGCTAATTTAACCGACCTCGTATCTCTTATAGTTCTCGAAATAGCAATAGTGTACCACTTAAAATGAACACCCTGTATAGTTTTAGCGAAAAATTCATAAATTTATGTATTCTGCATAAATATCTACTAAAAACAAAAATTAATAACGCCATGTTTTACAAACAAATAGTACATGTTGCGTAGTTCTGCAACTCTCAATATTGTACTTTTTATTGTTCTTTTTTTAAGGATCAGTAATAATAATTGCTTTCTTCTTTAATAGATAACTTTTTCGTTTTGCTTCGAAATACATAAATATTTCTTTTGCATCAAGAAATTTACATAGGTATTTAATAATTTTCTCTACAATTTTTATAATATCTTAAGAATGTTATTTGTAAACATGTCAGGATGGCCGAGCGGTCTAAGGCGCCAGACTCAAGGTTTCCTTGCCTGTGTCGAACAGGCCGAGCGTTCTGGTCCTCTCTGAGGGCGTGGGTTCGAATCCCACTTCTGACATTAATTTTTATCGCGTCTTTAATCATATCATATTATATAATTTATAGTTTAGTAAATTTGTTGTTAATCAGACCTCCTCAGGGTGATAATTAATAACATAAGAAATAGAGGTAAAAAATATTACAGTAATCTATCGTCAAGAAATAGAATAAAACAAATACACTCTTCTTGTACAACATACAGTGTCTTTTAGTATCCAACTTTAGAACGATACAAAATAGAAAATACCTGCAAAGCGACTAAATTCTATTTATCCTTTTTGTTTTAATGCTGACTGTTGTTCTCTTCTTTGTCATCATAAGTACACGTCTTAATTTTCCTGGTATTCCTAATTCCTTTAAAGCTAACAAAAGCTTTTACCTTCTAATAGAACCAAAAGTTTGTTTGAATCTATAAAGAGCATTTCTATGTTCAT